>JAANYP010000239.1:0-682500 GCA_020465985.1 Centrapalus pauciflorus
TATATATATATATATATATATATATATATATATATATATATATATATATATATATATATATATATATAGGGTTGGGATCATTGCATAACCTTAATTTAGTGCATTACTATAGAACCAATCAAAACCATTGGATTATAATATAGGGATAGTTGCGCAAAAAGGGAAAATGACATCAAATAGCTCTGAACTTTCGACTTTGTACACATTTATGTAGTGAACTTTTTTTTGTGCACATTTGGTAGTCAAAATTTCAAAATTGTTCCAATTTGGTAGTTGGCGTACCTTTTAACCGGTTGCTTCCGGTTTCGATGCCTACTTGGAGAAATTTTTAATGACGTGCCTACCCGTTTTTATATTATACCCGGTTTTATCTACGTGGCAACCCGTTTTTTAAAATCACCCGGGTTTTTTAAAAAACGACGTTATAAACCCGGGTGATTTCTTAATTTCATACGGCGTTATAAACCCGGGTGATTTTAAAAAACGGGTTGCCACATAGATAAAACCGGGTATAATATAAAAACGGGTAGCTACGTGATTAAAAAATTATCCATATAGGCATCGAAACCGGAAGCAACCGGTTAAAAGGTACGCCAACTACCAAATTGGAACAATTTTGAAACTTTGACCACCAAATGTGCACAAAAAAAAGTTCACTACATAAATGTGTACAAAGTCAAAAGTTCAGAGCTATTTGATGTCATTTTCCCGCGCAAAAAACCTTCAACTTGTCAGTTTTTTGTGATTAAAACCTTCAACCATTTTTCGTTGCATAGAAAACCCTGAACTAACTAAAAAGCAGTAAATCAAGGTTTTATCAATGGGTAACCGGTTGAAACCGTTTATTATTCCTACTACGTGAAAAAAATTTTAATTGTTGAAACCGGTTGCCAAGTATTACACATCATTTAAAACCCCGTTGATAATTTTTAGTTTTAATTTTTAAACGGGATTACATTATCTGCGAGTGTTAAAATGATGTATAATACTTGGAAACCGATTTCAATAATTAAATTTTATTCTTCGTAGGTTATTTACCGGTCCACGTAGGATTAATAACCGGTAGATACTCCTTGATAAAACCTTGATTTACTGATTTTTAGTTAGTTCGGGATTTTATATTCTACGAAAAATGGTTTGGGGTTTTAATCACAAAATGCTGACAAGTTTAGGGTTTTTTGCGCAATTAACCCTATAATATAACACTAGGGATAAGATGGTAATTATGCAATTAACATTGAATTAATAGTAGTCCACTAGGTTTGACTGTCCACTTTGACCATTTTTGACTCTTTTAATATCGAATGTACAAACAGTGTTGCATATATGATATATGGTATCACTTCGACGTTGAATATGTGATATAAAGTGTAATTCGACATTGAATGATCTCCATATAATATATTGAATGGTCGTCTGAGTAAAAAAAAAATTTACAAAAAATTTACACGTAAAATTATTTCAAAAAAAAATATCATTATCGTTCTCGCTAAATCCATCAACTTTGACTACTAATTTTGACAATTATTTTGGCTATGTTAATATTGAATGTATATGGAGTGTTGCATATATGATATATAGAATTACTTCGACGTTAAATATACGATATCAAGTGTTATTTCGACATTGAATTATCTCGTCATGCTATATTGAATCGTCGTCTGAGTAAATTTTTTTCCTACGAAAAATAAACACGTAAACTTTTTTCGAAAAAAATATATCATGACCGGTCTCGTTTTAAATAGTATAAAATTCTCGTTTTTATGGTATAATTTTTTTGATTTAAAACTTAATCATTTTAATGTTATTTTAATTTAAATAAAAAACATATTTATTTTGCTAATGTCAATCTTTTTGTTATTTCTAATATTTTTCTTTTTTTATTTATGAATTAAAATATCACTAATATCAATCTTTTTTCACTAATTACAAACTTGATTGTTTTAAATCAAGACCATTAGATTGACATTAGCAAAGATATCTTTTTTTTTTTCAAATTTAAAATAACATTAAAATGATTAATTTTTAATTCAAAAAAATTATACCATAAAAACGAGAATTTTATACTCTTTAAAACGAAACCGGCGATGATATATTTTTTCGAAAAAATTTTACCTGTTTATTTTTCGTAAATTTTTTTTTACCCAAACCACGATTCAATATAGCATGACGAGATCATTCAATCAAAAAAATAATCTAATGGTCTTGATTTATAACAATCAAGCTTGAAATTAGTGAAAAAAAGATTGGTATTAGTGATATTTTAATTCATAGGGTAAAAAGAAAAAATTGAAAATAGCAAAAAGATTGACATTAGTAAAATAAATATCTTTTTTCTTTAAATTAAAATTACAATAATATGATTAATTTTTAAATAAAAAATATTATACCTTAAAATCAGGAATTTTGTACTTTTTATAACGAGACCGGTCATGATATATTTTTTTCAAAAAAGTTTTGCGTGTTTATTTTTCGTAAAAAAAATTACCCAGACCACGATGCAATATAGTATGACGAGATCATTCAATGTTGAAAGAACAATTGATATCATATATTCAATGTCGAAGTAACACTATATATCATATATGCAACACTGCATATACACTCAATATTAATAAATTCAAACTAATGGTCAAAACTAGTAGTCAAAGTTGGTGGATTTAACGAGAACGGTAATGATATATTTTTTTCGAAAAAATTGTACGTGCTTATTTTTCATAAAAAAAAATTTTCCCAGACAGGCCATTCAATATATTATATCGACATCACTCAATGTCGAATTACAATTTATATCACATATTCAACGTCGAAGTAATACTATATCATATATGCAACACTGCATGTATATTCGATATTAAAAGAGTCAAAAATGGTCAAAGTGGGCAGTTAAACTTGGTGGCTACTGTTAATTCAATGTTAATTGCATAATTATCATCTTATACCTAGTGTTATATTATATTCTAATGGTTTAGATTAGTTCTACAGTTCTGCACTAAATTAATGTTTTGCAATGATCCAACCCTACACACACACACACACACACACACACACACACACACACACACACACACACACACACACACACACACACACACATATATATATATATATATATATATATATATATATATATATATATATATATAGGGTTGGGTTCCAGTAAAAACCCTCGTTACTGTGAGAACGTGAGAACCACTCCAAAATACACAAATTGTACATCAAATGCACAAATTTAAAAATTAAATTTTTTTCTAAAAACCATTATTAGTCTTAAATATTAATAAATATCATAATCTAACACTAAAATTACATTCAAAAATTATATTCATTAAATTATAAACTAAATACACAAATTTGAACATCAAATGCACAAATTTTCTTAAATGCACAAGTCGTACATAAAATGGATAAATTATAGCATGAGATGCGTAAATATTTATATGAAATGCATAAAATTATCGAAAACATTTAATTTTAGTATCAAATGCATAATTTTATACAGTGGATGCATAAATTTTAGAGTGGTTCTCACGTTCTCACGAAATAGAGGGGTTCTCTTGTGATATATTCGGTTTTTGTATCATCTTAAAAGTATTGACGAGATCTTTTTTATGATTTGATTTATTAGACATAATAATACGTACCTTTTGTTATTTATATAGTAAAATATTAATAAATAAAATATGAGAATATTATGATATAAATATTAAGGTTTATTATGAGAAAAACCAACATGATTTCACGTTTTTTGTGTTTTCGTTCCTCCATGTTATTTTTTTTTATAAAAGTCCTCAAATTAATTTTTTTCTTTTTGATTGAGTGAAATTTGGACATTAGACCCCGGTTATAATAAGTAAAACCGGGTTTTTAAAAAATGAAAAATCGGGTTCCAATTTCCAAATTTCGCTACACCAAAAAGAAAAAATTTAATTTGATGACTTTTATGGAAAAAATTAACTTTTAGGGACAAAATCGCAAAAAACGTGAAAACATATTGGTTTTATTCATAATAGGGTTATATGCCAAAAATAGCAACAACTTTTTGTAGTTTTACCGTTTATACCCACATTATTTATTTTTTATCATTAATAGCAACAACTTTTGTATTTTTTTACCGATTATACTAACTTTTGACCTGGAAACCTGCTATAGCAGGTTACCATCAATTAATACCAACAACTTTTATCTTTTTACCAATAATAGCAACAACGTTTTATATTTTTACCAATTATAGCAACGACTTTTAACTTTTTACCAATAATAAAAACATATCAAATTAAATTTTTCTTTATCTTTAACTAATCATTACTTTAAAGAAATTAATTTATGAAAATCGAAATACAATCAAATAAGATCATAACCCATTTTTTTGTTTAAATTTTGTTAGAAATAAATAAAATGCAATGTGTGCCTATAAAAGAGATTAAAAGACGTTTTCTATGGACATTAAAAAAAATGAAGATTATGTTGATGTGTCATATTTTCATGCATAGTCGGGTTTTATAGGTATGATAGGGTCGACCATTTAAGTGTAACATGACAGCGTGAAACTCAAATCATTTTGTATAAGATGCCATAGAAATATAATGAACACATAATGTCACATTTGTATTCTTTTTTGGATACTTAGTTCAACAATATTTGCATTATTTATTTATTTGATAAATAAATGAATAATGTTACAAATATTTATGATATAATCATGGATAATTAGTTCTTTATTTATTTGATAAATAAAATGGTAATATTAAAAAGTTGCATCCATTTATTTTATGAATAATTATATATGATTTAATAATCCAATTATTCTATCTCTAACAAAATTTGGATACAAATATAAATTATGAACTTATTTGAACGTAATCTGATTTTCATAAATTTATATCATATATAATCATCCATAAAATAAAGGTATGTATCTTTTATATATTACCATTTTATTTATCAAATAAATAAAAGACTAATTATCCATAATTAGATCATAATTATTTATTATTATTCACTTATTTATCACATAAATAAAAGACTAATTTCCAAATGAACTATTAGTGAATAATTTAATTATGATATGAAGTAAAATCCTAGCCACATGTTTTATCAACTTGTACTATGTGCTTCAAGCCTTGCAATTTGGCAATTCTTAGGCATGAGTACAAGAGCCTTAAGCATCCAACCAAATATAAGTAATGGAAACTCATGAATTCTTGCAAGTTTTGTTGGGAGAAGCTCAAGGATTTGTTCCAACCAATTTAACAAACTTAAGGTATAATTATTCATGCTTTAAAAAGTGAGTATGGAATTTTCATCATGTTCCTCACCTTCTTATGTTGCTATTCATATCATGAAATTATGCAAGAAGTAAATAAGTGTGTTTACAAATGCCAAAGAATAGATGGTTATCTATTTAGAGGGATTATGGATAATTGAATACAAGAAATCTACTAAAACTTGGGTTTGGAAATCTTTGAATCAATCAAAGAATTTGGTTAGTAAATTAGTTGATTTATTGCATTTGTATGTTGTCATGGTTTTGAATGATAAAATGATTTAATGTCTAAATCTTGTTGTGAAAGAATGCATTAAGTGTTATATATATATATATATATATATATATATATATATATATATATATATATATATATATATATATATATATATATATATATATATATATATATATAGGGTTAAGTTCCATGGAGTCCCATATTAGATTGGAGTCCTGGAGTCCCATATTAAATGTACATGTTCATTACAATAAAATATTTTATTTTATACAAAAGTATAATATACACATGTTCAAAAGTGCATTACAATTGACGAGTTCACATCATTTGAAGTTATAACGATAAAAAAAAAATTTTATATTATGCAAAATTATAATATTTAAACAATATGCACATGTGATCTGATGATGCACTTTGAACATATGCATATTGTATTTTTGCATGAAATATAATATTTTTATCGTAATAAACTTCAAATTGTGTGAGTTGTTCAACAGTAGTACACTTTTGAACATTTATATGTTACATTTTTGCATGAAATAAAATATTTTATACTAATGAACATGTACATTTAATATGGACTCCAGGACTCCAATCTAATATGGGACTCCATGGAACTTAATTCTATATATATATATATATATATATATATATATATATATATATATATATATATATATATATATATATATATATATATATATATGTAACAACCTAACTTTTAGTCAGTCATGTAATGCTTAAGTTTTGAGTTAATAATATAATTTTATTATATTATATTATTTATGTTGCAATTATTAAATAAAATATGAAAATGGATTAAGTAAATATAATTTTAAATTATATTTATGATATAATTAAGTAAAATAAAAGAGATATAAAATACAAAAGTTTAAGTGGGTTAAGATTACAAATGTGATCAAATGGAGATATAAAAGCCGAATTAATGATCACTAAAGATCATTAACTCAAATTTCACTCTCTCTCACTAATCTCTCTCTACCTCTCGGCTAATCTCACAAATATCATCAAGATTCATCAAAACTTGCAATCAATTCGAGAATTGAAGATCAAAGGAGTTACAATAAGCATCAAACATCATCAAATTGCAAGAATTTGAGGTAATTATCGATTTAAAATTCAATAATTGTTAAGTTGGTTCGGTTTTATGTAAAAGCCGAAACCAAGACTTTAAAATGTGAAGATTTGATATTTGCATGTATAAAATTTTGATAGATTATGATGAATTGAATCAAATAAATGAAACAGAAACAAAATTTGATGCTTGGATCATCCAAATTATGTAGAAATCGGAAATTTTTATGAAAAATAATGTTCTTGGCAAATATATCATATTTTGGATGATCTTGATCAAATAAGTGTGTTTATGATAGGGAAATTAGTATAAAAATACTCAATTAATGTTGTTACAACAAAATATTACATTGCATGTTAATATATATGAAATTTTGTTGATTATTGATAAAATCCGTATGAACACAAGTATGAACATCAAGAATAAATTTCTGGAAAATTATGAAGATTAGGATCCGAATTCGGTTGAAACCGAATTCGGATGAGTGGTTGATTTCGGATGGTGCTCTGATTTCGGATGCTATATTGATCCTAATTCGGATGCAATATTTCGGGTCCTTAATGGTCCGAATTCGATTATCATTTCGGTTGTGCCATGATCCGAATCCGGATGTACCACTTCGGATGTGTCCGAATCCGAGCAATCCGAATCCGGATCCGGATGATCCGAATCCGGGTAGATCCGAAATAGAGGAATCCGAAACCCAACATTTATATAATTGATAATTAATGAATGATTATATACATTGTTAAAAGTACAAATAAGGGACTTTTTGAGAAATATTGAGACAGAGAATAATTTGAGAATAAAGAAATTATCAGAATCAGATAGAATTACAAATTTCAATGACCAAAAGAAATAATGAAATTCCATGATAATGATGATGATAAAGATGATGAAGTTAACATGATTTTATCATGAATGAATTTGAACAGATTCAGTATATTCTGAACAAAGATTTAAAGACTTAAATACTTGAAAGCGGGTCTCTGATTGAAAAGAATTGACAGATTACAGATTGACAAAATCCTGAGATAACTCAGGTGGCAGATTCATATATCTGTTTGACAAAAGACCAGACCTGTGAGTTATAGATATTCAGATTGAACATGCATAGATCCGGTTGAGATATATTGATGCTGTAGATTTATTGACATTCATTTATCAGCTGGATTGAGACCTGTGCACACCATGGTTGGGTGTTGCCCAGTGAATCATGATAGCTATTTGATTATCTTTTCATATTGCATTTAATAATTGCTTCAGACTTTGCTTTATGATTCATTGCTATCATGACTTCTAAGACATATGTTTACCTCATTGATCAGACATTTGATAGAATTGATTCAGCTTGACTAGCCTTTATGGTCTATTGTTCTAGACCCGGCTATTTCACCAGTTCTTATGAACTTGGTAATGACCTCCGATGTTCCGCCATATTGACTTACTGGTAGCTAGCCCAGTATGTGGCTGATCCCCACGATTTAAGCGTGAGTGTGGCTTGAACATCATCCGATTCTATGATTCTATATCTCAATCATGAGGGCTGTAGCGGCAGCCAAGACATATCACGCTAAGATTAATGACTCCGCTTGACACGCATGTTAATATTGAAAATCTATAAACTCACTAAGCGTTGCTTACAGATGTTGCTTTAAATATTTTACAGGAAAAGCCAAAGGAAAATCACCTGCAGGACCTAGTACTTAGG
Source organism: Centrapalus pauciflorus (assembly GCA_020465985.1). NCBI lineage: Eukaryota > Viridiplantae > Streptophyta > Magnoliopsida > Asterales > Asteraceae > Centrapalus > Centrapalus pauciflorus. The sequence goes on from JAANYP010000239.1 coordinate 8,312, forward strand.
TCATTCAAGATTCAAGTTTTTGAAGATTTTCTAGACCACTACTCAACAAATCTTACTGGTACTGATTGGAAGACAACAATTGTGGTGGTTCTGGGTAGTTTTGATGTAATGTATGATATTATGATTAGATTAGATGTTACCCTTTTATAACTTTATTTTGAAATATGTAAACTTAAATTCTAATTTGTATGTACATGTAATTTTATTATTCCGCAATTTAATTACCCTATCTTAGTATGGTTGATATCGTATTGCAATTTGTGGGACCTAGACTCTGAGGACTGCCCCGGAAGGGGAGATCTTCACAGGATGGTATCAGAGCACTAGTTTGAGTGAATCAAGTATTACGTAAGTATACTTGATCTCAAACTGAAGCAATACATATGTATCAATCATTTAGGTGGTTTGAACTGAGATAGGATGTACAGACTGTTAGGATGGGAAAAAGGGTACATAGATCTAAGTCTATAAACTGATAGTTAATTGATTTTAATTTTCAGTAGAAGATGTCAGGATCAGGATCAGGTGATATTCCCAGCAACATGAACCCACAACAGATGTTTGAAATGATGCAACAACTTCTAGCCCAACACTCAGAACAACAGAACAAAATAATGCAAGAACAGTTTCAGGCCAGAGATGAGGCCGAAGCTAAAAGACGTGAAGAAAAGAAAAATAAGAGAAAAGAAAAGCAAGTCCAGACCAATGAATCTGATTCTGATAAATCTAATCCTGAAACCCAAACAGCTCAGCCAAAAGGCTGCAAATTTAAAGATTTTAAAGCCAGCGGTGCCTTGAACTTTGAGGGTACAGTGAATCCGATCCAGGCGATGGATTGGATTAGTCACACTGAAGAAATCTTCAGGATTTCTGAGTGTCTAGATTCGAAGAAAGTAAGCTATGCGTCTGCACTATTTGTGGGAGCTGCCCGAGCCTGGTGGAAAACCCAGCGAAGTATCTATGGTGAGGAAGTGATTCAGACTCTAGAATGGGAACAATTTCTTGAAATGTTCAATGCAAAGTACTGCCCGATTGACCAACAAGATAAGATGGAGGTACAATTGATGCAGTTGACTCAGGGAACGAAGACTGTTGATGAATACGAACACGAGTTTTCAAGACTATGCGGATACTCTTCCTATCAGGTAGCTACCGAGGAGAGAAAGATGAATAGATTTCGTGTAGGACTCAATCCAAGATACAGACATCCGATGAGCGCGATCAAATACAAGAGTTACTTGGAAATGGTAGAAGCGGCTAGACAAATCGAGCGAGGTTACTTAGAGTACGGCGATCAGCTATACGCTCCGTCTACTAACCCGATGAATCCGTCTCCTCCAAAGAAACAGCGATTTGGCAGATTCTTTAGGCCAAATAAGTCTCAGTCACAATCTCAGCAATCCCATCAGCATAGTTCACAACAGAAAGCACAAGTTTACTCCCTCACGAACGAGCCACGATTCTGTAAGCGATGCCGAAGATCACACATGGGACTATGTAATCCGGATGACGTTACTTGCTTCGCGTGCAACATGATCGGTCATAGTAGTGAAGAATGTCCACAGCAGGGACGTGGATGTGCGAAATGCGGTAAGAGAGGGCACTTCATGTATCAGTGTCGTAGCGGACCACGTTATCAGCCACAGTCATCAGCTGGAGGGTCGACAGTTAAAAGTTCTGCTGCAACACCAACTGCAAGGACACGTGCGTTCCAAATAACGGCTGAAGAGGCGAGAGAAACACCTGACGTAGTCACCGGTACGTTTCTGTTAAATACGATACCTGCTCGTGTATTATTTGATTCTGGCGCTAGTCGTTCCTTCATATCGACTTCTTTTGCAACAAGATTACTTAAATCCCCATCGAAGCTTCCTGTTATACTTGACATTGAGACAGCCAGTAACAGCTATGTTATGGCTGATTCTGTTTATCGACACTGCACTCTGCTCGTAAATAACATCGTGTTCAACTTGGACCTTATCCTGATTCCCTTGAAGGAGTTTGACGTCATCATCGGCATGGATTGGCTAATGAACAACGAGGCTACAATTATCTGCAACCGGCGAATCATTAGAATCAAGTCTTCAGACGGCCGAGTACTTGAGATCAAGGGCGAGAAGCGAAAAGGTGATCACTGCTTCATATCTGTTGAAAAAGCGCATAAATACTTATCTAAGGGTCATGAATCCTACGTATGCTATGTCTCATCTGAATCTATCTCTGAAGCCCAAAAGAAATCATTATCTGATATTCCTATCGTCTGTGAGTTCCCAGACATATTTCCCGACGATATTTCAGGAGTGCCACCGGAACGTCAAGTCGAGTTCAGTATTGACTTGATTCCTGGTGCGGCTCCTATTGCCAAAGCTCCTTACAGACTTGCACCTGCAGAAATGCAGGAAATGTCAAAACAACTGCAAGAGCTGTTAGAGAAGGGGTTTATCCGACCAAGTTCTTCTCCGTGGGGTGCACCAGTCTTATTTGTCAAAAAGAAAGACGGAACCTTCCGTATGTGCATCGACTACCGCGAGTTGAACAAGGTTACAATAAAAAATAAGTATCCTCTGCCCAGAATCGATGATCTGTTTGATCAGTTACAAGGAGCCAGTTACTTTTCGAAAATAGATCTCCGTTCTGGGTATCATCAGTTAAAAGTCAAAGATGGGGATGTTCCAAAGACAGCTTTCCGTACAAGATACGGTCATTACGAATTTCTTGTGATGCCGTTCGGATTAACAAATGCACCAGCGGCATTCATGGATCTCATGAATCGTGTGTGCAGACCAATGTTGGATAAATCAGTTATCGTGTTCATAGACGATATTTTGATTTACTCCAAAACGGAGGCTGATCATTCCTTTCATCTGCGGCAATTGCTAGAGTTGTTAAGAAAAGAAAGACTCTACGCAAAGTTTTCTAAGTGCGAATTCTGGCTCAGACAGGTATAATTCCTATTATATATGTCTTGAGCTGTTTCCTTAACTATTCTATGAAACACATCCGAACTTGAATTTCTATCTTGTTTATCTTATAGATTCAATTCCTTGGCCATGTCGTTTCTGGCGAAGGAATATCCGTTGATCCGTCAAAAGTCGAGGCTGTTCAGAAATGGCAAACGCCTCGTAATGCCTCTGAGATCAGAAGTTTCCTTGGATTGGCCGGTTATTATCGGCGATTCATAAAGGACTTCTCAAAGATTGCTGTGCCGCTTACAATGCTAACACGAAAGAATACTCCTTTCGTTTGGTCCAATAAACAGCAAGAGGCATTTGATATTCTGAAGCAAAAGTTGATTCAAGCGCCGATCCTAGCCTTGCCAGAAGGTAATGATGATTTCGTTGTCTATAGCGATGCCTCTGGTACTGGCTTAGGATGTGTTCTGATGCAAAGGGGAAAAGTAATTGCCTATGCTTCAAGGCAATTAAAGGATTACGAGAAAAGTGCACTAACTCATGATCTTGAGTTGGCTGCCGTCACCTTTGCTCTGAAAATTTGGCGTCACTATCTATATGGGACTCGGTGTCAGCTCTACACCGATCATAAGAGTCTCAAATACCTTTTCACTCAAAAAGATCTGAACATGAAACAGCGTCGATCCTTGGAGCTTATCAAGGATTATGACTGCGAGATCTTATATCATCCCGGCAAAGCAAATGTTGTCGCGGATGCGTTGAGTAGAAAAGTATATCCAGAAAAGTGCTGTTATGCCCTAACTCCAGTTATATTCTCTTCTGATCTTATTGAAGACATCAGAATTGCTCAAACTGAAGCGCTGAAAGAAGAGAACATAGATTCTGAAAATCTAAAAGGGCAACTACAATTTCTGACTCTGAACCATTTGGGACTTCACTGTCTCAAGGGAAACCGAATCTGGGTTCCTAAGTATGGTTCAATCCGCAGCACTCTTCTGTCTGAAGCTCATCAGTCCAAATTATCTGTTCATCCTGGCAGCTCAAAGATGTACTTTGATCTGAAAGCTGACTACTGGTGGCCAGGAATGAAGAAAGATATCGGAAAATGTGTTGAAAGCTGCAAGGTATGTCAGATGGTTAAGGCAGAACACCAGAAACCCTTCGGGGATATATATGTAACAACCTAACTTTTAGTCAGTCATGTAATGCTTAAGTTTTGAGTTAATAATATAATTTTATTATATTATATTATTTATGTTGCAATTATTAAATAAAATATGAAAATGGATTAAGTAAATATAATTTTAAATTATATTTATGATATAATTAAGTAAAATAAAAGAGATATAAAATACAAAAGTTTAGTGGGTTAAACTACAAATAGGTAAATTGAAATATATAAACTCAACATAATGGTCATTAACACCATTTAAAGATTTCAGACTCTCTCTCACTAATCTCTCTCTACCTCTCGGCTAATCTCACAAATATCATCAAGATTCATCAAAACTTGCAATCAATTCGAGAATTGAAGATCAAAGGAGTTACAATAAGCATCAAACATCATCAAATTGCAAGAATTTGAGGTAATTATCGATTTAAAATTCAATAATTGTTAAGTTGGTTCGGTTTTATGTAAAAGCCGAAACCAAGACTTTAAAATGTGAAGATTTGATATTTGCATGTATAAAATTTTGATAGATTATGATGAATTGAATCAAATAAATGAAACAGAAACAAAATTTGATGCTTGGATCATCCAAATTATGTAGAAATCGGAAATTTTTATGAAAAATAATGTTCTTGGCAAATATATCATATTTTGGATGATCTTGATCAAATAAGTGTGTTTATGATAGGGAAATTAGTATAAAAATACTCAATTAATGTTGTTACAACAAAATATTACATTGCATGTTAATAAATATGAAATTTTGTTGATTATTGATAAAATCCGTATGAACACAAGTATGAACATCAAGAATAAATTTCTGGAAAATTATGAAGATTAGGATCCGAATTCGGTTGAAACCGAATTCGGATGAGTGGTTGATTTCGGATGGTGCTCTGATTTCGGATGCTATATTGATCCTAATTCGGATGCAATATTTCGGGTCCTTAATGGTCCGAATTCGATTATCATTTCGGTTGTGTCATGATCCGAATCCGGATGTACCACTTCGGATGTGTCCGAATCCGAGCAATCCGAATCCGGATCCGGATGATCCGAATCCGGGTAGATCCGAAATAGAGGAATCCGAAACCCAACATTTATATAATTGATAATTAATGAATGATTATATACATTGTTAAAAGTACAAATAAGGGACTTTTTGAGAAATATTGAGACAGAGAATAATTTGAGAATAAAGAAATTATCAGAATCAGATAGAATTACAAATTTCAATGACCAAAAGAAATAATGAAATTCCATGATAATGATGATGATAAAGATGATGAAGTTAACATGATTTTATCATGAATGAATTTGAACAGGTTCAGTATATTCTGAACAAAGATTTAAAGACTTAAATACTTGAAAGCGGGTCTCTGATTGAAAAGAATTGACAGATTACAGATTGACAAAATCCTGAGATAACTCAGGTGGCAGATTCATATATCTGTTTGACAAAAGACCAGACCTGTGAGTTATAGATATTCAGATTGAACATGCATAGATCCGGTTGAGATATATTGATGCTGTAGATTTATTGACATTCATTTATCAGCTGGATTGAGACCTGTGCACACCATGGTTGGGTGTTGCCCAGTGAATCATGATAGCTATTTGATTATCTTTTCATATTGCATTTAATAATTGCTTCAGACTTTGCTTTATGATTCATTGCTATCATGACTTCTAAGACATATGTTTACCTCATTGATCAGACATTTGATAGAATTGATTCAGCTTGACTAGCCTTTATGGTCTATTGTTCTAGACCCGGCTATTTCACCAGTTCTTATGAACTTGGTAATGACCTCCGATGTTCCGCCATATTGACTTACTGGTAGCTAGCCCAGTATGTGGCTGATCCCCACGATTTAAGCGTGAGTGTGGCTTGAACATCATCCGATTCTATGATTCTATATCTCAATCATGAGGGCTGTAGCGGCAGCCAAGACATATCACGCTAAGATTAATGACTCCGCTTGACACGCATGTTAATATTGAAAATCTATAAACTCACTAAGCGTTGCTTACAGATGTTGCTTTAAATATTTTACAGGAAAAGCCAAAGGAAAATCACCTGCAGGACCTAGTACTTAGGTCATTCAAGATTCAAGTTTTTGAAGATTTTCTAGACCACTACTCAACAAATCTTACTGGTACTGATTGGAAGACAACAATTGTGGTGGTTCTGGGTAGTTTTGATGTAATGTATGATATTATGATTAGATTAGATGTTACCCTTTTATAACTTTATTTTGAAATATGTAAACTTAAATTCTAATCTGTATGTACATGTAATTTTATTATTCCGCAATTTAATTACCCTATCTTAGTATGGTTGATATCGTATTGCAATTTGTGGGACCTAGACTCTGAGGACTGCCCCGTAAGGGATGGTTTTTCACAATATATATATATATATATATATATATATATATATATATATATATATATATATGTATATGTATGTATGTATGTATGTATGTATGTATGTATGTATGTATAAATTATCATTGATCGTGTTATCCTATGACATGTGTTATAGAGTCTTTGCGATGTTGCCACTTATGGTATTGTGTTGACGTGGCTTTTATAGGATCGGGATGGGTGTTACACAGCTTAGGCTGATTATTACAAATAGGGGGAGATTGTTTGGAACAAAAAGGCCTCAATCAAAACTTTTCTATATCATAAGGGGGAGATTATTAATCAAACTTGTTTGATACACTTAAGGGTATAATTTAAGGCCTGTTAATGCATTATTGAAACCTGATAAGTGATTTGCAATGTAAGCTCAAAGCTGTTCACCCTGTCACATTAGTTGTAACTTAGGCAGATTGCCCAAGCTGTCCTGAACTGGTGGACATGTTTGACATAAACTGTACACGCTGCTCATGCCTGTTGAGCAACTTGGACAAAAACTAAGTGTTCTGTTCTTTGTGAACAAGTTATACACTATATATAATTTGTTTCCATGTCATCATGTAATGTCTTGGACGTGAAGAGCAGTTTATAAGTCGAAGACAAAGTGAAAATTCAGAAGCTGCTTTATACTGCCCAAGCTGTTCTGATACATGAAGACAAAACTGATATTAGAAATGGGTGACAGACCATTTCTTATATCAAAATGGATCTACACAAAGAGGAAATGATTAAAGTTGACATTTCTCTTTAAGGTAAAGCATTCTGCAACAGAGACAAAAAGGAAAAAAGACAAAGATTCTGCAATATAGGGACAAATGCTGGTTTATCAGAATGTGCAGAAAAGGTGTCTTGTCTTTTTGCAAAGGCGCTCCACTATCTCTGCAGCCAATGAGGAAGTTTCTCTGCAATTCTCTGAGTGAATATAAAAGGAAGCTTCTAAGGAATGAGAGATAACCAATAGAGAGATATCAGAACGTGCAAAAGAATTGTGTTTTCATGCATGCAAGTTCTGCTTAGTTAAGAATAGTCAGTGTGTCCAAGTTGTTCTTGTTCAAGCTGTCTGTCTGTCTTGTAAAAATAGTGAGTGCCTCTTAGTGAGTGTATTCATTGTAACTAGTCTGAGTGTGTCTTAGATTAGTTGTCTATCTGTTGCATCTGTCATCTCAGTTTGAACTATTCTGCAGTTCAAACTCGTTTGTAATTAACACTTGTTAATATATACACACAAACATTGAGAAAAGTGTGCTGAAGTTTTAAATTGTTGTATTCACCCCCCCCCCCCCCTCTACAGCTTACAATAACATACTTGGAAAACCTTTTGGGACCTACATGACTTAACGAAATAAAGTGGATATTAAGGGTGTGGAAGTCTATATGAATCTAAAATGAATCCAGTAGTCATATAAAACCTTCATCATTCACGAATACTCAACAAATTCTTCCACCCTTAAAAAGACCAGTTAATTCATACAAGCAATATATCCAATCTGGACAAGAATTGAAGTCAAAGACGATCATTAACACTATTTCACATTTTTATATAAATTACAATAATGTTAGGTCGGATGTTTGAAGGTTTATGTTAGTTAGCGATGACAGAGACCAACCATGGATTTGTGGTACTCAGCTCTGGGCTACAATGTATCAAAATAGATTAAAAATAAACAATCCTAGCTCATGAAGCAAACTGACAGAGATAGAGGTGACAATTCCTACCAATTCAACAAACGGGTCGAACGAGCTGGCGATCCAAAAGCAGCATGTGTGGTTGTCTACATGTTAATGCATACCCAAATGTGAAGGATTAAACCAAAAAGGATGTCGAAGAAGAAATGGTCGTAACTTGAAATGATAAATACACATTATTATTCTTCTATAAATATTAATTTGTAATAAAGTATATAAGTATTATATTATACATAAACTAAAATATCAATTTATATCAATTAAAATATATTATAAAGTTAAAAAAAGAGTAAATTACACAAGTCCATGTGGTTTGGGTTTTTTTTTTTTTTTTTTTTTTTGCAGTTTTGGTCCCTAAAAGTTTAAAATTACACAAATGATCCTAAAATCCCATCCTTTTAGCACAAATGGTACCTGCCGTCAATTATGGTCGTTAGGCCAGTTAAGTCACAAGGGCATTTTCGTGATTTTCTATTATTCTTTTTATCTAATTATCTTTTATTTTATATTTTATCTAATTATCTTTTATTTTATATTTTATCTAATTATCTTTTCATTTTCTTTTTGTATCATTATTAATTTTATTAAATTCATATAAAAAATCATTGTCATCCTTCAAGTTCTTCATCTGAGAAAATATCAGATCCATTTACCATCGATCCATCACACACAGACCCAGGACAATCCTCCACATCGTTAAGCTCGTCGACGTTTCGTGATCTCCATATGGTCGGCGGATCTGCAGCTTCACAAAACGGCTTCCATCGTCGGTGGGATCGGTACTTTCTTTTTTCTTCACGGCGGAAATCCCGCTGTAAAGTGCAACTCCGTTTTCATCTGCGTTTCCAAGAGTATAACTCATGTTCAGAATGCCTTGCGTAACACCAAATGGCCGACGGATCTGCAGCTTCACAAAACGGCTTACGGCACGGTAGTGTTTATGTGACGGCGTGATCAGATCGGAACTTGAGTTTTTCATTCCAGGTAGGATTTGTGTTACCTTTGGTATCGATTAGGATTGAGAGTTTCCGATTGGCATGTAGCCAACCCATGACGTACGTTTTGATGGATTTAGCAGAGAGGGATGGGTCTTCGGGCGGAGAAGAGGTTGATTTCGAGGTGTTGGTAAGGAGAAAGATTAATGGAGGGAGGAAGAAGCTCTGGTGACGGGGAAGAAGCTCCAAGGACGGTGGAGGGTAACGGTGGGCGGTGGGGTTGGAGAAAGATTGCATACGTAAATGGAGAAGAAAGATTAATGGAGGAGAAATATTAATGGTGTAGGGATTGAAGCATACCAAAGATGATAAATTAGAAAATAGAAAAAACAAAAAAAAATTATTAACTATTAGAAACTTACGTAAATGGTCCCTGAGATGAAAATAACGAAAATGCCCTTGTGACTTGGCCTAATGGTCCTAATTGACGGCAGGGACCATTAGTGTTAAAGATTTGGGATTTTAGGACCATCCATGTAATTTTAAACTTTTAGGGACCAAAACTGCCAAAACCCCCAAACCATAGGGACAATTTGTGTAATTTACTCTAAAAAATAATAGTTATGACGAATAATAATTTATTCTTGTATTATTTTAAATAATTAATAGTTGTATACTTTTATTTTTACTTATATACACATAATACGTCGTTCATAAACTAGTTAATTATAAAATAACACAAATACATATATTTTCAAGTCTAGCAATTTAATATATATGATTAATTTCAAAATATAAAAGTAGAAAAATACATAGAATATTCATGAATCACCGATTGTTATCAACTAGGGTGTGCAACCGCGCGTTGAAGCGGTATCATAAATTGTACTTTTATAAATATATTACTTTAAAATAATAAAAGGACATTAGCTACCAATCGTGAATCTCAATTGAGGATTATTTTATGCTATCAATGAAAGTTTTTAAATGAAAAAAATGTGATTAATCAACCAACTAAATAAGCAAAAAAATAGTCATTCTAAAAATAGTTGAGACGAAAAAAATATACATTCGTCATTTCGTATAATATAATATATCAAACGTTATAACACAGAAATAAAACAATTATATATTATGTATGAAATAAAATAATTAGTTAGTTGTATACCTACCTGCCTAATAAAAAATAGTTCTGACGATAACAAATTGTATATCAGAATGTACAAAAGTAGTGCGATCATAATAATATATTCAAATTTTAATAAAAATATAATATATCAAAGGTTATCACAGAAAAACAAAAATGTTATATATCATATATAAAGTTTAAAAAAAATTAGTCGTTTACCTACCAGGCAGCTAGCTTTACCATTCGGTGAATGAAAGAGTGCGATCGATTAATCAACTAAACAATAATAAAAAATTCATTTTAAAATAACTTGAGACGAAATACAATTTTATGTTAAAATGTAGTTTAAAGGAAAGTGAACGTAACGATATATTTGAATTTTTATAAAATATAATAAACTTTTTAATTAAGATAACAAAACAATTACATATTATATATAAAATCATATATTTAGGCAGCTGCATGTCTGCCTACTTAACGAAAATGGTTCCGACGACGATAATTTTTATGTGATCGTAATAATATATTCAAATTTTAATAAAATACAATATATCACAAGAAAACAAAAATGTTATATAATATATATAAATTAATAAAATAAGACAGATGTTTACCTGCATGCTTGAGCTGCTTGGTAGCCTGCTTAAAATAGCGTAAAAGTTACGCATGTTCGTAATTATTATATATATATAGAATACGGTTCGAGAGAGTACCATCCAAATGCAGCGCACCAGAAGGTACCACCTTTAAAAAAACTTTTTAAAATTTTTTTTTTCATAAACATGTTTTAATTAACATTATGAAGATCGTATGTAAATTTCACATACATTCACATCTCCTAGCTCCTAAAAAATGATGTGAACACACACTTACATAATTTTGAAGACATGTGAACATGCATTTATGTGATGTGTGTTTTCATGCACTTAGAGTGTTCGGATTTGCGTGAAATTCAAATATGATCTGTGTAATGTTAATTAGAACATGTTCATGAAAAAAAATTTCAAAAAAATTACTTTTAAGGGTGGTACCTTCTGGTGCGCTGCATTAGAGGTGGTACTCACTTGAACCTAAATCTATATATATATATATATATATATATATATATACATATCTATATATATATATATATATATATATATATATATATATATATATATATATATATATATATATATATATATATATATATATATATATATATATATATATATATATAGAGTCCCATGAAATAAATAAGGGTATTAACTATGTGATTCAATTTTAATTTTTCTAAACTAAAAGATGATAGTAATCATTCATTAATAATAAATGAATATAATTAAAAAAATGATGTCTTAACTATTCCATAAACATAATAGTTATAATAAACTCTTACATTATTTAACCAACTAATCAATTCGAAGATTTTTTTGTTTTTAATTTGGTGATTAAATTTATTTTCTAAATACGATTTAAGTGATTATATTGAAATACAAGTTAAAATTAATGTATAATAGTTGACTCCATGAAACAAATAGATATTTATGGAAATTGAGTTAGTTTATATATGATCATACTAATAATAAATTTTACATAAAAATAACTAATTTAATTGGCTACACTAAGGATCATTTTTTAAACTCTAAATTATAGTATTTTTTTCTTTTAGTATGGTAAATAAAGTTTTTTCTAAAGAAGATTTGAGTGTTTACATTTATCGGTTAAAATATGATTTAAAATTTTATATTAGCATTCATTAATTGTGTAACTAATATGTACATTATTATACTAGGTTAAATACTCATGTATTACTTGGGTTGGTTTATAAATATATATATAGATTGGGGTTCTATTGAGAACTTTTGTGCATCGAGGCACCATTGAGAACTTTTGTGCATCTGACTATCTACCAAGGGTGCACAAAGGGCATTTAGGATATATTAAATGTATGTAAATTATTTTTTAATTTTAAATGTTTTTAAGATAATTAATAGCTAAATTTGGTATGAAAATCACCATTAACTTCTTTTCTAAAACAACTCCGTCTCTCTCTCTCTCTCCTCTCTCTTAGCCCCCTCTTGATTTTGGAAGAGATGAACGATATGCATGATTTATGTTTGTATGAACGATTCATGTTTGTATTTTGATGTATTTTAATTTTGGAATAGATAAACGATATGCATGATTTATTTTTGAAAGAGATTAACGATATGCATGAAGAGATGAACGATATGCATGTATTTTGATGTATTTTGAATTTGTATTATTGTTGTTAATTTTGGAAGTGTAATAATTAAATAAGGATTGCATAATTCGTGTTTTACCCCTCCGTGAATTTCATTACGTGCACTTGATGCATAAAACTTTCTATTTAATACCCTTTTGCCATTTGATCTAACCCACACATTATTTTCATCCAAGGCCCAATGAAGGTTCTTTTGTGCCTCGATGCACAAAAGTTCTCAATGGAACCTCCCTCTTCTCTCTCTCTCTATCTATATATATATATATATATATATATATATATATATATATATATATATATATATATATATATATATATATATATATATATATATAGACTAACCATTTCACAATGTCGACATCTAATTATGATTTATGAGGGATAATTCATCTTTAAAGGATCTAAACATAGTTAAATTTGATTTATTTTATTTTTTGTAAATGGTGCAAATTTTTTAAATAACAATTACCGACATGTGTTGGTTGTACACTACTAAAATATTCGTTTTTTTTGTTTTTGTTTTATGTTAAATGAAATTTGTAAAATGTGAAATTTTGTAAATTTGGGTAACTCATTTGCCTTCCATCCAAAACTCATTGTTTAATAAATTTTGTAAATTTGGGGTTTGGTTTGTTTGTTTGTTTTTTTTTTATCTCCTAATTTTAAAAAGTGGGTTTCTGTCGTTTGGTAAGTGCGAGATATTGTAATATTGTGTCCGGAAGACTCTATGTTCTACATTCTTTATTATTTTTAGTTTATTATGAAGGGTTATATGCCAAAAATAGCAACAATTTTTTGTAGTTTTACCGTTTATACCCACATTATTTATTTTTTATCATTAATAGCAACAACTTTTATATTTTTTACCGATTATACCAACTTTTAACCTGGAAACCTGCTATAGCAGGTTACTATCCATTAATACCAACAACTTATCTTTTTACCAATAATAGCAATAATGTTTTATATTTTTACCAATAATAGCAGTGACTTTTAACTTTTTATCAATAATAAAAACATATCAAATTAAATTTTCCTTTATCTTTAACTAATCATTATTTTAAAAAAACTAAATTTATGAAAATCGAAAAACAATAAATAAGTTCATAATCCATTTTTTTGTTTGAATTTTGTTATAGATAAATCAAATGCAATGTGTGCCTATAAAAATATAAAAAATATGTTTTCTATAGACATTAAAAAATGAAGATTATTTTGATTAGGGGTGAGCATGGATCGGGTTTTGGAAAAAACCAAAAACCAAACCGAAACATCAGTTTCTATATTCAAGAAACCGTTCGGTATGAATTTTATACGATTTGATTTTTTTTTTGTTTTTATTTCGGTTTCGGTTTGGTTTCGGTTTTTCTTTGTCATGGTTTTGAATTTCAATTCTTTCTTTCTAAAACAACCACACACACACACACACACACAACCACACACACACACACAACACACACACACACACACACACACACACACATATATATATATATATATATATTATATATATATATATATATTATATATATATATATATATATATATATATATATATATATATATGATATAGTCTAAAAGCTTTCACTTAAACATCTTTAAGAGATAATCGACTGGTTTACAACATCCCAAAAGATACAATCAAAGTCGACACTAACAAACCACTAGCAAAGGCAGATTCAACAGTATTCAAATAACAACAAGTCCCTGATCAGCAACCCAGCTACCGATCCTTTCTCTGATCCCCTGAACATGGTAGACGCGAATACGTAAGCTCGAAAGCTCGTGAGTACGCGAGGGTTAGACTCTGCACAGTAAACACATAACACACGTACACATAACATAACCATCTCTATCTCTATCCCTGACAATCAACATCATAATGCAGGTATGAACACACAACATGCATGAGATCTGAAACCCTGCACACAGTATCACTGAGGGGACACTTCCCCGGCTAACGACCGTGTACGGCGGTGGTTAGTGAAAACCCTGTAGCATGGGCGCGAACCGGCTACAGGCCCTGCCGTGTATACACGCCCTAAGGACTGTTAGGGACAGTCAACCCGCGCGATCACACATCACGAATCACCATCCGTATGGAGCTCATGACGGACCCCTAGACTGGATCTCATCTCATGCACATATATCACATATGTAAAGATAGAATCATACCTGACGCCCGCGTCCCTATCTCATACACAATACACGTACACAGTACTCGCTACACAATTATGACTTACAAAACAATCCCGGGTTTGAAAAGGACTCGAGTACTCACCTGATCAATCCGCTAATCTTGAAATATCTGAATCGGCTCAGCTCGCTCGCTCGTCCCTGAAATCACACAGATCCCAACTGTTAACATAAACTCAACTCAACAGATACACATAACAATTTATACCCTGATCACATAACCAACTCGAACCCAAAAGCAATCCCAACCGAATCCCAAAACCCAGCCGAAATATCCCTACGAAACCCAACCCGAGACCCCGAACCAACCCGACTCGAAAATCCCCCCCACCAGACACGACCTAGGCCCCAACAGCAACCGACCCAGACCAGGCCACCGTGCCCGTGCCCAAACCCCACCGCGCCCGCGCTCGACCCTGGCTTGTCGCGACCACGACCAGGGATCGCAACCGCGACCCTGGCCGACCAGCTTCTTCCTGGTTCGCTGCCATGGCTGTCCAGAAGGTGTTATCACCTTCCAACTCCGATCTCCAGCCACACCATACCCAAATACTCAACATATATTAGCCTCCCACAGATTATAAACAACTCCCCAATTTCTAACATCAATTAACACACAAATCAACAACCAAAACCCATGAATTCTTACCTTTGCAACTTCCAACTCAAAGATGAAGATGAAGATAATCAAAATCAATAACCAACTTGATACCTTCTTTTTGCTGGAGTCTCACGCGCACACACAAACACAATATACACACTTCACACACTTACACTCATTCTTATTAAGGAAGGAATCCAAGGGATTTAAAAGACGTACGCATATATCCTTTCCATTTTTAGCGGGTCCCAACCCAATAACCTGAACCGGATATCACTTTCTTTTACAATTAAAATCCACGAACCCATAAACACAATTAATCCACTAATATCACAACCCGGTGACATGTAACTCACAACCCGACACGTATATATCCACTAATCGGGATATCACTCGACCAACGCAATAATAATACTTTGAACATCCACTAAATTAATTACACACAATGATTTTGGAAACGGGATGTTACAAATCCTCCCCTTTTAAAGAGATTCCGCCCCCGGACTCTATCGCAAGCTTATTCGCACGCACACATCTCTACGTCAAATCCATGAAATTATCAACTCACGAGTCTCGATATGATCATCAACAACCCTGTTGAATTCACATTTGAACTCGGAATGTCACAATCATCATTAATACATGTCTCCACTTAAACTCTCGAAGTATGTCAATTCCCTCAAATCTTTAACTCAATTAGACAATCCACTAAAACATAGTTGAATCCACTACTCGCCGAGTCTTCTTGTGGCGTTATCTCATAAGCCACTTAGTTCACACATAATCTCAATCCATCGATCTTCATTCTTTCTCATCATATCCTTGCATAGCTCTATATAGTTTATCCACTAACACAGCAGATATTCAATCCACTTTATAACAAGACATACAGACATCTCCGTCGAATCACTAAACGCAATCTCATAGACATGGTTAAATACACAAGGGGATTAAATCCACTCTCAATACGATAATCCACTATCAATAGGATTAATCCACTAGCATATCACAAACGCATTCACAATCATTACCTGAATGCCTCACATGACTCGACAGGATCGATCCACTAACATGATACGATTCCCAACCCTGAAACCCCAATACCCCGCTTACCACGATATATCCCACTTTACTACATCAAAATCGCATATAAACTCAAACATGACAATCCCATATAACCCATACACAACAACCCCGCCCCCTGTCACTGAGTCTCATAATCACAAACACACACAAGCAATTGCACGCAACAAGCACACACACCAACGACCCGCCCCACAACTGACACACTCAAAGCAAGTTCAGATATACATACCCGAAACCATATCAGCAGCATCCCGAGCTTCCTCTGAAGTCGCCTGAAAGACCCGACCCCGCACCCTAGTATCGTGACGACTGGATGACGACGGCTCCGCTCTGGCTCCACTAGAACCCACACCCTGCACCACTGGTCCCGACTTCAGACAGTCTCTTATCCTATGCCCCGGCCTCCCACAACAGAAGCATAACGGCTCGAAAACTGTACATGTAGCGGCAGCATGCCCCCGCTGGCCGCATCGATAACATCTGGGCACACACGGCCTACTGTGACCACGGTGACACCTCGGACACTCCCGATCCCCGGCTGAACTGTCTCCCCTATCATCTCCCTTTCGAGGCCTTTGCCCTACACTGGTCTGGCTCTGCCCACTGAACCATGAACTCACTCTCTGACCTAGCTCGCCTGACCACTGACTTTGCATCGATCTCCGCCCTCTACCCTCGTCTCTGTCCCTGTCTCTATCTCTGTCTCGTCTGTCTCTCAAGCTTTGGCCCGAATGTCGCTCCCTGGATTCATCTTTAGAATGCCTCCGGTCTCTCGAGGACAACCCAGGAGTCCTCGCACGTCGGCGCTGAGAAGATGGTTCCTCTCTGTGCTTGGCTATCTCCCGTTCCCTAATACGGGCCATCTCTAACGCTTTGGTGAAGATGCAGTCCAACGAACTCTCGGATATCTGCTCGCAACCCATCAATAAACGCATCAACCTTTCGCTGCTCTGTGGCGATGTGCTGGGTAGCAAACTGCGAGTAATCATTAAATCGGTCCACATACTGCTGCACCGTCATCTCGCCCTGCTGTAGATGAAGGACTCACCACTCCATTTCTCGCCTCAGGGAATATACTGCAGCTCGAACACGGCCCTGAACTGATCCCACGTCATCGCGTAAGCCACAGAAGAAGTCATCGCTGACTCAATAGACTACCACCACTGGGAAGCCCCTCCCCTCAGCTGATAGGTCGCATACCCCACCATATCTCTCGGATCCACATGCGCAACTCGAAACACTACCTCTATTTCCCTTTCCCAAGCCATAGCAACTCCCGGCTCACCACTGCCCCTGAACTCGGGTGGGGCTCCTATCATAAAGTCCTTAAAGGACCCTCCCCTATGCATAGACGATGACGCACCACTTCCTGAGACAGTCCCCGTAGACTGCACAACTGGTCCCATTCTCAGACCCTGCTCATGCTGCTGCCTATAAAACTCCGTCAAAACCTCCAACAGCTCTGATCTGCGAATATACTCGTCCCCAACCGGCTTACCCGCGTCGGACCCCTCGCCCTGATCTGCCATGACGATCTGCACAAACCGAAACAATTTTAAAACAAACCAAGCACCCAGCGTTATACGATAAGCTAGGTTAGATAATCCACTAGTATGAATCGCAAGAATGATCCCCCACGGATCGAAACAAGGTTTAAGTTAAGAATCCACTAATGATACTCAGACTTAAAACCCCAAGCTCTGAAACCATCATGTAACACCCCTCCCGATCCCATAAAAGCCACGTCAACACAATACCATAAGTGGCAACATCGCAAAGACTCTATAACACATGTCACAGGATAACACGATCAATGGTAATTAAAAACCTTTCACTTAAACATCTTTAAGAGATAATCGACTGGTTTACAACATCCCAAAAGATACAATCAAAGTCGACACTAACATAACCACTAGCAAAGGCAAATACAACAGTCTTCAAATAAAAACAAGTCCCTGATCAGCAACCCAGCTACCGATCCTTTCTCTGATCCCTTGAACATAGTACACTCGACTACGTAAGCTCGGAAGCTCGTGAGTACGCGACGGTTAGACTTTTTAGAGTAAACACATAACACACATATACACATAACAATCTCTATCTATATCCCTTACAATCATCATCATAATGCAGGTATGAACACACAACATGAGATCCGAAGGCCTGCACACAGTATCACTGAGGGGACACTTCCCCGGCTAAGGACCAGTACGGCGGTGATTAGCAACAACCCTGTAACACGGGCGCGAACCAGCTACAGGCCCTGCCGTGTATACACGCCCCAAGGACTGTTAGGGACAGTCAACCCGCGCGATCACACATCGCGAATCACCGTCCGTATGGAGCTCATCACGGACCCCTGGACTGAATCTCATCTCATGCACATATATCACATATGTAAGGATAGAATCATACCTGACGTCCGCGTCCCTATCTCATACACAATACACGTACACAGTACTCGCTACACAATTATGACTGGCAAAACGATCCCGGGTTTGAAAAGGACTCGAGTACTCACCTGATCAATCCGCTAATCTCGAAATCTCTGACTCGGCTCAGCTCACTCCTCCCTGAGATCACACGGATCCCAACTGTTAACATAAACTCAACTCAACGAATACACATAAAAATGTATACCCTAATCACATAAGCGACTCGAACCCAAAATCAATCCCAGCCGAATCCCAAAACCCAGCCGAAACATCCCTACGAAACCCAACCCGAGACCCCAAACCTACCCGACTTGAAAATCCCCCCACCAGACCCGACCTAGGCCCCAACAGCAACCGGTCCAGACCAGGCCATCGCGCCCGCGCCCAGGCCTCACCGCGCCCGCGCCCGACAATGGCTTGTCGCGACTATGACCAAGGATCATGACCGCAATTCTGGCCGACCAGCTTCTTCCTGGTTCGTTGCCATGGCTGTCCAGAAGGTGTCATCACCTTCCAACTCCGATCTCCAGCCACACCATACCCAAAAACTCAACATATATTAGCCTCCCACAGATTATAAACAACTCCCCAATTTCTAACATCAATTAACACACAAATCAACAACCAAAACCCATGAATTCTTACCTTTGCAACCTCTAACTCAATGATGAAGATGAAGATAATCAAAATCAAGAACCAACTTGATACATTCTTGTTGCTAGAGTCTCACGGACACACACACACACAATACCCACACACTTCACACACTTACACTCTTTCTTATTAAGGAAGGAAACCAAGGGATTTAAAAGACGTACGCATATATCCTTTCCATTTTTAGCGGGTCCCAATCCAATAACCCAAACCCGATATCACTTTTTTACAATCAAAATCCACTTAACTCATTTAAGTCCATGAACCCATAAACACAATTAATCCACCAATATCACAACCCGGTGACACGTAACTCACAACCCTACACGTATATATCCACTAATCGGGATATCACTCGACCAACGCAATAATAATACTTTGAACATCCACTAATATAATTACACGCATTTATTCATGAAACGGGATGTTACAACTGACTCTATCCATGATCATTTTATATTTTTACATTACATTTGCTGAAACTGAAAGTACAACATTGAAGTAAAGTAAACGATCAGTTTATACATACTGATATTGATACAAACAACATATGTTTTTACGTAAGTACAACTAATGTACTAAAAAAGAACTACAACACATGTAATAAAGTACAACTTATGTACAAAAGAAGTTCAACATGTTTGGACTGTTGAAGTTGGTAGCAAGTAATGGTAAGCTTGTCCAACTAATGGACAACTTCCATTCTTTATCTACTCAGCAGCTGATGGACTTTGAAGTTGTTGTGGTTGTTGTTGTACAGACTTCTAAAGGAAATGTTCCATAGTTTCTTCAAGTTCTTCTATTTCAGTTCTTATGAACATGAAGTCTGGACTGTTAAGCTCTCCTTTTTCATAAAACGCCTTAAGCCTTCCCCAAATGATGGCTCTCCACTTTGCATGTTGTTCAAAGGCATTGGAAAGTCTGAAAGCAATGACTTTCTTAAGACCAGCCTTGTGCAGATCTGAGGCCCTTTGAAAACACATTTTCTTTGAGAGGGGGTCCACAAAGAATACCCCTAGTTCAGGCTGTTCAATGAATTTGCCTTCTTTTGGCTCAACACCCTCCGGCAGGCTGTGATCAATCCCTCTGATTTCAACAGCGTACATACCCTGTTCAATCATGATGATCAACTCTTCATGCTCTGTATCCTTTCTTTGTCTCCTAGGCTTGATCTTGGGTTCCACTTGTGAGGTACCCTTGATCAGATGTTTAGGGATCAAGCCCAGGTCTTTCACTTTTTCCATTAGCTTTTTGACATATGCCCTGACAGCTTTAGCAGTATCAGATTTTGATCTGCTCAGGGCAATAGCCAATACAACCCATTCCCTATATCCCATGCAGGCAATATCAGTGGCTTCATAGGCTTCTAATTTAGGATCTTCAGCACCTAGCCTAGTGATCTGAAGTCTCCACTGCTTGCCTTTTCTCGAGATGGGGACAATTTTGACTATAGTTTTCTTTTACAAGTCTTTTATTTGCAAGATCAAGGAATTTCTTCATTGCCATATTTTCAAAATGGAATTGGGCTTCAGGCTTGCCTCTGGTTACCAAGACCTGTGCACTCTGCTCTTTCTCAGTCACTGACTCTTTTGCAACTTTTATCAGTTTTCTTTGTACATCCAGGGAGGGCATTTTAGCTTTTCTTGCCTCCTTGGCTGCAAAAGCTCTAGCAGCTCTGGCAGAAGCTATTTCCTTCTTCTCTCTTTCAAAGATCTCAAGCTGCTCTTGTTTCCATTGATAATAAGTCTCCATTGGAATACCCATATCTTTGGCCTGGGATTTGTCAAATTTTAGCTGAGCAACTTTGAGATAGTCAGTGTCCACAGAGGCTTTCCCTTTTCCCTTTGCTGCTCTAGTTAGAGCAACTTCAGTTTCGTCCTCTTCTTCTTCTTCTTCAGTTTGTTCCAAAATGAAGTGTCTCTTTCTGCTTGGCCTGTCCTCAGGAATGGATTCCTCCCCCTTAGATGATGCAGGGCTTGGATATCCAACGTGAGTAGGCGGAGCAGCGGTTGCAGAGACAGTTTCAGTACCTGCAACATCACCAGTTTGTAATTGTCCTACTGCTTGGGTTACTGATGCTGACTTCTCCTTAGAGGGAGATAAAGATTTCTCCCCCTTAGACTTTGTCTTCGAGGCAGATTTAGACTTCTCCCCCTTTGAAGGATATGGCACAGATCCTACAACACCAGGTCTGCCTAAAGGAACGGATCCAACAGGCTGGACTGCAGCAGCTTTGGTAACAGGCCTTGAACCAACTAGGCTATAAGGGGTGTTCAGAAATTTCTGAAACCGAAAAACCGAACCGAAAACTGGCAAAACCGTCCCGAAAAACAGGTTAAACGTACCGTATTTTTTCGAATATCTCGGTTTGGTTAACCGAACCGGAAAAATCTTTGATTTTTTGGTCGGTTATGGTTCACATATTTGGCTTCGGACGGTTAACCAAAAAACCGATTTTTATTTTTTCTATTTTTTATGTAGTTATATATAATAATAATCCATAATTTAATTAAAACTTAAATATCTAACTTAAAATAGCCCAAACAAAAGAAAGCCGAATCTGATTTTTTGACCTAGTTCCACCTCCATGTTCCCCTTCGCTTCCACTCTTCCAGCAGCCTTCTTGGCTTCTTCCAGACTTCCACGAGGACCACGATTCCACAGCTCCAGCCTCCGCCCTCCAGCCCTCCACGAGTCCACGAAGTCACACACTCTTCCTGTCTTCTACACTTCACAGCTTCATCTTCGATTCCACACTCCATCTTCGATTCCACGGATTCATCTTCGAGTTCGAGAGTTCGAAACCTTCTATCCTTCACGGCTTCATCTTTGATTCAACGCTTTCACAGCTTCATCTTCAGCATCGGTTCCAGATTTGTTCACAGCATCATCTTCATCTTTAGCATGATAGCATCGATTCCAGATTTGTTTAATTGTTGGCTACTTGGCTGCTTACACTCTTATGGTTGTTCTTTTATTTAATTCTACTTGAATCACTCAAATGTTACTTGAAAACGAATGAATAGAATATCATTTCTTCACTGACGAACTCTATTATGATGTTGAAAATTGTAGTTTCGTATTGTATTATATCAGATTAAGAAGTTAATTATAGGTTTTGTTAAAAAACTTTATCGTATACCGGTTAATCGGTTAACCTGAAAACCGAATCGAAAAAGCAGGTTAATCGAAAACCGGTTAATCGGAAATTTCGGTTTAGGTTTAGGTTCAGGATTTTGCCGAACCGATTATTTCGGTTAACCATCCGAAACCCATATTCGGTTTGGTTAACCATCCATGAACAACCCTATAGTCTATGCACTAAGAAAGCCAGGTTGTTCTTTACCTCTGCGAGCCGGGTAACACATGTTTGAAGAGAAGAGGAGTGAGAAGTGGCATAGGATGAGAGCTGGGAAATAGCAGCCCTATCATTATCTGTGAACACCAGACTTTGAAGTTGTGCAAGAGTTAGGTCAAGGGACTCATGCATATCATCAAGGCCTGCTGCCACAAAATGTGACAGAGATACCACTAAGGTATTTAGAGAGGCCAGTGTGAAGGGCAGTATAGTATAGCAGGTTTCAGCAATACCTGACAGTTGTTGGGAAACGGCCACCAGGCTGGACACAGAGTCCTGTTGGTGAGTGAGAATGGTAGAGACGGAGGAGGAGAGTTGTTGCAGCTGTACAGTGAGTGCAAGCAGTTGAGAAGAATTATTAGGTTGGGGAGCAGGTGTTGGAAAGGAACTCTTAAGTGAATCAAGAAATCCTTTAAGCTGAGCAGACACGGAGTCTGCAATAGTAAAAGGAAGTGAAGTCATAGAGGTTTCCAAAGAACCAACTTTGTTGGACAACAGAGAAAGTTGTTCCTTCAAAGACAGATCTTTGGGGGATGGAGGTGTATGGGTTGACTGTTTGGATTGAGTTGAGGGGGATGAGTGTGATGGTGATGAGTGGGGAGTATGAGGTTCAATGAGAGATGGTAGGGACACTTTAGAAAGCAGTTCCATAGCCTGGGCATAAGTTAAGTGACTCAGCTTGGAAAGATCAAGAGAACCTTCAGCAGTGGCTGTAGCTGCATCATGAGGTGAGGTTATTGGGGATGGTAGCCTTTCAGATGTTACTTGTATTATAACACCTTCATGAAGACCATGAGTGGTTCCTTTAGTATTACCTTGGTTTGTAGGCACCTCTTCATGGGGAGAAGGCATGTGCATTTCAACATCATCAGTGGTGAAAGCTGATGATGGAATTTGCATTTGGGGAGCAGCTTCACCAGAGGGATGTTCTATACCCTGAGGTTCATCAGCCTGAGCTGATGGTCCTTCAACAGCTGTTGGGTGTTGAAAAGCTGAGTCATGAGGAGCAGAAGATGAAGGCTGATCTGCTGGTTATTTTGTACCAACAACTTTGGCGCCTTGTTCAGACTCAGATGGTGTATGAGAAGTATGAGTAGGAGACTGTGTGGATGCAGTATGGAGTGGAGAGTGCTCATGTCTTTGAATGTTATCAGCCTGTTGAAAGGCTTGGTCAATTGATGTGGTAGTCCCTTTTGTACAACTGGTTCCTTTTGTGAGGGACCAGAGGGCTAAGGCTGACTCAAGGTGGACTCAGGGTGGAGTGAGATAGGCTCCACAAAGGCTGCTCTTGCTCTCAACATAGGAGAAGGAGATACAACAGGTGTTGCCTCTTTTTCTACTGACTCCTTTTGGGAGGGGCCAGAAGGGCTTGTGGCAGTGGGAGAGGTTTCCTTTTTGGCTAAAGATTCCTTTCTTTGCTTGGAGTATTGGGACATGGTAGGGGATTGAGGAGAAGTGGTAGGAAATTGTGTTTGGACTGGAGGTGAGACTGGGTCAGAAACAGGAGGTTGAGCCTGTTCCATGGTCTCAAGTGCCACAGAGGCACCAGCCACAAAGGCTTCAGGTTCAACGGATGAACCAGGGTGACCAGCCTGCTCCCCCTCGGCCACTGAGGCTGATGAGGCAGACTTAGCTGTTTTAGCCTTCTTGGTGACAGGCCCAACTTCACTGGTTTTCAAGGCATGTTTTGCCTTTTAGACCGTGATTTGGATTTTTCTTTGGGAGCAGTTTTTGGATCCACCTCCTGAGTATAAGGTCGTTCCACCAAACCAAGCAACCTCCTCACTGGTGTAGACAGAGGAGGTTCATTGTCAAGTACTGGGGGGTGTAGAATACCCTATTTCCAATGACAGGAAATATAGCAGTAGTCAAGAGAGGTTGAGAGTTGTAAAGATGCTCACCACAAACATGCTGGAAAATGAGGCTCAAAAACCTTGGATATCTTACAGCAGCTGGACGCTGTTCTTGTTGCACCTCGTTCTTCATATTTAGGAATATCCACCTATCCATGTTCAGAGTAGTTCCATCCACAAGTTGTAGGACTATGAGAACCTCATCCCTGCTGAGTTGGTCGAAAGAACCAACTTTGTTGTTAAGACTCATCACCATTGAGGCGAAGAGGAAACTGTAAGTTGGGGAGAGACCCCTTCTGAACAATGTTGCACCCACTTTTGGTTCTGCTACAACACAGAAGCGTAGCAGATTGCCCATCTGTTCGTCCTCTGGCTGGGGTTTGTCATATGTCTCAGCGACTGGAAGATGTAGTACTTCCCTGAGGAGAGTAGTAGTGATCTCAATAGTTTTAGTACCATTGAGAATGGTTCCTTTGATGGTTTTGGTAGAGTGATCATATGAACTAGTGTACCAGAACTCATAGACCATCTCCTGGTACATGACACCAGGAGAGGCTGTCATAGCATAATGCAGAGCATGGGCTTGCGGAAACTCCACCATAGATTCATAACCTTTCCCAGCATAGTTTTGGGGAATGGTTAAGTTTGCAATGTAGTTGGTGGGTTTGAGTGTGAGCATGGTGTTGACAGAGGGGTGCTTCTCAACATCATTACCAACGAACACAGGGAGATGTAAGAGATCTAGAGTTAACACACACTCTAAACTGCTCTGATACCAGTTGTAGGTCCCAAAAGGTTTCCCAAGTATGTTGTTGTAAGCTGTAGAGGCGTGGTGAATACAGCAATTTAAAATTTCAGCACACTTTTCTCAATGTTTATATGTATATATTAATAAATGTTGATTACAAACGAGTTTGAACTGCAGAATAGTTCAACCTGAGATGACAAAAACAACAGATAGACAACTAATATAAGACACACTCAGACTAATTACA
Organism: Centrapalus pauciflorus; assembly: GCA_020465985.1. Taxonomy (NCBI): domain Eukaryota; kingdom Viridiplantae; phylum Streptophyta; class Magnoliopsida; order Asterales; family Asteraceae; genus Centrapalus; species Centrapalus pauciflorus. Next base: position 33,977 of record JAANYP010000239.1, read on the forward strand.
ATGAATACACTCACTAAGATGCACTCACTGTTTTTACAAGACAGACAGACAGCTTGAACAAGAACAGCTTGGACACACTCACTATTCTTTTCTAAGCAGAACTAGCATGCATGAAAACACAATTCTTTTGCACGTTCTGGATATCTCTCCCTTGGATATCTCTCATTCCTTAGAAGCTTCCTTTTATACTCACTCAGATAATTGTAGAGAAACTTCCTCATTGGTTGTAGAGATAGTGAAGCGCCTTTGCAAAAAGACAAGACACCTTTTCTGCACCATCTGACAAAACAACACGTGTCCCTATATTGCAGAATCTTTGTCTTTTTCCTTTTTGTCTTTGTTGCAGATTGCTTTACGTTAAAGAGGAATGTTAACTTTAATCATTTCCTCTTTGTGTAGAGCCATTTCGATATAATAAATGGTCTGTCACCCATTTCTAATATTTGCGTTGTCTATATGTATCAAAACAGCTTGGGCAGTATAAAGCAACTTCTGAATTTCACTTTGTCTTTGACTTGTAAACTGATCTTCAGGTCCAAGACATTACATGATGACATGGAAACAAATTCCATATAATATATAACTTGTTCACAAAGAACAGGTTCTGTTCACAAAGAACAGGTTCTGTTCACAAAGAACAGAACACTTAGTTTTGGTCCAAGCTGCTCAACAGGCATGAGCAGTGTGGCCAGTTTATGCCAAACCTGTCCAATACTTTAGGACAGCTTGGCCAATCTGCTTAAGTTACAACTAATGTGACAGGGTGAATAGCTTTGGGCTTATATTGCAAATCACTTATCAGGTTTCAATAAGGCATTAACAAGTCTTAAATTATACCATTAAGTGTATCAAACAGGTTTGATTAATAATCTCCCCCTATGATATAGAATAGGTTTGATTGAGGTCCTTTTGTGCCTAACAAAACCTTTGGTAGTCACATCAAATGTGTGACGATTAGGGATGTGCTTAGGACTAATACCGTACCGACCCCCGATTTCCCAACTCCTGAATTAGACGAAAATACGAGATCGAGTACCGTACCAATTTGTGAAATTCGGTTCCGGGAAATCGGTACTAGTCCCGTTTGGTACCATTGTTCAATGTACAACTTATAATGCATGACGTACATAGCCAACAAAATTTGGTAACACTTTTTATACCAATTAGTGACAATTGTATATAGTGTTACAAATGTTGAATATCAAAATTAAAACACAAAAAACAAAAGTTAGCAACCGTTTTATACTAAGTAACTACAATTTCATAAGTGTTGAATGATTGTTTGCCATAAATGATGAATGGGAAATCGGGGTTTAAAATCGGTTTTGCATGTAATTAGGATTTAGAAATGATATGAAATAAATTAGGAATTTAAAAAGCATGACTATTTTATATTCCCAATTTGGTATCGGGAATTCCCGAAATAAACTAATCCCGACTCCCGTTTTCTCAACTCCCAATTTAAGTCACATATAGGTCCCGAGTACCATACCATCTTCGGCTAGCTAATTGGTATTGGTACCGGGACGGGTTTGGGACGGTACTGGTACGGGACGGGAAAAGTGGGATTTTTGCTAATCATATCTAAGTTTTTCCCTACTATTTCCACAAGTTAACAATTTCATTTTTAAGGGCAAACCTTAATAAATTCAAAATTGCCAAATGAAGGCTTCTAAGGCAATACAAAATCGAATAGCTTCGCCAAATTATGAGGGTAATTGGTTGAATAGAAGTAAAGAAAAGACATGTCATAGCTGCTCTAGCTTATCCCAATTTCAAATCGACAACACATGCATTATATTTAACCAAGAACATGAAACCCTAATTTCATTGCTACATGAGAGCGACCCATCAAGACATTATCATTCATCACAAAAACCAACGTTTCATAATAAGTAACCAAATCAACAGAAAGCAAATTACAATAACCAAATGGGATTCAAAATTCCAGGATGACGCAAAAGACGAGTAAGGGACGGGGAGGGGGAGGCTCTCGAAACCAAACGAGGCTAGAAGGAACATGGGAATTAGTACCATTCATATGAGTGCTTTTGTGTCGAAGAGCCAATAAAGGGGCAGTCCTCTCTCTCTATCTCGGTCTCCATTTAGCATCATATATCGATCTGGAGAACATTTTGATTGGTTGTAGTGCAGATTAAGGAGCTGCTCCTCCATGCTGTGGCTATGGAGGTGGGGGCTGTCTAAGATAAGCTACCATGCAAAAAAAAAGGTTCAAAGATGTATATAAGTGTTATACGAATATAACCAAAATAATCTAATAAAAAAAACCTGAAACAAATTCCTAAGAGAAAATCAACAGTTTACTTGCAATTTGAGTGGTGCCCATTCTACATGATTTCAAGGAGCAGGTGGTGAGATTTCAACCAAATGTCTATCAATCGATCCACAGAACTCTATGATGATTAGGATAGTTGTCTGCATGATTTCAAAGAGTATGATTTCAAACCAGTGTCCACCAAGAATTGTATAACTTTAATTAGGTTTCAGAAAGTAAGCAACAAACCAAAATAGAGTATCACAATGATACATATTAATTTCTCAAATCATTAGAAACCACACAATTACACAAAGAACAACTTTATGTAACCCAATGAAAGTTAGGGAGCAACTCCCTAGTTTTGTATTTCATTCAAATGATTAAAGATACAGTTACATAAAAAAGGTTACTTATACCCTATTAACACATGAATACAACTTCGTATGCATAAGGTACTTATCTTACAAAAACACAATAGATAATTAGAGAATAATTATATAATTCTTGCTAAACGATCCATATCAATACTTTTCCTTCAAACAATCCTTGTCCTCAATGTTTATAGAAAGCCAAGGCTCCGCCCCAAGACCACCCAAACTTGAGTTGGATAAGCCAATTTATGGTCATTGTGGACTCTTCTTACTTTGAATTCTAGGAGTTAATGCATTCTTCCAACTTGTCTTTATATGCAATTACGGATCCCTAACGTCTCCAATACAAGTAGTTGGTACCCATGGGCATTGAAGAATATCATTATTTCCTTGAGTGAACAACAAATTTAGAGTTGTCAGAGCTTTAGTCAGTTCATAGCACCTTCAATGTCAGTTATTTGCAAAAGTAACGTTGATGGTAATCTAAGACACGAAGACTAAGCGATTGCCGAATAATAATATCCCACTAATAGTACTGCCCGCATCACTTACCATGTAGAGCTATGATTGATGATCACCAACACGAAGACTATAGGGTCGTTTGATTTGCCCTCATATAACCTTCCATGTCAATTATTTGCAAAGCTGTGATTAATGATGTTCTGAGACACAAGACTAAGAAATTTAAAAATAAGAATATCCCACTAATAACATTGTCGATATCACTTACCGTTTAGAGTTTCAATTGATAATCACAAAGAAGAAGATAATGGGTGTGCTTGACTTAGCTGTGTAATCGAGCCGAGTCGATTAGAGTATCATCAAGCTCGGTCTTGAAAATAGACGTAAGCTCGATCGAACCTATGTTTTGGAAAACGAGCTTGGCTCGATAAACTACTCGACATTTCAGGCTCGGCTAGACTCAACTAAATTCAGGAAAAAAGTAATGGAATATAAATAGAAAAGATTCAATCTAATTTTATCCCAACAGTAAGCTAGAAGTGTAAAATATAATAATTTAATTTTAGGTTTAGGGTTATATACTTTGATTTATATATTTGTGATAAAAATATAATATCATAAAGTTGAATGGTAAAAATATAAACATGTAAACTTAGGCTCGCGAGCCTATGAGTAGGTTATTTTAATACTTGAGCTCGACTCGAGTAGCTCGAGCTCGAGCTCCGCTCGATTAACATCGAGTCGATCCCCGAGTTCTCTCGTCTCGTTTACACCTCTAGTTTGATTCACGGAATGGACTTTGAATGAACTGGAATTTATATATAGTATGTATTAGTTGATTGGTTGACGTCTGAAATGGTGTTTAGGATTAGCTAAGGATATGGATTGTGTGAGAGTTTAAGAAGCTAAACTCATATACAAATATACCTAGGAATGATATATTCCTTTAACTATAGCTTTTGATGGAACTTAAATACAATTTTGTTCATTGTTTTGGTAATTCAAATTTCAAATCACTCTTAACAAACTCCAGTTCATTCAAAATCTATTCCGTGAGCCAAACGACTCCTAAGTGATTGCGAAATAAGAATATCCATTGTATCTAATGAAGCATAGAACTCAGAAAGAATCTAGTGTCACGTGGGAACCTGCAATAGTGATATTCACACTTGTTTATCGACTCTACTCATAGATTTCATCCAAATAGACAAAGTAAATAGTTATTGCATGTTAAATTATAGTTGATTGAGAAATTATTCATATTGACTCAAATTGGAGATCGTACACTAAATCAAGTGTTCTGAGTAAGTCAAGAACTTAAATATCATTCTAATAATAAAATGATGAACTTACTAAATTGTTGGATATTGGGTATTATACTCGGAATGTGACCTTATGACCACCTCACATAAACATATTAGTGGGTGTTTGGATTGAGTTTTGAATGTGCTTATTTAAAATTCTAAAACATAAAAAGGCTAAAATGGGTGTTCGGATAAATTTAAGTGGCAAGTACTTATTTGTTTTTTACCATCAAAACCATGCTTTTGTAAAAGCATCTCCCTACATGCTTTTTCCAAGTACAAAAGTGTTTTTCCCTCTCTTCCTAATATATCAATGATTACCCTCAAGTATTATTTGGTTATAAAATATAAAATGTCTATAATGGTCATTTGATTAAACAAATCCGAACAATATAAAAACTACTTATATTTCAATTGAGTTTTCTGAACTAATAAGCAAACTCAAACACTATTTTTTAACCAAACGTTTTATAACCACTACTTATTTGCTTATCAGTTTTGAAACTTATAAGCTATTTTTAATAGTTAAGTTGCTTCTTGATTAGTTCACAATACAGAATGATAGGAGGTGAAAGTGTGTGCTATGTATGTGAAAACATAAATGAGAGAGAGAGAGAGAGAGAGAGAGAGAGAGAGAGAGAGAGAGAGAGAGAGAGACCATAGATTTAACACAAGAGGAGATGTGGTATAATCTTCGTATTCTTACTTCCTCCTTCATCACTATCATTTTCATCTTTGCTTTGCTCCTCAATAAATCAAGTATAAAGGCTCAAAGAGGTAATCATATACATTCATGTAATGTTGCTATATGATAGTAGTTGCTATAAAGGGTGTATGGGACTTAAATCTTAAGTTAATGAGTACATTTGAATGTTGTCGATCAACAGGACTATGGCAATTCTAGACCTCTCAGGCTCGTGGGTCAAGGTCATGAGGTGTGCTATGAGCGATCGGAGGTCGTGGCTTCTATTGTGGGCAAGTCAACATGCGAGAACGTCAGAGGTCGTGGTCATGAGGCCAACCAAGTTCATGACCAAAAGTCCATGACCTTGGCTAATCAAGGTTCATTGCTTCATCGGTTTTTTATGATTTCTAATTTTATAAAAATAAAGACCAATGGAAACTGAAAAAAATCATAGTAACGCAATGAAATGCGAAGTGAGACAATGCGTAAATATTAATTTCTGTAGTGCCCGTCAAAAGTTATTAATTCACATCATTGTCATTGTTGTTTAAACATCGACTATTGGTTCTTAGTATGACTAAGGAACGTTCGTTAGCTGAGTGAAGTTACAGTTAACTTATTTTTATAATTAATGAATTTATTTTAAAGAACGTATTCATTAAACGTTATCAAATTTGTTTGTAAAATTATCACCATAATAGATTCCGGATGATTTAAGTATGACTTGAATCATCTCTATTTATGACAGTCATCAATTTCACTATATGAAACAATGATTGTATCGGAAATTCTACTATTGTGGATTTTAATACAAGTCTATGTTAATATTTTGAATTGATAAAATTGATTGTTTGCATTGTCGTAATAGGTAACCAGATCAATTGATCTAAGTTAATTGATAATAGAGACAATATCACTAAAATCTAAAGGGGTGGATTTTTTTAATAGATACAAGTCTTATTCAAGTTAACTATATTAAGTTGATTGGTTGCATTACCGTAATGTGTAATCGGATCAATTGATCTAAGTTAATTGATAATATAGATTGGATCACTAAAATCTAAAGGGGTAGATTTTTTAATAGATGCAACTCTTATTCAAGTAACTAGATTAAATTGATTAATTGCATTACCGTAATGGTTAACTGGGTCAATTGATCTAAGCTTGATATTAAAGACAATATCTCTAATATATATAAAGGGATTGATTTTTTTTTTTAATGATATAAGTCTTTATCAAGTTAACTAGATTAAATTGATGACATGTAACCTTGACGGTAAAGGAATCAATGGATGCAATCGTGTGATAAAACAATTGTATCACTTAAATCCAAAGGGATGTGTTTATTAATAGATATGAGATTAATTCTGGAACGATTAGTTTTGATTGATGAAATGAAACCAATTAAACTATTTGAACATATACTTTTAATGTATACTTGGAGTTCACTATAGTTAAATGTCAAAAAAAGAGAAGTTCTTTAATAAAAATCTACTAGAAATTGTAGTATATATAATTATGTCTGGCTGCTAAGACATATATAACGTTTTAAATCGTTTAACGATGTACCATATTAAATCATGTTATTGACTCAGCAAATTAAATAAAAATCATTTGATAAGATCAAGTTAACAAGTATTTATTAAAGTTGTCGTGACCATCATCTTTGGGCTTATGGCCCAAAAGACATATCCTTCTGAAATGAAAGTTTGAATTGTACGTGATACAAGTTCAAGTCAGACAATTATTTTAATACGAATTAAAATGATAACAGTCTTTCCGTAACTAATATAACCAAGATAGAATATATCGTCATAGGATATCTTGTCGATCTTTGTATGTGATGGTTTGTTGCCCAACGATAAACATTTTTATTATTTTCATAATGTAATTTTCCAAGAGAAAATATTTTTCTGAATTAAAAAAAGTGGGAACAAAATAAGTCTTCGAAGCTTGAGAATCACAAAGATCGAATCTATAGTTAATATTAGCATGCAACAAAGTTTTGTTGGAACTTAGCAAGTAAGCTAAATACATATTGCAATAAAAATGATAGTTTTCATTTAGAATCGAGTGTAACAACCTAAACTTTAATTAACGGCAATTCATAAAGCTTAACGTTAATTTATTAAGTTTAATAAAGTTTGTACTAGGTGAGTTAAAATATAATTAGCAAGGAAAGTTAATAAAAGTTATAATAAAGTCATAAGTTTTAAATAAAAGTTTGGGGATGTTAATATGAAAGTCGTAATTTTTCTGTATTTGACTTTATAATGTAAGTTTTAATTGTATTATTAGTATTGTAAGTTATGTTAATTAATAAAAGACATAATTAATTTAAATATATGTTATGTATTAGTTATAAAGCCTCTATTTAAAAGAATCAAATAAAACCAATTTTGGTGGTTAAAATGAGAAGTAGGGATCTTATGTAAATATAAATACCCAAATGAGAGTTAAATTCTCATTTCACCCATCAAAGAACTAAAAATCTCTGCTTCTCTCCATTCTATAATCCACGGTTCCAAGTTCATCATCAAATTGAAGAAAATCAAGACAAGGAAATTAATAATCAAGGATCAACCAACAAGATTATAGAAAGATTGAAGGTAAATCTATCATTTTATATGGTTGCATGTGTGTTTGAAGCCCCACGGTTTCTGGATTTTGATATGTAATTCAAGTATTCAACTGTTAAATAATGTATAGTGTAGGGGTGTCCTCTGTAAATATGTACTCTATTTATACTAATGAGATGAATGCAATACCTATCAAGGGTTTCCACATATTCTATCATGGTATCAAGCCTAACCCTACTTTCTTGATATCGGGTTTTTTTTTTCGGTCCACTGACCGCCGGCCGCCAACCCGCCGCCGGTACACCTTCCGCCGCCCACAACCGATCGCCGCCAGCAGCCCCTTTGCTGCCTGCCGCATCGCTGCTGTCCGCCTTCTCTTCCCCCTGCGCCGACCAGCCTCCTGCGCTGAACCCTAGGCGCCGCCGCAGAAACCCTAATTTTTTTTCCGGCCGCCGCCCCCTGCCGGATCTGCTTCCGCCACTGCCGATTGTCGCCGGTACAACCGTCGGCTCCCTCGAACGGCTTTGCGTCTACTCCACCGACCTGCTGCTGGTTCCTCCTTCAGCCGCCGTACGATTCCGCTGCTCAACCCTGCGCCGCCGTTCATCACTTGCTCACGGTCGCCGCTCCTCCAACCCTAGGACAGCGGTTCCACTGCTGAGTCTCCTCCCAGCGCCGCCTGCATCTCAGGTGCTCCACTGCCCTAACCGCGGCTAACCCTAGCGCCGCAAAGTCAGCCGAAGCCGCCGCCGCCGCTCCTCCTCGTCCAATCCCCATCTGCTGGACTGCCGCCGCTGCTACTAGACGACTCTGCCAAGTCCTAACCCTAGCGCCGCCAAGTCCTCCTGCTGCTGCTGCTTTGCGATTTCTTCCCAGGCGAACTCCCGATCTGTTGCGCTGCCGTTAGCCGCCTCTCACCGCCCCTGCGCCGCCTACTCCCCTCGGCTCTACCCTTGGTGAGATCCTTCCGGTTATTTGTTTCTTTAATATTATATTTATCTTTCGCAAGTAACATTATTATTAGTCATGACTGGTAATATTCCACCAACAACCAACCCCACTGCTTCCCAACTTGTTTTTGCCATTGGTAATGTATACCCTCAGTTCAGTTTCAAATTAACAACTGCTGGGTCTCGCTATAAATTGTGGCGTCGTATCTTCACTGATGTGTGTAAAGGGGCAAAGGTCATGGGTCACATCACTGGAAAATCTCAACCTCAAAGTGTTGATGATGAGGATTGGGAAGCCATTGATTCTCGTATTAAATCCTGGTTTTACTCCACTTGTGAACCAATTCTTCTTAATCTCATCACAAAAGATAATTGCACTGCACACGATCTTTGGGAAGCCTTGGATGCTCATTTTTTAAATAATAAATTATCTCGTAGTCTTCAACTTCAAACCCTTTTTCGAAACACCAAAAAGGGTGCTCTTTCTATTACTGATTACTGTCACACATTAAAAGATATCGATGATTCCCTTGCTGATGTTGACACTAAAATCACTGATCAGGATCTTGTCTTGCAAATTCTACAAAATTTACCCTCATCCTATCAAAGCTTAATTGATGTCATCACACACACCAAACCCTTTCCCTCCTTTCTAGAAGCCAAAAACATGTTACTTTTGCATGAGTCACGTGAAGACCAACCCGAACCTACACTTGAATCCCCTCCCTCCCTTACCAATGCCCTTTATTCCTCGTCTAGCACTAATAATAATGGGAAAGGGAAAAATAAAAATAATCGGGGAAACAAAAACACGGGACGGGTTGCTTTTAAGGGTAACACGGGAGGGGGGTCTTTTAACAGCACTGCTTCTGTTACAGGTTATTCTCGTGATGCAGATCAATTAAGTGCTCCACCAGCTTTCAACAACCAGCTTCTTCAGCTTCTCCAGAATGCCTTACATCAGCAATCTCAGGCCTCTCAGCACTATCGTCTGCAGCTGCCTAATCACACAAGCACACATCCTCCATCGGCACTTTATGCTGCGCCTCCTCCAGTTTCTCCTGCCAATGCAGCTTCGTCTCAGTTCACAGATCTAGCAGCTCTCTTCAGTTCAATGTCTGCCCAGCCGCCACAACAGCATCAGGACAATAGCTATTATATGGACACTGGTGCAAGCTCCCACATGTCATTCAACCAAGGTAATCTACTTTCTCTTAAACCTTGTGGTAAGTCAAAAGTAATCATGGTTGGTAATGGTGCTTTACTTCCGGTTTCTTACATTGGTGATACATTTCTTCCATTATCACAAAATAAATTGGCACTGAAAAATGTACTTGTTTCTGATCAAATGGTTAAGAATCTCATTTTTGTGCGTAAGTTCACTCTTGATAACTGGGTTTCTATTGAATTTGATCCTTTTGGTTTCTCCATAAAGGATCTTGATACAGGGCGCCTTCTTCATCGCTCTGACAGTACTGGTGATCTCTACCCTGTCCTCGAGCCTTCTCCGCCTTCTGTGTCCTCTGCCACTGCTATGGTCTCCCTCTCTCCTGATGTATGGCATCGTCATCTTGGTCATCCGGGCAGCTCTACATTTAATTTTTTACGTTCTCGTAAATTTATTTCCTGTTCCAATGCAATGTTACCTACGTGTCACGCTTGTCAATTGGGTAAACATTGTCGTTTGTCTTTTTCAAAGTCGACAACTAAGACTTCACGTATTTTTGAACCGGTTCATTCCGATTTGTGGACATATCCTATTTCCAGTTTGAGTGGTTTTAAATATTATATTTTGTTTTTGGATGATTATTCTCATTTTTTATGGGTATTTCCATTGCGTGTAAAATATGATGTTTTCCAAGTATTTACTACCTTTCGCGCTTATGTTGTAAATCAGTTTAAAACAGATATACAATCTTTTCAGTGTGATAATGGACGTGAATTCAATAATAGTAAATTACTTGAGCTTTTTCAAAAACATGGCATTAAAGTTCGCTTTTCTTGTCCATACACGTCACAACAAAATGGCAAAGCTGAATGAGCTATTCGCACAATCAACAATGTGCTCCGTACTCTTCTGTTTCAAGCCTCTCTTCCACCAAAATTCTGGGTCGAAGCTCTCAACATGTCTGTTCATCTCCTGAACATTCTTCCCACTACTACTCTGGACTCCAAAACTCCCTGTGAGATCTTGTACGGCACGTTCCCGGTCTTTACACACTTGCGTGTATTTGGTTGCCTCTGCTATCCAAATCTTTCTTCTACAGCCCCAAACAAGCTTTCTCCTCGCTCTACTGCTTGTGTATACCTCGGGCCTTCCCCTTGTCATCGGGGTCATCGATGCTATGACCTAGTCACCCACCGTATTCTTATCTCACGTCATGTGATCTTTGATGAAGATCATTTTCCGTATCCTTCGTTCAATGCCCCACCCTCTCCTTCTGCGTATGATGCTTTCATTGACGACGTCACCACATCCACTGTGATGACTAACGAACCTATTGCATCCACCACTCCCTCAGATAATTCTTCTACTGAACCCACCTCGAGTGACTTGCTCATTCCCTCTAGTGATGCTCCTACAGCCGATGACCCACCTCATTCGTCTGTCGAACCTCACTCTTCGCACAGGTCTTCGGAATCACTTCAACCTGAAGCTGTCACTTCTTCACCACCTTCGGCTCCTATCTCCACCCATCCCATGACGACCCGATCGCGTACTGGCAGTCTCAAACCTCGCCAAATTTTGAATCTGTCAGCTGGTGAATCTCTTTCCCCAATTCCCAAGTCCTCTGCTCAGGCAATTCGTGATCCCAATTGGTAGGCAGCCATGGACGTTGAAATGTCTGCCCTTCTCTCCAATCATACGTGGGATCTTGTTCCCCCTCCTCCAAAAGTCAACATCGTTGGGTGCCGTTGGTTATATCGCCATAAGTTCGATAGTCAGGGTCGCCTTGAGCGTTACAAGGGCCGTCTGGTGGCTCAAGGCTTTTCTCAAATGCCTGGTTTTGACTATGACGAAACTTTCAGCCCTGTTGTCAAACCAGTTACTGTCAGAATGGTCCTAAGCATTGCCCTCTCCCTAAACTGGCCGATTCATCAGCTTGATGTTAAAAATGCTTTTCTCAATGGCGAATTATCGGAGGAAGTCTATATGAAACAACCCCCTGGCTATGTTCATTCTTCCTTCCCACAGCATGTCTGTCGTCTTCGAAAAGCCCTTTACGGTCTCAAACAGGCTCCTCGTGCTTGGTTTCATCGCTTTGCTGTCTTCATTACTTCTCTCGGTTTCCATTCAAGTAAATCTGACAGCTCCCTCTTCGTCTACCATCACGGTCGTGACACAATCTATCTACTACTCTATGTCGATGACATTATTCTGACGGCCTCCTCCCAATCTCTGGTCAACCATGTCATCTCTCGTCTTTCATCTGAGTTCAAAATGACTGATCTTGGTGCTCTCTCCTTCTTTCTAGGGGTCTCCGCCATACGCTCTTCTTCGGGCCTTTTTCTGTCTCAATCAGTTTTTGCCCAAAAAATCATCTCCCGTGCTGGCATGGATACTTGTCATCCCTGCTCATCACCAGCTGAGACTAAGTCCAAACTTCCCTCCTCTGGCAAACCAGTCGGTGATCCGACTCTTTATCGTAGTCTTGCAGGTGCTTTGCAGTACCTCACGATAACTCGTCCAGAAATCGCATATGCTGTACAGCAAGTATGCCTGTATATGCATGATCCTCGCCAACCACATATGAATGCTCTCAAACGCATTCTTCGTTATGTGAAGGGTACTATCACTCATGGGCTTTTTCTCCGTCCATCCTCCATAAATCGTTTGGTCTGTTACACTGATGCCGATTGGGCTGGCTGTCCTGAAACACGCCGGTCCACTTCTGGGTTCTGCATTTTCCTAGGTGACAACCTTGTTTCTTGGTCTTCTAAACGCCAACATGTTGTGTCACGTTCTAGTGTGGAAGCTGAATATCGTGGTATTGCTAACGTTGTTGCCGAATCTGCCTGGCTTCGAAATCTTTTGATTGAGTTACATCTACCTCTTTCACGTGCCACAGTTGTTTTTTGTGATAATGTAAGTGCCATGTATCTAGCTAATAACCCAGTACATCATCAACGAACCAAACATGTGGAAATTGACTTACACTTTGTAAGAGAACGTGTTGCTTTGGGGCAAGTGCGTGTGTCGCATGTGCCCTCCTCTCATCAGTTAGCAGATATATTTACTAAAGGTCTTCCTACACAGCTGTTTTTATAATTTAAGTCCAGTCTTCGCATTAGTCCTCCTCCAGCTACGACTGAGGGGGGTGTGTTAAATAATGTATAGTGTAGGGGTGTCCTCTGTAAATACATACTCTATTTATACTAATGAGATGAATGCAATACCTATCAAGGGTTTCCACATATTCTATCATCAACTAACCATGAAATTAGAAAATGAGCATATGCATGTAATGGTTATGTAATTAATTGAATCTAATAAGCATTTAGAAGCTTTGAAATTCCAAGCCTTAAACTCAATCCTAGAAATTCTGAAAATTGTACATAAATGAATGTCCTTATGATTGCTTTCTGTTTTAATCGAAAATAAGAGGCCAAGAATGGCCATTAGCCTTCGAAAATGAGTTATATGTACATTTTTGTGTGATTTGTTCATCAACTAGAAGCATCCAAACACCCTTAATCGCATTGTTGTGCTGCTGGAAATTTAAACAAAAACAGAAGCAAAAGTGCAGTGTATGTTTTTGTGTTTTGCATGTAATACCGAGACCTCAATAATAATACCGAAACCTTAGACAGCAAGATTAATACCCAAACCTTAATAATGGTAATTCTCTCATACTGAAACAGAAAGTAGCAGACTCTCCATTCCTTTTTCTTTCATTACATCAAGATAGTAAGTATGGTGTGTGTATGTGTCGGGTATACTGTCTAAAACAGAAACAGAAACACAGCACCTTTTCTCTTTTTATGTAAGTGAAAGAAGTGTGCAGCTTTTGGATAAAAACAACAGAGCAGCAACCATTTGTCAATACCGAAACCTTAATGGTTTCGGTAATTCCTTCAATACCGAAACAATACAAACAACAATACTTTTTCCTTTTTGTGTGTTGATGTGTGCTGTCCAAAAGAGATAAAAATAGAATGTGTGCACACTGTGTGTGCAGTATGTGTAAACAGAAAGATATATATATATATATATATATATATATATATATATATATATATATATATATATATATATATATATATATATATATATATATATAGAAACTTATATATTGTAGATTATGTATGTGTGCTGTGTGTGTAACATTTCAGCAACCAATTACTTTATTTACATAAAGAAACAGTGTGTGTGTGTGTGCGCTGTATGTATATATATATAATGTGCTGTGTGTATATATATATATACATGCGTATATATATAAACAGAAACAGAAAAGAGTAATTATTATATATATGCGTATTGTGTATATATATAAAACAGAAAACAGGAAAGCACAAAAGCAACTTTGTCATTTTCATTTTTGTTGTTTCATGAATATAGATATGGATAGTGTGTGCAGCGTGTGTGTATGTGCATTTTTACAAGCAACACCATTATTTCATCAATAAAATATGTGTGTGTGCAGAGTACATGAAAGAGACAAAACAACCCATGTCTTTTATTAAATAAAGTAACAGGTCATATGTGAGTGGCATCAAATTGAAAACGTATGAGCATATAAATGAGATCATTCACATAATTTAATGTCATTTAACATATGTATATGAGAATTGAGGAATAAAATACATTTGAAAGCATATTATGAAGTACCATGATCACGTATATGCAAAAGGAAGCTTAAAATGACTGAAAGGTCACACATGCCCATGAAATGCATAAAGGCTTGAAAGTCATTAAAATTATGTCAAGTTAAGTCATAAGCTTAATTATGAATTCAACAAAGTCTGAAACGACATGATAAGCCAATAAATGAATAAGCCTATACAAAAGTTTCAGAAAGTCCAAGAATTTAACAGAAATACACAATTATGTTGTGTAATGTCATAAAAGCTTATGTAAATTAATTTGTCATGCAAATAACAGGTTCAGCTAAATCTGAACTATGTTATAAAGTCAAAAGTTTGTAAAGCCAAGCCAGAAAAGCCAAGTTAAAGATATTAAAGTCAAGCTGAGTCGATAAAGTCAAGCCAAGTCAAAGTCAGAGAAGCAAGTCAGAGCCAAAGCCAGTAAAGTCAGAGCTAAAGTCTGTAAAGTCAAAAGCTAAATCCTGAGATAACTCAGGTGGTGGATTCAATCCGCTTGCCAAAGTCAACTGCCATGCAATAAAACCAGTAACTGTGAGTTATAGATATAACTGTATACATGCTTGTCTTCCTGTGAGACATATTGTTGTTCTAGCTTTATTTGAAAGTCTATATGCTCAGCTAGAATGTGACCTGTGCACACCTTGTGCACACCTTGGTACGGTGATGCCCTGTGGATCATGATAGCTTTTATTATATCATCATGCACACTTATATTTACAGTCTGAATTAGTCTTGGATATATTATTGTTGCTATCTTGATTCATTACTTGAATGCTTTCAGTCATTTGCCTTGATATCAATGCTTTCATATGCTTCCACATAATTCAAGTCTGAGAAAGTCCATGTCAGTCTATGATTAAGTCTACTCCGATGTTTGCCCACGTTGTCTTACTGGTAGCTAGCCCAGTATGTGGTTGGCCCCCACAATTAAAAGCGTGTGCGTGGGATTAAACATCATCCGATCTTAAGTCCTATGTCTCACAATGTCTGGCTGATAGCGGCAGTCATGTCAAAATCGCGCTTAAAGTCAAAGTCAGAGCTCAAAGTCAAAGTTAGAAGTCAAGTCTCTGCTTAAAATTGTCATGGCATGTTAACTGTTAAATCTATAATCTCACTAAGCACCGCTTACAGTTGTTGTTCAATCTTTTTACAGGTTTAATCAAAGAAAAAGGTCCAGCTGTACCAAGTCCTTAGGATCTGCACGCCCGAATTTGAAGTCATTAGACCACTACTGAATCTGCAATTGGTATTGATTGAAGGCAATAAGCGTGGTGGTTTGGGTAGATCAGTGCTACTTGTTGTGATTATGTATAAAATTAGTGTCTTGGTGCCCTTTTGTAGTTTTGTTTTGAACTTATTGTATGATAATCCTAATATCTGTAATGACTTAATTCCGCACTTTATTACTTCTATCTTAGTTTTGATTGATGCTGTATTGCTCCTTGGGACCTAGTCATTCAGGACTGCCCCGTAAGGGACGGTCTTGACATCGAGAGATTAAAAATTGTCACATTGAAGTGATATTGGATCAAGTTAAATAAAAAATAAACTATCATCATATTTTGAATATGATAAGTGGCTTGTTGCCACATGTATTAAGACGCGATTCATGTAAACGGATTAAGTTACGAACTTAATCAATATACCATAAATAGTTGTTACTATTAGGTATAAACGATTATGTGGGATGAGAAACGTTTCTTGGACGACCATGGATAGCAAAAAAACGTTTCTTGGACGACCATGTTTACATAAGTTAGAATGATATTTTCGTCAATACATATTACAATTATATGGGATGAGAATCGAATGTAAACCTATGTTTCTTATTATTAGGCACAAAAAGGCCTCAATCAAACATGTCTATATCATAGGGGGATATTTTTAATCAAACCTCTTTAATACACTTAATGGAAGAATTTAAGGTTTTTTAATGCCTTATTGAAACCTAATAGGTGATTTGCAAAATAAGCCCAAAGCTGTTTACACTATTACATTCATTGTAACTTGGCAGAATGTCAAAACTGTCCATAACTGTTGGACAGGTTTGACATAAACTGTCTAAGCTGTTCATATCCATTGAATAGTTTTGACCCAAGTTAAGTGTTCTGTTCTTTGTGAACAGAACATGTTCTTTGTGAACAAGTTCTACACTTTATGGAATTTGTTTCCATGTCCTCATGCAAAGTTGTTGGGTACAAATATAAATAGAGATGAAAACAATTTATTGTAATAAGTTCAGGGGACATATTGTAAATATACAATACTTGTAGTTGTAGATAAATAGAAGTCAAGTGGTACAGTAGAATAGATACAAATTAGAAAAGGAAATGATCGTGCAAGATTGTCAAGCAAGAAACCAAGTGTAATATTCTTCTCTCAATCTAATCATCGATCATTTGTGTTGATCTATTATGTTTTCATATCATATTTTGTGATTTGTGTTGTTGATATTGGATTAACAAAAGTCTTGAAAGTGAATATCAGTCTACAAATCAAGACAAAGTGGAAAATCAGAAGCTGTCAGTTCTGCCAAAGCTGCTCTGAAGCATGAAGACAAAAAGGATATCTGAAATGGGTGACAGACCATTTCTAATATCAAAATAACTATACATGAAGAAGAGAGGATTAAAGTTGACATTCCTCTTTAAGGTAAAGTTGTAGACAACAGAGACAAAAAGGAAAAGACAAAGATTCTGCTACATATGGACAAATTCTGATTTGTCAGACGTGCAGAAAAGCATCCTTGTCTTTTTGTAAAGAGATTACACTATCTCTACAACCAATGAAAAAGTTTCACTGAGATTCCCTAATTGAGTATAAAAAGAAGCTTCTAAGGAATTAAAGATAATCAAGATAGAGATTCACAAGTTCAGAACGTGCAAAAAGGAATTGTGTTTTTCATGCATGCAAGTTCTTCTTTCAACTTAGAATAGAATACAAAAGTGTGTCTAAGGTGTTCCACTTCAAAGCTGTCTGTGTCTTGTAAATCAGTGAGTGCACCTTAGTGAGTGAATTCATTGTATCTATTCTGAGTGAGTCTTAGATTAGTCGATAGTCTGTTGTTATTGTCATCTCTATTTGGATCATTCCGCGATCCAAACCTGTTTGTAATTAACATTTGTTAATATATACATACAAACTTTGAGAATGAGTGTGTTCAAAGAATGAGTTGTATTCACCCCAATCTACAGCCTATAATAACATACTTGGGAAACCTGTTGGGACCTACAACTTGTATCGGAGCAGTTTAGAGTGTGTGTTAATTCTAGAACTCTCTCATCTTCCGTTTCCCACCATGGACAACAGTGCTACAAACTCTTCTTCTTATTATGACAATAGATCTATAGCAAAACCCCCAAAGTTTAATCATCAGAACTTATCTGGTAGAATGATGCTCTATGTAGAGAATCTGGATGTACAACTTCTAGAGATAGTGATGGATGGTCCATATGTACCTACATCTGTCACAACTATCACTCCTCCTGCTGAAGGTGCTGTTCCTGAAGTTAGGATCATTGAGAAAGCAAAAGCTCAATGGACTGATGAAGATAAACAATTGGTGGCCCTTGATGCAAAAGCCAGGAACAACCTTGTCATCTCTCTACCTGATGATGTGTTCAAATAGGTTGAGAAGATGAAGACTGCCAAAGAAATGTGGGATACTTTGTGTACCGTCTATGATGGCCCCACTATCACATTGGATAACAGGATCAATAATCATGTTAGGCAATATGAACTATTCTTTGCAAAGCCCAAGTAGAGTCTCACTGAAACCTACACCAGGTTTACTTCCCTAATCAATTATCTCAAAGCTGTTGGGATCACTATGGATAGTTTAACTCTGGTAAACAAGTTCTTTGACATAGTTCCTGAGAAATGGAACTTCTTCTCTACTATCCTCAGAAACTCGGGCACTATCAAAAGCATGGATCTAGTCAATCTCAATGGATCCTTGTTGAATGATGAACAATCAAGGAAACAAAAGAGAAATGCCTTGGAAATGTCCAAAAAAGGTGCAGCCTTAGTGGCTAGTGTGAGGCATCCTGTTAATCAGGTGTGTGATGTGTTCACACAAGTTGATCAACAGGCTGATGATGAATTGGAGGTGATCTCAGAAGAAGAAGATGATTGTGAAAATTTTTCTGAACTTGTTGATGAGTCAATGAGTCTCATGCTTGTCAGAATGCTCAACAAGAAAAGATTTGAAAATAAAATGTCACAGAGAAAATCAGGTGCTACAAAAAAGAAAGCCTTTGATAAAACCAAGGCTGAGTGCTTTAAATGTAGCAAAATTGGTCATATAGTTGATGACTGTGTGTCTAAAGCTGTTGGCACATCTTCCAAACCTTACAAGACAAACAAGGACAATGGTTACAGGGTTAAGTACCTTATAGTCATGGCTAAGCTGAGAAAGTTAGAAGACTCTGTGGCTTCTAACAAACAGAAGAGACTAATGGCTGAAACCTGTGATTAGGAAGACTCTGATTCATCATCTGATGAAGAGGACAACAAATGTCTGGTAGCCAACACTGATGCTCCCTTAACAAGTAACTTCAAACAAGACTTGGCAGAAGCTGAAGCTCTTAGCTCTTTGGAGAATTGGAATCCCACAATGATGTACAATGTACAAGATTTAAAAGATTACAGTTTTGAAGAAAAAGTTAAAATGTTTGATTACTTACTTGTGGATTTGAAAGCTACTATTGAGAAGCATGATACTCTAAAGTCTGAAATCTCAAAATTAAAAATTGATCTTGAAATAAAAACTAATGAACTTGACATTTTTCATAAGTTGAAAACTGAACTTGATGAGGTAATACACATCAATAAAATTTTATTAGAATAAAAGAGAGAAAATGACCTAAAGCATTCAAAGCTTCAAAAGATTGTTGAATCCTGGTGCCATTCAGCTAAAAGACTCAGTCAATGTAACAATGAGCAAATCTCTGCTCAAATCCAAGCTTATCTTGGAGGAGCTCTTGATACAGCAGCTTCAATTATTGAAATAAAGAATTTAGAAACAGATCTGTCTACTCTTGGTGAGCTTTCAAATAAATGTATTCAAAATGTAAATGGAAAGCTGATTTCAACAAATAGGTTTGTCATGCCTCAAAACACAAACAGTTTATGTGAAAAAGTTGTAAAGTCTGGTGATTGTATGTGTTCTCCATCAAACCAGCCTGCTAAGTGCTCAACAAGCTCACATAAACAACAGAATGGGAAACAAGTTAAAAGTGTAGTAGTGGTTGCTAATCCTGTTAATAAAACAGGTTTTCGAGGCCAAAGCTAATGATAAGAGACATGTTCCTCCGTTCAATGCTGAATTCTTTGAGAAGAAACTCTCAAAAGGAAAGCAGCCTACATCCAACAGGGGTAAACCTCATGTTGGAAGCAAATCTGTTGTGATTTCAAATAAGTTTTTTAATCATGGTAGTAAGTTGGTTATAGATGAAAGAAATTCTTTTGATAAAACCAAGCATGATGACCATACTACCACAAGTAGGCAAAAGTCATCACAGCTCAGTAAAGGCAAAGGCAAAGCCATTGCTCAACCTGAGAAAACTGGAAATAAGTTTTCCAAACCTGAGGAAGGTCAGAAGATAGTTAAATTACCTGTACTTGATCTCTGTCCTCTTAAAAAGAGGAAAGAGGATACATGCAAAGTTGTTGCTATTGTACCTTTTATCAAATCTGTTGGTTGTACTAAACAAGTGAAACGTTTGCAAAACTTGTTGACAAGCCCAATAGAGATAAATTAGAATGTGTTTCTGTGAGTTCTTCTGTCAAGAAATCAAAAAAAGAGAACATGTTATAAAGGTGGAAAGAAAACTCACATGGCCAAGGACTGTCCTGAAACTGAGGACATAAGACATGCCTTGGAAATGTCCAAAAAAGGTGCAGCCTTAGTGGCTAGTGTGAGGCATCCTGTTAATCAGGTGTGTGATGTGTTCACACAAGTTGATCAACAGGCTGATGATGAATTGGAGGTGATCTCAGAAGAAGAAGATGATTGTGAAAATCTTGCTGAACTTGATGATGAGTAAATGAGTCTCATTCTTGTCAGAAAGCTCAACGAGAAAAGATTTGAAAAGAAAATGTCACAGAGAAAATTAGGTGCTACAAAAAAGAAAGCCTTTGATAAAACCAAGGCTGAGTGCTTTAAATGTAGCAAAATCGGTCATATAGCTGCTGACTGTGTGTCTAAAGCTGTTGGCTCATCTTCCAAACCTTACAAGACAAACAAGGACAATGGTTACAGGGTTAAGTACCTTATAGTCATGGCTAAGCTGAGAAAGTTAGAAGACTCTGTGGCTTCTAACAAACAGAAGGGACTAATGGCTGAAATCTGTGATTAGGAAGACTCTGATTCATCATCTGATGAAGAGGAAAACAAATGTCTGGTAGCCAACACTGATGCTCCCTTAACAAGTAACTTCAAACAAGACTTGGCAGAAGCTGAAGCTCTTAGCTCTTTGGAGAATTGGAATCCCACAATGATGTACAATGTACAAGATTTTAAAGATTACAGTTTTGAAGAAAAAGTTAAAATGTTTGATTACTTACTTGTTGATTTGAAGCTGCTATTGAGAAGCATGATACTCTAAAGTCTGAAATCTCAAAATTAAAAATTGATCTTGAAATAAAAACTAATGAACTTGACATTTTACATAAGTTGAAAACTGAACTTGATGAGGTAAAACACATCAATAAAATTTTATTAGAATAAAAGAGAGAAAATGACCTAAAGCATTCAAAGCTTCAAAAGATTGTTGAATCCTGGTGCCATTCAGCTAAAAGAGTCAGTCAATGTAACAATGAGCAAATCTCTGCTCAAATCCAATCTTATCTTGGAGGAGCTCTTGATACAGCAACTTCAATTATTGAAATCAAGAATTTAGAACAGATCTGTCTACTCTTGGTGAGCTTCCAAATAAATTTATTCAAAATGTAAATGGAAAGCTGATTTCAACAAATAGGTTTGTCAGGCCTCAAAACACAAACAGTTTATGTGAAAACACTGTAAAGTCTGGTGATTGTATGTGTTCTCCATCAAACCAGTCTGCTAAGTGCTCAACAAGCTCACATAAACAACAGAATGGGAAACAAGTTAAAAGTGTAGCAGTGGTTGCTAATCCTGTTAATAAAACAGGTTTTCGAGGCCAAAGCTAATGGTAAGAGACATGTTCCTTCGTTCAATGCTGAATTCTTTGAGAAGAAACTCTCAAAAGGAAAGCAGCCTACTTCCAACAGAGGTAAACCTCATGTTGAAAGTAAATCTGTTGTGATTTCAAATAAGTTTTTAAATCATGGTAGTAAGTTGGTTATAGATGAAAGACATTCTTTTGATAAAACCAAGCATGATGACCATACTACCACAAGTAGGCAAAAGTCATCACAGCTCAGTAAAGGCAAAGGCAAAGCCATTGCTCAACCTAAGAAAACTGGAAATAAGTTTTCCAAACCTGAGGAAGGTCAGAAGATAGTTAAACTACCTATATTTGATCTCTGTCCTCTGAAAAAGAAGAAAGAGGATACATGCAAAGTTGTTGCTATTGTACCTTTCATCAAATCTATTGGTTGTACTAAACAAGTGAAACATTTGCAAAACTTGTTGACAAGCCCAATAGAGATAAATTAGAATGTGTTTCTGGGAGTTCTTCTTTCAAGAAATCAAAAAAGAGAACATGTTATAAAGGTGGAAAGAAAACTCACATGGCCAAGGAGTGTCCTGAAACTGAGGACGTAGGGCATGCTGACACTGTTAGCTCCAAAATTGCAAAATCAAGTAGTGTTGGAAGCAACCTTGTCATTGAGGAGAGTATCTCAGCAGAATCAATCCAAATTAAAAGTATTAGTGTTAAACTAAGTCGTCCATCAACAAATGTTGATAAGGAAGGGGAACTCATCACTGTGATGAGTTCCCATAAGAACTAATGTTTCCTCTTGTTACTCTGCAGGTCAAAAAACCAAGCCAGATTTATTACTTGGACAGTGGCTGCTCTGGCCACATGACAGGTTGCAAGGAACTGCTGAGTGACCTCAAGCCTAAGACAGGCCTAAAAGTCACCTTTGGTGACAATGTCTAGGGATCCACAGAAGGATATGGAACCCTTCATGCAGGGATTGCAATCTTCAATAGAGTAGCCTATGTGTCTGGGCTAAAGCATAGTCTTGTAAGCATCAGTCAACTGTGTGATGCTGGCTACAAGGTTAATTTTTATGAGCACCTAGGGTACATATTGGATCCTCAAGGAAAAGTTGTGATGTGTACATAAAGAGAGAAAGGGGTATACATTGTAGACATGAAATCTGCTGATCAAATAACTGAGACCTGTTTCATCTCAAGGATCAATGCAGACCTCAACTGGTTATGGCACAAAAGGCTATCACACTTGAACTTGAAGAATATCAACAAACTCTGTAAGAAAGAGTTGGTAACTGGTTTGCCTTGTATAACTTTTGTTAAGGATAAACTCTGCACAGCTTGTGAGAAGGGTAAGCAAAGAAAAACATCTTTTAAATCTAAGCATAATTTCTCCATTGATACACCTCTCTTCTTAATCCACATGGACTTGTTTGGACCTGTTAATGTCTCAAGTCTAGGAGGTAGAAGATACATCTTAGTAATGGTTGATGAATTCTCTAGGTACAAATGGGTGATCTTCCTAATGACCAAAGGAGAGGCTGCCAGAGAAATTATTAGGTTTATCAAAAAGTTGGAAGTTCTGTATTCTGCTCAAGTCAAGCATCTTAGAAGTGATCATTGTACTGAATTCGAAAACAGTACTCTTGAGGAATTCTGTGTAGAAAAGGGAATTTCTCAAAACTTTTCATCTGTAAGGACTCCACAATAGAATGGATTTGCTGAAAGGAGAAATAGAACTCTCATAGAAGCTGCTAGAAAAATGTTGTGTGCATCAGGTCTCCCTTCATCATTTTGGGCTGAAGCTGTCAACATTGCTTGCTTCACTCAAAACAGATCCTTAGTGGTAAAGAGGTTCAATAAAACTCCTTATGAGTTACTCAAAAGGAGAAAGCGAAATATAAGCTATTTCCATGTGTTTGGATGCCCTTGTTTCATCTTGAACCAAAGGGATCAACTGACCGAATTTGAACCCAAAGCTGATGAAGGAGTGTTTGTGGGATACTCAACAGTTTCCAAAGCCTACAGAGTACACAACCCCAGGAGAAAGGTGATAGATGAATCCATAAATGTCACATTTGAAGAGTCTGTAAATCCTTCAGTCAAAGTTGATCCTGAATCAGTTTCAGGAGACTTTAGCTTTGATGATCTTATGAATTCTAATGCTGAAGAAAAGGAATCTAAAGCTTCCACATCACCCAGAGTGGAACCTGTTCACCACAATGGACACGATGATGACTATATTGGTACACCCTGTGTGAATAAGTGCACTGATATAGTAAATGTATCATGTCCAGAACCAATCAATGTTGATTTCCTTGAATCCTCAGTTGATGTGTTCAACAACAATAGTTCATTCTCAACGGATGAACATGCTCAAGATATCAGTGTGTCTGAAAATCTTAAAAGCTACTCTACAAGAACTGTTGAAAATGAAACTAATTCAGAGGAGTCATCATTGAGGCATGATCCTAAGTGGATCAGGTGTCACCCATATGATCAAATCATTGGTGACATCAACAGAGGCATGCAGACAAGATGGGACAGTCTTAGAAACTTTTGTATGTTCTCAAGTTTTGTGTCCCTAATGGAGCCAAAAAAGTTGATGATGCACTGAAATATGCCAATTGGATCACTATCATGCAAGAGGAACTCAATCAGTTTGAGAGAAACAAAGTATGGCAGTTTGTCCCTATGCCTAAATGGAAAACTATTATTGATACTAAATGGTTTTCAGAAACAAAATGGATGAGTATGGTCATGTCATTAGAGACAAGGCAAGACTGGTTGCACAAGGGTATAGGCAAGAAGAAGGTATTGACTATGATGAAACTTTCGCTCCAGTAGCTAGGCTAGAAGCAATTTGTTTGTTTCTAGCTTATGCTGCTCACAAGAGCATGAAGATATTTCAAATGGATGTAAAGAGTGCATTTTTGAATGACAAGCTTCAAAAAGAGGTATATGTTAAGGAGCCACCAAGTTTTGAAAATGAAAGTCATCCAGGCTTTGTCTATAAGTTGAACAAAACACTCTATGGTCTGGAATAAGCCCCAAGAGCCTAGTATGATACTCTTACTGATTTCCTTATGAGCAATGGATATGCCAGAGGTAAAGTGGATACTACATTGTTCATAAAGTAAGTGAAAACTGATATTATGCTTGTTCAAATTTATGTGGATGACATTATATTTGGCTCTACTAATGAATAGTTATGCAAGAATTTTTCACTGCTCATGAAATCTAAGTATGAAATGAGCATGATGGGCAAACTAACTTTCTTTCTAGGATTACAGGTTAAACAAAACTCAAATGGACTTTTCATAAATCAAAGAAAGTATACATTAGATCTCTTGAAAAAGTTTAAATTTGATCAATGTTCTCCCATCAAAACCCCAATGTCAACCAATGTTAAATTAGATGTTGATACCTGTGGCAAAACTGTTTCTATAATAGTTTACAGTGGTATGATTGCGAGATTACTATATCTAACTGCTAGTAGACCAGATATAATGTTTGCTACCTGTCTATGTGCCAGGTTTCAAGGTGATCCTAAGGAATCACATCTAGCTACTGTAAAAATAATCTTCAAATACCTTAAGGGTACACCAGGTTTGGGTCTTTGGTATCCCAAAGACTCCAGCCTTGAACTAATTTGCTATTCAGATTCTGGTTTTGCAGGTTGCAGGCTAGATTTAAAAAGCACAACAGGTAGATGTTAACTCCTTGGTGGAAAGTTGATCAGTTGGTGCAGCAAGAAGCAGAATTTTGTTTCCACTTCTACTGCTGAAGCTGTATATATTGCTGCTGGAAGCTGCTATGGGCAGATTCTATGGATGTAGCATCAGCTTGAAGATTATGGTCTGGCATACAGGAAAACTCCTATCCTGTGTGACAATACCAGTGCATAGCCATCTCCAACAACCTTGTCTTCCATTCTGGAACAAAGCATATAGAAGTTAGACATCACGTCATAAGGGATAACATCTAGAAAGGTAATGTTGAGGTAACTTTTGTTTCCACGGAAGAACAATTTGCAGATATTTTCACCAAAGCTCTTGATGAGAATAGGTTTAATTCTCTTGTGTGCAAGCTGGGAATGTTAAATAAAAGTGACTAAGTGTCATTGATGTTCTAAGGCTACTTAATCAAATCTGATAAAATCTTACAAAACAGCTTTGACAGAACAAGTTTCATTCGCTCTGTACTTAGCCAGTTTGTTAAGATTTGAAAAGGTTTGAAAATAACAGGTTTGCCAAAATAACAAGTTTTTCAAAACTAAGTTTTTCCTTTCAAACATGTTCTGTTGTCTAAACCTTAAACCTACTCACTCTGTCATACAAGGAAAATCCTTGTAATCTGCTCAGCTATTGAACAAGTTTCATATTTATACTTGTTCTCATATAACTGCACAGGTTTCACAGACAGGTCACGGAATGATCAGTGTTTGATGAAATACTTTCATCACAGGTTGAACAACAGCCTTGAACATCAGATTTTAATTAACATTACTTCACATTTAAGTTATATAAATTATGTATTTATTTTAATTACCTGTGGATAATGTGTGTTACGTGTATAAGTGGAGAAAAAGGTGAAGCTGGTCTGACAAACGTGCTGACGTGGTGACCGTTCCGTTTTCCGTTAGTCATCATATTTCAAATCAACCGCACAAATTTTTCTCTCTCACACCATCTCACATTCAAATCCTATAAATACCCTCTTCAAAACCCTAAAAACTTGCAAAAGACTTTGTGTCCAAAAATCGTGCATCCTCATCTACTCCAAAAATAGCCTCCAATACCCCCTTCGTTCCTGCATTCCTTGGTGATGATGTTGTCAAACACCCATCAGTCACCACCATGTTAACCATCAAACCCACAAACTATGTGGCCAACCTAACCATTCCCAAAAACTATGTCGGGAAAGGCTATGAACAGATGGTTGATTTCTTGAAGGCTCACGCTCTTAACTACGCCATGACACTCACCCCTGGTGTCATGATTTAGGAAATTATCTATAAGTTTTTGTATACCGTTCTTATGACCCTAGTGCCAAAACCATTAGGGGACTATTCTCAACAACACTCAGAATGTTGAGATAACTGCTGCTCTTCTAGAGGAGGTGCTTCATCTTCTTGTTGTTCAAAACTATGATAAACCACAGCCTGAGAATGAACAAATGGCAAATCTGCTACGCTGCTGTGGTGTATCAGCACCAAGGGTGGGTGCTACTCTATTCAGAATAGCTTGCACCAACTTACAGTTTTCTCTTTGTCTCTGTGTTGATGAGTCTAAGCTGTAAGGTTGGTTAATTTTGATCAGCTTATCCGTGATGAAGTACAAATAGCACTAAAATTTTTGGATGGGACCACTTTGAATATGGCCAAATGGATATTCTCCAATCTGAGGGCCTGTTTGGAACAACAACATCATCCCCCTGCTATAAGATATCCCAGATTTCTAAACCTTATATTCAAGCATGTTCGTGGTGATCATCTCTACAACTCCCAACCATTCCTCAAGTCTATGATGTTTCCTGTTATTGGAAACAAGGTATTTCATGCTCTTGTCTCTGCTGATGATCCTCCTCTCTCAACTCCAGTGAGAAGGTTACTTGGTTTGGTGGAAGGACCTTCTACTCAGGAGGTGAATCCAACTCATGCTCCCACAAGAAAATCCAAATCACGGACTAAAGAGACAAAATGTGCCTTAAAGTCTAGTAAGTTGGGCCTGTCACCAAGAAAGACAAAACAACAAAGTCTGCACCCTCAGCCTTAGTGATTGAGGGGAGCAGGCTGGTCACCCAGGTTCATCTGTTGAATCAGAAGCCTCTGTGGCTAGTGGCTCTATATAGGTTCCACCTGTTTCTACCCCAGTCTCCTCACCAGTCCAAACACAACATCCCCCCACTTCTCCTTCATCCCTCAGGTGTTACTCTAGGCAAAGGAAGAAGCCCTTAGCCAAAAAGAAGCCCAGAAGCCCCTCTGACACCTCTCAAAAGGAGTCAGTTGAAAAAGAAACAACCCCTGCTGCATCCCCTTATCCTATTTTGGGAGAAGGTGCAGCCTCTATGGAGCGTGCTTCACTCCAGCCTGAGTCAACCAGCGTCATCTTGAGCCCTCTAGTTCCTCCAAACAGGAACAAGTTGTACAAACGGAGACAGCCACATCAACTATCCCTTCCTCTCAACAGGTTGGGAATATTGAAAGACAGTAGACCTCTCCACTCCCCACTGAGTCTCCACTGTCACCCATTCATATTTCTTCTTCAGATCCTGAGTCTGCACAAGGTGTCAAAACTGTTGGTACAAACGAACCAGTTGATCAGCCTTCAACTTCTGCTCCTCATGATGCAGCTGTTCCAACCCCAACAACTGTTAAATGACCAACATAACAAGCTGATGATACTCATGGTACAGAAAAACCCTTTCGTGAAGCTTTTCCCCATGTGCAATTTCCATCACCAGCTTTCACCAATGCTGATGTTGAAATGCACACCTCCACTCCCCATGAAGATGTGCCTCAAAACTAAGGTACTACTGAGGGAACCACCCATGAAGCAGGTTTAGCCACTGCTGAAGGTATCTGTTAGTGCATCCTGTGTGACGATAGCAGTCTAAGTATAGATGATATTTTGTAATAGTCCAAGTGTTCGTAATTGCACATTAATACATGTTTGATATATGTTTTGATATTGATTGTATATATGTTTGAACTTGTTGGTGATTGATGTTTTTACTTAAGTTCAAACATAAGTTCAAAGATAAGTTCAAACATAAGTTCAAAGGTAAGTTCAAACATAAGTTCTAGAACAAGTTCAAAGACAAGTTCTAGAATAAGTTCAAAGGCCTAGATTCGAACTTAATGGTGGACAAGTTTGTGGGCTTGGGCCTTCTCGAACTTGTCCATGCCAAGTTCGAAGTTAAGGCCTATAGTTTAGAATTAATCAGTTTTGATTAATATTCTTTGCAGAATTTAGTGTTCGGGCGATTACGAACTTGCAGAGTATTTTCAAAGTGTTCTAGGTGAGAATCAAGTGTCGGGACGTTCGTGTTTACGTATATCATCGTGTTGGTCTCCGTGTTTCGTGTGTGTGATCAATTCGTTAAGCCCCTAACGAGGATTTCACACTCGTTGGACGGTGTGGCGTCAAGATTGGATCCGTAGGTAGGTGACCTTACAAGTGGTATCAGAGCCATAAGAGTGTTCATCATGTTCTTCGCATTCATCTTAAACATTCTTGGTTTCTTGGCATTTGTGACGGAAAAATCATATTTTTTATAGTTTTTTTCGAGTTATACAAGCAAAGTCACGGAGAAAAGTTCATATTGTTTCAGTCGAAATCATAGTTTTTTAATTCTAAAACTTTGGTTTAATATGAAAAATTGAAAAAAAAATCAAATTTTTGGCCGTTTCTCGAACTTGCGGCGCTCGAACATAGGGGGTATTAGGGTTCATTCGAACTTGTCAGAAATACGCTCCTCTCGGACTTGATTTAGGGCTTCCTTCGAATTTGGCTGAGATTCAAATTTGCTAGCATCGAATCTGTCAGATTTCGAACTTGTCAGAAAATTAAGTATTATTCGAACTTTTCAGGACTTTCGAACTTGTCAGTCAGTCGAACTTGTTTGATTTCGAACTTACTTAAATTCGAATTTAATTTCAAACGAATTTAATACGAAATTAATTCGAACTTACCTAAGTTCGAAGGAGTTTAAATTAAATTAATTTTAAATTAGATTAATTAAGTTCGGGAACACAAAGTTTAGACAGGATGTCAAGTTTGCAAAAATTCATTGAAATGGATCATGAGGTCGGCAAGGAAAATTCTCCGCCAAAATTGATGAGGTTGGAAGACTACTATTGGTGGAAGGATAGGTTTGCCGATTTTTCTCGTTTTAATGATATGCGGATGTGGATTTGTATCGATGAGGGATATGTGCCACCTATGCAGGAGTTAGAGGGCCGTCTAAGAGTCTTAACTTATCAAAATATGAAGGATGATGATAAGAAACTTTATGAGGCCGAGAACCGAGCTTTCTCGATTATCCGAATGGCACTACCTCAAAAATTCTACACACCATGAGAAATCATAGGACTGCTAAAGAGCTATGGGATGCTCTAGAGAAAAGGTGTGAGGGAAATCCATGGGTTCGCAAGAGTAGGATGGAGATGCTGAAACAACTATTTGCAATTTTCAAGGCTCTGAAGAACGAGACACTTGATGAGACAATTACGAGATCCTTTCATATGTTAACGGATCTTGACAATCATAATGTTGTTTACCAAGAGACTGAGAAGATCGAAAAGCTTCTAGATGCTTTACCGGCGAGATGGGAAATGTACACTGCCTTAATTAAGCATGATGAAGAGAAGTTCGAGACTCTCACTCTTGAAGGAGTAGTGGGAACGCTGAGGGCCTATAATTTCAAAATACAGAAAAAGGAACGGGAGGTTGAGCAGGTTCAAGATCCTAAAATTTATTTTGGAAAGACAAAACCATCGATTGGTGGTGATACGAAGTCGGGAGCCACAACTTTCTTCTCAGGAGAAGAATCAATTCCAATAGCTGTAGAAGAATCGAGTAGTAGGGCATTCTTAGGGTTTTCGAAAATGGAAGAAAAGCCAACTCAGTCAACATCTACATCACAAGGATACACAAGGATGCCAATGAGCGAAAAATCAGCTGATGATCATCTAATCTTTTGGCTTCGTTTGTCACCGCGTACGGCAATTGCATTCAAGGGAAAATAAACGATCCTGCGCTATGGGATGAAGACTACGATCAGGTTGATTCTGATGACTTGGAGGAAATGGACCTTCAATGGCAACTGGCCATGGTGTCTGAGTCAAGAGGTTCATGAAAAGAACAGGGAGAAATCTGAGCGTAGGCAACAACAAGGTTGGGTTCGACAAATCCAAGGTTAAGTGCTATAATGTCAATGATTAGGACACTTTGCATGAGAGTTTCAACGATCCAAACTTGAAAACTATCAGAATCTATCTCAGGGAAGATATCAGCATGGTAGTTTGAGTAATCAAGCTAACATCGCTGGTGTATTAACAAATGTGACATCGGATAGACAGCTCGATGGAACTTACGATTGGAGTACTCATCCGGAGTCAAACACTAGAGCCTTCATGGCTGAAGTGACCGCGACTGGGGACGACAGAGCAGAGGAAGAGATAGAGGACAACGATCAGAATGATACAAGTCCTTTGTTGGTGGAGAAGTCAGATGATCAGACCATTCTGGAGTTTGCTGCACAAATGGCGAACATGGAATCGGATCACAAACGGGTAATTCTAAACTTTTTTACATTTCATGACTTATGTGTTTTATGTGCTACTTCGAATGATAGGCGGAACTTAGTTTTAGAAACACATAATAACTTAACTGCTCAGATCCAATCACTGAAATCAGATAATGCTAGTCTCTTAGATATTAAAGAAGATCTTAGGAATAAGCTAAAAGCAGATGCTCAGGATGCTATAGTTCTAAAAGACAAATTAAGTGAACATGACACTTGTGAGACACCAAAGTCAAAGGGCACTCATAAGAAGTCGATTGATAAGATGTCCTGCTTTAGATGTCATGAGAAGGGACATGTTGCGTCTAGCTGTCCATACAAGAAAGTAGAGTCTACACCTTCTAAACCAGAGTCTAGATCTGCTGTAGGAAGGCCAGAACAACAAAAACCTGTATCTAGTGTTGCTAACACAAGTGGTTCTCAAAACATTGAGAAAATTGTGACTGCCACACCTAGGACCGCTGTTAGACAAGTACCGGTGTCGGTTAGACCAAATGAAGTAGTTAAGACTAATTCATCGAATAGAGTCCCTAATCAGTCTAGGCAACAAGCTTATAGGAGTACAACACCTAGAAGGACTTACACTCCAGTTAGGTCTCACACTCCTCAAAGACAATAAACACCAGGTAAAGCCCAGGGATATCAATCTGAAATGCCGTATAATAGAAATTATTCAAGGGATCAACAAAAAATGCCTAACCAAAGGCCAAGAGTGAATTTAAATCACTCAGCACCACAACAGGTTCTCAATCAAACACCCAAGTCACCTGAAAGGAGAGATGGGTATTTGAAGGAGTTCACGTATGTGGATGAGAATGGTATTACCAAGTTAGTCATGGCTTGGGTTCCTGTGATAACTAACTTGTTTTCTTTCATGTGCAGGAGCTAACTACTGGTCTAAACAACAAGTGGTTCGTCGATAGTGGTTGCCCTCGTCACATGACTGGGGAAAGGAGTCTACTCACAGACTTCAAGGGAGGGAACAATGGATTCGTATCATTCGCTAGGAACAAAGGAGGTCATATCACTTGAACTGGATTCGTCACTAATGGGACTATTACACTTGATCAAGTTTACCATGTTGATAAGCTTGATCATAATCTCATCAGTGTATCTCAAATCTGTGATAAGAAGAACTCGATAATTTTTACTAACACTGAGGCGTTAGTGCTGAAACTGGGATTTAAAGTACCTGAAGAGTGGATAATGATGAGAGCCCCAAGGAAGAATGATCTGTACATGATGGACATGAATAAATTGGATTCATCAATGGGAACAATATGTATCCTATCCAAAGCTTCAGAGTCAGAATCCATTTTATGGCACAGACGCATGGCACAGACGCATGGCACACTTGCACCAAAGGAAAATCAACTACATCACTAAAAATGGTCTGGTGCAAGGTGTCCCACTGAACAGTTTTTAGTTCGACGCCAAGTGTGTACCGTGCAAGAAAGGCAAACAACACAAGAAGTCACACAAGTCAAAGACTCAGAACTCGATAGCTTCCTCTTTCGATTTGTCGCATATGGATCTATTCAGAACCATCAACAAAAGGAGTATAGGTGGTGGTAGTTGGTATTGTTTACTTATCACTGATGATTACTCACGTTTTTCATGGGTTTTATTTTTAGGTACGAAGGACGAAACAACTGGAAAGTTGATTGGGTTCTTAGACCAAGTCGAAAATTCCTATGGGACGAGGGTAAAACGTATCAGGAGTGATAATGGAACATAATTTAAAAACACAGTAATTGGTGTATATTGCCTATCCAAAGGCATAGTGCATCAATTTAGTGCACCATATGAGCCACAACAAAATGGGGTGGCAGAACGGAAAAACAGGACTTTGATTGAGGCAACAAGGACCATGCTCTCGGATTCAAAGCTTCCTACCATGTTTTAGGGGGAGGCAGTGAATACTGCATGTCATGTTTTAAACCGGGTCCTTACTGTTAAATCACTGAACAAAACCTGTTATGAAGTTCTGAATAAAAGACCACCTAATTTAACTGGCTTTGAACCGTTTGGGGTACCGTGTACTTTATTGAAAACAATATATCAACCTAAGTTTGGTGAAAAAGCTGACGAAGGATGATTCCTAGGTTATATGCCTAACTCACCAAACAAAAGGGTTTTTAACAAAATAATTGGTACGGTAGAAATTGTGTTTAACATTGATGTTACAAGTTATTCACATGAATCCCAAACAGGTCCTGAGTGGTTATTTGATTATGACTCATTGATTGAATCATTTAACATACCTGTTAGTGGAAATGCAGGTACAGTGGAAAATAACTTCTCGTCATTAAACCTGAATGACGACTGTCAAGGTTTTCCAAAGTCGAGCATTCCATCAACTTCTGAGCCTACAACGACAGAAGATAGATCTGCAACAGAGAATGAACCTGAGTTACCTACAAACGTGAATCAGACAAGTACTTCTAATTCTGGACAATGATCATGAGGAAGAGAATGTACCATCTGAAGTTGTACCCCCGTTAGGTGAAATAGGATCAAACTTAGAAGATAATCTTTGGGTCGACGATATTGAGACATCAAGGATAAACAAGGATCATCCGATTGAGAGCATCATAGTAAATCCGAATTCCGATGTGAGAACTAGGAGTAGTGTGAATAACAACACAGTGCTGTTGTCGATGATTAATGACTCTGAGGCGTATCACACATGTTTATATTCTTGTTTCATTTCGCAAGTAGAGCCGAAGAATGTGCAAATGGCACTGAAAGACAACTCTTGGGTTGAAGCCGTGCAAGAAGAACTGTCACAATTCAGAAAGCTTGAAGTGTGGGAGTTAGTGCCACTACCTCGAGGAGAAGTTGCAATAGGAACCAAATGGTTTTTTAAGTGCAAAAGAGACGATTGGGGTATAGTTACACGTAACAAGGCAAGACTTGTGGTGAAAGGATTCAACCAAGAAGAGAGAATCGATTACAAATTAAGTGTTTGCACCAGTGGCAAGGCTCGAGGCAATTCGTCTGTTTCTGGCCTTCGCATCCTTCAAAGGATTTAAAGTGTATCAGCTGGATGTAAAGAGTGCATTCCTATACGGCAAGGTGAAGGAACTGGTGTACGTCAAACAACCGCCTGGTTTCACTGATCCAAAGTATCCCGACAGAGTATATCGACTCAATAAGGCTCTGTATGGATTACATCAGGCACCAAGGGCATGGTATGAGACACTGTCAACTCATCTTTTGGACAACGGGTTTGAAAGAGGGAGAATTGATAGTTATTGTTCGTGAAGACAAAGGGAGAAGATTTTATCTTGGTACAAGTGTACGTGGATGACATCATTTTCGGGTCGTCAAACGAACAGATGTTCAAAGACTTTGAGAAGGTTATGAAGTCAAAGTTTGAGATGAATGCTATGGGAGAGCTGAACTTCTTTCTGGGTTTGCAAGTTGAACAAATGAAGGAGGGCATGTTTATCCATCAAACGAAGTATGTCTACGATATTCTGGAGCGCTTCAGGATGGAAGGAACAAAGCTGACTGCTCACTTTAGTACTCCGATTCAAGTGAATCACAATCTCGGACCGGGTACAGAATGTGATACTGATGTGGATCCGACTCTGTATCGGGCCATGATCGGGTCACTCATGTATTTAACTGCTTCTAGACCTGACATTATGTTTGCTGTGTGTATTTGTGCTAGGTTCCAAGCTAATCCAAAAGAAATGCATATGAAAGCCGTGAAGCGGATTCTGAGATACCTCAAGTCAAAACCGAAGCTGGGACTGGTATCTTGCTGATGGAGATCTGGAATTGGAAGCATACACGGATTCTGATTATGGAGGTTGCAGCTTGAACCGGAAATCAACAACTGGAGGTTGTCAGTTCCTAGGAGGGAGACTCGAATCCTGGCAATGCAAGAAACAGACTTCGCTATCCGTGTCAACGTGCGAGGCCGAATATGTAGTTGCTGGTAGTTGCTTTTCACTTGAATTGTGGATACAACAACAATTGCAGGATTACAGTTTGACTTACACTCATAATCCCATTAGGATAGATAACCAGTCTACAATTGCTATAACTAATAATCCAGTTAAACACAGTAAAACAAAACACATAGACATAAGACATCATTTTATTCGTGATTGTGCTGAAAAGAATTTAATAAAACTGGTAAAAGTGGCAACGGAAGATAATATTGCAGATTCATTCACTAAAGCTTTTGATAACTCACGCTTTGAGTTGTTAGTTCAACTAAATGATATGCGTAGTCCAGAGTAACTTAACCATAGTATGTTTTCTTTCTTTGTATAGTAAGTTAGTAGCTTAGTAGATCAACAAGCTGAGCTGAGGACTCATCAAGCACAATTTCAGACAATGCAGACTCTCATTAAGCAGATATTGAAAGATCTACGAGCTCAGTGGAAAGAGAGTAGCTGCAAGGATGATCAGTTGAGGAATGTTAGGAGAGACGATGAGGAAGGCGATGATCCAGATGCACAGAAAGAAGGTGAGGTAGCAGATCTTTCCCAAAAGACTGCTCACCAAGCAGTCGTTCAGGGGGAGCCTAGTTCGTCAAGTATGGGAGGCAAGGCTCCTGAAGCTTCAAATGATGTTGAGCAACAGATGATAGAGGCGTTGATAGATCTTGATGATGAAGATGAATTCGGTTTTGATCAAGAAGATCTTGAAGAAGGGGAGTTCATCCCAGAAGAAGTTGTTGACTGGAAATCAGACGATGAGATTATAGAAGATGAGGACGATGATGTTGATGAGGTGTTAATCCCGAAGCATCCTGTTACTGAACAATATGTAAATAATGATCAGAATGTGATAGACTTAGATGAGCTTAACTTGGCATCTATAGAAGAATCAGAATCTGATCCAGTTGAAAGGGAACAATCGAAAGAATAGATGATGAGGTTATGGTTTAGAAAGGAAGAGAAAAAGACTGAGTTAGCTGTAAAGAAGAAATTGAGATTGCCAAATCCAGGAAAGCTGTCAGGAGGTATCCTTAGCTGGTTCTTCGACAGGGAATTGGAGCTGTTTGTACTTAAAAGAAGAGATGGGCTTCAGTATCTGAGGAGAACTTTAAAAGTCTTTAATACGTTGCCCAAATATGAGGTGAAAGAGTTGGCCTGGAAGGAGCTTATAAACCTTGGAGACGACCCCTATGCTGAAGTGATTGCTAAGATTATCAGAAGGGAGGGTAGATCTGGAAAGTTTGAAAGGCTAATGCCAAGGTCAGGCAAGAGAGTAGTAGACGAGACGAGAATAGATCCTCACACTAGTAAACCTTGGGATAAGATGGTTTACAAGCCAGTCCGATGCTTGAGGAAAGTTCCGTTAAAGTCTATGCCACAGGATGTACTTGCAAACATGAAGTGGTGGTTCGTAGACAATGAAACTGCTGAAGCCGTTGTGGAGGATCAAGAAGAGAAGACAATTTTGAAAGTATACGATCCGCTATATCTAATCAACCAATCCAAGGATGACCAACAAATGCTTCATGATCAGCCAATTTTCTTTCACGAAGGCTGGAGATCTGAAGGCAGGAAGTTCCAAAAAGTTGTAAGGGTTTGTATAGAGCAGGGATTATATGCAGGTAGTAGTTTGAATAGACCTAGTACTTAGACAAAATGTATATCTAGTTAGAAGCTATCGTCAAGGGGGAGTCTGTTAGTGCATCCTGTGTGACGATAGCAGTCTAAGTGTAGATGATATTTTGTAATAGTCCAAGTGTTCGTAATTGTACATTAATACATGTTTGATATATGTTTTGATATTGATTGGATATATGTTTGAACTTGTTGGTGATTGATGTTTTTACTTAAGTTCAAGCATAATTTCAAAGATAAGTTCAAAGATAAGTTCAAAGGTAAGTTCAAACATAAGTTTTAGAACAAGTTCAAAGACAAGTTCTAGAAAAGTTCAAAGGCCTAGATTCGAACTTAATGGTGGACAAGTTCGTGGGCTTGGGCCTTCTCGAACTTGTCAATGCCAAGTTCGAAGTTAAGGCCTATAATTTAGAATTAATCAGTTTTGATTAATGATCTTTGCAGAATTAGTGTTCGGGCGATTACGAACTTGCAGAGTATTTTCAGAGTGTTCTAGGAGAGAATCACGTGTCGGGACGTTCGTGTTTACGTCTATCATCATGTTGGTCTTCGTGTTTCGTGTGTGTGATCAATCCGTTAAGCCCCTAACGAGGATTCCACACTCGTTGGACGGTGTCGCGTCAAGATTGGATCCGTAGGTAGGTGACCTACAGTATCTTTGATCCCTCTAAGCTGGGTCACTTCACATTTTCACAGGCTATGGAACTTCTTTCAACTGTGCCTCTACCATTACCAAGTGAACATGCTACTTCTTCAGCATCATCCTCACCTTCATCTCCATCCACCCAATCAAAACAATCCACACATACACCTCCCTCAGCGAAAAACCTTTCCTTGAAGGAACAACTTACTGTGATGTCCAACAAGGTTAGTTCCTTAAAAATTCTATGACTACCCTTCCCTCTACCATTGCAGACTCTGTGTCTGTCCAGCTCGCATGATTTCTTGTTTCGTTCGCGTCATCCTTTCCAACCCCCTCTCCCCAACCCGATTACTCCTCTCAACTTCTTTCACTAACTGAACAGCTGCAACAACTATCCTCCTCCCTTTCATCTCTTCTTTTTCACCAACAGGACTCTGTGTCCAGCCTGCAGCTATTTTACAATAAATGTCAGGTATTGCTAAAACGTAATCTGTATCACTACCCTCCACTTTAGCCTTATTAAATACCTTAGTGGTATCTCTGTCAAACACTGTGGCAATAGGCTTTAAGGATGTGTAGGAATCCATTGAACTAACTCTTACACAACTTAAAAGTCTGATGTTCAGTGACACAGACAGGACTGCTAT
This sequence comes from Centrapalus pauciflorus, assembly GCA_020465985.1. Lineage (NCBI taxonomy): Eukaryota > Viridiplantae > Streptophyta > Magnoliopsida > Asterales > Asteraceae > Centrapalus > Centrapalus pauciflorus. The sequence goes on from JAANYP010000239.1 coordinate 71,775, forward strand.
CTCACATATTTCAGCCTCTGATACTTCTCAATCTTCTTCCCTTGATACCTGTCTTGCCCAGTTAGCTGAAGTCAAGGACAATCTGGCTTTCTTAGTGCATAGCCTGGTTGGTTCTAGGCCTGTTCCCAAACCTGCTGTTGCAAAGCCTGTTGGAATTGTTCCTTTAGGCAGCACTGGTGTTGAAGGCTCTGTGCCATATCCTTCAAAGTGGGAGAAGAAATCTACCTCAAAGATAAAGTCTAAGGGGAGCAATCAGCATTGGTTGGCCAAGCAGCTGGTCATTTAACAGCTGGTGATGCTGCAGTTACATCAACTGTTTCTCGGATAGCTGAGCCTACTCAGGCCAGGTCTCCAAGCCCTGCACCATCTAAGGGGGAGGAACCTATGCTTGAGGACAGGCCCAGCAAACAACCTGTCCTAGAAACATTAGAAGAGGAAGAGACTGAGATGGCCCTTTACACAACAGCAAAAGGAAAAGGAAAAGTTATTGTGGACACAGATGCCCAAAGGCTTCTTCAGCTCAAGTTTGACAAAGCTCAAGCCAAAGAAATGAATATTCCACTAGGTTTTTATTATGAGTGGAAACAATAGCGAGCTGAGATTCTGAAAAAACAAAAAGAAGAAGAAGCCTCTATAAGCTGCTAAAGCCTGGGCTGCCAAGGAGGCAAATAAAGTTAAAATGCCATCCTTGGTAGTTCAAAGAAAATAGGAGGAAGCAGCAAAAGGGTCAGACAGTGGGAACAGACAGTGGGAACGATCGTGAAAAAGAGAAAAGCACAAAGGTCTCAGTGACTAAGGTTAAACCTGTGTCTTCTGCCCTTTCATCAGTGTGATCGCAGTTTCACTTTGACCACCTGGCTAGGAAAAAGTTCTTTGATGTTGCTGATAGAAGAAATGCCAAGGAAACCATTGTCAAAGTTGTTTCCATTTCAAGAAAGAATCAGTCTTGGAAGCTTCAAATAACAAGACATGATGTTGAAGGTCCTGAACTAGAAGCCTATGAAGCTACTAATGTTGCTAGAATGAGCTACAGAGAATGGGTAGAGTTTGCAGTTTCCTTGAGCATTTCAAAGTCTGAAACTGTTAAAACAATCAGGGCAATTTGTGAAAACGCTGATGGAAAAGGTGAGAGGGTTGGGCTTGATCCTAGAGGATATGATCAAAGGTACTTCCAAGATAGAACCTAAGATCAAGCCCAGGAAACAGAAGAAAGATACAGAGCTGGAGGAGACAGTCCAGCTGATTGAGCAGGGTTTCCTTGCTACTCAGATCAGAGGGATTGATCACAGCCTGCCACAGGGTGTTGAACCTGAAGAAGGCAAGTATATTGAAGAGCCTGAGGAAGGGGTATATTTTGTGGATCCTCTAACTAAGAAAATGTGCTTTCAAAGAGCCTCAGACCTTCATAAAGCTGGTGTAAAGCAAGTTATAGCCTTCAGGTTCACTGATACCTTTACTAAACATGCTAAGTGGAGAGATGTTATATGAGATCAGTTAATAGCCTGCTATAAAAGAGGAGAATTGGATGGCTCAGATTTTTACTACCTCAGATGTGAGGTGGAAGAGGTTGAAGCCAGAAAAAGAGAAGCTCCTCAAAGCTGCTGAGGATTTAAAGAAGAAAATCAAGGAACAAGGTCCATCTACAAGTAGTGTGTAGATGAAGAATGGAAGATGTTAAGCTTGATTCCCAGATAATATCAGCAGAAGATTGTATAATAAACACTCCAATAATCTCACACAAACATAAACAAGCTCAATGATTGTGAAATGATCATAAGAAGACAAAGAGAATGATATTGAATGCGGCGGCTGGAATGTTGAGTCCGTGTACTTCAAAATGTCAACCTCTCTTACATGAAACCCTAGGGCACTTTATACCTAGGGGAATTAAAGTAAGTTTCAAGGTATTACACAATAGCCCCTTGAACTTTAAATACAAAGAAACTAAACATGAAATAAATTACAAGACAAACTATTCTAGAAATAATTATTACAAAATAAATCCACAAGATCGAAATTTAATATCTAACAATCACCCCATTTTCGATCATTGTTGCGGAACCCTGGCATGATCTGTTGTTTCTCGGAGGCCAAGGATGACATCGAATCGTCTTATCACTTGCCTCATATGTAGCCTTTCGTTCAAGTATTCAATGCCGCTGAGGATGTCTTGTATCTCCCTTGGTGAACGTCTGAGTTCTGGATTAGTCTGAGCATCGAATTATTATATTCTTCTTGTAAGTTCAGCTCTGACCAATCTGGTTGTTCCATCGGAGTAACAGGGGAGATCCTTGAAGCGCATGAATCTTTTCTGCCCCTTTTGATTCACAAAAATAACTACTGGGTCTCCTCTAAGTACAACTTTATACGCAGGATGATGATCTAACAGGAAGTTGTCTTGCTCAGGGGCACGTAAACCGACTTTTACCAGCGCGCTCTCAATAGTTATTTGGAAATCTCTTAAGCACATGATGATCGAGCGGCGACTCATACTTTGTGTGAGTGTGGCTACGGCGGTCATGTGAGACAGACGCTTTTTGATTCGGTGTTACAATTTCTCGTGCAAAAATTCAATGTCGTCCACATTTTCATAATCAATGTCATTCTCGTAAACCTCCTCAACAGTACCATCTTCTCTTTCTACCTAAAAGCCAGTATAGAACACTTTAGCTCGTTTGCACATCTTTATGGTGAGAAGCCTTTTTATCTTTTACTTTGACACTTTTGACCTCTTCTCCCTGAGCATCAACTGATTATACTTGGCCTGTTAAGCTTTCGGACATTTGTAAGTTCCATCAGTAAGCGTTTGCTGAATGACCCTGGTTTCTTCCTGAAGACCATCATAAACCTTTCTTCCAAGAATGGATTCTGGAACTGTTCAATTGGAAACTTCTGCAAAAATTCCTTCAGGCCTTGAACGGGGGGATCTTTTATCTCAGCTTTCTGTGCTTCAAGTAGTTTGAAAATCATCCCCCTTTGTTCTTGCCTCAGCTCTTCTTTCAGTTCCAGTGGCAGAGAGTGTACCCCACCTTTCGTGTACCAAATTACCCAATATAGATTGCTGTCGTCATGGATACCAGGCTCATCAGGTGTCTCATCAAATTTGTGTACAAGCTTAGCTCCTGAGGGCTCTGGTTCCTAGGTTTGTGGTTGGGGTACAGATTGGACTTGGGGAGGACTTTGGATTTTGGAAGGGCTTTGGACTAATGGGGATTCTTTGAGAGTGGAGGGAGCTTGGATTGACGATAGGATTTCTTGTTGTAGTACGTGGGGCGGGGAGTCTAGAAATTCAAATGATGAGGATGATTTTTGTGGTGACTCAGGCTCAGGTTTTGGGGTGAATAAAGGATAGTCATCATCAATATCAGAGTCTGAATCAGACAAAATATGATTTCGACTTCTTCGTGAATGGGCTCATACTCGACCATTGCTGACCTGGGATCCAATGGAGCCGGACCTTCAACCAACGACTCGTCTTCTAACATTTCCCGAGCCCCATACCTCTGTTCCCCGGACCGTTGTATGTCTGCTTCCTCAGATTCAGCTCCCCCTATAATCATGATCGGGTCCTCAGAGTGAGTTTTTCTGCGTTTCTCCCCCTCATGACGATCAGGTTCGTCCTGATCGTCATGTTTCCTTTTATGGGACTCAGCCTGAGGACGACATTGTAGCTTTATTATGGAAGACTCAAGACGATCCATTCTGGAGTTGAGCTGCTCCTAGACTTGAAGAATCAGGCGAGTTAGCGCTTCTATCTTGTCTGAAAGATCCGAAAGTTGAGATTGGACTGAACGGGTTCTTGGTGGAGGCAGATCCTCAGAAGTGACACCCTTACCCTTGATAAATGAGAGAAGAGCGGTATGTCGTTCTTCAGTAGCCTCCTTCTGGGCGTCCAGGTCAGCCCGGGTGACAACTTCGGCAGCACGTAAAGCTGCCGTTAGCATCTCGAGAATAATGTCGTGATGGCATGAAGTTGACAGCATTGATGATGCAACTTCAGGTCTTCCTTCCATCACTTCTGGCTCCACAGCGGGATGCGCAGATCCGGAAGTTTGTGGAGCTGCCACGAAGGTAGCTCATTCAACGAGGGACACCACGAAGGCGTTTTGCATTGTGTGTGGGGGTGGGGAGTGAGCTGTGGGCGAAAGAAGTTTGGTCACTTGGGGCGAAATGTGACCTATTTCAACATCACGACTCTCCAAGTGAGAGGGCGATCGAGTATCTTGTAAATCCCCGTGGAATGAAGTAATGTCCTTTTGAGAGGACATTAAGTGGGTGGTGGGGGTAGATTCGACCATTGGACTGATGGTCTTTTGATGGGTTGTCCGGCTGATAGGGCTTAGGTCTCCCGCAGATGTTACCTCGAGCCCTCGTAAGACAAAGACGGTCCTTTCAGAATCCGTCACCTCTGCCCCCTCACCTACAACTCCCTCTCTTACATGAACAAACTCCCTCTCACCCATACCCTATGTTTGTTGAACTTCCACCTCAGCCTCACTCACTCTAGCCTCACCTTCGGATTGGGTAGGCTCAGTCGGTTCTGACTGAGCCTCATCCAGATAAAATTCCCTTAGATAATCCCTAACCCAATCTGTTTGTACCGCTCTTTGAAGCAGAGATAGCGGAATAGTCATGACTGGTACAGTGGGATTTCCCTTTAGGAGATTCAGCTTTTGAATAGTGGCTGTCATATAGACGTCGGCCTCGGGGCGCTCATGGATGTCCTCATCATTGTCCATTGCGTATTGGATGATCAGCTGAAGAAAATGTTGGAGAGGTATGTATTTGTGACCTCGCTTTGTTCCTCTCTCCAGATTGACTATCTTTAATTCTTCAAACAGAAAAGCAGCATAACCGTAATGTCGATCGTAGGCGAAAGCTGCAAACATTGCAAGGACTTGGATGGATGTTGAGTCATGACCAGCATGTTTGGCGGTGAAACACTTGTTGATTATGTCGAAGAGAACCCTCCAATGTGCCTGAAGGTTCTTTGTGCGGAAATCTGATGGCTTTGTCAGAGGGCCATCATATCCTAGAGACTTGATCTCTTCCAAGGTTTCAAGAGGAGAAGGGATTGGGGAAAATTGAAGTCTGGAGACGGAATAGGCTTCGGCTGAAAGGCGTAGAATGTGGCGGATGGCTGCGGTTGTGATCTTGACTGGGACACAGTCAATGTGGGAGGTGAAGTAAGGTTCGAGATCAGATACGAACTGAAGATGATGCTAGAACTGTTGGAGGTATATTTGTGGAACGGAGATGGCAGTGATAGAGAGTAGTATATGGGGTGGTTTTTGAGAATATCAAAAGCAATATTCTCGGTTTCACGGTGAGGGGTGCATACGTAGAGTTGCCAGTTATGGGCAAAGACGTCGACGAACTAGGATTGGGGAAGGATGGATTCTTCTGGTAGTTGGGCGTTGTTATTAGGGATTGGACAATGGGGCATGGTTATAGCAACATCTGGTTCCATGAGTCCTGTAAAATTGAATCAGAGTTAGAATATAACACTTAAAAGAATATGGCATTGATATTAAGTCTAGGATTAGTGTGAAATAGAAACTGTCTGTTCTGTTTAAAGCATCGGGTCTTTATTAGTAGAATGAGAATTCTACTGAATAAAGTCCAAAGTCAATCGTTAAGAGACCAATGTTAGAACAGACATTTTCACTCAAACATTGATCCTAACTCTAACCAATGGTGCAAAGGACTGGAAATATTTTTGGATTTTTTATTTAGAATTAACAGGGTCCGAATTCGGTTCAGTATGAATTCGGTTCAGTCCGAAATCCGGATGATGATGCATGGATATGTAATGAAGAGGTCCGAATTCAGTTGAAATCTGAATTCGAATAGGGACCGAATTCGGGCTCTATCCGACTTCGGATGCACAGTAAATGAAAAATGAAACTTAGAAAAATAAATAAAAATTTTGAACAATGCTGATGAGGACCGAATTCGGATACATAGTGGCTGAATTTGGATGAACAATTGTCCGAATTGGGATGCACAGTGGTCCGAATTCGGATGAAACAGTTGAAATATTTGAAAATTTTCTAAGTGATTTCATCCGAGTTCGGTGGATGGTCCGAATTCGGATGGTCCGAATTCATCTGACAGCAGTTAGTGTTCATGCAAACATGCAAGGTGAACAGTTCAAAAGTTTACAAAAATGCATGAAAATGCAGATCCTAGGCTAAAAACATGCAATGATCATTTTATTTAACTACAAGAAGTTAAAAAGAACAGATTTAAAGTCCTAAAACTAGCAAAAACCGAAAGAACACACTTTAAAATTTTGAAAATCAAACACACCGATCAGTAAGTTAAAGACAGAAATAAAGTTAAAGGAGTGTTACCTGATGGTGCAGAATTTTAAATATGCAAGCAAAACGAAGAAACCCGATGCTTGATTTGCTTGAATGAGCAAGAATGGTGGAATGTGGGCGGTCGTGCGACGGGAGGAAGAGAGAAGAAGAAGATGAAGCTTAGAGATGAAGAAAGTGAGTCTCTGACCGTTGACGCGCCTATTTAAGTGAAGGCGGGTCGGGTCGGGTTGAGAGGGTCCACGTCCAATATTGTACATGGGCCAACCCGTTTTCTTTTATAAAAAATTGGGCCTTAACATAAAGATAAATAAAACAAATTTTTAAGAATGAATATTTAGCCCAATTAAACAAAATCTTTTTGTATTTTTCTTTGGAAATAAAAAAATAAAAAAAATTGAAGTGTAAAAATATTTTTGTGTTTTTCTTTATAAAAGAAGTTAAGACAAACATAAAATAAAATAAAATAGACAATACAAATATTTTTGATTTTTTGATGTATTTCAAAACAAGTAAATTTCTTTTTTGATTTTCTGACATATTATACTAAACTTAAAATCTAAAAATTAAACAACCTAAAATTTAAAATTGTAGAGAAGTTAAAAATACCAAATATTATAAAAACTAACATCATATTTAAACTCCCCCTCAAATAAACACCTATCCTTTTTCTTTTCCTTTTTCAGATAAATTTCTAGAACGTTTTCAACCTTAAAGATACAGACAAACCTGGATAAATTTTGCGTCCCACTCAGTGATGAACAATTCATAAAGCAATTTGTCAGGATCATTAATTATTAAAGATATACATAGATAAGGAAGGAAATATTGAAATTTAATTTTGTGACACACCCCTTAAATTTAGATAACTAATATTTTCTAAAATAAAGGAATTTCAAACATGAATGTTTGAAATAGAATTATTTTGGACAATGTCTGATATTTAACTAGAAGGTGGATTCAACATGCCGATATGGGATACTAAAAACTGAAAACGAGGTTCGTCTAAAGCTTTAGTGAAAATATCTGCAAGTTGATATTCCGTGCCTACAAAATATAACTCAATTGTTCCCTTTTCTACATGATCTTTAATAAGATGATACCTGATATCTATATGTTTTGTTCGTGAGTGCTGCACGGGATTGCAAGAGATGGCAATCACAGTTTGAAAATCGCAGTAAATTGGGATGTTGGTGAGCGAGAATCCATAATCGCGTAATTGTGTTCTCATCCACAGCACTTGAGAGCAACAGCTTGCAGCTGCTACATACTCAGCTTCAGCTGTGGATGTTGAAACACAATTCTGCTTTTTGGAGGACCAACTCATCAGTCTGTCACCCAAGAACTGTATTCCACCTGATGTGATTTTCCTGTCAACTCTACAACCTGCAAAATCAGCATCTGAAAAGGCAGTAAGATCAAAATCGGTTCCCTTCGGATACCAGAGACCAAGATCAGGTAGTACCCTTAAGATAACGAAAAATGCGTTTTACCGCAGTTAGGTGTGATTCTTTTGGGTCGGCCTGAAAACGAGCACAAAGACATGTTGAAAACATTATATCAGGTCTACTAGCAGTCAGATACAGTAAGGATCCTATCATTCCTCTGTAAGTTGTATTATCGACACTTTTCCCAGAAGGATCGGTGTCTAACTTAATGTTGGAAGCCATGGGAGTTGCGATACTCGTGCAAGAGTCTAACTTATACTTCTTGAGAATGTCAATAGTATATTTCGACTGGTTCACAAAAATCCCATTTTCAAGTTGTTTGACTTGGAATCCGAGGAAAAAATTCATTTCCCCCATCATACTCATCTCGAACCTGGAGTCCATTAGAGATGAAAAATCCTTACAGAAATTACTGTCAGTAGATCCAAAAATAATGTCGTCGACATATATTTGAACTAGCCTTATGTGCGGGCCTTCCCTTTTTGTGAACAATGTTGTGTCCACCACACCTAGACTGAAACCAACAGAGATAAGAAAGTTAGAGAGACTGTCATACCGTGCGCGAGGTGCTTGTTTCAAACCATAGAGGGCTTTGTCTAGCACATAAACATGGTCAGGTTTATGTGCATCAACAAATCCTTGTGGTTGTTCAACGTACACCTCTTCATTAAGTTCACCGTTAAGAAAGGCTGTCTTGACGTCCATCTGGTACACTTTGAAGTCTTTCTGTGCCGCGTACGCCAAGAAGATTTTGATAGCTTCAATCCGTGCAACAGGAGCGAAGGTTTTGTCATAATCTATCCCTTCTTGTTGACAGTAGCCTTTGGCGACAAGTCTCGCTTTATTTCTTATCACGATGTCGTTTTCGTCTCGTTTGTTCTTGTAGATCCACTTCGTTCCGACAATTGTTCGGTCTTTGGGCTTGGGAACTAACCACAATAATCGGAGCTGTTCAAACTGGTTGAGCTCTTCTTGCATTGCAACTATCCAGTCAGGATCTTTTAAGGCTTCATCCACACGAGCTGGCTCTATCATACTAAGGAATGATGCGAAGAGACATTCATTAGAAGATGCCCTACGGGTTTGGACACCGGTTGAGACATCACCAAAGATTTGATAGGTTGGGTGACTTCGGGTCCATTTTGTCTCGTGTGGAAGGGGTGCACGAGATGGAATCTCAGTGGTGAGAGTGGGAATGGAGGATGATTCATGGTCAATGGTTTCTAGTGAAGGTACAACTGGTTCCGGTTCGAGTTCAGTATGTTCAGGTGTAGGAAGGATGTTTGGCATGATGTGCGAGGGTATTTCTGGAGTAGATTCAACTGCGGATGTATCAGTGGATAAAGTTGATGAAAATGGGTATGAAGTGGATGAAGATGGATCAGATAGAATTTGTGGTGCAGTTGAATTGTTGGATGTGTTACCTACAGTAGGAGAAACATTAGAAACATTAGAATTAGGACCGAAAAATTCTACATGAAAAGGATCAAATAAATTAACTAAGTCAGAAGGTGAAAAACAAGTAGATCGAGAAGAAGAGTATCCAGACATTGATGTAATGCGTGGTCCTGAATAATCAACTTCGGGTGCCAGTTCAGCCAATTCGTCAAATGTGACATGCACACTTTCATTGACTGTCCTGGTTCGAGTGTTGAATGCACGATATGCCTTCGAGTTGGATGAGTATCCAATGAAGATCGCTTCATCCGCTTTCTCGTTGAATTTCCCGAGGTTGTCTTTGTCGTTAAGCACATAGCACCTGCAACCAAATACACGTAAGTACTTGATAAAAGGTACTTTATTCAAGAAGAGTTGATATGGAGTTTTATTGAAACGCTTATGGATTATGGAGCGATTCTGCGTGTAGCAAGCTGTTGACACGACTTCAGCCCACAAGAACGGAGGTAGCTTTGAATAAGTTAGCATTGTACGTGCAGCTTCCACAAGGGTACGGTTACGCCTTTCTATGACTCCATTTTGTTGAGGTGTTCTAGCAACAGAATATTGATGCTGAATACCTTTGGATCGAAGGAAGCCCTCAACTACCGAATTCTTAAATTCCATGCCGTTGTCAGATCGGATTGATTGAACGGACAGTTGCTGTTGAGTTTCGACACTATTTATAAAGTCGATGATTTCTTGAGCTGTCTCATCCTTGGATCGAAAGAATTTTACCCATGTATATCGTGAGTCGTCAATGATAACCAACACATATCGTTTTCCATTTATGCTTTGGGTCCGCATTGGTCTGCATAAGTCTACATGAAGTAACTCCAACACTCTCTTCGATGAGGGTTCAGGTTTTGGTTTGTGAGATGATCTTTTCATCTTGCCCATCTCACATGCTCCATAAAGATGGTCTTTTTCATATCTTAGTTCTGGGAGTCCTTTCACCAGTTGTTTAGCAGCCAGCTTGTTAATGTTTTCAAAGTTTAAATGAGATAGCATGCGATGCCACAACCAAGAGTCCTTTGACGAGGCTTTTGATAGAAGGCAGATGCTATCCTTAACCATGAGCTTAGCTACGTCTATGGTGTAAAGGTTAGAGTTACGGGAACCGGATAAAATTTCTTTGCCATCTATATTCTTAACACTACAGTTCTTAGCCCTAAACGTTACTTCTAATCCTTTATCGCAGAGCTGACCTATGCTAAACAGATTATGTGATAATCCCTCAACATAGTCAACATCCTTGATGACTAGATTATTTAAGACTAAATCCCCGTATCCTTTTATGTGAGCCTGGTGACTGTTCCTGAATTTTACTGTCCCACAGTATTGTTCTACCACATTGGACAACAATTCTCTTCTCCCGGTCATGTGCTTGGAGCAACCCGAATTCATATACCAGATGGATTTTGCCTGAAAAACAAATAAATATATATAATGAAAATTTATAAGCATTCAAACAGATCCATCTTATATTGACAATCAAACTGTGTTCTGAACCGACAAGTAGAAGAACGGGTCCTACCCTATGATAACTAAAAGCCAATTCATTGAAGTACGGATCTTACTCTGAAGTAACCAAGAACCATCTGCATTAAGATCCCACAACTTTGGGTACCCATCTTAATATGGGTCCTTTTGTGTTAGGAGTTCCAGGTGAATATGGCACATTCGCAGTTTTAGGAACCCAGGTGAATAGCACTAAAATTTTTGGATGGGACCACTTTGAATATGGCCAAATGGATATTCTCCAATCTGAGGGCCTGTTTGGAACAACAACATCATCCCCCTGCTATAAGATATCCCAGATTTCTAAGCCTTATATTCAAGCATGTTTTTGGTGATCATCTCTACAACTCCCAACCATTCCTCAAGTCTATGATGTTTCCTGTTATTGGAAACAAGGTATTTCATGCTCCTGTCTCTGCTGATAATCCTCCTCTCTCAACTCCAATGAGAAGGTTACTTGGTTTGGTGGAAGGACCTTCTACTCAGGAGGTGAATCCAACTCATGCTCCCACAAGAAAATCCAAATCACGGACTAAAGAGACAAAATGTGCCTTAAAGTCTAGTGAAGTTGGGCCTGTCACCAAGAAAGAAAAAACAACAAAGTCTGCACCCTCAGCCTCAGTGATTGAGGGGAGCAGGCTGGTCACCCAGGTTCATCTGTTGAATCAGAAGCCTCTGTGGCTAGCGGCTCTGTGCCCACTGAGACTATGGAATAGGTTCCACCTGTTTCTACCCCAGTCTCCTCACCAGTCCAAACACAACATCCCCCCACTTCTCCTTCATCCCTCAGGTGTTACTCTAGGCAAAGGAAGAAGCCCTTAGCCAAAAAGAAGCCCAGAAGCCCCTCTGACACCTCTCAAAAGGAGTCAGTAGAAAAAGAAACAACCCCTGCTGCATCCCCTTAACCTATTTTGGGAGAAGGTGCAGCCTCTATGGAGCATGCTTCACTCCAGCCTGAGTCAACCAGCGTCATCTTGAGCCCTCTAGTTCCTCCAAACAGGAACCCGTTGTACAAACGGAGACAGCCACATCAACTATCCCTTCCTCTCAACAGGTTGGGAATATTGAAAGACAGTAGACCTCTCCACTCCCCACTGAGTCTCCACTGTCACCCATTCATATTTCTTCTTCACATCCTGAGTCTGCACAAGGTGTCAAAACTGTTGGTACAAACGAACCAGTTGATCAGCCTTCAACTTCTGCTCCTCATGATGCAGCTGTTCCAACCCCAACAACTGTTAAATGACCAACATAACAAGCTGATGATCCTCATGGTACAGAAAAACCCTTTCGTGAAGCTTTACCCCATGTGCAATTTCCATCACCAGCTTTCACCACTGCTGATGTTAAAATGCACACCTCCACTCCCCATGAAGATGTGCCTCAAAATTAAGGTACTACTGAGGGAACCACCCATGGTCTTGATGAACGTGTCACATTCCCAGTGGCAACTGAAAGGCAAACGTCACCTGTCACCTCACCTTGACATTTGCAGGTTTAGCCACTGCTGAAGGTATCTTTGATCCACTGCTGAGGAAACCACCCATGAAGCAGGTTTAGCCACTGCTGAAGGTATCCGTTAGTGCATCCTGTGTGACGATAGCAGTCTAAGTATAGATGATATTTTGTAATAGTCCAAGTGTTCGTAATTGCACATTAATACATGTTTGATATATGTTTTGATATTGATTGTATATATGTTTGAACTTGTTGGTGATTGATGTTTTTACTTAAGTTCAAATATAAGTTCAAAGATAAGTTCAAAGGTAAGTTCAAACATAAGTTCTAGAACAAGTTCAAAGACAAGTTCTAGAATAAGTTCAAAGGCCTAGATTCGAACTTAATGGTGGACAAGTTCGTTGGCTTGGGCCTTCTCGAACTTGACCATGCCAAGTTCGAAGTTAAGGCCTATAGTTTAGAATTAATCAGTTTTGATTAATATTCTTTGCAGAAATTAGGGTTCGGGCGATTACGAACTTGCAGAGTATTATCAAAGTGTTCTAAGAGAGAATTACATGTCGGGACGTTCGTGTTTACGTATATCATCGTGTTGGTCTCTGTGTTTCGTGTGTGTGATCAATCCGTTAAGCCCCTAACGAGGATTCCGCACTCATTGGACGGTGTGGCGTCAATATTGGATCCGTAGGTAGGTGACCTTACAAGTGGTATCAGAGCCATAAGAGTGTTCATCGTGTTCTTCGCTTTCATCTTAGACATTCTTGGTTTCTTGGCATTTGTGACGGAAAAATCACATTTTTTATAGTTTTTTTCGAGTTATACAAGCAAAGTAACGGAGAAAAGTTCATATTGTTTCAATGTCTCAGTCGAAATCATAGTTTTTTAATCCTGAAACTTTGGTTTAATCTGAAAAATTGAAAAAAATCAAAATTTTGGCCGTTTCTCGAACTTGCGGCGCTCGAACATAGGGGGTATTAGGGTTCATTCGAACTTGTCAGAAATACGCTCCTCTCGGACTTGATTTAGGGCTTCCTTCGAATTTGGCTGAGATTCAAACTTGCTAGCATCGAATCTGTCAGATTTCGAACTTGTCAGAAAATTAAGTATTATTCGAACTTGTCAGGACTTTCGAACTTGTCAGTCAGTCGAACTTGTTTGATTTCGAACTTACTTAAATTCGAATTTAATTTCAAACGAATTTAATACGAAATTAATTCGAACTTACCTAAGTTCAAAGGAGTTTAAATTAAATTAATTTTAAATTAGATTAATTAAGTTCGGGAACACAAAGTTTAGACAGGATGTCAAGTTTGCAAAAATTCATTGAAGTATGTCTACGATATTCTGGAGCGCTTCAGGATGGAAGGAACAAAGATGACTGCTCACTTTAGTACTCCGATTCAAGTGAATCACAATCTCGGACCGGGTACAGAATGTGATACTGATGTGGATCCGACTCTGTATCGGGCCATGATCGGGTCACTCATGTATTTAACTGCTTCTAGACCTGACATTATGTTTGCTGTGTGTATTTGTGCTAGGTTCCAAGCTAATCCGAAAGAAATGCATATGAAATCCGTGAAGCGGATTCTGAGATACCTCAAGTCAAAACCGAAGCTGGGACTGGTATCTTGCTGATGGAGATCTGGAATTGGAAGCATACACGGATTCTGATTATGGAGGTTGCAGCTTGAACCGGAAATCAACAACTGGAGGTTGTCAGTTCCTAGGAGGGAGACTCGAATCCTGGCAATGCAAGAAACAGACTTCGCTATCCGTGTCAACGTGCGAGGCCGAATATGTAGTTGCTGGTAGTTGCTGTTCACATGAATTGTGGATACAACAACAATTGCATGATTACGATTTGACTTACACTCATAATCCCATTAGGATAGATAATCAGTCTACAATTGCTATAACTAACAATCCAGTTAAACGCAGTAAAACAAAGCACATAGACATAATACATCATTTTATTTGTGATTGTGCTGAAAAGAATTTAATAAAGCTGGTAAAAGTGGCAACGGAAGATAATATTGCAGATTCATTCACTAAAGCTTTTGATAAGTCACGCTTTGAGTTGTTAGTTCAACTAAATGATATGCGTAGTCCAGATAAACTTAACCATAGTATGTTTTCTTTCTTTGTATAGTAAGTTAGTAGCTTAGTAGATTTTATTTCCTCTTATAGTAAGTTTAGTAGGTTAGTTTATTAGCTTATCTTAAAAAAAATTAAAAGATAAAGGAAAAAAAAAAAAGAGAGAGAAAACCATAAAAAATTTCAAAAAAAAGAGAATATTGAAAAATGAGTTAAGTCTTAGATTCATAGGTTCAAAGTGACGAAAATTAGCACAGTCTAAACAAACTCTAAGTGTTAAGCTTTCACACATAATGCACCATAAATTCTAAGTGATGTATAATTTCTTGTTTGATGTGTTGGTAGGCATAATACACAAAGGAAATCCTAATAGCTAATAAAATAATCAAGAAAAAGTCATATGTGTAACTAACTTAGATGTATGACCAAATGGTCTTAATTTCTATGTTAGAGACATACATACAATGATTCTAAATGAGGTATGCAATTATTTTGGGGGATGTATAGCAACACCAAAATTCATCTTAAAGAAAAGAAAAGAAAAATTTTGTGAAAAGACGAGGGAGTCAAAACAAGTCGCTTTGTTGTACGAAAGTACAGACCTGTCACCTCTGTTTTGACTCAAGTTAGCAAGATAAGTTGCTTTGTTGTACGTAAGTACATACCTGTCACCATTGTCTTGTTAACTTAAAAGGAACTCTAAGACAAACTAAGACACTCTGTTGTATGTAAATACAGAACCGTGTCCGATGTTTGCCTTTTAAAGAAAATTTGCAATACCAAAAAGTTATACATTGTGTGTCTGGCTTGATCATAGAAGTATATCTAAGTATGGGACATGTAAGGTTGTTTCTTGATAAATAAAAAGGCCAAGGGAATTTCCAAAGTGTTAATGTTTAAAAGGAAAATCATACCGACAATCGACTTGGAATGTATATCACGACAAACAACCAAATGAATAAAAAATTCCTAAGTGTGAAAGTGAAATACTGAAAGTGCGTTTGACACCGCTATCTGATTGAACCTTCTTTAACTTTCTCGCAAAAATATTATGTTAGTATAGGTCCTATTATTTAAAATACTTTTAAGTAGTTTTAATTTTATCTTTATTTTTATTTCATTTTATTTTACTTTAAGTAGGGTAAAGGTCAAAGTTACTAGGATGCATTATTGGTTGAAGAAACAAATATTGCGTGAAAATCTGTTGCTTAGTGTGAATGATTTTGCAAAGTTTGTAAAAATCCGTTACATGAAAAAGTTGAAAAAGTTGGATTTTATTCAAGAATTTTCAAAATTTTCAGCTAAGTTCGAAATCCAGAAAAATTCGAAGTTACCTTCGAACTTGCTGGATGTTCGAAGGTAGTTGATATAAATAGGTCAACAGTGCTTCATTTAAGACACCTACCATCGAATCTGTGTTCTCGAACTTGTGCTCAGGCGATCTCGAACTTGTTTCCGAACATACCGTAATTCGAATTTTGTCCTATTCCTCGAAGTTTTTTCCACTATTTCTCGAACATACACGTATACTTAGGTATAGTACTCATCATAATACTAAGTAAGTGTAGTTTAGGATATTATTGTGGCAAAAATCAAACTTATTTGATGTTTATGATATTTGAAACTAGGTGGTTTAAAATCACGAGTTTTAAAAAATAAAACTTCAAATAAATGATAAATAACTTCGATTAGAACCCAATAGGACTAGATTATACGGTTGATTAAGTCAAATGAGGTTAAAATCCTAATTTTTAAGTTGAATGTGACCGACTTCGAACTTGTCAGAAAGTTCGAACTTGTTGAAATATATATAAGTTCGAAGCTAGTCAAGTTCGAATATATGCTTCGAATTTTATTAAGTTCGAATGCATATTAATAATCTCGAATTTGTGCAAATTCGAATGTGTTGGACTTCGAACTTAATTAAGTTCGGAGTTATGCAAATTTGATTTTAACAAATTTGATTTCATTTTAATTTGAATTTCTAATGTTGTTTGATGTTTTGTGTGCAGATATGGGTGATCGTGCCTTTTATATTAAGCACAAAATGGTCATGGCCGTGGATCTTCAATTACCAGAGGCACAGCCTTATCGTCAGATGATTGAATTCCTGACAATTGGGCTCGGTTACCCCTACTGTACTGCGAAAAAGAGTAGGAGGTCAACCAATTGTGTTTTCGGCCACTATGTTGAGGCAAATTCTACAATTGGGCACGGAGGAGCAAGAAGCAAGCCCTATAGATTTTCAATTACCCATTCGACAAGCTGCATTTTTTAGGATGGGTTATGCCCAAGATATAACAAAGGTGTCATATGTTAAAAGTGGATTGATTGGGCAATGACGATATATTGTTCATGTGATAATGGTGTGCTTCGCGCCCAAGAAAGCAGGTTTTGACACGATGGTGTCTAAATTGCAATCTGCGTTGATTGCGTTGGTGTATAACAAGAAGTTCAGTTATTCTGAGATGTTTTTCGGGGAATTTGTCCACCAAATAACTGCTCCGATCAGGGAAAGATTCTTGATGTATCCCCGCTTTGCCATGATGATTATACGCCATTTTCTGCCAAATCTGCCATCACTTCCTGATCAAAGTGGCGTGGCTTTGATTGACAAACGGATCTTCTCTGACTGCCAGACCCATAATGCGAGAAGGTTTGAGAAGGCCAGGCCCCAAGTGGCGCCGCCGGAGGGTGAAGATTGGATTGGTGAAGCCCCACCCCAATAGCAGCAGCAACAACAGCAACAACAACAACCGCAGCAGCAACGAAGAAGAGCACCGGTTGCTAGACCTACTTCCCACCCACAACCAGCTGCTGGGTCATCGACTAAATCTGCTGGACCATCTAGTTCGGCTCCACAGTATGACGAATGGAAGAAAACTCTGGAAGAGATTTGGGCACAAGGAACTGCTGCAGAGCAAGATATTGCTGCAGAATTAGTTCAAGATATTTTGGAGCCCCCAGCTGATTTGCATGATATTTTTAAGCAGATTGATGATTATCAGCCGTCTGATGCTGATTTTATGGACACAGAGGGTCAGGCAGACAAATAAGGCGCAAGGGAACAGACTGAGGCAGAAGGTCACGTAGAGACCGCCTCCGAGTCTGTGTCTGCATCTAGTTTTGAAGCTGAAGATCCAGAGGTCACAATTGGCATATATGGATCGAGGCTAGTTATTAGCAGAAGGAGAACGACAAGGCCGCCAATTATTGATGAAGAGACCGAAGAGTCTGAGTTTGAAGAAAAAGAGGAAGCTTCTCTCGTTCCTAGGCATAGGGCGAAAAGGCATAGATTCATGCAGGGAGCTCCATCCACTTCTGCTTCTCCAACTGTGTTACCGGCTGCTCCATCTGCATCAACCGCAGCTCCATCAATATCCGCCTACACCCCATCCACCTCGACTTCATTCTCCGAAAATCAGCGGTTCACAGAGTTGAAGGGAAAAACAGTCCAAATATTCCAACTCTCTCAGGCTCTAAAAGAGTTGCAGCAGCACAATGCTCGATTGGATCAAGAGAATGTCGAGTTAAAAACAACTGTGGCTGATCAACAAGCTGAGCTGAGGACTCATCAAGCACAAATTCAGACAATGCAGACTCTCATTAAGCAGAGATTGAAAGATCTACGAGCTCAGTGGAAAGAGAGTAGCTGCAAGGATGATCAGTTGAGGAATGTTAGGAGAGACGATGAGGAAGGCGATGATCCAGATGCACAGAAAGAAGGTGAGGTAGCAGATCTTTCCCAAAAGACTGCTCACCAAGCAATCGTTCAGGGGGAGCCTAGTTCGTCAAGTATGGGAGGAGGTGAAGCATTAGAAAAAGGCAAGGCTCCTGAAGCTTCAAATGATGTTGAGCAATAGATGATAGAGGCGTTGATAGATCTTGATGATGAAGATGAATTCGGTTTTGATCAAGAAGATCTTGAAGAAGGGGAGTTCATCCCAGAAGAAGTTGTAGACTGGAAATCAGACGATGAGATTATAGAAGATGCGGACGATGATGTTGATGAGGTGTTGATCCCGAAGCATCCTGTTACTGAACAATATGTAAATAATGATCAGAATGTGATAGACTTAGATGAGCTTAACTTGGCATCTATAGAAGAATCAGAATCTGATCCAGCTGAAAGGGAACAATCGAAAGAATAGATGATGAGGTTATGGTTTAGAAAGGAAGAGAAAAAGACTGAGTTAGCTGTAAAGAAGAAATTGAGATTGCCAAATCCAGGAAAGCTGTCAGGAGGTATCCTTAGCTGGTTCTTCGATAGGGAATTGGAGCTGTTTGTACTTAAAAGAAGAGATGGGCTTCAGTATCTGAGGAGAACTTTAAAAGTCTTTAATACATTGCCCAAATGTGAGGTGAAAGAGTTGGCCTAGAAGGAGCTTATAAACCTTGGAGACGACCCCTATGCTGAAGTGATTGCTAAGATTATCAGAAGGGAGGGTAGATCTGGAAACTTTGAAAGGCTAAAGCCAAGGTCAGCCAAGAGAGTAGTAGACGAGACGAGAATAGATCCTCACACTGGTAAACCTTGGGATAAGATGGTTTACAAGCCAGTCCGATGCTTGAGGACAGTTCCGTTAAAGTCTATGCCACAGGATGTACTTGCAAACATGAAGTGGTGGTTCGTAGACAATGAAACTGCTGAAGCCGTTGTGGAGGATCAAGAAGAGAAGACAATTTTGAAAGTATACGATCCGCTGTATCTAATCAACCAATCCAAGGATGACCTACAAATGCTTCATGATCAGCCAATTTTGTTTCACGAAGGCTGGAGATCTGAAGGCAGGAAGTTCCAAAAATTGTAAGGGTTTGTATAGAGCAGGGATTATATGCAGGTAGTAGTTTGAATAGACCTAGTACTTAGACAAAATGTATATCTAGTTAGAAGCTATCGTCAAGGGGGTGTCTGTTAGTGCATCCTGTGTGACGATAGCAGTCTAAGTGTAGATGATATTTTGTAATAGTCCAAGTGTTCGTAATTGCACATTAATACATGTTTGATATATGTTTTGATATTGATTGGATATATGTTTGAACTTGTTGGTGATTGATGTTTTTACTTAAGTTCAACCATAAGTTCAAAGATAAGTTCAAAGGTAAGTTCAAACATAAGTTTTAGAACAAGTTCAAAGACAAGTTCTAGAAAAGTTCAAAGGCCTAGATTCGAACTTAATGGTGGACAAGTTCGTGGGCTTGGGCCTTCTTGAACTTGTCAATGCCAAGTTCGAAGTTAAGGCCTATAATTTAGAATTAATCAGTTTTGATTAATGATCTTTGCAGAAATTAGTGTTAGGGCGATTACGAACTTGCAGAGTATTTTCAGAGTGTTCTAGGAGAGAATCACGTGTCGGGACTTTCGTGTTTACGTCTATCATCGTGTTGGTCTCCGTGTTTCGTGTGTGTGATCAATCCGTTAAGCCCCTAACAAGGATTCCGCACTCGTTGGACGGTGTCGCGTCAAGATTGGATCCGTAGGTAGGTGACCTACAGTATCTTTGATCCCTCTAAGCTGGGTCACTTGACATTTGCACAGGCTATGGAACTTCTTTCAACTGTGCTTCTACCATTACCAAGTGAACATGCTACTCCTCCAGCATCATCCTCACCTTCATCTCCATCCACCCAATCAAAACAATCCACACATACACCTCCCTCAGCGAAAAACCTTTCCTTGAAGGAACAACTTACTGTGATGTCCAACAAGGTTAGTTCCTTAAAACTTCTATGACTACCCTTCCCTCTACCATTGCAGACTCTGTGTGTGTGTCCAGCTCGCATGATTTCTTGTTTCGTTCGCGTCATCCTTTCCAACCCCCTCTCCCCAACCCGATTACTCCTCTCAACTTCTTTCACTAACTGCACAGCTGCAACAACTATCCTCCTCCCTTTAATCTCTTCTTTTTCACCAACAGGACTCTGTGTCCAGCCTGCAGCTATTTCACAATAAATGTCAGGTATTGCTAAAACATAATCTGTATCACTACCCTCCAATTTAGCCTCCTTAAATACCTTAGTGGTATCTCTGTCAAACACTGTGGCAATAGGCTTTAAGGATGTGTAGGAATCCAATGAACTAACTCTTACACAACTTAAAAGTCTGATGTTTAGTGACACAGACAGGACTGCTATCTCACATATTTCAGCATCTGATACTTCTCAATCTTCTTCCCTTGAAACCTGTCTTGCCCAGTTAGCTGAAGTCAAGGACAATCTGGCTTTCTTAGTGCATAGCCTGGTTGGTTCTAGGCCTGTTCCCAAACGTGCTGTTGCAAAGCCTGTTGGATTTGTTCCTTTAGGCAACACTAGTGTTGAAGGCTCTGTGCCATATCCTTCAAAGTGGGAGAAGAAATCTACCTCAAAGATAAAGTCTAAGGGGAGCAATCAGCATCCGTTGGCCAAGCAGCCGGTCATTTAACAGCTGGTGATGCTGCAGTTACATCAATTGTTTCTCGGATAGCTGAGCCTACTCAGGCCAGGTCTCCAAGCCCTGCACCATCTAAGGGGGAGGAACCTATGCTTTAGGACAGGCCCAGCAAACAACCTGTCCTAGAAACATTTGAAGAGGAAGAGACTGAGATGGCCCTTTTCACAACAGCAAAAGGAAAAGGCAAAGTTATTGTGGACACAGATGCCCAAAGGCTTCTTCAGCTCAAGTTTGACAAAGCTCAAGCCAAAGAAATGAATATTCCACTAGGTTTTTATTATGAGTGGAAACAATAGCGAGCTGAGATTCTGACAAAACAAAAAGAAGAAGAAGCCTCTGTAAGCTGCTAAAGCCTGGGCTGCCAAGGAGGCAAAGAAAGTTAAAATGCCATCCTTGGTAGTTCAAAGAAAATTGGAGGAAGCAGCAAAAGGGTCAGACAGTGGGAACGATGGTGAAAAAGAGAAAAGCACAAAGGTCTCAGTGACTAAGGTTAAACCTGTGTCTTCTGCCCTTTCATCAGTGTGATCGCAGTTTCACTTTGACCACCTGGCTAGGAAAAAGTTCTTTGATGTTGCTGATAGAAGAATTGCCAAGGAAACCATTGTCAAAGTTGTTTCCATTTCAAGAAAGAATCAGTCTTGGAAGCTTCAAATAACAAGACATGATGTTGAAGGTCCTGAACTAGAAGCCTATGAAGCTACTAATGTTGCTAGAATGAGCTACAGAGAATGGGTAGAGCTTGCAGTTTCCTTGAGCATTTCAAAGTCTGAAACTGTTAAAACAATCAGGGCAATTTATGAAAACACTGATGGAAAAGGTGAGAGGGTTGGGCTTGATCCTAGAGGATATGATCAAAGGTACTTCCAAGATAGAACCTAAGATCAAGCCCAGGAAACAGAAGAAAGATACAGTGCTGGAGGAGACAGTCCAGCTGATTGAGCAGGGTTTCCTTGCTACTCAGATCAGAGGGATTGATCACAGCCTGCCATAGGGTGTTGAACCTGAAGAAGGCAAGTATATTGAAGAGCCTGAGGAAGGGGTATATTTTGTGGATCCTCTAACTAAGAAAATGTGCTTTCAAAGAGCCTCAGACCTTCATAAAGCTGGTGTAAAGCAAGTTATAGCCTTCAGGTTCACTGATGCCTTTACTAAACATGCTAAGTGGAGAGATGTTATATGAGATCAGTTAATAGGCTGCTATAAAAGAGGAGAACTAGATGGCTCAGATTTTTACTACCTCAGATGTGAGGTGGAAGAGGTTGAAGCCAGAAAAAGAGAACCTCCTCAAAGCTGCTGAGGATTTAGAGAAGAAAATAAAGGAACAAGGTCCATCTACAAGTAGTGTGTAGATGAAGAATGGAAGATGTTAAGCTTGATTCCCAGATACTATCAGCACACGATTGTATAATAAACACTCAAATAATCTCACACAAACATAAACAAGCTCAATGATTGTGAAATGATTATAAGAAGACAAAGAGAATAATATTGAATGTGGCGGCTGGAATGTTGAGGCCGTGTATTTCAAAATGTCAACCTCTCTTACACGAAACTGTAGGGCACTTTATACCTAGGGGAATTAAAGTAAGTTTCAAGGTATTACACAATAGCCCCTTGAACTTTAAATACAAAGAAACTAAACATGAAATAAATTACAAGACAAACTATTCTAGAAATAATTATTACAAAATAAATCCACAAGATCGAAATTTAATATCTAACAATCACCCCCTTTACGATCATTGTGGCGGAACCCTGGCATGATCTATTGTTTCTCGGAGGCCAAGGATGACATCGAATCGTCTTATCACTTGCCTTATATGTAGCCTTTCGTTCAGGTATTCAATGCCGCTGAGGATGTCTTGTATCTCCTTTGGTGAGCGTCTGAGTTCTGGATTAGTCTGAGCATCGAATTCTTATATTCTTCTTGTAAGTTCAGCTCTGACCAATCTGGTTGTTCCATCGGAGTAATAGGGGAGATCCTTGAAGCGCATGAATCTTTTTTGCCCCTTTTGATTCACAAAAATAACTACTGGGTCTCCTCTAAGTACAACTTTATACGCAGGATGATGATCTAACAAGAAGTTGTCTTGCTCAGGGGCACGTAAACCGACTTTTACCAGCGCGCTCTCAATAGCCATTTGGAAATCTCTTAAGCACATGATGATCGAGCGGCGGTTCATACTTTGTGTGAGTGCGGCTACGGCGGTCATGTGAGACAGACGCTTTTTGATTCAGTGTTTCATTTTCTCGTGCAAAAATTCAACGTCGTCCACATTTTCATAATCAATGTCATTCTCGTAAACCTCCTCAACAGTACCATCTTCTCTTTCTACCTAAAAGGCAGTATAGAACACTTTAGCTCGTTTGCACATCTTGATGGTGAGAAGCCTTTTTATCTTTGACTTTGACACTTTTGACCTCTTCTCCCTGAGCATCAACTGATTATACTTGGCCTGTTAAGCTTTCGAGACATTTGTAAGTTCCATCAGTAAGCGTCTGCTGAATGACTCTGGTTTCTTCCTGAAGACCATCATAAACCTTTCTTCCAAGAATGGATTCAGGAACTGTTCAATTGGAAAATTCTGCAAAAATTCCTTCAGGCCTTGAACGGGGGGATATTCTATCTCAGCTTTCTGTGCTTCAAGTAGTTTGAAAATCTTCCCCCTTCATTCTTGCCTCAGCTCTTCTTTCAGTTCCAGTGGCAGAGAGTGTACCCACCTTTCGTGTACCAAATTACCCAATATAGATCGTTGTCGTCATGGATACCAGGCTCATCAGGTGTCTCATCAAATTTGTGTACAAGCTTAGCTCCTGAGGGCTCTGGTTCCTAGGTTTGTGGTTGGGGTACAGATTGGACTTGGGGAGGACTTTGGATTCTGGAAGGGCTTTGGACTAATGGGGATTTTTTGAGAGTGGAGGGAGCTTGGATTGCTGATAAGATTTCTTGTTGTAGTACGTGGGCCGGGGAGTTTAAAAATTCAAATGATGAGGATGATTTTTGTGGTGACTCAGGCTCAGGTTTTGGGGTGAGTAAAGGATAGTCATCATCAATATCAGAGTCTGAATCAGACAAAATATGATTTTGACTTTTTCGTGAACGGGCTCATACTCGACCATTGCTGACCTGGGATCCAATGGAGCCGGACCTTCAACCAACGGCTCGTCTTCTAACATTTCCCGAGCCCATACCTCTGTTCCTCGGACCCTTGTATGTCTGCTCCCTCAGATTCAGCTCCCCCTATAATCATGATCTTGTCCTCAGATTGAGTTTTTCTACGTTTCTCCCCCTCATGACGATCAGGGTCGTCCTGATCGTCATGTTTCCTTTTATGGGACTCAGCCTGAGGACAACATTGTAGCATTATTACGGAAGACTCAAGACGATCCATTCTGGAGTTGAGCTGCTCCTAGACTTGAAGAATCAGGCGAGTTAGCGCTTCTATCTTGTCTGAAAGATCCGAAAATTGAGATTGGACTGAACGGGTTCTTGGTGGAGGCAGATCCTCAGAAGTGACACCCTTACCCTTGATAAATGAGAGAAGGGCGGTATGTCGTTCCTCAGCAGCCTCCTTCTGGGCGTCTAGGTCAGCCCGGGTGACAACTTCGGCAGCACGTAAAGCTGCCGTTAGCATCTCGAGAATAATGTCGTGATGGCATGAAGTTGACAGCATTGATGATGCAACTTCAGGTCTTCCTTCCATCACTTCTGGCTCCACAGCGGGATGCGCAAATCCGGAAGTTTGTGGAGCTGCCACGAAGGTAGCTCGTTCAACGAGGGACACCACGAAGGCGTTGTGCATTGTGTGTGGGGGTGGGGAGTGAGCTGTGGGCGAAAGAAGTTTGGTCGCTTGGGGCGAAATGTGACCTATTTCAACATCACGACTCTCCGAGTGAGAGGGCGATGGAGTATCTGGTAAATCCCCGTGGAATGAAGTAATGTCCTTTTGAGAGGACATTAAGTGGGTGGTGGGGGTAGATTCGACCATTTGACTGATGGTCTTTTGATGGGTTGTCCGGCTGATAGGGCTTAGGTCTCCTCAGATGTTACCTCGAGCCCTCGTAAGACAGAGACGGTCCTTTCAGAATCCGTCGCCTCTGCCCCCTCACCTACAACTCCCTCTCTTACATGAACAAACTCCCTCTCACCCATACCCAATGTTTGTTGAACTTCCACCTCAGCCTCACTCACTCTAGCCTCACCTTCGGATTGGGTAGGCTCAGTCGGTTCTGACTGAGCCTCATCCAGATAAAATTCCCTTCGATAATCCCTAACCCAATCTGTTTGTACCGCTCTTTGAAGCAGAGATAGCGGAATAGTCATGACTGGTACAGTGGGATTTCCCTTTAGGAGATTCAGCTTTTGAATAGTGGCTGTCATATAGACGTCGGCCTCGGGGCGCTCATGGATGTCCTCGTCATTGTCCATTGCATATTGGATGATCAGCTGAAGAAAATGTTGGAGAGGTATGTATTTGCGACCTCGCTGTGTTCCTCTCTCCAGATTGACTCTCTTTAATTCTTCAAACAGAAAAGCAGCATAATCGTAATGTCGATCGTAGGCGAAAGCTGCAAACATTGCAAGGACTTGGATGGATGTTGAGTCATGACCAGCATCTTTGGCGGTGAAACACTTGTTGATTATGTCGAAGAGAACCCTCCAATGTGCCTGAAGGTTCTTTGTGCGTAAATCTGATGGCTTTGTCAGAGGGCCATCATATCCTAGAGACTTGATCTCTTCCAAGGTTTCAAGAGGAGAAGGGATTGGGGAAAATTGAAGTCTGGAGACGGAATAGGCTTCGGCTGAAAGGCGTAGAATGTGGTGGATGGCTGCGGTTGTGATCTTGACTGGGACACAGTCAATGGGGGAGGTGAAGTAAGGTTCGGCATCAGATACGAACTGAAGATGATGCCAGAACTGTTGGAGGTATATTTGTGGAATGGAGATGGCAGTGGATAGAGAGTAGTATATGGGGTGGTTATTGAGAATATCAAAAGCAATATTCTCGGTTTCACGGTGAAGGGTGCAAACGTAGAGTTGCCAGTTATGGGCAAAGACCTTGACGAACTAGGATTGGGGAAGGATGGATTCTTCTGGTAGTTGGGCGTTGTTATTAGGGATTGGAGAATGGGGCATGGTTATAGCAACATCTGGTTCCATGAGTCCTGTAAAATTGTATCAGAGTTAGAATATAAGACTTAATAGAATATGGCATTGATATTAAGTCTAGGATTAGTGTGAAATAGAAACTGTCTGTTCTGTTTAGAGCATCGGGTCTTTATTAGTAGAATGAGAATTCTATTGAATATAGTCCAAAGTCAATCGTTAAGAGACCAATGTTAGAACAAACATTTTCACTCAAACATTGATCCTAACTCTAACCAATGGTGCAAAGGACTGGAAATATTTTTGGATTTTTGATTTAGAATTAACAGGGTTCGAATTCGGTTCAGTATGAATTCGGTTCAGTCCGAAATCCGGTTGATGATGCATGGATATGTAATGAAGAGGTCCGAATTCAGATGAAATCTGAATTCGGATAGGGACCGAATTCGGGCTCTATCCGACTTCGGATGCACAGTAAATGAAAAATGAAACTTAGAAAATAAATAAAAATTTTGAACAATGCTGATGAGGACCGAATTCGGATACATAGTGGCTGAATTTGGATGAACAATTGTCCGAATTGGGATGCACAGTGGTTCGAATTCGGATGAAACAGTTGAAATATTTGAAAATTTTCTAAGTGATTTCATCCGAGTTCGGTGGATGGTCCGAATTCGGATGGTCCGAATTCATCTGACAGCAGTTAGTGTTCATGCAAACATGCAAGGTGAACAGTTCAAAAGTTTACAAAAATGCATGAAAATGAAGATCCTAGGCTAAAAACATGCAATGATCATTTTATTTAACTACAAGAAGTTAAAAAGAACAGATTTAAAGTCCTAAAACTAGCAAAAATCGAAAGAACACACTTTAAAATTTTGAAAATCAAACACACTGATCAGTAAGTTAAAGACTGAAATAAAGTTAAAGGAGTGTTACCTGATGGTGCAGATGTTGAAAAATGCAAGAAAAACGAAGAAAACCCGATGCTTGATTTGCTTGAATGAGCAAGAATGGTGGAATGTGGGCAGTCGTGCGACGGGAGGAAGAGAGAAGAAGAAGATGAAGCTTAGAGATGAAGAAAGTGAGTCTCTGACCGTTGAGCCGCCTATTTAAGTGAAGGCGGGTCGGGTCGGGTTGAGAGGGTCCGCGCCTAATATTGTACATGGGCCAACCCGTTTTCTTTTATAAAAAATTGGGCCTTAACACAAAGATAAATAAAACAAATTTTTCAGAATGAAGATTTATCCCAATTATTCAAAATCTTTTTGTATTTTTCTTTGGAAATAAAAAAATAAAAATAATTGAAGTGTAAAAATATTTTTGTGATTTTCTTTATAAAAGAAGTTAAGACAAACATAAAATAAAATAAAATAGACAATGCAAATATTTTTGATTTTTTGATGTATTTCAAAACAAGTAAATTTCTGTTTTGATTTTCTGACATATTATACTAAACTTAAAATCTAAAAATTAAACAACCTAAAATTTAAAATTGTAGAGAAGTTAAAAATACCAAATATTATAAAAACTAACATCATATTTAAACTCCCCCTCAAATAAACACCTATCCTTTTTCTTTTCCTTTTTCAGATAAATTTCTTGAACGTTTTCAACCTTAAAGATACAGACAAACCTGGATAAATTTTGCATCCCACTCAGTGATGAACAATTCATAAACCAATTTGTCAGGATCATTTATTATTAAAAATATACATAGATAAGGAAGGAAATATTGAAATTTAATTTTGTGACACACCCCTTAAATTTAGATAACTAATATTTTCTAAAATAAAGGAATTTCAAACATGAATGTTTGAAATAGAATTATTTTGGACAATGTCTGATATTTAACTAGAAGGTGGATTCAACATGCCGATACGGGATACTAAAAACTGAAAACGAGGTTCGTCTAAAGCTTTAGTGAAAATATCTGCAAGTTGATATTCCGTGCCTACAAAATATAACTCAATTGTTCCCTTTTCTACATGATCTTTAATAAAATGATACCTGATATCTATATGTTTTGTTCGTGAGTGCTGCACGGGATTGCAAGATATGGCAATCACAGTTCGAGAATCGCAGTAAATTGGGATGTTGGTGAGCGAGAATCCATAATCGCGTAATTGTGTTCTCATCCACAGCACTTGAGAGCAACAGCTTGCAGCTGCTACATACTCAGCTTCAGCTGTGGATGTTGAAACACAATTATGCTTTTTGGAGGACCAACTCACCAGTCTGTCACCCAAGAACTGAATTCCACCTGATGTGATTTTCCTGTCAACTCTACAACCTGCAAAATCAGCATCTGAAAAGGCAGTAAGATCAAAATCGGTTCCCTTTGGATACCAGAGACCAAGATCAGGTAGTACCCTTAAGATAACGAAAAATGCGTTTTACCGCAGTTAGGTGTGATTCTTTTGGGTCGGCATGAAAACGAGCACAAAGACATGTTGAAAACATTATATCAGGTCTACTAGCAGTCAGATACACTAAGGATCCTATCATTCCTCTGTAAGTTGTATTATCGACACTTTTCCCAGAAGGATCGGTGTCTAACTTAATGTTGGAAGCCATGGGAGTTGCGATACTCGTGCAAGAGTCTAACTTATATTTCTTGAGAATGTCAATAGTATATTTCGACTGGTTCACAAAAATCCCATTTTCAAGTTGTTTGACTTGGAATCCGAGGAAAAAATTCATTTCCCCCATCATACTCATCTCGAACCTGGAGTCCATTAGAGATGAAAAATCCTTACAGAATTTACTGTCAGTAGATCCATAAATAATGTCATCGGCATATATTTGAACTAGCCTTATGTGCGGGCCTTCCCTTTTTGTGAACAATGTTGTGTCCACCACACCTAGACTGAAACCAGCAGAGATAAGAAAGTTAGAGAGACTGTCATACCATGCGCGAGGTGCTTGTTTAAACCATAGAGGGCTTTGTCTAGCACATAAACATGGTCAGGTTTATGTGCATCAACAAATCCTTGTGGTTGTTCAACGTACACCTCTTCATTAAGTTCACCATTAAGAAAGGTTGTGTTGACGTCCATCTGGTACACTTTGAAGTCTTTCTGTACCGCGTACGCCAAGAAGATTTTGATAGCTTCAATCCGTGCAACAGGAGCGAAGTTTTTGTCATAATCTATCGCTTCTTGTTGACGGTAGCCTTTGGCGACAAGTCTCGCTTTATTTCTTATCACGATGTCGTTTTCGTCTCGTTTGTTCTTGTAGATCCACTTCGTTCCGATAATTGTTCGGTCTTTGGGCTTGGGAACTAACCACCATACTTGGAGCTGTTCAAACTGGTTGAGCTCTTCTTGCATTGCAAGTATCCAGTCAGGATCTTTTAAGGCTTCATCCACACGAGCTGGCTCTATCATACTAAGGAATGATGCGAAGAGACATTCATTAGAAGACGCCCTACGGATTTGGACACCGGTTGAGACATCACCAATGATTTGATCGGTTGGGTGACTTCGGGTCCATTTTGTCTCGTGTGGAAGGGGTGCACGAGATGGAATCTCAGTGGTGAGAGTGGGAATGGAGGATGATTCATGGTCAATGGTTTCTAGTGAAGGTACAACTGGTTCCGGTTCGGCTTCAGTATGTTCAGGTGTAGGAAGGATGTTTGGCATGATGTGCGAGGGTATTTCTAGAGTAGATTCAACTGCGGATGTATCAGTGGATGAAGTTTATGAAAATGGGTATGAAGTGGATGAAGATGGATCAGATAGAATTTGTGGTGCAGTTGAATTGGTGGATGTGTTACCTACAGTAGGAGAAACATTAGAATTAGGACCGAAAAATTCTACATGAAAAGGATCAAATAAATTAACTAAGTCAAAAGGTGAAAAAGAAGTAGATTGAGAAGAAGAGTATCCAGACATTGATGTAATGCGTGGTCCTGAATAATCAACTTCGGGTGCCAGTTCAGCCAATTCGTCAAATGTGACATGCACACTTTCATTGACTGTCCTGGTTCGAGTGTTGAATGCACGATATGCCTTCGAGTTGGATGAGTATCCAATGAAGATCGCTTCATCCGCTTTCTCGTTGAATTTCCCGAGGTTGTCTTTGTCATTAAGCACATAGCACCTGCAACCAAGTACACGTAAGTACTTGATAAAAGGTACTTTATTCAAGAAGAGTTGATATGGAGTTTTATTGAAACGCTTATGGATTATGGAGCGATTCTGCGTGTAGCAAGCTATTGACACGACTTCAGCCCACAAGAACGGAGGTAGCTTTGAATAAGTTAGCATTGTACGTGCAGCTTCCACAAGGGTACGGTTACGCCTTTCTATGACTCCATTTTGTTGAGGTGTTCTAGCAACAGAATATTGATGCTGAATACCTTTGGATCGAAGGAAGCCCTCAACTACCGAATTCTTAAATTCCATGCCGTTGTCAGATCGGATTGATTGAACGGACAGTTGCTGTTAGGTTTCAACACTATTTATAAAGTCGATGATTTCTTGAGCTCTCTCATCCTTGGATCACAAGAATTTTACCCATGTATATCGTGAGTAATCGTCAATGATAACCAACACATATCGTTTTCCATTTATGCTTTGGGTCCGCATTGATCTGCATAAGTCTATATGAAGTAACTCCAACACTCTCTTCGATGAGGGTTCAGGTTTTGGTTTGTGAGATGATCTTTTCATCTTGCCCTTCTCACATGCTCCACAAAGATGGTCTTTTTCATATCTCTTTTCTGGGAGTCCTTTCACCAGTTGTTTAGCAGCCAGCTTGTTAATGTTTTCAAAGTTTAAATGAGATAGCATGCGATGCCACAACCAAGAGTCTTTTGACGAGGCTTTTGATAGAAGGCAGATGCTATCCTTAACCATGAGCTTAGCTACGTCTATGGTGTAAAGGTTAGAGTTATGGGAACCGGATAAAATTTCTTCGCCATCTATATTCTTAACACTACAGTTCTTAGCCCTAAACATTACTTCTAATCCTTTATCGCAGACCCGACCTATGCTAAACAGATTATGTGATAATCCCTCAACATAGTCAACATCCTTGATGACTAGATTATTTAAGACTAAATCCTCGTATCCTTTTATGTGAGCCTGGTGACTATTCCTGAATTTTACTGTCCCACAATATTGTTCTACCACATTGGACAGCAATTCTCTTCTCCCGGTCATGTGCTTGGAGCAACCCGAATCCATATACCAGATGGATTTTGCCTGAAAAACAAATAAATACGTATAATGAAAATTTATAAGCATTCAAACAGATCCGTCTTATATTGACAATCAAACTGTCTTCTGAACCGAGATGTTCAGAAAACATGATGAATTTAGACCGGGTCCTGAGGTGTGTGCAAAGAAGCCAAACTTGTCGGTTTAAGCACAACCGACAAGTAGAAGAACGGGTCCTAGACTATGATAACTAAAAGCCAATTCATTGAAGTACGGGTCTTACTCTGAAGTAACCAAGAACCATCTGCATTAAGATCCCACAAGTTTGGGTACCCATCTTAATATGGGTCCTTTTGTGTTAGGAGTTCCAGGTGAATATGGCACATTTGCAGTTTTAGGAACCCATTTTGCAGTTATGTGTGGACCAGATGCATAGCCTTTTGTAATCCATTGAAAATTGGATTTATCAGGCTTTGGAACATTAAGCGATGAAATTACCTTCGGTTTTTTACTTTTTGAGACTCGTTTGACTTTTGCTTTGGTTTTGGGCCTAAACAAAGTACAAGTCGGATTTTTTATGATGACCGATGATGTAGCATTTTTTATTCTCTTTTTACGAACTCTTTTAGCAGGATAAGGCACAAAAGCATTCATTTCAGGAACTTGGCGTCTAAAACGAGTTGGACATAATTTAAACAAGTCACTAGAAGAATACTTCAAACAAACATTAGAATTCGTCACATCATTACAATCATTGTTTTCCGAGATTACATGCAACCAATCTCTAGAAACAAAATCATATGGCATAACAACCTTCTTCACAAAAAAAAAAAAAACTTGTACAATCTTGCATGGTTGTTTTTGGCACTCTTCTCACATGATCTGTAGGTTCAAACTGACGAGAGTCAGTACGCATGGAAGACTTAGACTTTAAAGATTTTTCTTTTTCTTGGTGAGTGGGTATCTTAGAAGACTTGGATTGAATCTGAGTCTTCTTCGAAACCTCAGCTTTAAAAGATTTTGAGCACTCACCTTTAAAACTAATAGAAGAATTTTCAACTTTAGTTTTACCTTTGTTAGATGACACAGGTGGGATTTTGGTAGGACGAGAAACGCTTGGCTCTTTTAAGTGATCTTTTAAGCTTTGAGAAACCATGTCAAATTTCCTTTGTAGACAGTTAATTTTACAGATTGTTGAAAACTTTGATTTGCCAATTTTTCCTCACTCTTAAGAAGAGCTTCTTGATAATCAAGAGATTTCTTTCGAGTTGCCTTTAATTCCTTTTCTAAAACTTTAATTTTATGTTGAAGAACTTTTGTAGGAATGTAAATGTGAGGGATTGGTTTTATATTAACTGCTTTCATTTCAGCTTCAGAATAACTGGACAAGAAGTCTTCCTCTAGAGTGGGTATTCTATAAGGATAACTCTCATTTAGTTCTTCATATTCAAAAGATATTTCTTTTTCTTTATTTTCAATACGTTTCTCATCCTCTTGGGTTAAGACTTCTTTTGATGACTCGAAAAAGAAAGATTTAAGTCCAGCACCCATGTAATTCATGTCATAAAAGAGGTAAAACTTGTTGAGCCTTTTACAAATACTTAGGATTTTTAAAACCAAATCCTTGTTTAGAATGGTAAAACCTAGTCTCTTTGGGCTGGTTCAAATGAATAGTTTGTTCTGTTTGACCCCGTTTTAAAAATTCATCATCAAGGGTCTTTATTCTAGAGTACAAACTTATTCTTTCTTCTTCTATCATTTTGAATTTTTCTAAGCTGTCTATGTTTTCCATACTTACCGTCTCTAATTGTTTTGATAGAACAGATATTTCTTCTTTTAATGAGAGCTTTTCATTTGATAACCTATCCATACAAGATTCTAGATACGTATTCCTATCATGAACATCTACCTTTTTAATTAGCATCTGTTTTATCACATTATGATTAGTTAACCACTTTGATTGATATAACTCAGATGACTCTTTTAATGTTTGGGCTAGATGTTCAACCTGCACACACTTTTCCGTTTCAGCATTTAATCAAGCTTCTAAATCAAGTATATATGTGTGCAAGTTACATTCACTATAAACAGATAAAATATTTACATGCTTTGGAATTTAAGAGGAATGTACCTCTCGTGCCTCAAAATCTGATGAAGAACATTCTGGATCATCGGATCTGGCCATCAGACATGCTGGTGGATGTTTCGGTGTCTCCCCCTCAGCAATCGGACGTTGTGGCGTAGTCAGTCAATCCCAGACGATCCGCCATGTAACAGTTCTTACCCTTATCGTCTTCTTCATCAGTATCCTCTGCATCCCAATAATCTTCTTGGGCAACCAAAGCCATGGCATCAGTCCTCTTCTTGGCGGCCTCCAGCTTCCGCTCGTAATGACCGACGTCCCTTTCGAACATATTTTTGCATTCCCGAGCAAGTGGCCCGGTTTGCTGCACTTGTAGCACAGACGCTCTTCGTTCCCCTTAGGCTCTTCCACTCTTGACCTTTCATCCCCCGTCTCAACCGGCCTATTGTCGGCACGACGAGGTTCTCGACAATCGTCCCGTCTGTTGTCCCGACGATCATAGTCCCTTCGATTGTCACGTCGGTCATGTTGTCTATTATTCCGACGATCATCCCTATGGTCGTAATCGCGTCCATCATCCTGCGATCATCTCACCTATCGTCTCGCCTTTCATAACGGCGGTCATCCCGATAGTCCTGTCTATCGTCATATTGTCAGTCATCTCTGTCATCCATCAGATAATCATCCATTCTATCATCCTGGCGATAGTCATCTCTTCTGTCATCTGAATACCTCCACAGGCCGGTGTTGTAGCGGAGCTGATTGTTAGTCTTATTGGAGAAACGTCGTTGTTGTAGACGATTAGTCCATAAGGCTATTTTTTCCTGAATTTCCGCTTCTTCTTCATCTATAATCTCATGCGGAGGAGAAGCATATCGGCCTTGAGATAATGATTATCCTTGAGTGTAGAATGGAGTAGTGAAGTTCTTGTTGGATATCAGGGCCAGAAAATCATTGGGTTTGATGCCCGTATTGGCATATAGTAACAAGGATGCTAGCTGATTGGCCATCTGCTTCTGATGGTCGACGTCACCCTGATACTTTTTCAATTTTTTTAAAACCACGTTGATAGACACATTGGGGATGTCCAACACTCGTCGCGTGGCTCGGCAAGCAATTTGCCATTCGGGGGCTAAGGCAGCAAAGAACTGGATGTTGATGTCATCCTTGTCATTCTTGATGTGCAGTTTGTTAAGTTCATTTAGAACTGCACAGAATCTTGTGAACGTGTCCTGTAGTGACTCCCCGTCTTTGGCCCTGAACTCGGTAAACTTGGCTTTTTCCTAATCAATTTTGGCTCCGTCATCTAAGTCTGAGCCTAGCATCTGAACCTCTAATTCATCTCATATTTCCTTAGCGGACATCTTGCTGTCTACACCTACGAAGATATCAGTGGGCAGGGCTTGATAGATCAGATATTCAGCCCTCTTGTCAGCATGTTGTCTGTCTCGCTCTGCCTCATTTGCAGGTTCGCGTTCCACTATGGATGCGAGTACAGGTGGGTCGGCTTCGGGTCTAGCAGCAATTTCCTGATAATAGATAAGTGGGCCTTCAGAAATTGATTGGAGCATAAGGTTGCCATTTGGTTGCATACTGACAAACTTGAGAAATCAGGACTTCCATTGCTCATATTCATCCGGATACAGAACAGGTGGTCTGTTCTTGGATTCGAGGACAAGGGCTTCTCGAGACATGCTCGAGACATGATTTATGGTGCTGATATGAAAGAATGAGATCTTGAAGGTGGAAACTGGATTCAGATTGGCTGAACTGTGGATGAATAGTACCTTGGATGGCACGAATTCGGATCAAATGATGATTTTGGATTGGACCGAATTCGGGTGAACAGTGGTTTCGGATGGGACCTAGAACTGGTTGACCAAGAAAGGATGGACCGAATTTGGATGGATCGAATTCAGATGAATAGTGCAGACTGCGGATTAACACTCAGAAATTTTTTCCAAAGGGAACTACCGAATTCGGATTTGGGCCGGATTCGGAATGTCCGAATTGAAATTATAAAATGAAAGCACAAGTTAAAATAAGTGTTTTAAAAAATGTTGGGTCTGAACTTCGGATTGGACCGAAGTGAGGTCCGAAGTGGGGAAAATTTGGTCCGAAGTACACCTAAATATGGTCCGAAGTGGACCGAACTAAGGTCCGAATTGGTCCGGAATGGGGTCTGAAATGCAACAGTTATGATTATTTTCAGAAACTATCCAGAATTACAACTAGCAGATTTTTGGCCTAAAAATAGTTTCTAAATGATTGGAAAATTATTTTAAACACTTTTAAGTCTTTAAAATTTACCAAAACACGTAAAAATCTTTCAAAAATGGATCAAACCAACTAGAAAACACATGTTGTTTCAAGACTTAAAACCGGATTTAAATGGACAAAATGATGTAAAGATTGAACCTAAATAGCTTTAAATCAGTAGAGAATGAATACTAGATGATTATGGTAAAAGAAAAACATGAAAACAGAAATATTTGTGAAGAAATGAAGATCAAACTATATGTTTTTTAGAAGAACAATGAAGAACAGCAGCATAATCCGAGAATTTGAAGTTGAAATCCACCTCTTGAGCTTTGATACCAATTGTTAAGCTTGAGTCCCAGATAATAACAGCGCACGATTGTATAATAAACACTCAAATAATCTCACACAAACATAAACAAGCTCAATGATTGTGAAATGATTATAAGAAGACAAAGAGAATAATATTGAATGTGGCGGCTGGAATGTTGAGTCCGTGTATTTCAAAATGTCAACCTCTCTTACACGAAACCCTAGGGCACTTTATACCTAGGGGAATTAAAGTAAGTTTCAAGGTATTACACAATAGCCCCTTGAACTTTAAATACAAAGAAACTAAACATGAAATAAATTACAAGACAAACTATTCTAGAAATAATTATTACAAAATAAATCCACAAGATCGAAATTTAATATCTAACAGAAGCTATCCATCAGTTGGACAGGCTTGCCATTAACTGCTCCCAACTATCAACAGTCCAAAAATGTTGAAGTATCTTTGTACATGAGTTGTACTTTTCTTTTGAACATTTATCGTATTTCTTCTCAGTGCATTAGTTGTAGTTGTATAAACATTTGTTGTTTTAATCAATATCAATATTTATAAACTGATCTTTTACTTTACTATGTTGTATCTTCATCTTCGCAACTGTAATGTAAATATAAATAGCGAATATTGATAGAGTCAACTTTAGGCTGAATATTGCAAATAGAGGGAGATTGTTAGGCACAAAAAGGCCTCAATTAAACCTGTCTATATCATAGGGGGAGATTTTTAATCAAACCTGTTTGATACACTTCAGGGAAGAATTTATGGTTTTTTTAATGCCTTATTGAAACCTAATAAGTGATTTTCAAAATAAGCTCAAAGCTATTTTCACTGTTACATTCGTTGTAACTTGGTAGAATGTCAAAACAATCCACAACTGTTGGACAGATTTGACATAAACTGTCTAAGCTGTTCATATCCACTGAACAGTTTTGACCCAAATTAAGTGTTCTGTTCTTTGTGAACAGAACCTATTCTTTATGAACATGTTTTACACTTTATGGAATTTGTTTCCATGTCCCCATGAAAGTCTTGAAAGTGAAGATCAATCTACAAATCAAGACAAAGTGGAAAGTCAAAAGCTGCCAGTTCTGCCAAAGCTGCTCTGAAGCATGAAGACGAAAGGATATCTGAAATGGGTGGCAAACCATTTCTTATATCAAAATAGCTATACATGAAGAAGAAAGGATTAAATTTGACATTCATCTTTAAGGTAAAGCTTTGAATAACAGAGACAAAAAGTAAATGACAAAGATTCTGCTACATATGAACAAATTTTGATTTGTCAAATGTGCAGAAAAGCGTCTTTGTCTTTTTGTAAAGACATTCCACTATCTCTACAACCAATGAAGAAGTTTCACTGAGATTCACTGAGTGAGTATAAATTGAAGCTTTTAAGGAATTAGAGATAATCAAGAGAGACATCCACAAGTTCAGAACGTGCAAAAAGGAATTGTGTTTTTCATGCATGCAAGTTCTGCTTTCAACTTAGAATAGAATAGCAAAAGTGTGTCTAAGTTGTTCCACTTCAAAGTTGTCTGTTTATGTCTTGTAAATCAGTGAGTGCACCTTAGTGAGTGCATTCATTGTATCTAGTCCGAGTGAGTCTTAGATAGTTGATAGTCTGTTGTTTCTATCATCTTTGTTTGGATCATTCCGCAATCCAAACCTGTTTGTAATTAACACTTGTTAATATATACATACAAACTTTGAGAAAGAGTGTGTTCAAAGAATTAGTTGTATTCACCCCCCCCCCCTCCTTTACAGCCTATAATAACATACTTGGGAAATCTGTTGGTACCTACACTTATCGAAACTAATATGCGAGGATGAGTACTTGGTATTAGAAAGGTTTTATAGATCTAGATAATTCTAGTCAAATCTGTTAGCTTCAGAGTGTTGAAGCATTCATCTAATTCAAATATTTTCATCCGGAGAAAAAAGAAGATTGTTTGATTTATAATGAAGATGTAATGTATTGCAATAAAGCTAGTAGGAGCGCAGTTTCAACTCCAATTGTGTATGAAAGAGACATACTAGTTATTGAAAATAAAATTCCATCATAACAAGATTATATCTTCCTTAGGAATTGCTTTTTAATAAAGAAAATTAGAACAAATAACTTTATAACATCTATAGAGAAAGATGTAAAGGAATTTAAGTTAAGTGACATAAGTTGACGAAATCTTGATAAGTGATCAAGATACGTGGAACCATGAATATTTTCTTAGTAACGTCAAATGGCATGAATTGAGTACGTCTCAATGTTCTAGTGTATGCATAATGCTAGAAAAATTGCAAATCCATTTGGATATGTATTTTGTCATAATGTGCACTAAAATTATATGAAATCCCAATCACACCCAGTAAACGTTACTGAGTTGTATCAAAACACATGATGTTCTTGAAAAAGAACAATGAGAAGTTTTGAGATTTTGGACTAATGGATAAAGACACACGAGTAAATGTGTCACACATAAATGTGTTCAAGTCCGATAAATAACAATCTGAAGTTTGATAAATGAAATGGTCTTTATGTTCAAAATTATATGTATTATGATCAGAATCACTTAAAAGTAACCAGACTTCGGTTATATATTGATATAGGACCAATGTAAGATAATACTTTGTTTTCTTTACAAAGTGAGACTAATGACTAAATATTGCAGATAAAAACCTCGTTAAGGTTATGCATGCTTGCATACGATTATGAATACAATTCATAAATATTTGATATTGATATTTATTAAATGAATGTCATGGTATAATCAAATATATCCTGCAGTTATATTTTTTTGTGGAACAGTCTACAATATATAAGATATGAACTTGATGATATTCAAAGGGTTGAATATACATATGATGATCAAGTTTCATTTATTTGTATTGTGTTCTATCTTAGCATGTCTAAATCCTTGAATATATTGAATATTCAAAATATTCACAACCGATCACTGTTGCAGGAATAACAGTGAATTAAGATTAATGTGACTTGAATGGTTGATATTCAAGTGAGTTGAATATAGACATACGATGTGTCATTTCACGGATTGTTATCAAAAGTAATCTCGACGTGACATTGTGTTTGTATCCTTAGATCTTAGATGCATATTGATTCCTGATGTGGGAAACAAATGTCTTGACAAGATCAAACATCATCCTTGACAACGGTTATTATAAAGATTGAAGTTAGACACCACATGAACCACAATGAGGACGTATGTAGTTGGTCGGAATTTGTTCTTATCACTCAGTGGGAGGGATGTCTTTGGGCCCTTGATGATCTAAACTGATAAGAAATTCATGGTTATGCTCAAACGTATTGATGTTTGCATTGAAATGTTTGCTTCAGTGTACATTCAGATCAAGTGAACATAATCGTTGAACCTTGGTGAGGTTGAAAAGATTCATGCATCTGCTTCAACATTAAGACATCATGCAAAGAAAAGGATATTTGACACTGAGTCATATGACATTAATCAAATCAATGCTCGCTACAGACGCTCAAATCAATGCTCGCTACAGACGCTAAGCAGTACATTCATTGAGGGCTAATGGCGGTGGCGTGTTTCATTGCCTGTATCAAATTTCGGCATCATGCTCAGGGTAAATGGAAGTTTGTTGGTTCTATAGTGCCCTATAGATATTACCTTGATAATAAGACTACTCCGAAATCAACCTAAAGGGTCGCACAGAATGGATGATGAGCTTACAAAGACTTTCCATAAATAGATTTATGGGTTTGACCAATTCACGAAGATAAATTATAAGTGTTATAATTTATTTTATGCTAAAAGACCTTGATATGAATCAAGGACTAAAGAGGAAACTAATTAGGGTTTTCCAGAAATTACTTTCCTATTTGAAACGAA
Organism: Centrapalus pauciflorus; assembly: GCA_020465985.1. Taxonomy (NCBI): domain Eukaryota; kingdom Viridiplantae; phylum Streptophyta; class Magnoliopsida; order Asterales; family Asteraceae; genus Centrapalus; species Centrapalus pauciflorus. The sequence goes on from JAANYP010000239.1 coordinate 111,303, forward strand.
AAATATTATTAGAAGTTATAAACCCTAGTTGATCATTTCTTACATTAATCAATTCTTGACCTAATTGTGCTTCCTTGTATGAAATTGGAATTAGGGTTTGCAAGATGAAATAAGGGAGACATAACCATAATTAGGAGAAGCATGGAACAAGAAAGAGAAGAGTAGGGTTCGACCCTAGACGGTCACGACCTCACTTCTCCCCCTCTTTTCTTGCCCTAACTTTCCATACTGTAGATTACTTGTTTTTTTATTTCATCCCCTCCTCATTCTCTATAAATACAAGTCCTACTCTTCATTGTTTAATGCATCAAACATTTCTAGCATTAGAGAACATTCTCTTCAAGTTGGATTTGGTCTTACAAATTTTTCTCTCTATAAAACTTAAAGTAAAAACTAGTATTCTTTTGTAATCTAGGAATCATCCTAGTGTGTTGTGACACCCTCTTGTTTTGATAGAATAAATGGAATCACCAGGATCAACAAACAACCCAATGAATAATATGATAATTGAAATTGAGTACTTAAATCAGAATTAAGCAAATCCACACTAAAGCAATAAAAGTAGATGTCTACAGTGAATAAGTCTAAATATTACAACATCATGATTGTTTTGAAAGTAACAAATCCCAGCCCAAAGCTATTACATTCAAGTACCAATAGCTTCTAAAGTCTCCGGGATATTGAAGTGAAATGCTTAAGTAAAAGGTCCAACTACTCCTTTGCATTTGCCTGAAAACATGGTGAGTCAACTGTAAGCTAAATTGCTTAGTGAGATAACAGATTATGCAAACAACAAATATTTCTTTACAAGCAATGCTTAACCATGGGCAGTGTAAGCCCCATGTATGTGAAAACAGGCAGTGTAAGCCTCAATGTATATGTAAACCATGCAGTGCAAGCATGGGTTGGCAGTTCAAATGCTGATCGGGGATGTGCCGAACCTGACGGGATAACGAGTGGGATGATCAGTCCCCGACAGTGGCCTGCTGTCAGCCCCAGGCCAGGTCGCATCAGATTGTGAAGTAATGATCATGCAGTGCAAGCATGATGTAAATAGATGCACTTTCAAATGAACGCTGGCTACATGTGTGTTACATGTCAAGTACGAGTGTGCATCATAACAACAAATCATGTACGAGTGCCAAATGATGTATATGAACAATGTGAACATGCCATTGAATATATAAACATGAATGCAAAAACAATAAATGTTAGAATGACAATCTGTTACTCACAGTGATTGGTATAGTGTGTTGTGTCTCTGAATCAATGTGTGTTTTATAAAACCAAAATGATCTGTAAAGTAAGTGTAATAGTGAATTAGTGTCAGTAATTGCTTAAAACTTAAATCCTGAAAATTAATTGAAATAACATTGAATTCGGACCCCATCCGAATTCGGATGGTCCGAAATGGGCTCTGGTCCGAAATAGAATGGATCCGAATTGGGTTTGATCCGAAGTGGGGTCTTTGGTCCGAAGTGGGGTAGGTCCGAATTAGTCTAAGTCCGAATTGCTATACTGGTCCGAACTCGGATGTTGGTCCGAATCCGGATGGATCCAGACCGAGTTCATCAGTCCGAGTTCATACTTAATAATTTCCAGATTTTGCATTTTTTACCATTTTATATGTTTCAGTATGTAAAATTGTAAATATGAACTTAAATGTACTTGCTTAACTTGTAACATAACACTATCATATCAAATCAACCCATTTATGTCCATTTTTCATCAAGTCTTCGAAGAACACACACTAAAACACCTACATAATTCCAGAAATCATACTTAGGAGTGGAATTTGAATCTGAAATTTTGTACATTGCATCACTAACACTCGATTTAAACTTCTCCATATTCATATTCAACATGCATCAACATTTGAAACATAAATCTTAGAAATCGGTTCTTCTAAAATCGAACCAAAACCATCAAAAATTCGAAATATTTAATGTTGTTTACCTTGATTTGAAGCTTGCAGTTGTTATAGTTCCTAATCTGCAACTTGAATCCAACTTTTGCACTTTAAATTTGTTGATTTCTTGGGAATTTTGATGAAGAACCCGTAGGTTCTTAGTGAGAGAAAGAGAGAGACGAGGAGTGTAGAGAGAGAGTGAGATTTTGATAAATGAATGGCTTTTCCACCTTTTTATTTGACACTTTCATCTATTTGCTCATTATACTCCTCATCTTCGTATTTTTCTTATTTAACTGATATAATGATCGAAATTGACTTAAATTAACATAATAATCCAATAATACAACCATTAAGTCCAAATAAATTGAAAATTACATAATCTTAAATTTTGGGATGTTACATGTGTGAAGCTTTAGAGATCACCTCCTTTGGTGATTTTTTAAGTGGTAAAGGTGAAAGACCGAATATTTTTAAATCTAAATTTCACCTTCACAATCAATATACCTCAAAAATACGGGATAATTTAAAATTTTTCTAAAGTCATTTATCGATACACAAATTAACCACGCAAGGTAATAAATTACAACCTCCAAAGTATGCTTAAGAAGTTTAGTTTACATGTCAAGTCATCTGAAAGCTTGATTTTCCCAGATGTTACACAATCATGACATATAGAGCAACTCACAAACAGATTTATCAATGCAAACACTCTATAGGATGAAGAAGATGAAAAACTCTTGAGCGAGAAATATATCAATGCAAAAAATTCTTCATTCAACAACTGAAACGTTCCATCCCATATGGCTTTTGTAGCCATTGGGACTTTGGGAAAAACACATAATTGGTCCTTGAACTTGAAACATTACATAAATAATTACATAAATGAAAGTAATTATTACAAACAGAAGTTATTAACTAGAAATTGGAATAATAAGTCTAATAATTCTCCCCCTATTTCAATTCTAGCTAACACTCCAAAAAACCTCACTACAAGAAAGCCATTTAGTGGCACAATTTTTTAGTGGCAAAAAATTTATGTGTCACTATGTATGGTATTTTTATGACACTCTTTATATGCTAAAAATATTACATATTTAATGGCACTTTGTAATATTATATGCCACAAAAAATATTTTTTATTTCCCTCCACCTAAATGTTTTAGCGCTGAGTTTTTTAATTATTTCCCTCCAATTTATTAAAAAATTTTATTTCCTCTAAATTCCAATACACCTAATTTTTTACCCTAGTTTTCACTATCTTCATTTCCTTCAGATCAATTGTCCACCCCCCCCCTTTTCATCTCCAGCCATATCGCATCCACCAGCCCTGTTGTCGTCCACCGCAGGCCAACGCCGACCACCGCAGGACCATCGCCGACCACCGCAGCCACGTCACATCTTGGCTACACCATCACTCCATCAGCGGCTACACCAAAACTGCCACCGTGTCCACATCTATAACTACACCAGCGTCTCCATCAGTAGCTGCACAATCGTCTCCATCCGAACATCAACGGGTTATCTTCATCCACCTCTGACCGTGTCTCCATCTCCGGCCACACAACAGACCGTCGAAGGCCATAACTAATCCACCAGTTCGGTTGTTAGCTTCCTGGTATATATTGATCTCTGCTTTTCTATTGCTATATTATAGTTATGTTGATGATCTTTGCATAATTATATAGTTGAAATTTCTGATTTGTGCTATATTATAAATCTGTTCGGTTCTTATAGTTTGTTTGATTGAGATTTGTGAAAATTTTTCCTGATGTGAGAACAATTGAAAATTTGGGGGATTCAAGGTACTAGAACAATTGAAAATTTTGGGGATTCAAGGTACTAGAAAAATTAAAAATTTTGTATTTGTATTGAACAATCTGTTAATACATTTTGGTGGGCTGATATGAATTTCAAAATGTAAGCATTTTGTGCTTAAAATAGAGAGTGATTGAATGAAATTAATGAAATTTCTCATATCACTGTAAGTGCATTTAAGTTGTGTAAATGATATGTCGTTTGCTTCCTACTATATGCATATTTGTTAATATTAATTTGCGAGTTTTATTTGTAGGCAAAATTTGAATTTCGTCCTGGTGAAACTGATACTATAAAGAAATGGATCTTTTTTAGCATGGGAAAAAAATGGAGGACTTGGAAAGGTTCATTAAAAGCACGTGGATATGATCCAAGCCTTACCATAGATGAAATTGTGGCTAAAGAAACAGACAATGATAGTAGGGTGAACCCAGAACAATTTAGAGAGCTTGTGGCTCGTTGGTTCAATCCATCATTCCAGGTAATTGTATTGAGTAACAAGATTATCATTAGTGTCTTAATGTCACGAGTTTATAGCTCATTATTTTATTTGTATAGGACACATGTGCTATTAGGAGAGAGAGTCGCTCAAAGATGCAAGAGCCTCATGTTACCGGGACAAAATCTTTTGCTCGACTTGCTCATGAAGAGGTATTATTCCAGGTTACAGAGATGGAATATTTCTTAACAAATGTCTTGTTTGTTATTAAGACTAATGGATTCGTGTTGTAGGAATCAAAAAATAATGGTGTATACCCAACACGTGGGAAATATACCTAAAAAGTCATACTCGCAAAGATGGAAGTCTTGTGAATGACAATGTCGCTCAAGTTGTGGTAATGTTATTTATTTGTGGTATATAGACATATACACACATTTGTATAGAGATACACACACATTTGTCGACGTTATAACTTGTAATGTTTTGTAGGCTTCGCTACAAAGTGTTGCAAGTAACTCTACGTATACAGGAGTCGAAGATGACTATACACATGATGACTTTTCAAAAGTCAAGGGTCCCAAGAAAAATGGGTAAATTCGATGCATTGGAAGAATGCCGGCTATAGGAGAATGGATTAGCTACTTCATCTTCTAATGACCCACAAACCGTCCAACAACTAAAAGAAGGATTGGTTCGTACACAAAATGAATTGAACACTACGCAAAATGCTTTAAGCACGACCCAATATGCTTTGAGCACTACACAAAATGTTTTGTGCATTTTGGTGAACCTTTTCAAGGAACATATTCCGGATGCAAATTTGCCTGGAATGCTAAATACTTTTAACATACAGGTAATTATATCACCAAATATATTAAATTGTTTATTATGTTACCCAATGTAGTAACAACCCTCAATTCATTTCGTTTATTTCAGATTCCATATAACTTTTCCATGGTTCCGAACAACTCACCGCCCGTAAATCAAAGATCATCATCTGCAAGTCATCATAACAACGGTAAAGAGCTTTAGCTTTGATCATACATGATACTTATACTATAAACCACATGATGTAGTTTGTGTGTATATAATTCATAAATAATTTGATGTTTAAAATTGACAGGTTTTGGTTCATAAATTGCATCAACATGAGGAGTTTGTCAAGTGAAGTTTGAAGCAAGTTAAACTTTGAAACTTCAAGCTAGATGGTTATTTGTTGGTTATGGTATTAGTATTTGGTTCAACATTTAGACATGTTATGCGTTTTTTTTGTTATGATTTTAAGTATTGTTGAAAGACAAGATAAGTTTATTATAACTAAGGGTTTTGAACATCTAATGACATATATATTTTTATTGTTTAATTTCTATTCTAGTTAAATTAGAATTAAATGTTAAATATTATTACTCATTGATTGTTAATGTTTGTGTGATAAAAATATGTGCCACTAAAGGAATTTGTTGTTAAAAACTTAATAAAAAATTCAGTGACACTAAATAAGTGCCACAAAAGAAAACATGCATTTTGTGGCTTTAAAAAAGTGCCACTAAAACATATAAGATCTACAGCAGCACATTCGTAAAGTGCCACTATATATCTTTAGTGGCAGCGCTTTTAATGGCACTTTTCCTTTATGCCAGCGATTATTTTAACAGTCTTTAGTGGCACATTTTCTATGCCACTAAATGGCCTTTTTTGTAGTGCTTCATTAATCTTGCCTCAGGTGTAGATAGACCTCAATCGTCTGATGTATTCTTGGAGAGTTAAACGATCGTCAATCAACTCCAATGCCTCTCCTTATCTCATTACTTTCTCATGAGGAAGACGAAGTGAAGAAGGCAAACGACTATCTTGCTCAAGATGCTCATGAAGGCCATTTCTGATTAGTCTCAAATTTCCATCTAAATAGGCAGCTATTTCATCAAATCTCATGAAGCACTTTTCATTTTTATGTTGCAGAACACAACTCCGTGTTCGGGCTTTAGAAGAACCTTAAATTGAGGGTGGAGGTGTATTTGTGGAAACTCATATCGAGGAGCAGCCACTCCTACACGACTACTTAGGTTTTCAACAACCATTTGAAAATCTTTAACGATCATAGACACGGAGATGCAACACATACTGCGGAGAACCTCCATTATAGCACAAGTGTGTGTCTTACTTGGTCTTGCCCTTTTCAGATGGAGAAATAGCCACTCAAGATCGTCGAATTCAAGATTTTCCAGATCTGACTCACTAAACGTAGATATATCATTGTTTTTGCAGACAACAGTAAAGGATGGAGACCAGATCTTGGAAACCTTGTGGCATGAGATGTCTCTATCTTTTTTATTCGAACTCTAGACTTGACCCTTTATACTTGCTGAGCAGAACTGATCATCACAACTTCATACTCCATTTGCTCTGATTTTGGACGTTCATCGAGCCATAGGTAGGGGTGTGCAAAATAACCAAACCCGAATAACCCACCCGAACCGAATCTTAAACGAGTTATTTTGTTCGGGTTATTCGGTTTTCGGTTTTGTTAATCGGGTTAAATGGTACCCGAATAACAATTTCGGTTCGGGTATCGGGTAGGCTTCATGCTTATTCGGGTACCCGAATAACCCGTTTAATTTTTAAAATCCCAATTTTAATTAGAATTAAAATTGTTTATATATAATAATGTCAAGATTTACATACCCAATTTTAATAGTCAAATCATTTAACCCGTGTACCCAAAATACCAAACTCATTTAACTCGTTTAAACTAATTTGTAAAGTATTTCATTTTTTATATCAAAACCGAATAACCCGTTTAACCCAAACCGATTAACCCGATACCCATTCAACCCGAAACCGATTAACCCGTTCCCTTATTTGGTTCGGGTTCGGCCAGAGAACCCACACCCTCAAACCTGAATAACCCGAACCGAATAAATCGATACCCATTTAACCCGCCCGAATAACACCCCTAGCCATAGGAGCCACCTTTTATAAACCTTCCCAACCATTTCCTTGGAAAATTTGAAATCCAAATGATGTTCGAGGAACGGATAGAGAAGATTTTCATCATACATCTTCTTGATGTTATTCTTTCTCTCTTTCTTTCTTTCTGTCTTTCTCTCAGCCTGATTTGTCCGTTCAGTTGGCTCTAAAGAAACGTGAAGCTATTCCTGGGCTTTTTCAACTGTCAAAGGGCCCTCCATTTTTTTTTTTGCTTCATATAGACCCCCATCGACCAAGGCATCAACCCTTCTTCTTCATTTTGAGCAAATTGCTCTTCTATAAAGATTGGAACTGTAGAAGACTGTCCTACCTCTGAAGAAACAAAAATGTCTCTTACCCTCCATGACTTTAGCTTTGTACGAACGAGTCTTTCTTCAAATGCGTTGACTGTTGTGGGTAAGTTCAAGGAGGGAATGGGAGATGACATGGTTTCAATTGGGTTTTCAGATGTAGTTTTGACTTTGGGAATGAGGAGCTCATCATCATCAGATCGAGTTGTCAGAGAATATTTCAATAATTTCGTGACTAAAGGGTTTCTGAGTAGATTCAGAAGGCTCGAATACTATCAAAGCGCGAGACAGATCTACAATATCGTATGCTTCAGACTCTTTGGCCTTTTCTAAACCCTCAGAACCCTGAGCTTCCCCAATAACAGCTGAAATCAGCCCTTCACTCACTAGGACAGCCTCTGAAGGTGTAGATACCCGCTGCCTTTTCTCCCCCTCAGAAGGACCCTCATCTTCAGGGTCATCATGCCGACGTTTAACATCATGGGCAGCGGGCCTGCAAGATTGTTCCAGGTTTGCCAAACTCTGTTGCATTACTGATAACTGGGATTGTAACTCATTAAACATTAATTCGAGTGTGGAGTACAGTTGAACTAGGGAAATGGTAGCTGCCTAGACCTGAGAACTAATAAGGGTGGAGATTACTGCACGAAATGCTCTCAGGTCGGCTTTTGTGACAAGATCATGACTCTGGACTGGTACGGGAGTAGGAGGAACCTGTCCTGGTGGCGGCATCGAGGAGGAGGCTTGATCCTTACCCTTTATAAGATGAAAGATAGTCCCAAACTGCTCCTCCTGGTATGCCTTTAGAGCATCCAGGTCGGCTCGTGTAACCTGGGGTTCACATAGATCCCCCGTTTTCAACTCAGGTGTAGTACCTGGGTGTCCAGCTGTCACAGTTGGCGTAATAGCAGTTGTGGCTGGAATTCCTTCCGTCATTTCCGCCACACTTGTGGTGTGAGCGGATCCAAAAGTTTCGGATGTCACTAAGACATCATATGTTGCAGCATGTGTCCTAAGGTGTGTATAATGACGTGTTGGACTAGGTGTGCTCAACAAAGAATGTGATGATCAGGGCGGGTATCATTAGATTTCAACACCTCATGTCTCCAAGTGAGATAGTGGTGGCATATGAGGAACTTCCCCGTGCGCAATTGAAAAACTGGTCTGTTGAGATACCAGTGAGTGGCTGTGCATTAGGCCACTGGGCTAGTGGCCTTAGAGTGACTTGCTCGGATTTGGCTTGTTTGGGGTTCACCCTCCACACTCACTAACCTCTCAGCGCTCCCTGGTTGTTGCGTCCTTGGACTAGGTAACAAAAAATCCATCATATCCTCATTGAATGCATGCGCAGTGTGTAAGGTCATCTCTGCTTCATCCAAGTCCTCTACTGCCCCTTTAGGAGTTGGAACATCAATAAGACTATGGTGGGCGATAGAACCTGATCGTTTCTTCTGCTACAGTCACACTTTGGAAATCTGGATTTGGAGATGGACCCTGTGTAGAACATCGTGTGCTAACTTTGATCAGATGGCCTGTCTTGGCTGTTTTGCTACTTGTCATATTTGTGACTGTGTAGCTATTGCTTCTTCTTCAGCCATCACTTCCAACCCGGCTCCCTCAATTATTGCTACTCTCTTCCCCCATCTTGACTCTCAAAACATTCAGAACTATCATCTCCCACTGCACCCTCAGATTTCTCAGAACTCTCACTACTGCCAGCTTGGGGAGGTTGTCCCGGTGCTGGGGCAGCCATAGCTGGTTAATGAAGTCCTAAATACTCTCTCACTCTTGTACTTGATTGATCAACATGTGCGAAGATTTCTTGTGGGAGTGGACGAACCACAATGCCTTGTTGTACGAGATGTGGCTTCTGGAATCCCAAGGAGTACACGGGATACATCAGATTCTTTGACCTCGGAAATATCATCCTTGGATAGCTTTCCATGAAGTTCCGAACAAATAGTTGGAAAAATCTTTGAAAGGGAATGTATTTCTTCTTATTTTTGTCATTTGCTTTATCTTGAATATATTCCTAGATCTCGACCCAGATGAAGTTTCCATAGTCAAAATATCTATCAAATACAAAGGAGTGGAACATTCTTAGCGTGGCCACACTTCCAGTGTCATGGCCAGAGGCTTTCCATGTCATGCATTTGGTCAGGATATTCCATATGATGTACCATAGACCTTGAAGACCTTTGGTCTTGAATTTAGAGATTCTGGATAGAGGACCATGATACCCCATGCTGAGGATGTCTGCACATAAAGCATCAACTTCCACCTGAAGATCAAATTCGACTTTGACTTGGATAGCATTTGCAATGGAAGTCGCAAGATAGTACGCAACATAGGAAGGGAAAGAGCAACAGTTAGATTGTCGATCTTGGTTTGAAGTAGACCCTCGCCATTAAAGGTAACGAACTCCAAATAATGCCACAACTGCTAAGTATAGACTTTGGGAACTGATTCAACGGCAGTCAAAGCATAATGGATCCGGTGACCCTGAATGATGTCACAGACAACATTTTTGACTTTGAAGAAAGAGTCGGGGTCTAAATTCCAGTTGTTTGCAGAATGGGACACCCACAGAGCGGTGTCTAACAACTGATACGCTGGAGCAGCCAGATGAAAACTGTTGGAAAAAAAATTAGATGACAGAAGGGATATATAAAAATGACAGATAGTAGTGGAGGGACAAAGTGTTAGTTAACAACAGTTGAAACAGTTAGAGTTTCTTAAACTAACTTTATCTCACGGAAAAGAAAATAATATAGATAAAATAACACAAGGGATAAAAATATATGAGAATTAAAAATAAGAAAAAGAATTAAAATAAAATAGATAAAACAAAAAAAAATGTTAGGAATAAATATTAAATAGAGATGAAAACAATTATAGTGTAAATGTTCATGGTCAATATTGTAAATAGTCAATTATAGTGTAAATGTTCATGGTCAATATTGTAAATAGTGTAGTATAGGGGTTGGATTGTAAATACTCAAAGCTTGTGTATTGAGTATAAAAACAGGTGTATGTGTACTGTTGAGGTACGGATGCTAGTACACGGTTGCATGTTCATCAGTAGAGAGAGAAGAGTTTGTTTAGCAAGAAACCCGAAACCTCAATGTAATATTCTCTCTATTAATCATTCAATATATTGTGTTTGATTGTTAATTGTTCATATGATTGTTTATTGTTCAATGAATTGCATGAAATATGAATTAACAATTGGTATCAGAGCCAAATATGGCTAAATTTTGAGTGAATTTGAATCTGAATTTTGAAAAATATTTTCAACACTGTAACATTCATCGAAATTTAAAAATTCCAGAAAATCATTTGTGGATGAAATGGAATGAATTTCAGATCGAAGGTGCGAAATTTAAAGGCGAATCTAATGATATAAGCATCAAATATTATCTCTAAACACACAGAATTTAATTGAGAATTTTCAGATTTTTTGAAAAAGTGTGTGTTCTTGAAGTATTTTGATCAATTTTTGATTTTTAATAGAAAATTACCCAAAGTTGTTTCACAAAAGTTGTTGCTGTGTGAAAAACGCTTACTCGATCATAATTTGAGGTCATTTGGTGAATTTTTGTTTAAAAATTGTGTTTTTGAACTTGATTTCTAACAGTTTTTTATCAAACTCGGGCAACTCTATGTTCATAGCTTTGATCGAATTTTACAAAGAAGTATTCGAGTTTAATCAATGCTTCAATCGAGTTTTATAAAGAGGAAATCGAGTTTCATCAAGTATCATTCGAGTTTCAAGCTTCATTAATCGAGTTTCAAGCTGTATCATTCGACTTGCAAGATAATATCATTCGAGTTTGTTGCCAAGTACTTCGAGTTTTGCTGTGATTCATTCAAGTTTTAAATAGACTAATTCGAGTTTCAGTGCTACATCACCCGAGTTTCATTTCTAACTCAATCCAGTTTAGTTAAGGCTTATTCTAGTTTCAAGTAGTTTTTATCGAGTTTCAAGCTACTTCATTCGAGTTTTGAGCTACATCAATCGAGTTTGTTTATTATACGTTCGAGTTTCATCCCATATCATTCGAGTTTTGACTATTAATTTGACCTTTGCTGCTTAAATTGACCATAACTTTTGACTGGAACATCGTTAGAAGGCCTACCATACGTCAAATCGAAGCTTGAACAAAGATCTACATTTCTAGGTAAATTTTTGAGGCCCAATTCTGCTCCAGAAAAAAGTTACGGGCAATTTTCTGCAGAAAAGCTGAAATTTCAACGTCAAAAAGTAATTTCAGAGCTAATTTTTCACAAGTTATCATTCACTGAAATAGTTTTTCAAAGTTTTATCAGAATTCACTCAGTTTCTCCATAAAAGATCTTTGAAGATTCAGTTTTAAGCAATTCAAAATGGCATATGAACATTTTTCAAAGTCTGAGCTGATTGTCAAACTTACGGAATCTGAAAAGATTCGTAAGAACAATTATGATATCCTCGTTCAGTTAAATACTGATAAAGTTTTGGCTTTACGTGATGTAAGAATAATGAACGAAGAAATTCAAATTTTAAAAGAGGAATTAAAAACTCAGAGCTTAAAAGATAAGCAAAAGTCTGAGAGTTGTGCTTATCAGTTAAAAATATCTGATTTAAATAAAAAATTTGAAGAGGAGAAGTCTGAGCTTATTGCAAAACTTATTGAATCTGAAAAGATTCATAAGAACAATTATGACATTCTTGTTCAGTTAAATACTGATAAAGCTTTGGCTTTACGTGACGTACGATTACTGAACGAAGAATTTTTAAGTTTAAAAGAAAAACAAAGTTCTGAGAGTCCTGTTCTTAATTTGAAAATATATGAGTTGAATAAAGAACTTGATGAGCTTAAACATGAGAATTTTCAAAGTACAACTCAACTAAAATGTCTTGTGTCTGAAAGATCTGAACTAAACAAGAAAGTTAAGGATCTTGAAGATACACTTTCTAAGACAAAACAAACTGATCAATATTGTATTTTAAACAAAAATGAAGAAATTTTTGCTGTTCAACAAGAGTTGTCTTTAACTAAAGATTTGATTGAGAAGGAAAGACATGAGTTCTTACTTAAATAACAAGATTTTAAATCAAAATCTGAATTGTTTGAAGATGAAAGAAAAATGTTCTTCATCAAAGAACAATCTTTTAAATCTGATTACCAATCATTTGATCATGACAAAAATTCAAATTTAGTCATTATCAAAAGTTTGGAAGATCAGATACTTCATCTTACAAAATAATTACATGTTTTACTTCATCAACTGAGTCAAAGGTTAAGACCCCTTCTTCAGTGTGTTTAAAATCCAATGTTGATCACTCTGGTTTGTCTTCTGGAAGTGAAGTGAATCTAACTAACTTTGCTAAGTTTGATTCGTCTTCAAATCTGAAACTTAAGTATCTTCTCAAGTTACATAAAGGAAAAGACAAAATCATTGAACAACTTCCGGTTAAGATTTACACAGGTGAATCTTCAAAGCCTAATGTTTTTAAAGTTTTTGGAAATACTGGTCCGTCTAATCAGAAATCGTTTTCAAAGAAAACAACCACATCTTACCAAAAACAGGCCAGAACCGGACGGTTTTTCAGGATGAAGAGTGTCAGGATCTGAACTTAACTAATCAAGACTAACTGATTTGAATTTATCAGAGTATAAATCAATAATCTTGTATTTAATCAAAGTCTAATTAAAAAGTTTGCGGAATAACACTTAATTATTTTAATAAAAGCTTTCAGAATCAATATCAAATAAACACAAGTAATAATCAAAACTGCTTGTATTGCTAACTTCAATGATTACAATCACCTCTAATCTGTTTGATTAGACGAAGAACACAAATTGTTCTTAGGGTTTTACAACCTTAGAGGCTTATGAAAACTCAAACAAAAAGCAATTACAATCTTGAATACGCAGAAAACTCTTGTACAATAGAAAGACCTATTCTATGTATTTATATTGCTTCTTGATTTGTTTCCTTGAAGGACTCTGACTTCTCTGATAGTAGATATGCTGGAATCTTTATGAAGATATCGTTTCCTGAATATCAGCACTTTCTGTTTGTAAAACTGTTGAGCAGCTTGAATCACTTGACAGCTTGAACAGAGCAGCTTGAGTTGATTTACTCTGGCAGCTTGAACTTTTACACTAGCAGCTCGAGATTCTTCAACTAACAGCATGAACTTTATACTTACATAGAAATTCTACTAACAGTATGAGAAGTCTAACTAACAGCTTGAACTACTTAGAATATTTCCCAACAATCTCCCCCTAACTTAAATTCTTTACACAAGACTTTAAGTTCTATACAAATAAGGAAACAAACAAGTAAACTGTTATTTACAAACCAAGGCATTCAAAAACTTACAACTGTGCAAGTTTCTGATTGACAGCCTTCAAAAACTCTTTCTTCATATATTCTCTATCACAATATAACTTAATAGATCTCATCTGAAATAACAGAGCTTTTGGTAGATCATAGAATTCAAAATTGAAGAACATACCAGATCCATCTGCAAATCTTATTCTGTAAGTCTTTGATTTGACAAACAGATCAACTTGCTTGATCTTCATTCCCTTTGCATTCTCTATATCTTTCCTTATAGACTCAGGATCAACAATGCTCTTCAGATCTTTGATAGCTTGCTTTACTTGTGGTAGAGATGATCTTACTTGTGTTACAGACCCAACATTATGCATTCTTGTGAGCTCATCTCTGGTCATCCTTTGAGCCATATGCATGATGTTGTTATACTCTTCTTCTGGACCAGATTCCCTTCTTACTACAAACTGATATCTTAAGTCAATGTTGTCCATTGACTTAGCATACCAATAATTAATAAGAGGTTTTGTAAAATCATGTTGGTCTAAGGATTTCTCTATCTCCATCACCTTTTGCAGTTGATGCTCAAACAACACCCTTTTAACCTGTTCCAGCTTTGCTTGTGAAATTGACTCTGATTCAGGAATAGAAGCAGCAGCTTGAGCAGAAGGTGCAGGGACACTGGTAGCAGTTTGAACATCACTTGTACCAGCTTGAACTGGTTCTTAGGATCTTTGGGCTTCTTGGGAGACTTTGGCTTTCTTTCTTTTGTCCATCTCTTTGTCATGGATATCTTGCAGCCTATCTGTGCTCATAGACTAAGCCATCTTCTTTGGAATACCTGCTGCAAAGGCAAAATTAATTAGAAATCTTTTATGCTCAGCCTTTGAATGCTCTGTTGGCAACTTCCTCTTCCTTTCACCTTGCTTGACCACAAACCCTCTCAGGTAATCACCTAAGGTTTCATCATCTTCCATTGGGGGCTGGGTTTGCTGGTCTAACTCTTGATCTTGTTCTTCTGCTAATTTTCTGGCAATCTCAGCATCAAAGGCAATCTGGGCTTCTTTGTTAGAAAATTTATGCTTTGGAGACTCTATAAGAATGCCATTGCCCTTGTCTTTTGTAGCAGAAGTTGTAGCTTGGACTGTACTGATTGGATCTTGAAAACCTTCTCTTATAACAACTCCAGTTGCTTTTGAAGAAGCAGCTTGAGTTTCTAGGCTAACAGCTTGAGAAGCTGTTGGGACTGTTAGCCTATATACTTGACCTGTTGGGGCTGCTTGGACTGATTCTGTTAGAGCTGCTTGGACTGCTTTTGTTGGAGCTGCTTGGACTGCTTTAGGGATCTCCTGATTCTCCCCCTTTTTGGAAGCATTGGTTTGGTCAGGAGGACCTACAACCTTTGCCACTTGGGTTTAAATCAAACGCTCTAATTGCATGATCTTATTTCCACAGAGGGTAAACCCTTTATGAAGATAATCCATTCTTTGATTCTGAGCAGCTTCTGTCTGTCTTAGTGCAGTAAGTTGTGCTTCCTGTGCAACAATGAAGGACTTTTGGTATTCCAACATTGCTACAACAGGTTGCAGCTTAGGATCCGTTAATAACATAAGTTGCAAACTAGCCTCAAGATCAGCAAACGTATGTGGTGCTTGTGATCTATCATTGGCATGAATACCAGAAGTAGAAACCTCTGGGCCCCTCTGTTCTTGGTTCTGGGGACTTCCAGCTGGTGTTTGCACACTTGCTGTTGCCATGGGTGTGGTCTTAATGATGTTGGCACTGTCCTGTGCCTCTTGTGCAGAGACAGCAGTAGCGTCAGCCACAGAACCCATATGGACTATCTCTGGTGAGATGTCCACACCCTGAGTGAGGATGGGAGTGTCCTCAATGGGTACCCTTTGGATATTCTGTGCAGAAGTGTCCTCCTGCACAGGGTTATTTGGCTCTTGTATGAGGACTGAGGAGGAAGGAGCTCCTGGTCCTCTTTTCCTTTTATATAGATATTTGAGTGAGGATGTTGGCTGATCAATAGGGACTGAAGGCATTTGTGTATCATGAGGAGTGGGTTGGGGTCCTGGGGTTGAAGCAGTAATGATAGGCTGAGCCTGCTCAGGACCCTCTCCTCTGTTTCTTGGAATGATGTTCATCATTGCAAAAGGCAATGGAACATCTACACTCAAAAAATTGGCACTTGGCTTTAAAAGCCTTTTAATAGAAGATAGTGAGTGCCTATGGGAAACATGTATCCTCTTATGTATATTAAAATTGGTGCAAGTTTTTGCAATTATTTCTGCCAAAAATCGAGGATACATAAAAAATTTCCCATTCTTTAGGGAATGATGCCTTAACATCCTATGAAAAATCATATTTCAAAAATTAAACTGTTGGCCTATTGAAAAGCACACTAAGGCAGTGGCAATATTTGAGGAAAATTCTGACCAACCAATTCTTTTAGGGCTAATACACTGCTGAATAATATGCACAAGATATTTCCATTTAGGTGAAAAGTGTGCTTTAAAGAAAGTAAAAGAATCAGCAGGACCCCTATATCCAATGTTATGAAGACCAGTATGTAACTCATGAAGGGATAGGTCTGTTATACCTGAGGCATCTTGAAGATGCAGATGTTGGCGAATGGATTCCTCAATCACTGTGATGGGAGTGCCATCGATTTTGGATGTTATAGAAGGAACTCCATTGATGGTTTGTACAGAAGCACGGTTCCAGAACTGCTCAATATGAGAGATGTATATTGTGGGATTGATATTGAGGGCATGATGGATATGGGAGTGTCTAAGAAAGTCCATCATGTCATGGAACGGTTGAAGTTCAGAGTGCTTTAGAGAGTAGGGAAGACAGTTGTGTTCCTTGACAAACTCCATGGAAGATTAAACGAAGATGTTAGGGTTTCAAAGAAGAGTGTGTGAATCATTCAGAGAGAAAAGAAGGGCGTGGTATGAGATTATGTAACTGGTAGTTACAACTGAACGAAACTGGGACCTTTAAAGGTTTCGAAAAGGTTGGGTCCCGCGCACAAATTTAAGAAATTACCTAATTACCCTGCACACTTTGACAGATCAAGTGAAATAACTAACAGTCCGAGAAAATGAACTAGCAGCTTGAGAAAATACTCAAGCTGTTGTAGAAATTTAGCATCTTTTAATGAAACAGTGACTCCCCCTTAAATAAGCATATGAATTAGATAATAATGAAAATAAATTAATCCATGTTTACCATACCAATATTTGATACCAGGAAAGTGAACCTTCCCACATCAAAAGGTTTTGTAAATAGATCAGCTAACTGATCGTCAGTATGAATTTTGGTAACTTGGATTAATTTCTTCTCATTACAATCCCTTATAAAGTGAAATCTGATGTCTATATGCTTGGTTTTTGGAAATTTCACTGGATTTTGCACAATGCTGGTTGCACTTGAATTGTCAATGTAAATAGGAGTGGATAAGAAGTTCATACCATAGTCTCTTAATTGATTTTGAATCCACATTACCTGGGAGCAACAGCTTGCAGCTGCTACATATTCTGCTTCAGTGGATGAGGTGGAAACAGTTGTTTGCTTTTTGCATTGCCAAGAGACTAATCTTGCTCCCAAGTATTGACATCCACCAGTTGTGGATTTTCTGTCAATATTGCATCCTCCATAGTCACTGTCAGAGTAGGCTGTTAGTTCAAGAGGAGAGTCTTTATGATACCATAGGCCTAAATGTGGTTGGCCTTTGAGATATCTAAAGATTCTCTTAACAGCAACCAAATGAGAATCCTTTGGAGAGCATTGAAACCTAGCACACACACAGACAGCAAACATAATATCAGGTCTAGAAGATGTTAGATACATAAGAGATCCTATAAGAGATCTGTATAAATGAATGTCCACATCTATGCCATCTTTGTCTGTATGGAGCTGCTTGTGAGGATCCATTGGAGTGCTTGCAACTTTGGTGTCTTGATACCCAAACTTTTCCAGTATGTCTTTAACATACTTTGATTGACTTATGAAGAGACCAGTGGGCTTCTGCTTGACCTGCAATCCTAGAAAGAAAGTGAGTTCTCCCATTGAACTCATTTGAAACTTTTTGTGCATTAATGCCTCAAACTCTTTGCATAAACAATCATTTGTTGAGCCAAAGATGATGTCATCAACATAGATTTGTACAAGCGGAATCTCAACTTTGATGGACTTAGTGAAAAGTGTTTTGTTCAGAGTGCCTCTCTTGAATCCATTCTGTAGAAGGTATGATGACAGAGTGTCAAACCATGCTCTGGGGGCTTGATGAAGTCCATAGAGAGCTTTGTCTAGCTTGTAGACTCTGTCTGGATACTTGTAGTCCTCAAAACCAGGAGGCTGACACACATAGACCTCTTCTTCAATTGTCCCATATAGAAAAGCAGACTTCACATCCATTTGATACACTTTAAAACCTTTGAAGCTTGCATAGGCCAAAAATAGTCTGATGGCTTCAATTCTTGCCACTGGAGCAAATACATCATCATAATCTATGCCTTCTTCTTGAGTGTACCCTTGTGCTACTAGCCTTGCTTTGTTCTTGATGACTATCCCTCTCTCATCTTTCTTGTTTCTGAACACCCATCTTGTACCAATTGCTCTCTTTCCTTTAGGAAGATAAACCAGTGTCCATACATTCTGAATCTTGAACTGTAGAAGCTCTTCTTGCATTGCCTCAATCCAGGATGAATCTTTCAATGCTTCTGATGCCTTTTTAGGTTCTAGCTGAGACATGAAACAGGCATGTTCAAAAGCAGCTAGACTGAATTCAGGAACTGTTTGTTCAGCAGCCGCAGTTTCATTGTGAACCATTTTCCTTGTTTGTACAGGTGTACTTGGATGACCCAGCATTTGATTGAGAGGATGATACTTGTGAATTCTGAGTGTAGGCTCTCTCTCTGTCTGAAAATAAGATCCAAGGTTTGTATCATATCCATCAGGATCAGTGGATGGTTCAGTTTCTGGAACAGCTTGACTTGAATCTGGGACTGTTTCCCTTTGTGTTGGAGCTGTGCTCTCAGGACTTGGGAGTGGCACTTCAGTGTCTGGATTTGTATCATTGTGAGCATTCAGAACCCCTGGAGGGTCACATGACAGAAGTGGTATAGTGGTGTATTCATCCCAATTGGTTGAATCTGCAGCAGTTTGAAACTTTGTGCCAACAGCTTGAGAATTTGTATTGACAGCATGAGAATTTGCGTTGACAGCTTCAATTCTGTTTGCATCAGCTTCTGCAGTATACTTAACAAAGCTCAGAGAATTTTTAGTAAATCTAAATCAAACAACCAATTAGGACCAGTGCCTTTGACATTTGCAGTATTTTCATTAAATTCAACATTGGCACTTTCTTCAATGGTTTTAGACACACTATTATATACTCTATAGGCTTTGCTTTGATTTGAGTATCCTACAAAGAATCCTTCTTCAGCCTTACTTTCAAACTTCCCTAAGTGAGTCTTAGTGTGAAGAATGGTGCATGGACAACCAAATGACCTGAAAAAGGCTATTAAGGGTATTCTATTATGGAATAACTCATATGGAGTTTTCCCTTGTGATTGAACAACCTGAACCCTATTCAGAACATAACAGGCTGTATTAACAGCTTCTGCCCAGATAGTCATTGGCAGTTTTGAATCAGCTAACATTGTTCTAGCAGCCTCAATTAATGTTCTGTTCTTTCTTTCAGCTACACCATTTTGCTTTGGTGTTCTTGGTGCACTATATTGCCTAGCAATACCTTTGGACTCACAAAAGTTGTTTAGAATGTGATTTTTAAATTTAGTTCCATTGTCTGATCTTATCACCTTAACTTTTGAGTTGGATTGGTTTTCTATCTTAAGAATAAATGACTTCACTAGCTCAGCAGTTTCATCTTTAGACCTAAGAAAGTAAACCCACGTAAATCTGGTGAAATCATCAACAATAACTAAACAGTAAGCCCTTTTATTCAAACTCAAAACAGATGTTGGACCAAATAGATCCATATGAATCAGCTGAAGAGCAGATGAGATTGAATTTATTTCTTTGCCCTTATGAGAAGTTTTGTGTTGCTTGCCTTTAAGACATGCTACACAATGATCATCACATATGAACTCCTTTTGTGGTAAACCTCTTACCAGATTCTTTTTGACTAAAACGTTCATGGACTTGAAGTTCATGTGACACATCCTTCTATGCCAAAGAGCAGACTCATTGGATGATGCTTTGTATATCAAACAGCTTAATGTATTTGATTTGGATAAAAGATCTGTGTCCAAACAGTAGACATTGTCCTTTCTTGGTGTTCTGAGTAAAACAAGATTTTCAGGAATTTTGAAATCCTTTGAAAGGACTATGCACTCAGAATCTGTAAACAAAACAATGTTTTTTTGTCACAGATTTGAGAGACACTTAATAAATTATACTTAAGATGTTCAACATACAAAACATCATTGAAAATCATGTTGCCTGCATTAACAGTACCTTTACCTGTAACCTTACCTCCTTTTGAGTTGCCTCCAAATGCAACAAATCCTCCATCAAAACCTTTGAAATTTGACAAGCACTCAGAATTGCCTGTCATGTGCCTAGAGCATCCACTGTCCAAATGCCATCTTGATTTATGTGGAGACCTGTGGTTGCCCTGCACAAATAAAAGCTTAGTTAGTAGTGGAGTAAACCCAAACCAAATTGGTTTTGGGTTGGCCTTGTGCATTGACATAACTAAATACTATTTTTGACTTCTTATATTTAGTGAGATCCACTGATGGAGTCTTTGGAGAGTATTTAGTGATTATATGAGGTATCCAGGTATTTTGATCATCTTTTCTTCTAACAGTCTCAGATGATTCATTAACAGTTCCAGATTGATGCTTAACAGTTTGACCTGTGTTTGTAGTGCTAACAGCTTCAGAATTTGCACTAACAGTTTCAGCATTTGACTTAGCAGTCTGATCTTTTGCATCAGCAGTTTGATCTGAAGATTTGTCCTTGACACACCATATTTGTTTAAAACTTAATTTAGGTTTTGCCAAAACTTGTTTTTGGTGTGTGGACTGTTTTCTATTAACTTTTGAAAGCATGTGATCAACTGTTTTCTTTGGAACTGCTGTAGCAGAAAGTTTGACCTTTGAATTTTTTACATGAGTAGAACTTGACTTTTTATGAATCACAGTCTGTTTTGCAACAGCTGGTTTATAAAATCAATCCTTGGCCAAGTGATTCTTCCTTCCACAGTGAAAACACCTTTTGACTGTTTGAATTGGAGAACCAGTTTTATTTGACAATTTCTGGTTCTTGTTCCTCTGATTTCCCCTTACCTGCTCTTGTTTGGGAAACTTTTGGACACCATGCTTTTGGCATGTGCAGACTGGAACATTTTAACCCCTTTTATTATTCTTTGAAGAAGATGCAATATTACAGTTAGAAGGTACAGAAACTTGTGGAGCAGCATGACATACACTCATCTTCTCTTTTCCTTTCTTGTTGGGGATTTGGTTTGCTATAGGTGCACTCATTGTTTTGTGTTCTTGCTCAACTGCTGTGCCCTCACAGTCTCTATTTTGGATCTCATCCCTTTTAGAATCAGGATTGTTATCAAGAATAGGATCTACTGTAGTCATAGACTCATCTAGTGGTTCATTGACTAGCCTATCAGCAACTTCACTCATTGGATGAATGTATTTGTTGTTGTATGGAGGTGGAGTAGCCCTGTAGCCTATGCCTTATTTGGGATTAACCTGAGATTTTACCCTATCTTTAAATTGGACTTCCATTAGGTGTTCCAGCTTTTGATTAGCCAATTTGAAGTTACCTAGATCTATATTGACAGATTCTAGTTTCTTATTAGCCTCTAACACCTTTTGTTCAGTCTCTTCTACCTTTTTATTTAGGGATCCTATTTTCTTATTTAGCTTCTTTTTCTCCCACTCATGATATTTTCTATCATGTCCCATTTGAATCTCATTATCCTTATAGTCATTGATCTGTTTTTCAAGATCTTCTATGGCTTGCATGTATTCATATCTCCTCTCTTCCATCTTAGCTAGAGTTTTGCACATGCTCTCATTATGGTCTCTGTACTTTTTAACCATATTTTTGCATGATTGAGAGCAGAGTTTAGAATTTACCTCAGATGGTAGTTCAGTGGAGGAGACATTTGATGTTTCTGCCATTAGAGCTTGGTTTTGAAACTCTTCCTCTGTCTGATCACTCCAGTCAAACACATTGTCTTCTTGAGAGACAAGTGCTTCTGATGATGAAGCCTGATTAGCCTGTTGAGGCCTTGATGATTGTTGACTTTGAGATCCGCATTCTCTGGCAAAGTGACCAAGTTTATGACATTTGTAACACTCAACTTTTGACTTATCAAAAGCTGGTTTGCCTTCTGTTCTGGCTTGAAAGTTAGTCCTGCCAGTTCTTTTAAGAAACCTTTTGGCCCTCATGGTCAGCATTGCATGTTGCCACTTCAGATCCATCTCTTCAAGATCATCTGGATGAATCTGTTCTAAATCTTCAGCATTTAGTGCAAACAATCCATCATTGGCAACAAAAGCCTCATAGTGAGCTTCAGTAGAGTTGCCATCACCACCTGAAAAGGAATCACTGCAATTAGATTTTTCTGATGACATAAGTGCAGTATTGTGATTATAAGAAAGAGATTTCTTTTTAGTATCAATCTCAGTTTCAAACACTCTCAGACTATTGTATAGATCATCCAATTGTATTTCATCAAGAGTGTCTCTTGTTCTCCATTGAGCAGCATAAACTGTCCATTCTTCTCCAAGAGATCTGAGAAACTTTTTATTGACCTCATCTTGATCCAGGCTAACTTTTGCACTTTCCAGTTCACTTATCAGTTTGTTGAACCTGTCAAAGATTTAAGTAAGGTTTTCATTCTTACCACCAGTAAAGTTCTCATACTGCTGTTTCAAAAGATCCTTTTGATTTCTTTTGGTACTGGCATTCCCAGCAAATCTTTTCTCTAAAGCATTCCAAAGAGAATGAGCAGTATAAAACTTTTTGAACTGATGTTGATAAGCATTAGGAATGGCTATTTGTAAAAGTGTAAGAGCTTTCACTTCATTCATTCTAGCCTTTCTTTCAAGTTCAGTTTTTGGAGGAGTTTTGACTGGTTTTCCCCCATCATCAAGTTCTGGATCAAATACAGGAGGAAATTCAACAGCTTCCCATATGGCATAATCAATGAATTGAATATGCTGTTGAATCCTGAGTTTCCACATCTCAAACTCAGTGGGCTTGAGCATAGGCACTTTGAGTCCTTGCCCAGATCCACTGCTACTATTATCAAATTCCATTGCAAAAGATTAAAAATTTAAAAGAAAGCTTTCGACTTTGAAAAACAAAGAACGACCTGTGGCTCTGATACCACTTGTCAGGATCTGAACTTAACTAATCAAGACTAACTGATTTGAATTTATCAGAGTATAAATCAGTAATCTTGTATTTAATCAAAGTCTAATTAAGAAGTTTGCAAAATAACACTTAATTATTTTAATAAAAGCTTTCAGAATCAATATCAAATAAACACAAATAATAATCAAAACTGCTTGTATTGTTGACTTCAATGATTACAATCACCTCTAATCTGTTTGATTAGACGAAGAACACAAATTGTTCTTAGGGTTTTACAACCTTAGAGGCTTATGAAAACTCAAACAAAAAGCAATTAAAATCTTGAATATGCAGAAAACTCTTGTACAATAGAAAGACCTATTCTATGTATTTATATTGCTTCTTGATTTGTTTCCTTGAAGGACTCTGACTTCTCTGATAGTAGATATGCTGGAATCTTTATGAAGATATCGTTTCCTGAATATCAGCACTTTCTGTTTGTAAAACTGTTGAGCAGCTTGAATCACTTGACAGCTTGAACAGAGCAGCTTGAGTTGATTTACTCTGGCAGCTTGAACTTTTACACTAGCAGCTCGAGATTCTTCAACTAACAGCATGAACTTTGTACTTACATAGAAATTCTACTAACAGTATGAGAAGTCTAACTAACAGCTTGAACTACTTAGAATATTTCCCAACAAAGAGTTTAGAAAATTCTAATCATTCAAAGTCAAGTTTCTTTAGACACTCAGATATTAAATTCTCAAATACTCGAAGAAATTTGTTTTCTACTTTTGAAAGAGAAGCTAATAGTTATAATCTGCAATGGGTACCTAAACAAAAGTGCCAGTGGGTACCAAAACCCATTTTGAAATACGTACCCAAGAGCGCTAACAAGTCTGGATCCAAATCTGTTTGGATAGCAAAGACATCTTAAATTTGCAGGTTATAGGTTTCTTATCATTTCAGATAACAACTCGTTCTTCAATTCAACAAAGGTTCCTGTTCATATCAGTTCAGGACCCATTCTTAATTTCAATAGGCTCTTGATTACTTCAGATCAAGACCCGTGCTTCCACTCAAAATGGTTTCTAGTTAATTCAGACTAGAACCCGGACTTCAATGGTAAATGTTTTTAGTTATTTCAGACTAAAAGCCAATCTTCATTGAAAATGGTTTATGTACTTCTCAGTACAGAACCAGAGATAATGGTTTTCAGTTACTTCAAACTGACACCCGAGCTTCTACGACATATGGCTTCTAATCGCCTTCGATTAGAACCCGAGTCTGAGAGACAAATTTTACTGGAATTCCTGCCCTGCATTCAACTCTGAAGCTGAATTGACAAAGAGGGAGTTTTATTTTTATAATTTTTTGCTCCTGATTTCATGTCTATGAGTTAACTAACTGTGTGTGCTTATTTCCAGGGGGAGTTTCAGACATTCTTTGACGATGACATTTTATTTTCAAAAACTGTGTGTGATTTTTCACGAAAATATTTGATTCACACATAAAATGAAGATTTAAGCTGAAAAGAAATATTTGTTTGATTCTCTGAATATATCATTGAGATTAATTGATCTAATCTCTTTCATTTTCATAATATCATTTCTTCTGAGATTCTCATTGTTATAACCCTTCTAATTCATATTGGATTCTCTCGTTATCTCCCATGTGCTAATTATTTCAAGAAAATCTGATTCTATTCATATCATATATCAGATTTTCCATTTCATTCTGATATCTCCCAAATTATCATTCCCAAAATTTATTCTAATTAACATCTCCGATATCATATGAGCTGACTTTCTTGGTATTCCATGAGCTGAAACGCTTAAGATTATTTCTGCTGACTCCGATTATGCACCAATCTGAGTGATAAGCATAAATATCGCTTATATGGTCTAACCAGAACTGGAAGACCTACCCAAGAAGCAAACAAACTCTAGTTTGTGTGGGTGAGGGTTCTTTAGGTCTATTAGTTGAGAAGTGTCAGTTATCATGAGATACTAACAGGGCTGAGCAGTGGTAAAATGTAAATGAGAGGGATATATTGAAAGGAGATGGTGGTGCATCAGATCATGCTTTCGTTATAAAGCTGACTGAATTTATTACTCAAAAGTGAGACAGAGGGAGGTTAGTTGAAAAATGATGAGAGCTGAGAGTTGAGAAAGGATTTAAAGAAAAGAAAATCCTACGTACACTGTGTCTGCTGGGTAAACCACATAATCTATCAATCCCTAGGCGACTTGATATTGAAAAAGACGTCATGGACCCAGTGACGCATGCACTTAACCCCACCAACCACTCAGTTATCTCTCAATAGATTTCTGTTTCAAGAATCACGGAGATATAACACATTTCTATCAATATATCATTTGGATATTATTGATATTGAAACAAGGAAGACATTTGCTCCGGTCTCCAATTTCATTTGATGCATATTGTGTCTAGAGCTGATAATATACACTTTTAGGACATATCGAGTGTAACAGTCTGCGTGACTATAAACTGCTAGTCCAAAGTGATTAAGCCGGAACAAATAAGTGTGATTCTTTCATGATAAAGGATTTCATGATGACTATTTGGAAATCCTACCAGTGTTAATATCACGCCATTGCTGAACGTAGGTCACATAGATATTATCTATTGTGCAAACAGGAATCCTATGTGGACCTGGACTCATTATTTCACAAAATGATTTATTTCATTTTCCCCAAAGTTGAAAAACTTTGTTTTTGTTCTGAAATCTGAAAAGATATAGTATCAATGCGAGGGGGAGTGAAATTTTTGAGGGGGAGTGAGAAAGCTTTGTTTAGTATAGGGGAGAGGATATCAGCTTGAGGGGCAGTAATTCAATTTGTAATATTTTGAAATTGTAATTGTTGTTGTATTTCCTCTACTGTAAACTTCAATGAATCAATGTCTCTAAAGATTTTGCATGATGTTCATATTTCTTATGATCATCATGAGGGGGAGAAAAGCTAAAGTTCAGAGACAACAGTTGAGTAGATTGAAGTCAACTGAAGACAATTGTTACATCATATCAAAAGAATTGATCAATGGAGAGAATTAAAAAGCTGATATTGATTCAAGGGGGAGTGTGCGTACAAGAAATAGAGAAGATCAGAGAAGAAGAGATAAGTAGATCAGAGAGAGACAAAAAAGAAGGAATTTAATCTAAAGATTTAAAGATTGAAGAGAAGAGAGACAAAGATTCGAAAAAGAAAAAGATTCAAGAAAAGAATCAAGAAAATCCCTGTAATGAACTTTAATCGGAAAATTGAT
The DNA here is from genome assembly GCA_020465985.1 of Centrapalus pauciflorus. NCBI lineage: Eukaryota > Viridiplantae > Streptophyta > Magnoliopsida > Asterales > Asteraceae > Centrapalus > Centrapalus pauciflorus. Next base: position 137,725 of record JAANYP010000239.1, read on the forward strand.
TTCATCTCTATGGGGGAGATTGTTGGGTACAATATTTTGTATAGGTGAAATTAATTTTGCATGTAATAATTGCTTTCATCTATAAGGGGGAGATTGTTAGGAATAAATATTAAATAGAGATGAAAACAATTATAGTGTAAATGTTCATGGTCAATATTGTAAATAGTCAATAGTATAGGGGTTGGATTGTAAATACTCAAAGCTTGTGTATTGAGTATAAAAAGAGGTGTATGTGTACTGTTGAGGTACGGATGCTAGTACACGGTTGCATGTTGATCAGTAGAGAGAGAAGAAGTTTGTTTAGCAAGAAACCCGAAACCTCAATGTAATATTCTCTCTATTAATCATTCAATATATTGTGTTTGATTGTTAATTGTTCATATGATTGCTTATTGTTGAATGAATTGCATGAAATATGAGTTAACAAAAAATGAGAATGAAAAATATAGAAATAAAAATGAAAGAAAGAAAGATAAAGACAAAGAATTATACAAATAAAAATATAAAATAAGAAAAAAAATGAAGGTAAAAATAAAAAAAATAAATTAAGAATAATAAATAGAAATAAATAAACAGAAATAAAAAAATAAACAAACAAAAAAAATAAAGGTAAAAAAATAAGTAAAATAATAATAATAATACAGAAACAGAAGCTGAAAACAAAATAAAAGAGAATAAATATACCGAAACATCTAAGACTAGAAGAACCCTTACCGAAGCCTATAGCCACGTACCGAAACCATATAGAACCCTACCGAAACAAACTCACGTACCGAAACCTGTGTACCGTAACCCATGAGTGAATCTTTGAAGTTTAGAAAGGTTTCGGTATACCGAAACCCATGTATCGAAACATCTTGAAGACTACTGAAACCCTTTGAGATTTGAAACCTTTTTTCAAAGTATTGAAAACTTTTTAAGTTTTGAAAGGTTACGGTAGAAACCAACTCTAAAATACTGAAACCTGCTGAAACCATAGGTTTCAGTAAATACATTACTGAATCGAGGTTTTTGAAGGTTTTAGGCAGGTTCCTCATAGATTTCAACATGAAACAATGAAATAATCATACTTTTACAGTTAATGCATCACTTTACTAACACTTACAATCTGAAACATAGAAAAATCGATGAACACTAGGATGAAGTAGGGAACCCGAGAACTCCATTTACAGATAGTGAAATACATATGCATATGAACATACAACAAACATGAAATGCAAGAAACAGATAAGAAAAACATTCCTTTATTGATATCTTGAAGAAGAAAAGAAGAAGAATGCAAGGAGAATGCTTAAGAGGGGGTTTCGGTTGGAGAGGAAAGCGTGGGAAGGGAAAGAAAGAAGAAAAAAAATGAACCAGCCCCCTATATAAACACATTTAAAAAAAATGGTCCGGAAATTATTTTTGGCATTTGAACTCAAAAAAAAATAAATATCTAAAATTAAATTTTTTTTTAGTATTTTCTGAGTTTTCAAACAAAACAAAACAACAACAAAAAATAGAAATAAAAATAAAAATAAAAAATAAGGAAAATAAGGTAAATATTTTTGGGTTTTTCTAAAATTGATGGAATAACAATTAAATAACTTCAATGAAATAAATGAAAATCTTTTTTGATGTTTTCTGATAAAAATAAGGGTTAATATTGAAAAAACCCTATAAACTTCTCTCATTTTCACGATTAAGTCCCTAAACTTTTTTTCCGATTGTTTAAGTCCCTAAACTATTTTTGTGTTATTCAAAATGATATATTTTTGACTGGCTACCGAATGAGTATGTAAAACACAACCAATAAAACACAAAGTTTAGGGACTTAATCGCTAAAACATGTAAAGATAGTGAGTTTTTTGAATAAGACAAAAATAGTTAAGGGACTTAAACAATCAGAAAAAAAGTTTAGGGACTTAATCACAAAACTAAAGAAAGTTTATGGGGTTTTTTCAATATTAACCCTAAAAATAAAGGTAAAAACTATAAACTAAAAGAAATAAAAATATATTTGAGGTTTTCTGATAAAATGTGATAACAACAAATGGATTTCTCTCCCCCTCAAAATCTCAATCAGATACAAATACTAACTACTCAACTGTTTTCATTATTTCTAGATAAACACTTACAGATATAGACAAGGATAAATTCATTTCATCAAATACAGATGTAGATAAAGATAGAGTTGAACTAAAGTTTCCTCGATAAATCTAAGTCGGATTATTCAACATGCCTAATTTTGCAACCAAGGTTTGTGACCGAGAATCGTCCAAGGCCTTGGTGAAAATGTCAGCTAATTGATCATCCGTCCGAACAAAATAGAGTTCAACTGTATCTTTTTCTACATGATCTTTGATGAAATGGTACCTGATGTCTATGTGCTTTGTGCAAGAGTGTTGAATTGGATTGCAAGAGATAGCAACTGCACTTCGGAAGTCACAGTAGATAGGGATTCTGGATAGCAGGTAACCATAGTCACGTAGTTGTGTTTGCATCCACAGCACCTGAGAACAACATCTAGTAGCTGCAACGTACTCAGCTTCAGCTGTGGATGTTGAAACACAATTTTGTTTCTTTGATGACCAACTAACCAGCCTGTCCCCAAGGAATTGTACGCTTCCTGAAGTGCTCTTCCTGTTAAGATGACAACCTTCAAAGTCTGCGTCTGAAAAAGCAGTTAAATTGAAATTGGATCCTTTTAGATACCAAAGACCAAGATTGGGAGTACCCTTTAAATATCTGAAAATCTTCTTTACAGCGAGAAGGTGCGATTCTTTTGGGTTGGCTTGAAAACGTGCACAAATACATGTGGAGAACATTATATGTTGCCTACTTGCAGTGAGATAAAGCAACGAGCCAATCATACACCTGTATTGTGTCGCATCAACACTTTCCCAGAAGGATCAGCATTTAGCTTGCAATGTGATGCCATAGGAACTTTTGATGAAGTACAAGAATCTAATTTAAATTTTTTCAGCATGTCTAAAGTATATTTAGACTGATTGAAAAAAGTTCATTCTGGAAGTTGTTTGACTTGTAATCCGAGAAATAAGTTGATCTCTCCCATCATACTCATCTCAAACTTCGACTCCATGAGGTCTGAAAAGGTCTTACAAAACTCAGGGTTTGTAGATCCAAATATAATATCATCCACATAGATTTGCACAAGCATTATGTGCCTTCCCTCAGATTTAGTAAACAGAGTTGTGTCTACTACACCTTTTGAAAAACCAGATAAAGTATGAAATGAAGATAAGCTATCATACCAGGCACGAGGAGCTTGTTTTAGACCATATAAAGCTTTGTCTAGAACATAAACATGATCAGGTTTATATTCATCAACAAAATCTTCAGGCTGTGAAACATAAACCTCCTCGTTGAGGTCTCCATTCAGGAATGCTGTTTTGACAGTCCATTTGATATACTTTGAAATCTTTGTAAGCAGCAAACGCCAAGAATATTCTAATGGCCTCGAGTCTTGCAACTGGGGCTAAAGTTTCATCGTAGTCAATTCCTTCTTGTTGACGATATCATTTACCAACCAGTCTTGCTTTATTTCTTATCACTATCCCATTTTCATCTCGCTTATTTTTTAAGATCCAGTTTGTTCCAATAATGATCCGATTCTTTAGTTTGGGCACTAATCTCGATACTTGCAGTCGTTCAAATTGATTCAATTCTTCTTGCACGGCAACAATCTAGTCTGGGTCCCTCAAAGCTTCATCCACGCGAGAAGGTTCAGCACTGCTTAGAAACGATGAGAACATACATTCATTGGCTGATGCACTTCTCGTTTGAATTCTAGTTGACGGGTTACCAATGATTTGGTCAGTGTCGTGGTTACGAGTCCATTTGGTTTCATGTGGAAGAGGGGATCTGGATGGTTGAGATTGATGAACATCAGATTGGGTGATTGATTGTTCAACTCTTTCAAGAGATGACATTATTGTATCTGGTTCAACAAATTCTGGTTCGTCATAGGTTTGATCGGGAATAACAGAATTTGAAGAATCTTGTTGAGCTGATTCTGATGCTTGTTGTGGAGAAGAGTCGGTGATTGGAGATAGTTCAGTTGGTACTGAATCAGATGTTGTTGTTGCATTAATCAACGAGTTGTCCAATGTTATCACAGTTTGTTCTGCAGGAACAGAAGATGAGACGTTCGGATTAGCAGACTCAAAGTAATCATTATAAAAATGATCAAATAAAGTATTCAATGAGTCGTCTATTCTTGCAGAATCTGAAGGACTTTGTGATTGAGAAATTGACGGTCTAGAAGTTGTAGGCTCATTACTGGATTCAACCAATTCATTAAAAAGATACATTAACGCTCTCATTTACAGTCCTAGTGCGAGTGTTGTAGACACGATAAGCTTTGGACGATGTGGAGTATTGCTTCATCGGCCTTCTCGCTGAATTTTTTAAGATTCTCCCTGTCGTTCAATACAAAAATCCTACAACCAAAAACACAAAAGTATTTGATATAGGGTAATATTTTGTTGATTAGCTCAAAGGGAGTTTTGTTGAAGCGCTTATGGATTATGGAGCGATTCTGCGTGTAGCAAGCAGTGGCAACAGCTTCGGCCCACAGAAACGTTGGCAACTTTGAATAGGAAAGCATTGTTCGAGCGGCTTCCACCAGAGTTCGGTTTCGTCTTTCGACAATCCCGTTTTGTTGTGGAGTCCTGGCAGCGGAATATTGATGATGAATGCCTTTCGATCTCAGGAAAGTTTCAAGAACCGAATTCTTAAATTCTGTGCCTTGATCTGTTCTGATGAATTTTACTACAACTTTTTCTCAACAAGTTTGAATAAATCGATGATATGGTTAGGAGTTTCATCTTTGTTTCGCAAGAATCAAACATATGTGTATCGGGAATAGTCATCCATGACAACCAATACATAGCGCTCTCCATTGATACTTTGGATCCTCATTGGTCCACATAAGTCCATGTGGAGGAGGTCTAACGGCCTCTTGGATGTGGGTTCGGGTTTGGGTTTATGTGCTGCTGTCACACCCCGTTACCCCGGTTGGCAACGAAGCGTGACGTCGCGGAAGCATAGTCATAATCAAGTGAACGACGTTTCAAAAATACATTGATTTAACTTCAAATATAAATATTTTTTTACATAACCAAAATAAAGCGTAAGTAGTTCGCAAATTACAGAGATTCAAATACATAACCATAATGACATTAATAATACAATTAAATCTCCGGAGGTTTGAAAATTTATGCCACTCAAAAAGTACGGAAGCCTTGAAATACTTCCGATGCAGTGCACATGCATTAATGTCCTGAAATACACGCTAAAATAAGTCAACAAAATTGTTGGTGAGCTCATAGGTTTACACGTAAATATGACTTGTATGGACATCAACAGTTGAGTTTGAATTTATAAAATCATAAATTCCATGTTATGTATTACATAAAAACCATCATGCAACCGAAACTTAATTATGAGTTTGCCCAGTGCAGTATTCCCCAATCACTAGTAAAAAATATGTCTTCCGTCACGTTAAAAAACCGTGACCATAGACCTTTGGCAACAGTTTTATTTTTCATTCAAATCGTGACCAAAGGTCGCATCACTTTTGGTACCTTATGGCTACATTTAATATTTGTGACTAAATCAGATGTAAAACCGTGGTGATAGCCTAAAACCGTGGCTATATGGTAACAATTTTTATATAGTTGTGGTCTATATTTTTTAGTAACCGTGACCATAAAATACTTTTAGTCACAATTTCTTTTAACACCATGACAGTTGGATACATTCAGACACACATAAACAATTAATCAGTGACGTTAATATTCTTACAGACACGCATAAACAAATAAACCGTGGCCACTTGGTATTTTTAAAGACGCACAAATATTTAATCGTGACCATTGGATAAATTTATACACACATAATCAGCTAAACCGTAACTATTTGAGACATTTAAACACACCACATGAATGAAACCGTGACAATTGGTAATATTTTAACGCACATAAACTATTAAGTGGTGTGACCATTGGTACATTTAGACATGCATAAACAATTAAACCGTGACCGTCGGGTACACTTAGACACACATAATTTATTAAAATGTGACGATTGGTTGCAACTGGACATACATAAAGTATTAAACCGTGACAATTGGTACATTTTGACACACAAAAATAATTACACTGTGACCATACTATTATTTTAGTCACAGAATCATTCGTTGATTCATGACAATTTCTTACTTTGAGACACATATAATAAACCAAACCGTGACCATAGACCATTTTTAGTTACTTATTACTTCCTAATCGTGGCAATTGGTAACTTTTAGACACATACAACAATACAATCTATGACCATCAAATACTTATTGTCACATTATATTTCTTTTAAAATCACTATTGTTCGTTTTAGACACGTGTAAAAAATTAAACCGTGACAATAAGTTACTTACAGCCACATGTGTTTTCTTGTATCGTGATTGTTGTTTACTTTTAGACACACATAACATTTATAATAGTGACCGTAAAATATTTATAGTGTCATGTTGTTTCGTAAACGGTGATTGTTGATCCCTTTTAGTCATACACAATAAAATTAACTGTGACCATAAAATACATATAGTCACATTCTTTGTCTTTAATCATTACAATTAATTACTTTTAGCCACATATATTAAAATAATATGTGACCACAAACTACTTGTGGTCACGGTTTGTTTTCTTTTATCGTGACTAATATTTAGTTTTTGACACATATAAGACATTTAACCATGACCATAAGATACTTATAATGACACGTTGTTTTTTAAACTGTGACAATTGATAACTTTAACCATATAAAAGAAATTAAATTGTGACCATAAAAAACTTATAGCTACACTTTGCCTATTTTATTATGACAATGAATTAATTTTAATCACATATTATAAAATAAGACGTCCACGGTTGTTTTTTTTTCATCATAATTAATGGTTACTTTTTGACACACATAAAACATTTAACCATGACCACAAAATACTAATAATGATAAGTTTTTTCTTAAACTGTGACAATTAATAACCTTTAACCACACAAAACAAACTAAATCGTGACCATAAAATAGTTATAGCCACATTTTGCTGCTTGTATTATGACAATTAATAACATTAAGCAACTGATAATAAAATAAGACGTGACCATAAACTACTTGTAGTCACGGCATTTTTTCTTTTATCATGATTAATGTTGAGTTTTTGACACACATAACACAATTAACCGTGACCACAGAATACTTATATTAACAAGTATTTTTTTTAACTGTGACAATTGATAATCTTTAACCACACAAAACAAAATAAATTGTGACTATAAATACTTATAGTTACGTTTTTGTTCTTTTATCATGGTTAATGTATGTTTATTTTGAGACACAATAATATACTAAACCGTGACGGTAAAATACTTATAATCACATGTTTTTTTTTTAAATTATGACCATTAATTATTTTTTGTTACAAAAAATAAAATAAACCGTGACCTTAAATCAGTTATGGTGACAATTTTTTCTTTTTTTCATGACTAATTGTTGCTTTTAGCCATGAGTAATTAAATAACAAATACTAAGCTATTATTAAATATAAAATATATATCAAAAATGAAAATACACGATAAAATGTAATAAAAAGGGAAATGTTGTTAATAGGAATGTAAAATCCATACACTATTTAAAAAAGATGCAAAATCCATAGACATGTTGTTAATAGTAATATAAAATCCATTAACTCCTCAAAAAAATGCAAAATCCATAGTTACCGAAAAACCAAAATCTATATTTTATCCTTAAGAGCAGTGCTTCTTGTTTGCTTTTTTAATCCCTCTACCGTTGTGTATTGTCTTTTCCTTTTCTTCGACTTTTGCATTTCTTTCTCTTGAGCTTCAGTTAGTGGTTCCTGTAACAACAAAATTAGGTAAACATCAAAACAAGTATGAATAATGTTATTTAATAAAACTTTTAAGAAAAAACAACCCGTTTAATGAAAACTAAATTACTTAAGCAACAAAGATACCTTAAATGTTACAAGCTCCTTTGGCCAAGCCACGAAACTACCTAGCGCATTTTCGACTGTTTTCATCACGCCAGCTGGTATTGGTAAAAAGGCGGCTGGTTTTATCAATTCATCCACTGAAACTCTTACACAATTTGCTTTGAGTGGAACTCCATGTATTGTTTGTCTTCCTGAAGAAAAGTACACCGTACCGGATGCAACGATGCTTCTCAGATCCGGATATGATAGTTTGCAACTTTTTGTCTGCAAATGTACATGGCAATATTAATATTATAATATTAAAGTTATAATAATCATATATTAAATGTCAAAATACATACTGTTGGAAGTTGAGGATCTGGAACTTCAACATGCGATACACTTTGTGAGCAACTATGAGATGGATTCACCATATTTGAAGTCGCAACATTTGGAGACTCGGGCGTAGGTTCAATAGATTTTTCACTGTCTTTCTTAGTTGCCTGAAATAGTGTAATTGAAGATTTTAAAGAACAATAAAAAAATGCAAAACTAAAAATAATCTAATAACATACCACACTCTCTACTCGTTTACTCAAAGATCGAAACGACTTCGCAACATTTGAAGTCGCAACTTCTGGGGCTACTACAGTATGTGAAGATCGTTGGCTATTTGGTATTGATTCCTAAGACAAAGATTGTAATAGAAATCTTGAGAAAATTGTAAAAAAAAAAGAGTAAAAAAAATTAAAATTAGCTATAAACTAAGGGTTAATAATAATTACATGTAACTGTTAAAAACATATAAATATTGCCTGAAACGCTAATAAGAGTAATCTATTGGTTAACCGTCAAAGTTACTTACTAATGATTGAGGCCTGTGATTTGATGTAGTCGAGAAATTTGGCATTGTCAACCCTTGAGAAGCAAGATGTTTCATTAATCCATGTACCGTCGTTGACAATTGCTCATATTCTTCATCCTTTTTCTTATTTGCACGTATCTGATTATCTAGTTCAAGCTCAAGCTGAGTAATACGTTTTTTTGCTGAACTTTTGGTTCGAGGAACATTCCAATATTTGGTTGCGGTGACTCCCGTGCCAACACCTTTCATAAATCCACTATGGTCTTTGCCCAAGACAAGTGTGAGAGCATCTGTGGCTTGATCAAGGTTGATCGATCCTTCTTCAATCAGCTTTTCGTTTTCGATCTGTTTATAATTATCAACCATGTGGACTATTCAAAATTTTGGCTATTATCACTACTTTATAAAATAACTATGGTTGTGTAAGAATTAAAAAAAACATTCAAAGTACATACGAGAACAAATTGATCAACAGATATATTATGAATAATAATGAATAATAAAGCAGAAATGAAGAGTAATTGGACAATATGACAATAAAAGCTTAATAACCGACTAAAATGAAACACTGAAACCTTAAATTTAATTAAGGGAACAAGAAAGACATACTATAAGTTTCATGATACTTACTAATTTTTGTGCCACTTCCTTAAGATCACCCCTTTCGTATTCTCCCTTGTCATCTTCACGTGCTTTCCTCCACATGAAAGACCGTGACGGAGCTTCATCTTCACCAAGTTCTTTATTCTTTATCTGGTAATTATAAAATAAATGACATTTTTAAAGTTCTAATTATGAAAGAACAGTTTCAAAGCATTCAAATACTTTTAAAAAATTGATTGGTTAACATAATGTTATAAATTTCCAAACTATCAATTGACTTACTAATTTTTCTCTCAGTCCTGCATAACCTGGTCGACCCATCTTATGCGGGTAAATAGACTTTGATCTTGCTAATTTCCCGGCTTCCGACATAACCTTCCAACACAAAGAGGTTAAGTAAAATAATGAAAAGAAAATAATGACGAACATATATAATTAAAATTTAAATAGTTGTAACCTTGAATTCACTGGAATGCCGGGTTTCTATGAATTTATCCCAATGCTCTTGTTCAATAAATGTGCGATATCGTCTAGGAACCTTTTTTAGTTTCTTGGGTTTACCTATGTTGGGCAATATGAAGGTCTGGTACATCTTTCTTCTGAAATTACGCAGAAGCTCACCCATACGAGACAGTATAAACTTTCTCCTACATTGGTCAACTTTATAATATCGCTGCATTAATAATAAGTAGCATCTTAGTAAAGATGTGATAATATATATGAAAAGGGCCATAGAAATAACATTTTATCAGAATTTAAAAGTAATAAATGATACCAATATTTCATCCCACAGCATATCTTTCACTTCTTTAGTAACCTTCTTCCATGCTGTGTACCGAAGTCCAACATGCCGTCGTACCAAGTCGCCTAGAAAACTTGAAAACTCCGATTTATATTTACATGGGTATATATAGACTAGTATGTAATAATATTCATTAAACTAGTTTATTACCCGTGTATTACGCGTATATTTTTAATCAAATTGATTCGCTAGAGTATTAGATTGAAAGGACTTTATTGAAAGGTTCCAAATGGAGTTTATCATGCATTAGTAAATAGTTTTTTGTAAATTTAAGTTTTTCAAAATTTTCTTTATTTGAGATGTCATAACGTTGTTGAGTAAACTTAGTGAACATATATTGTGGATGATTATTTACTCTCTTCATTTAATTCTTTGACATTTTAAGTTGTGAGTGTGGTATTATATGATGTATTATCTTAATGAAAATGCTATTCATTCGATCTTGATTTTAGTTAGATTCAGATTAGCTTTAATAGCATACAAGGCTTTGCATTATAACAAAATGGTACAATGTTTTAAGAGAGAATGATAGATTCAGCCGTCTTTGGCGTTATATGCTGCTGTGTTGCTTTCGACTTCCCACCCTGCTTGTGATTTATCATAGACGGCATCTCAGCTTTGCTAGAAGGTATACTTCTGTTCCATCCTTCATTTTTTGTTGGTCGATTTCTAACCTAGCAGCGATTTTCTTTCTCATGAGTCATGATTCATTCATCCCTGTTCCCACTTCTCACCATTGTATTTCTCATTTATCTTGATTGTTTCTTCAAGGTCACAGGCAAAGCGGCTTTGCCAGATGAAATCATTAATTATGTGCAGTCACTGGCTCACTACATCGACAGGTTAAGGTATGAGGACCAAAAATTGTTTTTTTGATTGCAAAACTTTGAACTTTTGATGTTTAATACATGTTTGATTCCTGCAGTTGTCGTCGATGAAACTCACTACTGTTAATCCTCTGATGAATTTTAACCTTGAAGGGCTTTTGGCAAAAGACGTAAGTTAACATTATAATGTTTTAAGTCATTCTATAAGCATGTATTTAGTGATTTAATCTGATGGGCATGCATTTGTGACAGATGCTTGAATCACGAGGGGTGCCTTTTGGCACACTTGGTTTGGTCCTGATATGCCCATTCCATATACTCCCAATCCATCACAAATGGCAATCATGCAAGGTGGACTTTCGGGTGTATGAGGCTCTTCGGATGCGGTGCGGAGAACAATTAGTTCCCATTTGATGTCTATTGGTGGAGGTTACAAAGATCCAGCTCCCAGGTAAGTTGTTGTTGGTTGTTTAATACATGAAATAGTGATCGTCGGTTCCTTAGCTAGGAAGTAGCAACACGTATGTTTCAGTTTTCATCAACTTAGACTGAATGGATTGCAAGCAGTTATGCCTATCTTACTGAGGTTTTTTTTTCCTTTGTGTTGATGTCTGTGATTATGTTTCATTAACCTTAATGGAGTATATGATTGTTGGTTTAAATGATCTTGTTTTCACTTTTCAATCATGTAGTTTTGATTTGTTTGATATATCATTTCTATGGTTATGTTTGATCAACTAAGCGTTAACATATGATATTGGGTGGGTTTCAGTAGCTAAAGAAGTAAAATCAATAGAATACCTTATGTTAGATGAAGGATCTTTTTTGGGGAAACCTAAAGGAAACAATCCAAACTCTTCATAGGGTGAGAAAGTAATTTTAGTGATCTACCATATTTTAGTTTGTGGCATATGCACACCAAATACTTGAGGTAGATCATCTACGTAATTAATATGATGCAAATCTGTTTCTGCTTCCAAATGTCTTGGACACTGTTGCCTCTTCCATTAGAAAATGGCTTGGTGCAAAAAACAATAATTCATTGATAGTATGGTAACAAGTATTGCTAGTTTATTTCTAATGTTTGCATGTAATTGTGATTGTGATGAAATGCAGTTAGCAGTGAGTGATGATTCGTGCTTGAGAACTCTGTGTAAAATTGAGGGAGCAACTGAGGCGTTTGGTTTTCAAAGTATATTTACATCCATCTTAGTGGTTCTTTTGAACACATGCTCGTGAGTTACGGCATACAAGGATGGTACCAAAGGCAAATGTAGCATAACGAGATGAATTACAATTAATGTATTTATTGTTATTGGTGATAAGTTTTTTGTAAAACTTGACATCTTAGAGTCAATTATTTAGTTATTGGAATTTTATGTCTACTTATTTGGTTTTTTTTTTGGTTAATTTAGCTACCGTTAATTTATCATTTCGGTTCTTTGTCCGGTTTTGGACTGAACCGGTTCTAAATTGATTTTTGAGATAATTGTGGTTAAACAGGTAAATAATTGAGATGGTGTAAAAGTAAATGAGTTATGTCAGTATTTTTTTAAATAGTAGTATAAACACTTTATAATCTTTTACATAACAAATATTAATTGTTATAAATGTATATTTTTTAATTTATTAGTTTGATGACAAATATTAAAAATTGATAAATAAAATAGATCAGACATTATTAAATTATTAACTTTAAGATAAATATAACAAAGTACAAATTACTTTAAGATAAATATAACAAATTACAAATTACTTATAAATACTAATTTTCACATGTTTATTTTTTATATCGTGACAAAAAAATACTTAGAGTGATATGTTTTTTTTAAACTATAAACAATAATTACTTTTAGCTACACAAAACAAATTACAACGTGATCATATGATGATTACAGTTACAATTTTTTTCTTTGTGATGAATGTTGTTTAATTTTAAACATTCATAAGAAACTAAATTATTTTAGTCATAATGATTTTCTTTTACCATGACTATTGTTTACTTTTAGAGATTTCAAAGAATTAATTTGTAACCATAGAATACTGTTTGTCATGTTCGCTTTTTTAAACCGTGACAACAAACTACTTATAGTGACATGCTTTTTTTAAAATTGTGACCATTTATTACGTTTAGCCACACATAACGAAAAAAAACTTGTATGGACATTTTTTCCACTTAAACCATGACCACTGATTACTTTTAGTCACACAAACCAATTCTTCGTGTGAACATAAAGTACTTATAGTCACTGTTTTTTTCTTTTATCATGAAAACTGTTACTTTTACACACTAATAAGAAATAAACTAAACCATGATCATTACAAAAATATAGTCATTACATTTTTTTTGTCATGACTATTGTTTATTTTTAGTCACATAAAAACAATAAACAGTCACCTTTAAATATTAATAGTCATAAATTTGTTTAATCCGTGACAAAAAAACCCCTTATATTGAAATTTTTTGAATGTGTGAGATTGATAGCTTTTAGTCACAAAACAAATTAAATCGTGACTTGAATGTACTTATAGTCATATCTTTTTCATTTTACTATTATTATTGCTTACATTTAGACACACATATAAACTTAATCTTTCACCTTTAAATATTAATAGTCACATGCTTGTGTGTCTTAAACTGTGACCAAAACATAATTATGGTGATATGTTTTTTTTCTTAAACTGTGATCATTAATTACTTTTATATACATAAAAGAAATTAAATCGTGACAAAAAAAATACTTAGTCACATTTTTCTCTTTCATTATGAATATTGTATACTTTTACACACACATAAGAAACTAAACCGTGACTATAAAATACTTATAGTCACAATAATTTTCTTATTTCATGACAACTGTTTACTTTTGGACACACTTAATGAACTAAATCATGACCATTAAACACTTATAGTCACAATATTTTTCTTTTACCATACGTGGCTAATGAACTCCACCCTTTGGTCACACAAAGCAATTTCGTGACCATATAAGTTAGCCTTCTGTCACAGTTTATTCATGTGACTAATTCCACCATATAATTTAGACTCACACAATCAAACATCAGGGTGTCCCTTTTGTCACCGAAAGAGATTTCCGTGACCATATACATATTTATCGTCACAGTTAATAACCATCACAAAATTATTATAGACATCAAACAAATAACCGTGACAAACGATGACATTTGGTAACAATGTGGCAACCGTGACAAGTCTTTGTCACGATCCTTATGTTAAACCGTGGCTTAAGGTTTCAATGTGATTTGCAATGGTCACGGTTATTGAGATAAACTGTGGCTATCATAATAATACAAGTTCATATATGACCCTTTAGTCACGTCAATAACAAAAACTGTGGCTAGGCAGTTTGGACAAAACCGTGACCATAGGTCATTTTTGTACTAGTGAATGTAATACCGTAATGTTAAATATATATGCACCCCTTAGCAGTTGTAGCGACCAACCTAGGTGGGGGACATTAATCCCGATAGATCTATCCATAATATATCCGCGCTTACATAAAATGTAACTAACGGTTCATGATCTGAGGGCTGATGGAACCACATGTGTAATACATAATAGAAATGAAGTAGTTTCTATGTCCATATGAAAACGTAGCATGTATTTTTACCCCAAAACATAACAGTGTCAAAATAGGGGCTATGAAGACTCACCGTGAGTGCGATGTCAAATACGTGCGTAAAATGCAAATTTGCGTTGTAGATGGGTGATGAAACCGGATATTTTTAACCGAGTCTTAAATGATATAAGGGACTTAATAACTCCCATATATGATAATATGTATGTATAATGGTTTATATGTTTTAAATCACCCAACATTACAAGTTTCTAAATAAAACTCACTTAAAACGTCAAGTTTACATATATATATATATATATATATATATATATATATATATATATATATATATATATAATATATATATATATATATATATATGTATATATATATATATATATGTATACATATATATATATACATATATACATATATATTATATATATATATATATATATATATATATTATATATATATATATATAATATATATATATAATTTTCCTATTTTGAGGCTGTTTTTGACCAAGCTCCAAAACGATTTAAGCATTGGTTTTCTTAGACATAAAACTACTATATACAAAGATTTTTTAAAGTCAAGAACGGACATTTTTCGAGGTGTTTAGGTTAGGGAAAAAGCTCGTTAAAAACCCTATGTTGGTCATTTTTGAGCTGTCAAACTTTCGGGTTCCCAAATAATATCTGGGGGTTCTAAACTCCGTATTAGATTATGAAAACCTCCAGATTTTTAGTTAACACATAGATCTAACTTTTGAGACAAAAATCAACTCATTTCGTTATGAATTAGTTATGAGTTTTCAAAGTCTACATATATTTCTGCCGAAAATCCGGATTTCATAAACTTGATACAACTTGTGATTCTTGTTGTTGTTGGTGATTATATATACTATGCAAGACTTATATAAATATAAATGTAAGAAATTATAACTTAGTATTTACTTACTTTGAAGTGTTAGGAGAATAAAAATGAATAGAAGTTGAGTTCTTGAACTTTGTTGCACCAAAAATGCTTGAAATAATGCAAGAACACAAAGTTGCAAAGTTTTGGTGTTCTTGCACCCCTTTGTGGCCGGTTTTGGAGTTAAAGAAAGGAGAGGATTTGATGCTTGAAGGTGTGAGAATGAATGAATATAGTTAGTCTTATTTATAGATGAAAATCATATAGATCACTATGAATGAGTTCTAATACTTTGCTTTCTCCGTTAACATCCTCAAAAGGTTGTCTAGTTATCTTAGTTAACATGCAAGTTTTACACTTTTCAATATTCATGTTAGAAGCAGGTAATAAACTCATTTTAGACATGTCTTTTAATCTTTTATAATTAAAATGTTCTAGTCTAGCATGTCATAATTCAAACTTCTTTAAGTTACTTACAGAATTAGATATCATCATGCAATTCGAAATATGAAAGAAGGATAATCAAGATTTAACCTAATCATTCCATTACATACATATCCAAATCCAATAAAGGTACCATGTCTTGACAAGATATACTTGTCACTTTCTAGTACTTGTTTGTAGCCAGACTTACTTAATACTATTTTAGATATGAGATTCTTTCGAATCCCAGGTACATACAATACATTGTCTAAAGTTATACACTTTCCAGAAGTAAACATAATAATAATACGTCCTATTCATTTTATTGGTTCAGTTGCAACATTGCGCATCTTCACTACACATCTTCAATTGCTTGACAATCTTTAAACCAATGAAGATCTTTGCAAACATGACTTGTTGCACCCGAATCAACCCACCAAGCAACATCATCATCCTGCACATAAAATGCCTCAGAAGTTATTGAAACATAATTCTGAACAGATTTGCAATATGTAATAGATCATAATTCTTACCTTGTTGCTTTCCTAGATCCTTAGATCCACTTGGACCAGCCTTAGTCCCACTTGGACAAGCACCTTTGTTCACTTTCTTTAAACGACAATCCTTTTTGAAATGACCAGTTTTACCACATTTCCAACATGCAAATTTAGGCTTTTTTGTTGGAAAACTTGTCGTCATCATCATTGCACTTTCTTTTACCCTTACCCTTGTTGGAATTCTTTGATCCTTCACATTCCACCATATTCACAGAAGAACTTCCAAGATTATTCTTACCCTTAGGATTATTATCAAGTTCTTGAGTCCTTAAAGACTCTTCAATCCTAAGATGACTTCCAAGTTGAACCAAAGTCAGTTATTCCTTTTTATGTTTCAGAGTATGTTTAAACTCTTTCCATGATGGTGACAGTTTGTCTATAATGATAGCAACAGAAATTGCTTCATCCATTTTCAGATTACGTTGACCAAATTGTCCTAGGATCCTTAACAATTCGTGATTGTTCCATGACATGCCTAGTGTCAATCATCTTATAGTTCATGAAATTTCCAACCATAAACTTTTTACTAGACGCATCTTCTGCCATGTATTTAGATTCCAACAAATCCTATAGTTCCTTTGCAGATTTGACATTTTGATAAACATAAAAAATAGAGTCAGACATACCGTTTAGAATGTGTCCACGACATATGTAGTCATCATTTTCCCACTTTGATCTCTCCCTGGCGTTCTCCATAGTCTCATCTTCAGTGAATTCAGGCATGGGGGTACTTAAGACGTACACCACTTTCCGGGTAGTCAACAAGAAATGCACTTTCTTCTACCAACGTCCAAAGTCTTGCCCTTTAAACTTCGCCAATTTGTTGAACTTACTCGTCATGTCCTTCACAGATTTTGCGTGCGCCATTTTTGCAAAATACTTCAATCTTAGTAGAATATACGGAGGATTGCAAAAATTACATGAAAATCTGAGAGTCGTGAAACACTTTCAGATAGAAGTATTTCGATGGTACAATCGAAATCCCAATAGGATAAAACTTAGAGATTCGAACAGAGAATCTGGAATTTTTATGATTTCTTGTACATTACTGACATAACCAAAAACCGCTGGTATTATTGGACCCGCCACCAGAGGCTACTGCCCATGGAACCCCGCTATCGGGGGCGCTGCCCCCGAATCCCCGGTAATTAATCAAACAATATTTAACAAGTATGCACTCCGCACCATCCCAACTTGTTCAATATGTAATAAATATATTTTTGTGAAACAAGTTTATCTCATTACACTTAAATTATATTGGTGATAAATCACCAACAATACATTATCATCGATTATGTAGCGTGATACCCTAATGGGTTACCACTTCTCATTACCATATATTTATTGTTCTTAACAAGGTCTAATTGTTTGATATTCACACCAAATCTTTGAATATTCGAATTTGACCTTCATTTTAATTTATGATTTCAATCCTCAAATTATTATTATTATAATCATTATCTTTATTTCAAATACTCCCTTTCATTGTTTATCTTGTCATCGAGATTATCACGTCAACCTTTCTGTTAGATTAAACAATCTATTGAACTATGTTTTCAATTATTAATAATAAAATATTAAGTCACCTCCATCCCTCCATGAGGTTGTGCAGTAGTATACCTCTAGCCTTAAGTAATAACAAGTTATCACTCTTATACTGCTGACTAAAATGAGCATTTCAACTCTTATACTCATGTATAAATATGTTAGCTTAAAGTGGGACATCTTTAGAGAAATTAATTAGTACACATTACTTTTTCATAATAACAGTTATATTACCATGTGTAGTAACAATTTAATTTGGTCCCCTATTCATAGTATAGGCTCGACAACACAAATTTTCTTGTGAAATAGTTTAGTCTTCCTAACAGGACTTCATTATTTTAATATTAGTGAGTTTGTTCATTAGTCGTACATTCGATTATATAGATTTTAAATAATTTATATTAACCTAGTATATTTTTTTTAAACTCATTGCATCGGATTTGTATGATTTTACTTTGGGTTACACATTTAACTTGTATTATTTATCAAATTATGATTTTCGTATTCATCAAATGTTTTCTGTAAGTTTTAGTCCAACAATTTAGGATATTTATATTGTATTCCTGACAGCATAAATTCACATCTCATTAGGTTATTTGGTTTCCAACACACCTTTCAATGCTTACTTTCGTAGCTAGAGTGACAACACGTATGACAATTACTTTATTAGGCTAGAAAAAAAAAATAAGGTCACCCAGTCAGCACAATCGTTGAATTTATAAATCATTCCACGTGAGTTTACTTAATATAGAAACTCTTGTGTGATGACAAGGTTTGTCCCTGATTCAAATTACACATCAAATTTATATTGTTTATGATGCCTTGTGCATCCCTTTAAGTTATAGCGAGTAATCTTTCTTTTCTTATTGACATCGCTTATCATTTCTTTCTGTATTTATGTATCATCACATTTTATTATATTTTACATGTTGATAATGACCATTTCTCAACTCAAGTCACATGTCGGGACTACTCGGTTTACTCATCTGTTTTTTTCAAATGAATATACTTATACAATTATTATCAATTATTATCTAGTTGAATCATGTGAAAATTTTTTATTTATTATCAATTATTATCTAGTTGAATCCCTATCTACTGTGAAAATTTTTATTTATCTCATCAACAAGTGCATCAGATTCTCAATTCTAGGTAGTTAATGCTCATTATATTAGTTTTATTAGCAATACTACTTATATGTTATATTATGTTCTCACATTGTAATTTATGTCATGTCACTTTTTTATTTGGATTAACCCTACACCCTTTAAGATTGTCAGTAGGTAAATCATTAGGTGAGTTCATCAGATTTTCTTAATTGCGCACAATACAGATACCAAGAAGCAGGGTCGGCCATTACCCTGTGCAGGTTGGTCCACTGCACAGGGCCCCCAAATAAATAGGGCCTCCATTTTTTTTAGCAGACTTATATATGTATATGTGTATTACTTAAAGGTCCACATCTCTAGTAAGCCCACATCTTAGTTCTATGATAATTCATTTGCTAATCCACTTCTAGATTCATTTCCATTATTCACAGCTGCCACAAAAATGACCCTCCTACTTCCTATAGACAAGAAAACGACGACGTGGACATCTAGGGGTCAAGCGTCGATTGAGCAATGGGCGATGACCGATTGGGATCTAGGAATGGAACCGCAGAAATCTAATTGGCAACAGCTACAGTAGGCAACGACAGCAAGTCGACAATGGCTAAATGGAACCATGGAATTCCAATCGGAAATCGATCCCAACCTCGTCTAGTCGTCTTCAACGTTCGAGTTCTATCCAGAGGTATGTAAATAGAAACCTTAAACCTACAAGGCGTAATCCATATTCCATAGAAAAATCAAAAATCGAAATACTCTTTGTCTCTTTTATTCTTCTCCATTGAAGCAATCTATTACATTCTTCAATTACTTCTCAAAATTGAAATAATCAACAGACAATACAGATGAAATTGAAGTTGGAATGTTGGATTGCTAGAGTTTCATAGCAATGGGTGATGACAGATTGAGTGATTGACATAGACACATAGTGACCGACTAGAGGTAAATTTTGTAAACTAGTTTATAATAATCCCCTTTGAGTCTTTTACTAGTTATTGATTTTACGGTTTACGATTAATCAATTATAATTTCACTGATTTGAGATTGGACTTTGTTAATTCTGTGGATATAGGATAGACTATTGGATTTGACCCCAATTATTTATTATTCTTAAACTTTCAACAGATTACTACTATTTTGGCTTTATTGTCAAGTCGTCAACATACAAGAAGTTTAGAAGTTGGTTATTATCTTTTGCGAGACTAGATATCATCAGGTCACATAAATTCTATTGCCATTTCATTTATTATATTCTTGTTTTATGAATTATGGCTCCTAAAGTTAGATAATATGAATCTGGATATGAATCACAAAAAAGTGAGGAACTAGTATCATGCATGTGTTTCACTAAGATAGATCCGACAATTTTTTATTTTCTTAGTTGGCCGATGTTCTTTCATATCAACTCCGGATACATAATTTATTATTGTATTTTCTTTCTTGATTATCGTTTCTTGTGTATTAGTTATATATTCATCTCTATTGGTGAGTCATGTAAATGTAACCTCCGCGTAATATTTATTTAGCTTTAGTTATTCTAGATAATGTTACTAGCATAGTTACTCAATTTAAAAGCGAGTATTATATTTTATTTTCAGAAAGCATTTACTCGACACCAAGATCTACAATGAGTTTGTGTCTCCATATACTGTTAGGTTGAACAGATACATTGCTCTCAGCAAAATGATACTTGATGCCTCACAAACAAACTTTGATTTTTCTCATTTAGCGTGGCTTAGCATTTATAATTTTAAGTTTTAAATTAATTTATTCATACTTGCATATTTATCATTCTCGATTCAAGTTATTATTATTTCATTTGACAGTTATTAAAGATATATTCATAGTTATAAACGCATATATTCTATTTCACGCCTCCCCAAAATCCTATAGGTTTCTACAAAGTATTATCCTGTATAAATCAAAACTTATTCTAACAGAGTTCACGCAATCCTAGGGTTAAAGACTAAGCACCTAATGGTACCTAAATCACTTAAACCATTTTTCTAATACCATATTGAAAAGACCAAATATTTTTAAAACAAAATTTCACCATTCACAAGCAATATATCTCGAAAATATGGGATAACATAAAATTTTCTAAAGTCCTTCATTGATGCATAAATCAACCACGCAATATAACAAATTACAACCTCCAAGTACGCTATATAAGTTTAAGTTTACATGCCAAGTCATCTATGGTTCTACCCGACCCTCAAAAGTCAATACAAAAAAATAGTGTCTCGGTCAACAATATTCAATTCAACAACCTCATACTAGAGCCTTACTGTTATCTGCTCCACCTGAAATACAAAGTCCCCCAAAACCGAGGTAAGCCGTCGCCAGAGAGATTAAAAGGCTTTTTTAGCATAAAAGTACATATGCAAATTCGCCCCTCATCCGAGCTGGCGCTGGTTTAAACAACTTGGGGACAAACCGACTCGACCTACACACAGTAACGTGGCTCGCAACCTAATCACATAGTACAAGCATGCGTATAGAGAAATTATGATATCACGTATGCATGGATTTCTAACAGAATTGTAGGGTAATTATATCATATGTGTAAAATAATCATGAAAATGATAATGACATGGTAGGGTGATACAAATGAATCGAACATAATAAATATGCATAAACACATATAACTAATCATGCAGATGAAATTGTTACTCACAATTATACCAAAATTATTTATTCCAAGCATAATTGATGGAATTCCCGACAAACCGAAGTATCTAAATGCGTCACACTCGACTAACGACCTGAAAATAAAAGTACATTACTTAGAGCGAAGGGAGTGGGTGAGCCGATTAACATCGGCCAAGCCATGTGGATGAGAAGCAGGCAGCCACACCACCCCTTGCTTCTCGGCCTCGGCTTTAAACCCCTTTCCTCGGCCTCCTTCCACCAACATGGGTTCACTCTTTTTTTCTTACTTTCAAATGGTCAAATGACCGTTAATATAAAAAAATTAAATACACTCTATAAATATTCACTTTCATCCATTCATTTTTCACACTTTTCAATTTATACACTTTAAAATTTCTCTCTTTCAATCTAAACTCTCATAGATCTCTCAACTTTATATTTTACCCTCGTTTGCAATTTTTATTTTTATTGTGATGAAATCGTATACGTCTTCGTCATCATTGTCATCACCATCTTCGGAGTCGTCGGAAGACGAATATGAACGTAATCAACAAGTCCTTGCAACATTTTTACATGTCACCTCTGCACAATTTAATCAACATATACGAAGAATTGCAATTCAGAGAGATTGTGCAGCTGCAAATGAACGTCTTGTGCATGATTATTTTTCAAAAAAATCCTCTCTATGAAGATGATATCTTCAGAAGAAGGTTCCAGATGCGCAAAAACTATTCCTACGAATAGTTAACGGTATGGAGCAAAATTTTGAAAGTTTTACCTTGCGATGGGATGCTCGAGGTAGAAGAGGATTTACTGCATTACAAAAATGCACATCTGCTATTCGGAAACTCGCATATGGCATGGTGCCAGATTCATTTGACGACTCTCTATATATGTCAGAAAGAACTTCGCGTGAAAGCTTGCAAGCATTCTGCAAGGGAACTATTCAGCTGTACGGACGAGAATATTTGCATAGGCCGACTGAAAGCGATGTTCATCATTTGTACGCGTCCCATGAAGCAAAACGTGGATTCGTGGAATGTTTGGCAGCATCGACTGTCACATTGGGCATGCATTAATTTCCCTACAAAATGGTGAGGTCAATACATGCGAGGCGATTACCAACATCCGACAATTATGCTGGAAGCGGTTGCATCACAAGATTTATGGATTTGGCATGCATTCTTTGGCGTCGCAGGTTCCATCAACGACATCAATGTGGTTAATAAAACATGGGTACTATCTCACCGACGGGATATACCCCGAGTGGGCGACTTTTATGAAAGCTTTTTCGTGTCCAAACGATGATAAACGAAAAAGATTCAAGGCAGCACAATAGTTGGCAAGAAAAGACATTGAACGTGCTTCTGGTGTACTCAAAGCTCGTTTTGCTATAATAAACCTAGCACGACCATGGCACCCATAAAAAATTAGACACATCATGTATGCTTGTGTCATATTACACAATATGATCTTAGAAGACTAAGGCGTCGCGATATGTTCATTTCAAGAAATCGAGCTTCCATCCCATCAACATTCTACGTCCAATGAAGTATATCAAAATACGTTATTGGAAATTCATAATCGGGAAACACACAATAACCTTCTATTAGGTCTCGTAGAACATATTGCAATAGTCCAAATACCAATTTTAGACGGCTAGTCCGTCTTTTTTTTTAATGTTCATCTAGTTTTTATACCTGTACTTAGTTTCGTAATTATAGTTTCATTTATTGTTATGTATTTTTTTATTTTTAATTCGGTAATTTTTTAATTTTTAGTTATGTAATAGTTTTAAATATTTATGAAATTAGTTATTTTAGTTTTAATTATTTTAATAATTAAAATGAATTTATTTTTAAAAAAATTAAAAAAGATGGAAAGGTTTAGAAAGATGAATATTTCCAACTTAGAAAGATGGGAAAGGTGAAGAGAGAAAATCTGATGTGACGCTGAGGTGTACAGAAAGGTGGGATTTGGGAAAGGCACGGACTCCCTTTACCCTTAATTGTCACTATATTTATTCATCTAAAACGAACTACTCGATTGGCCTAAAATTCCAACGTTTATGGACTAAAACAATAAATGTTTAATTATGTGGCAAAACTGTAACATCCGGAACAAATCCAGGTTAACAAACTATGACCTAATCAGTATTTAATAGCCAATTATAACCTAATCAATGGTCATTAGCAATTAATCAAAGTGATTAACAATGTTCATAAGGAAATTCAACTCAATTAGAATCAAATTCATCGGTGCGATGAATCGGAAAATTAATTAATCTGATCGATTTACGATACGAAGGATTAATTCAACTAAGTACATAATTAAACTATGATTAGTAACACTAGTCATACACTAATACACTTACTTAACATTAATTATGCAAGACTAAACAATTCATTAAAACAATGCATCCAAAAGTATTTACGAAATTACAAAAAAAAAAAGAGAAATACAAGAATACATTTCTAAATACTTTTATACAAAATATATATATATATATATATATATATATATATATATATATATATATATATATATATATATATATATATATATATATATATAAATACATGAAAATAATCCATAAAATCTGGCCATAGGGTAGAACTACCCAAGATTTGATTTCAGTTTTTTATTTCCCAACTCCATAACCTTTCATAATCAAATCTTTCACACCCCATTCTCCTTTCATTTCAACATGATCTTACACTCCACCTCCATTTGAAAGACCAAGACTTTGCCTATAAATAGAGTGCTTTCTTTTCATTATTTTCACACCAAAATATCTCTTTCTCTCCTCTCAAAACCGGATCCCACACACACACACACTACAAACATTTTCATTCAAGTGTTCTTCGTGAAATTCAAGTGTTCTTGGTTCAAATCTTGCAAGAGTTCCAACTTCTTCTCAATTTCATACTCCAAATACATCAAAGTAAGTAAATACTAACTTATTTCATCATATATTTATGTTTATATAAGTCTTGCATAACATATATAATCACCAACAACAAGTTTCATAAAAACTCAAGTTTATAAGTTTCTGGTTTTTGTTTTTAAGTTGTTTCTTTAAATGTGTTTATGAATATATAAACACATCATAAAAGTGTTAATATTATGAAAACAAGTAATATATATGTGTTTTATAACTTGCATACAAGTAGTCTTTGAATAAACAACAAAAATCATACGTTATTTCAAGTTTATAAACTGCGGACATTTCGGCAGAAAATTATATCGACTTTGAAAAATCATAACTAATTCATAACTTAACGAAATGAGTTGATTCTTGTTTCAAAAGTTAGATCTATGTCTTAACTATAGATCTGGAAGTTTTCATAATTTATTTTGGAGTTTAAGACCTCCAGAAATTATTTGGGAAACCGAACGTTTGACAGCTCAAAAATGGCCAACATAGGGTTTTCAACAAGCTTTATCCCTAACCTAAACATCTCGAAAAATAGTCGTTCTTGATTCTAAAAATCCTTTATATATAGTAGTTTCATGTCCTAGAAAACCAAAGCCTAAAACGTTTTGGAGCTTGGTCAAAAACAGCCTCAATGTAGGCCGAAAAACCTCTGAAAAAGCTGGAAAAATTATAGGGTTTATTATAAAAAAAACCAACATGTTTTTACGTTTTTTGCGTTTTCGTCCCTCCATGTTATTTTTTTTCCATAAAAAACCTCAAGTTATTCTTTTCTTATTGGTTTAGTGAAATTTTGGACATTAGACCCCGGTTATAATTTGTGAACCGGGTTTTAAAAACTTGAAAAACCGGGTTCTAATGTCCAAATTTCACTAAACCAATAAAAAAAGAATAACTTGAGGTTTTTTATGGAAAAAAATAACATAGAGGGACGAAAACACAAAAAACGTGAAAAGATGTTGGTTTTTTTCATAATAAACCCAAAATTATATATATAAACTTGACGTTTTAAGCGGGTTTTATTTATAAACTTGTAATGTTGGGTGATTTAAGACATAAAAATCTATAAATATATATATTATCATATATTAGAGATATTAAGTCTCTATTATCATTTAGGGCTCGATTTAACTCAACCGGTGCATCATCCATCAACTTACGCTAAAAAAAAAAAGCATTTTTCGCTCGTTTTTGTCATCGCTCTCTCGGTGAGTCTTCATAGCCCCTATTTTTACTATTTATTGGGGTGGAAATACATGCACTGTTTTCATATGGACATCAAAACTGTTTATTTCTTATATGTATTACATGTTTGGTTCCATCAGCCCTCAAATCATGAACCGTTAATTGCATTTATTTGCAAGCGCGAATATATTGTGGATAGATCTATCGAGAGTCATTTCCCCCATTTGGGTTAGTTCGGGTCGGCTAACAGCGAGTGCATATATATTCAACACACGGTATTACGTATGGGAATACTGCACAGGGCAAACACATTTTAATTAAGCTTCGGTTGCATTATGGTTTATGTAATACATACACGGAATTTATGATTTTATAAATTCAACTCATCTGATAATGTCCATACAACTGGTCTTTTCGCGTAAACCTATGAGCTCACCAACAATTTGTTGACGTATTTTAGCATGTATTTTCAGGTGTTTAAGACATGCACATTCCTCGGAAGTATTCCATGGCTTCCGTTCATTTTGGAGTCGCATCATTTTCAAACTCGGAGATTTACATGCATCTTTCCGGATAAACTAAATCGTGTATTTAAATCTTGGTATTTTAACAACTACTTCGCTGTATTTTGGTTATGTAAAACAATATTTATATTTGAAGTTAAATCAATGTATTTTTGAAAACGTCCATATAGTGGTCGTTCGTTATGATTATGGTTACGCTTCCGCGACGTCACTCTTCGTTGCCAACCGGGGTAACGGGGTGTGACAAAAACCGTTAAAATTTGAAGTTTAGTTTAGTTAGTCAATAATTATAGGTTTCGAACCTATTTCGGCTAAAGTAACTTAATAAATTAATTAACTTGAAATTTAGATTAGATATTTATTCATTTTAAATAAGTAACCAATTTCCTGAATAATATATAAATAATTTGAATATATTTATCCTAATATTAAAACAATAATTTATTTATTAGGGTCAAGTTCAAAGTAAATTATAATCTTGTCAACTTAAATTAAAGTGTAATGCATTACCAATTTTAGCCCAAAATCATATTAATTCATTATTCTATGTTTAAGGCCCAAAATCAATATTAATATAATCACACATTTGTTGGGTCAAAGTACAAACCAAAATTTAAGATCTAAACTTAAACTTCTTAAATCAAAGTCCAACAAAATAATCCATTACATTCTCAAACCAAACTAAATTAAATAAAAACTTAGCAGCCCAAGGAATTGCTTTTCATAAAAGTCATAAAACCCAACACAACATACTTAACCCACTAACTTGAGAGACCCTCTAATCTAAGCCCAAACCCTTAAATTAATTCACCGGTCTAAACACAAAAAAACTCATTTAAAAGAAAATAAAACTCGTCATCTTTATGTTTTTGTTGTTGTTGTTGCTAAAAAACGAAAACAAAGACAAAGGCCAAAATGGAATAACAAAGCCCCCCTCCCCCTTCAAATATCTTTTGCTAGCCCCAGCTATGTAAGATAAAAGTTGATCTGAGCCTTAAGCCCAAACTACTAAATGAGCTTCCTAATTAACCCAAGAAGATGTTTAACACCACCCTCATTATGTTTCTGCCTTCTAAAGCTGTTGGCCAAGGAACCAAGGGAAAACAAAAAAAGGGAACGCCGAGAGTGAAGGAGAGAAGACTGACCATCGTGACCTCCGACCACCACCAAAACCTCAACTCTCTCTCTAAAAAATTGATTTCTATCCCATTTTTTTTTTACAAGCTTTAATCTCCATAATTTTGGAACCAAATAATAATCTCAAAAACTTTAGTTTAAACTATTATAGGTCATTAGAAATTCATTCTCAACAACATTTTGATGTTTATTTTAAATATTTAAAGTTTATTAGGTTCTTTCACAAAACTTGGAGAAAACTCCATTATTGTAGTTTCTTGATGGGTTGAACAAGATGAACAAATTTTTTTTTTTTTTTTTTTTTTTGTGATTATGACTTAAATTTCAGATTCTATATTATTCCTACAACTTTATTAAAACATAAATCATACAGGATCTAATAATTTAGACAATAGAATGTATACGTCTAAGCCTTTTTTTTCTAGAGCATATCTACTCTATGATTATGCATATTAGTATTTTTCATTTTTTTTGTTTGGGTCTTGAAGCATAAATAAGTTGGCAACATACTCAAAAGGCAAATATGAGGACAATGTGGAAATGGAATGTTGCAAAGATGTAAGTTCAAAAATGGTGAAATTCACTTTTATAATTCAAAACTAAGAACAACTAATGTATCAAAAGATGCAGAATTTGGCAACATACTTTAACTTCATGACTATTCAACAAAAATTTACGTTTTGTTTGGTTTTATTTTTAGAATATCATTTCACCAATATTTGATTACTTTAAGTTCATATTCAAGAATTAAATTCATATTTAACAATTATCAAAGGATATTCGTCAATTCTTGTATTTAAATATTTGTATAAACATACGGGTGTTACAAAAGGCTTCAACGAGATCTTCATCAAGCACTCCTATTTTATGATGTTCTTACTTATCTTATTCTTTATGTCCTTGTTTCGTTCTTGTAATATTAGCATTTGATCTCGTTTTGGTATTATATAAACAGTTTGTCTTCTTTTCTATTCCGCATGCTATGAAATTGTGTTATAAACGTATTTCATAACCCTAAAGCACAACACGACAGAGCGAGACAGAGAACGAGCGCACGGGATAGTGAGAGTACAGTGGCGGACGACGACAGAGGTACATGGAAAAAGAACAGCGACAACATAGGATTTGGGGAGAGAAGGGAAAAACGAAGGTCTAGGGTTTGGGAGAGGAAATTATGTATTAGAAGTTTAGGCATGTGTCCAAGAATACAAGTGTTGTATGATGCATACAACTTATTCATCATGTTGTAAACATAAAGGAAAAAAAATTATCATAAGAAATTGTTTATTTATTATCAAAATTACGATGTTTATGTTAGTATCCTATATGGATATATGAAAATTTACCAAACTCCATAAAATTTCTAGAATGTGTTACCTGTCAAATTGAATACATTTTTTTTATTTTTTACGTAAACATGTATAGGTTAACATTATAAGTTGTTAATTAAAAAATTATATTTTATGTTTGGTGAATCCATAAAATGACATGTATCATGCAAATACATAATATGATTTGTGAATCCATTTAAAAATTCAGATTTTATGTCTTGGGGAAAATGTTATAATACGAGAAAATTTAGGAACAAATTTAACACGGTTGTATATTTGTATAAAAAATAATTTCTTGCATAATCCAATAATAGTGTGAAATATTTGTATAAATGAAAATTTTCATACACGTCCTTGTAAAACATTATTATCACGAATATAATTCTTGTAGCTTTCTATACTACGTTCGTAACCTTTAAAACTCTGATATATGTCCAAATATCTAAGTAACTATTATTAGATCATTTAAAAAAGTCAAAACATTATCTTTTTAATTCTTCCATTTATTAAATCCTCAAAGTACCCCTTTTAACCCAAAAAAACCATCGGCCTCCTAAATCCCAAGACAAAAAGATCAGTCTCATCATACTCTTCTTATTGACTTCCTCATGTTCAATTCAGTCGATCTCTTACTATGTGTACTAATTGTTCGTTTTAGATAGGTATAATTTAATCTTTGCTACTAGATGTTCGATTCTAAAAGGTAATGTATATGTAGAGAATGGATCAAACGAGGACCTTCTTTAAAATGAAGACGGTAAGAATCAATTACAATATGACACATCATCCATTTTAATCATCCATTTTAAGGGCATTTTGGACCATATTAAATTTAAATATAAATGATTTGAAATTTAATTGAAATGGTAATCTTTCTCCAACGGTGTTCCACCCCCATGCTCGCTTCTCCTTGAACTCCGACGGTGTTCCACCCCCACCATCATCTCTGACGTCTCCTATCATTCAATCTCAACTGGCCATCGAACTACTCTAGCCTCCCTTTCTCTACTGACGGCCGTGAACAAACCGGCTAAACATAATCTAGATGAAAACACGAACAACACCATAATGGAGTCATAGTCGAGCAACACAAATGTTAAGAAACAAGCCGAGTAGCATCACCATGATGACATCGTCATGAAGAAACCGTCATGGGTAACCGAAGGATACTCTGTTATCATGAGAGAGAGGACGATATAGGGTTATTAAATAAAGGGTTATCTATGGAAGATTCAGATTCCCATTGAAGGTTACTTAAATTCCAAGTGAGATCTAGTTTCTCATTCATGTTCATTGCTAAGATATTATACGTTTTAAATATTTGTTCTTGAACAATGATTCATTTTTTGTATTATGTTTTGAGATGAATTATTATGAAGCATAATCGTTGTTTTGAACTCGTTTGTGAACCTCGGTTATGATACAAGCATCGGATCAATACGCTTGTCAATTAGTGTCATTGTATACGTAGGAAATGAATATGATGTGAATCGTATGATTAAATAGTATCACACCCCGTTACCCCGGTTGGCAACTAGGCGTGACGTCGCGGAAACAAAGGCATAATCATAATGAACAACCTTTAAATGGGACGTTTTCGACATACATAAAATATAAATATCGTTTTACAAGCATCACAAAATATAAAGTCACTAGTGCGGAGATTAAAATACATGACAAAAAGTTTATGTTATGAAAAGTAATCTCTGCAATGTTTGGAATGCACGAAGACTCTGAAAAACTTGTTGATATTGTAAACGTGTCATGAACATGATACCTTAGCATTTACGATCCTGAGAAAAACATGTTAAATACTTCAACATAAAGTTGGTGAGTTCATAGGTTTACTCAATAAGTAAGACATTGTATGGAAACACAAGATTTCAATGAGTTGTAAAAATAAAAGCGAATCATATAATTTAAGTATTAACATAAGCCTCATGACCACAAAACTTAACTTATGAGTGCCCTTGTGGTATCCAACACCATAATACCAAGATTCGTCAAATAATTATGCATCCGTTTACAATTGGCGCGACCAACCCGGATGGGGGCGTCAACCCAGATAGATCTATCCACAACGTAATTAACGGTTCATGATTGAGGGCGGTGGTGAAGTAACAATCTTATGTAATACGAAAAATGATTCAAGTACTTGTGTCCATATAAAATAAAATGTTGAACATGTATTCTCACCCCAAAATAATACGAACAATTAAAAATGGGTCTATAAAAACTCACCGTAAAAAATGATGGCAAAATGAGCGTAAAATTGAAGTTTCGTTGATGACATGTGATGAACTTGATGTGTTTAACCGAGTCCTAAATGATGTGAGGGACTTAACAACTCCCATAAATGATAATATGCATGTATCTTGGTTTTTTATGTTTTTAAATCACCCAACCTAACAAGTTCATAAATAAAACCTACTTAAAAACGTCAAGTTTATATATATATATATATATATATATATATATATATATATATATATATATATATATATATATATATATATATATATATATATATATATATATAAAATTCACGTGCTTTTATCGAGGTTTTTCGGCCTACTTTGTGGCTGTTTTTGACCAAGCTCCAAAACGATTTGCGCATTAGTTTTTATAGTCATAAAACTACTATATACAATAAATTTTTTAAGGTAAAAACGGTCATTTTTTAAAATTTTAGGTTAGGAAAAATGCTCGTTAAAAACCCAATGTTGGCCATTTTTGACCTGTTAGACTTTTTGGTTCCCAAATAATATTTGGGGGTTCAAAACTCCATATTAAATTACGAAAACCTCCATATATTTATTTAAGACATAGATCAAACTTTTGAAACAAGAATCAACTCATTTCGTTAAGTTTTGAATTAGTTATGATTTTTCAAAATCGGTGTAATATTTCTGACAAAAATTCGGATTTCATATCCTTGAAACAACTTGTGATTCTTGTTGTTTATTCCAAAACCACATGTATAAAATGCTATGAAACACATTTATATAACTTGTTTTCATATTATTCATGCTTTCATTATGTGTTTATACATTTATAAACACATTTGAAGAAACAAACTCTAAAAATAAAAGCTAGATGTTCATAAACTTAGTTTTTGATGAACTTTGTTGTTGTTGGTGATTATATATTATTATACAAGACTTGTAATTACATAAATAAAAGAAGTAATAAGTTAGTATTAATGTAGTATTTACTTATTTTGATGAAGTAAAACAATGAAAAAGAGTAGAAGACTTGATCTTGAATTGTTACACCAAAAACTTTCTTGAAAAACTTGAAGAACAAAAGTTGCAAACTTTTGGTCTTTTTGGGAGCCTCTTGGCCGATTTTTTTTGAGAGAAAAGGAGAGTGTTTTTGCTCTTAGATGGTGTGAAGAATGAGAGGAAATAACTCTCTATTTATATAGGAGTTTGGTCTTTCAAATGGAGGTGGAGTGTGAATCTAAGATTGAA
Organism: Centrapalus pauciflorus; assembly: GCA_020465985.1. NCBI lineage: Eukaryota > Viridiplantae > Streptophyta > Magnoliopsida > Asterales > Asteraceae > Centrapalus > Centrapalus pauciflorus. Next base: position 170,179 of record JAANYP010000239.1, read on the forward strand.
AGGGAGATGATGAAAATGCTTTAATTTAGATGGTGAATGGGTTGTGTAATAAAAAAAATGAAGTCAAACTCTATGAAGTACTACCTATGGCCAGATTTTTGAAGATTTTATAATGTTTTTCATTTTTTTTTGTATAAAAGTATTTCAAAATTTATTCTTGTATTTTCCTTTTTATGTAAATTCATAAATACTTATGAATGTATTAGTTTAATGCATTATTTTAGTCTTGTATAATTAATGTTAAGTAAGTTTGTTAATGCATGATTAGTGTCACAAATCTTAAATTAATTATGTACTTAGTTGAATTAATCCATCATATCGTAAATCGATTGGATTAATTAATTTGTCGTGTCATCGCACCGATGAAGTTTATTTTAATTGAAATGAATTTCCTTATAAAATTTGTTAATCATGTTGATTAATTGATAATGACCACTGATTAGGTAATAACTTGCTAATAACTACTGATTAAGTTATAATTGTGATTTTGTGCCGGTTGTTACAAAAAGTGAGAATCATTTAAGTGAAATAATTCTTATTTTTTATTGTAAATAATGTTTTGTTGCATGTTTAACGTGAACAGTGATATTTATATTCTAATGGATTACAAAATGTGAACCATTACGTTTTTTAAAGTTCATGTGATGATTTTATATTCCGAACAGTGATGAACCATTGTGGTGGAATGAATCTCTGATGGTGTCGTGAACAATGGCGGTCGAGTGAATCAATGGTGGTGTTATGAATAATGGTGGTGAGTAATTTGTTGGTCGTGGTGTTGTGAACCACGGTCCACAACGGTGACCACCGGTATCATGATCCATGACGGTGGTGTTTGTGAATCACGTTGGTGCTATCAGTTACCAGTGGAGTCGTGAATCAAGATAGTGTTGTGAGTCAGAGGTGGTGTTGCGAGAGTCATGAATCTTTATATTTAAAAACTATGAACTTGATTTATATTGTAACACATTATTTCCAAAATAAAATGAAGGGAGAATGTGAAAATGGACCAAAATACCCTTTAAGTGTGAATCCAATCAGCATATTTGCAATTTATTTACATTTATGTCACTTTATTTCTTATTGGTTGATTCACAAAATTAAAGCCTCTTATTGGTTCCTACCATCCTCATTTTAAACACACTCCTCACGTTATCCTTGTATAGTGTATGTGTATGTGTATGTGTATGTGTATGTGTATGTGTATGTGTATGTGTATGTGTATGTGTATGTGTATGTGTATGTGTATGTGTATGTGTGTGTATATATCATGAATAATACGAAGTAATATTGTAGGTCAACATATGCACGTATATGAGAGTTATAATGTTTAGAACGATATATGCAAATTAAGCAATTTTACAAGGATATATTCGTAATAAGCAATGTTTGTATTTTTTTAAAGGGAGTGCATATTGGAGGTTTAATAAATGGAAGAGTTAAAAAGATAATGTCTTGAATTTTTAAATGATATAATAAATATTAGAGATTTGGACATATATGCGAGTTTTAAAAGTTTAGAATGTATATGTGTAATAAATTTTTTTACAAAAATGTGTTTGAAATTCTCCCTTATAAATACATATTAAACTCTTATTGATATATGTATGTAGAGTCAGGTTCAAAAAAGTACCTCTCGAAATCAAGTGCACCCGAAGGTACCAACCTTAAAACCTTTTTTTTAAATTTTTTTTCTCATAACCATGTTTAAATTAATGTTATACACATGATATATGAATTTCACATACATTCACACTTTCTGTGTCCTTAAAACTTATGAGAATGCTCAATGCATATTTATGTGAATGGTCATCCATGTGAATGATCATTTCACACAATGTGAATGGTGTGAATGACCATTCACATGATCTTTTTTTATCATTCACAAGATTTATGATGTTGCTCCTTTTGAAAAAAAAGTCTTATAATGTTTTCTTATACATGTTTATTCAAAAAAAATATATGTGAATGATCATTCACATTAGGGTACGCTGGAATCCCATAGGTACGCTGATGAACCTGATTCTATGTATGTATGTATATATATATATATATATATATATATATATATATATATATATATATATATATATATATATATATATATATATATATATATATATATATATATATATATATATATATATATATATATATGATGATAAAAAGTTGATATTTATTAAAGGATTAATATTGAAAAAAAAACCCACGGACTTTCATGTAAGTATCGAGCCTTTTTTTCCTTCTATTTAAGTTCCTAAACAAAGTTTTCTTATTGAAAACTATATAGTTTTAACCTGATACCTGCTTAACATGTAAAACAATTAGTTCATCAAATAGTTTATTATTAAGAAAACCAATTTTTTTTCCAAATTTCACGATTAAGTCAATGGACTTTCTTTTTTCTTGTTTAGGTTATTGTACCATTTACCGTTTAGTGACCTGCCAAACAGGTCAAATATATAGTTTTGAATAAGACAAAACTTGTCTAGGGACTTAAACACTCGGAAAAAAAAAGTACATTGACTTAATCAATAAATTCATGAAAGTTTGTAGGGTTTTTTCAGTACTTACCATTTATTAAATGATAAACACTATCATCATTATATTCTTTTAACATTGATGATTTAATACAAATTTTGTACATACACTTGCGTTTTTATTATGGATACACGTTTCCAACCTCCACTAATTAATGAGCGGGGATAAAGACACACGGTATAATGGTATATGCATATTTTCAATTTTCTTTTCATTTATGCGCTATATCTTTTGTCTCCAATAAATATTTTTAACTTATAAAAATTTATATAACTGGTAAAAATCTTGCACGAATACTTTATATTGCTATTATGAAAATTAGAGATGTGTGTGATTTATTACTAGACCGGAAAACCAATGACCAATATTGAAATGACAAAATGAAACAGGTACCATCCAATCCAATTATTAGTAACTCATTAGTTTTCAAGCTCTGCATATCCATCATCTTTATAATGTCAATATAAAATAGTTGCATAAAGTTCTTATCAGTTGTATATCATTTGCAAGTCAAAACGCATTTGTTGGAAAAATATATAATCACCCAATGAAAACAAAAATAAAATAACTACTAAATGAAAACAAAATGAAAAGTTTAACTTGTTTTTGAACAACAAAAGAATTACTAACAGGAGTTACTGCATGGTCATCACCCCCTACTAGAAACCCAAAAAAATATATTAATGAAAACTAGCAAGATGCTAGCAACAATTAAAATACAAATTTAGAAGAAATACGAATGACAAATACACCGCTACTCCCAAATTAAAGACTTGCAATTACCCCTATATTTCAACCACCAAATACATTGACTTGAATTTCAGCTTTGATGTCGACGCTGACAATCTCTTGCCATTGAATGCTAAGTTATTCCAAGCTTTCCAAAAACTAATCCTCCAATGATGACCTCAATGAACTTACATCTCGATTTTGTTTTACAACTTTGTAAAACCCTCTCAAATATATGACCTAATGATTCATGTAGTCTGCACGATACGTTTGCCCGATTCAAAACCTACCTCCACAATTCATTGCTTAACGGGCATGTGTAGAGAAGATGCTCCTCCGACTCTTGTGCATCATTACAAAACGGACATGATATCGAATCTATATTTATTCCCTTGGAAGAAAGGTTCTTCCGCGACTTCGCGTAGGTAAATGACGCAATGAAAGTTTCCAAACAAAGCAATTAAGTCTTCGAGGCATCCAATGATTCCAAAAGAAATTACTATTATCAAAATTGCAAGATAAACTATCAACTATCCCTCTAAGTGATCTACACCGAATATAACCCTTATACGTCACCTTCCCAGTTTCAGCCATCATTCACATCACACAACACCGCACTTCTTAATAGCCCTTCTAACTCACAAATTTTAGTGCTTAATCTATTATCCTCCAACTCGCTAGTCAAGACCAAAACCCTCTTGCCAAACCTACCCCACTATGAGTAGGAGACACCCTCATACTAACAGAACAATCTTTATCACTTTCAATGGCAAACAATTCAGAAAAAACACACAAAAGTGGGAGCTACCTAGCCACCTATCAACCCAAAATTTGGTTTTTCTTCCATTTTAATAACACGAGAAAATAAATCATAAATATTCAACCTTAAAGCAGATAAAGTTTTCCATGTTTTAATGATATTAAGCCAATTTCCAACCTGCCTTTGATTTGCTGAACACTGTGAATCCACCCCATCAACCTTGCGTATTCCTATAATCACCTTGTACCATAAAGCCTTATATCATGCTTGAACCTCCACCACAATATGATTAGAAGAGCAGTATTAGCAGCTTTGATAGACCCAATACCTAACCTACCAAGTCTCTTCAGAGTAGATATCTTCTTCCAATCCACCCAACATATCTTCAATTTCCCATTTGCCGTTGATCCCCAAATAAATTTGCTTCTCTGCTTTTCAATTGCTTCAATTAACACCTCAGGAGCTTTATATAAATACATAAAGTATAATGGCAAACTTCTAAGGATTGACTTACATAACGTCACTCTTCCACCAAATGAGATGTTCTTTGTCTTCCACATAAATTCGATTTACTTTATCAATAACAAGTTTCCAATTGTTTGCCGAATTCATGTTGGCACCAATGGTTATTCCAAGATAACTAAATCGGTATTTTTGCCTCCTCACATTTGATACTAGTTGCGAAGTTCCTGACCTCCGAATCACTAGCTCAAATTCTGAAAACCTTACTTCTCAAATAATTTACTTTCAAACCCGAGTTTAGAATCCTTTTAAAATTTAAAACATTCAAAAAATCCCACCTACCAATAAATAAAGCATCATCAGCGAAGAGTAATTGAGATAATATTGGTCCATTATTTGGCAACTTCACTCTGAAAAACAGACTCTTATTGGTAGCTTCCGTCATAGCAACATGCAAGCCTTCCATTGCAATAATGAACAGAAATGGTGATAAAGGATCTCCTTGCCGTAATCCATGCGAGACCGAAAATTTATTTGTTGGAGACCCATTTATTAACATCGAAGCCCTTGCAGATTCAAGGCAACCCGGTATCCAAAGCCGCCACTTAGAAACGAAACTCATCTGTTCCATAATTGAGTCCAAGTATTTCCAAGTAAACGAATCTAAGGCCTTATCAAAATCAACTTTAAGAAGGAGTTTATTCTTGGATTTTTTTTGCACAACTGCACACTTCATTTATTATCAAAGGACTATATAAAATTTGTTTGCCCTCCATGTATGTTGATTGTTTTGACAAGTTTACCATCCATCTTTTTAATCTTTCCACAAGAAGCTTTGCAATGATCTTATATATGCAACCTATAGGACTAATAGGACGATATTCCTTCAACGTAATCGGATCATTCACCTTTGAAAAAATGGAAATGAAAGTCGCATTACATCCATTTGAAATTCTCCCCCACCATCAGGTCCCGTGGCCTTTTCACTACCACATGCCACACTGCTGCCTTAATTTCTTCCGATGTGAATGTAGCCATTAACATAATGTTTTCTTCAACATAAACTTTTTTGAACAAGGGGCTCGCAAAGATAGGTCTAACTTGCATCTCTTTAGATAACTTAAAGGAGAAAAAATTAAAGGTCACTTCATTTATTTTATCCAAATCAGTAATCCATCTCCCATCAATACATAATCCATTCAACCTATTACGATCTGATTAGCCTTAATAATGTCGTGGAAGAATCTTGTATTTTTATCGCCATCAACTGCACATTTGATACGAGCCTTTTGCTTGAGATCCAAACATTTTGCATATTCGAGCTCTTTTATTTCTTTCTTCCGGATGAGTTATGGGAAGATCTCTAATCTCAGCTAATTTTTCAAGATTATCCACTTTCTTTTTCACTTCTTTGATTTTATGTTTCTTCTTATCAGTAACCTTCGATTTCCATACCTTGATCGCGCCCTTAACAAGTTTTAGTTTCATGGCCAGGATATTATCAGCATTAGCCCTGCAAGAACATGAATTCCAAGCATTTTCTACTACAGACATGAAATCCTTATGATATAACCATGAGTTAAAAAATCTGAATGGAATCCTTCCAAAATTTGCACCACGACAAGTCATAACAATGGGACACTCGTCAAAAATTCCATAGCCAAAACCGTTGCAGACAAATTATGCCAAATATCAATTAAATTTAAAGAAACAAAAAAACTATCCAATTTGCTAATTGATGCACTGTCCTCGCTCATCCAAGTAAACTTCCTGCCCCCATCCTTAATTTTGTAACTCCAGCATCTCCGATAAAATTATTGAACTTATCAACAGTAGACTGACAATATGCAGATCCAACTTTTTCCCCTCTATTTCTTAAATCATTAACGTCCTCATAATAACCCAAATCCAAACATTAGCTAGAATAATACCAGTAATTCCATCCATAAATCAGATCTCGTAGCAGCATTTCAAGGAGCATAAATGTTAGCAATAAACATCAACAAATTAACTCCTTTTAATTTACCACTAATTATAAGGAATTTAGTTAGTCTAATGCTGTCAGACTTGGAAAAAATTGAAGAGTCCCATAAGTTGATTAAACCCTCAGGTCTCCCTTGAGCAGTGGTCGAATTATATTGCACAGATTAATCATTCCACAATGAACTAACATTAATACTCTCTGAATTCGAGAATTGCGGAATGGCAATAAACTAACATTTTTTTCCCTTTGAAGCATGCGAACCCAATCCAGCTTATTCCTTCCCCCAATTCCTCTTATATTTAGAGATAAGTGATTCATTAATTACCATTAGGAACTTTCACATTATCATTAACCAACTTCCTAATTTTCGGTTCAAAGCCAACCATTTGAAATCCAATTTTATTCGCCACCTCCAATGTTTCTTTGACCTCCTTCGTGAATGCCAGCTGACTGTTTACTGTCAAAACCTTCTTTCAAATTAGACTTGTTAATTGAAGATATGATTACCTTGCTCGATGATATATTAGAAACCTCCCTAGCAACAAACGACATTTCTCTCCTAATTTGTAGAGCTTTACTTTATTCCACCTTCTATTTCTCATCACATCTGGCAACTTTGCTTCGAGACATCATCTTCACACTTTTCCTTTATACTCCTGAATGTCTAGCAACTAAACTTGATCGAATTTTAATGCTTGCAGACTGGAGAGGAAAATTTAGGTCAAAAATGGGTAATTCCGACGAACATAAGTGCAACTCAGTGGGTGGAATTGACTTAACACCCACTCCATGATTTTGATTTTCATTCAAAGGCCCATTTTCCGAATTCCTACTAGAAAGACCACAATTATTTAAAGTACCCAAATATAAAGAATAGCCCAACCCCATCACTATGACCCAACCCATCATTATGACCCACCAATAGATCCAAACCCTCCTTCAGACTATATCCTCTATCATCAACTGGACACTTAAATGCATCATTAATATTATAAAAAACATCGTCCTTAACAATCTCACCTTCTTCTACATCTATCTCTTTGATTCTAGAGACCTCCAGTGTTGGGAAATATTCTAAGTATGTCAAGCTGTTAGTTAGATTTCTCAAACTGTTAGTAGTATTTCTGTGTAATTTCAAAGTTCAAGCTGCTAGTTAAGTAAGTTCGAGCTGCTAGTTAAGTAAGCTCGAGATGCCAGAGTTAAAAGTTCAAGCTGCTCAACAGATTAACAACAGAAAGTGCTGAAATTCAGGAAGTGATTTATATTCCAAGATTTGAATATCTTCCAAGCATATCTACTACCAGAGAAATCAGAGTTCATCAAGGAAACAAATCAGAAGGCTATATATATAGATAGACTAGGTCTTTAAATTGTAAGTCTGTACGTGCAAGGTCTGTAATTCTGTACTTCATTGTTATAGCTTTCTGATAAAGTTTTTCAAGCCTCTAAGGTTGTAAAACCCTAAGAACAGTCTGTGTTCTTCGTCTAATCAAACAAATTAGAGGTAATTGTAATCAGTGAGTTTGGCAATACAAAGGATTTGATTGTGATTATATTTATTTGTTATTTTATTCTGAAAGTTTTTTTAAAACAATCAAGTGTTATTCCGCAAACTTTTTAATTGGACTTTGATTCAATACAAGGTTATTGGTTTATACTCTGATTTATTAAAACCAGATAATCTTAGGTGGTAATTTGATCTTGACAAGTGATATCAGAGCCACAGGTTTTTGTGTGTTATTCTTTGTTTTCAAATTCAGAAACTTTCTTTGTTCTTAAAAATTTTATTTTTATGTAATGGAATTTGAAAATAGCAGTAATGGATCTGGGCAAGGACTCAAAGTGCCTATGCTCAAACCCACTGAGTTTGAGATGTGGAAACTCAGGATTCAACAGCACATTCAATTTATTGATTATGCTATATGGGAAGCTGTTGAAAATCCTCTTGCAGTTGATCCTGAACTGGATGCTGATGGCAAACCTATAAAAACACCTCCAAAAACTGAAATTGAAAGAAATGCTAGAATGAATGAAGTGAAAGCTCTTACTCTTTTACATATAGTCATTCCTAATGCTTATCAACATCAGTTTAAAAAGTTATATATTGCTCATTCTCTTTGGATTGCTTTAGAGAAAAGATTTGCTAGCAATGCTAGCACCAAAAGGAATCAAAAGGATCTTTTAAAACTGTGTATGAAAACTTTTCTGGTGGCAAGAATTAACACCTTACTCAGATTTTTGATAGGTTTAATAAGCTAATAGGTGAATTGGAGAGTGCTAAAGTCAGCATGGATCAAGATGAAGTAAACAGAAAATTCCTCAGATCTCTTGGTGAAGAATGGACAGTCTATGCTGCCCAATGGAAAACCAAAGACACTCTAGAAGAAATAGAGTTGGATGACCTTTACAACAGCCTGAGAGTGTATGAATCTGAAATTGAAAATAAAAAGAAATCCTTTTCTTACAATCACAACACTGCTCTACTGTCATCAGCATTACCTGATAAATCAAATTGTTGTGATTCTTATTCAGGTGCTGATGGTAACTCTTCAGAAGTTCATTATGAAGCATTTGTTGCAATTGATGGACTTTTTGCTCTTAAGCTGAAGATCTGGAACAAATTCATCCAGATGATTTAGAAGAGATGGACTTAAAGTGGCAACATGCTATTGTTGACTATGAGGGCCAAAAGATTTCTGAAAAGAACTGGCAGACCAAACTTTCAAGCGAGAACAGAAGGCAAGCCAGCATTTGATAAATCAAAGGTTGAATGATTTAAATGCCACAAGCTTGGCCACTTTGCTAGAGAGTGCATATCCCAAGGTCAGCAGCCACCAAGACCCCATCAAATCAATCAAACTTCATCCTCACAAGCTCTTGCCTCTCAAGAAGACAATGTGTTTGACTGGAGTGACCATACAGAAGAGGAGTTTCAAAATCATGCTCTTATGGCAGAAACATCCACTGTCACTTCCACTGAACTACCATCTGAGGTAAATGCTAAACTCTGCTCTCAAACATGCAAAAATATGGTTAAAAAGTACAGAGATCATAATGAGAGCATGTGCAAAACTCTAGCTAAGATGGAAGAGAGGAGATATGAGTATATGCAGGCTATAGAAGATCTTGAAAAACAAATCAATGACTATAAGGATAATCAGATTCAGATGGGACATGATAGAACATATCATGAGTGGGAGAAAAAGGAACTGAATAAGAAAATAAAGACCCTAAATAAGAAACTTGATGAGGCTGAACAGAAGGTGTTAGAAGCTAACAAGAAAATAGAATCTATTAATATAGATTTAGGTAGCTTCAAGCTGGCAAATCAAAAGCTAGAACACCTAATGAAAGTCCAATATAAAGATAGGGTAAAATCTCAACTCAATCCCAAGGAAGGTATAGGATACAAAGCTACTCCACCCCCATACAACAACAAATACATTCATCCCATGAGTGAAGTTGCTGATAGGCTTGTGAATGAACCATTAGATGAGACAATGAAAACTATAGATCCTAACCTTGAAGACAGGCCTGAATCTAAAGAAGAACTGATTCCAAATGAAGGCTGTGAGTGTAAAGAAGTTGAGAGAAACTCCAAAACAATGAGTGCATCTATAGAACCTCCTACTTCCAGTTTCATCAAAAACCCCAGTGAGAAAGGAAAAAAGAAGATGAGCGTATGCAATAATGCTCCACATGTTTCTGTACCTTCTAACTGTAACATTGCATCCTCCTCAAAAACTAATAAAAGGGGTAAGACTATTCCAATATGCACATGCCAAAAGCATGGTGTCCAAAAGTTTCCCACACAACAGCAGGTAAGGGGAAATCAAAGGAACAAGAACCAGTTATGGTCCTACAAAACTGGTTCTCCAATCAAAATAGTCAAAAGATGTTTCCATTGTCGCAGGAAAAATCATTTGGCCAGGCATTGTTTATATAAACCATCTGTTACAAAACATACTGTGGTTCAAAAACAGGCGATTGTTCAAAACTTAAAAATTTCAAAGGCCAAAACTTCTGTCACACCAGTTCCAAAGAAGACAGTTGATCACAGGTACTTAAAAGTCAACAAAAGACAGCCTACACACCAAAAACAAATTGTAGCAAAATCCAAAGTAAACATTAAAAAGGTATGGTGTGTTAAAGGCAAAAACACATATCAAACTGATGCTGCAAGTGTTGAGACTGTTAAGTCAAAAGTTGGAACTGGTAGTGCAAATTCTGTAGCTGTTAGCACTAAAAACCCAGTTCAAACTGCTAAGTCTAAAACTGGAACTGGTAGTGGATCTTTTGAGACTGTTAATAAAAAGAGTGGAAAGAACACCTGGATACCTCATGTCATAACTAAATACTCTTCACAAAATCCACCATTGGATCTCACTAAATTTAAAAAGACACAAACAGTGTTTAGTTATGTTAATGCACAAGGACAACCCAAAACAATTTGGTTTGAGTTTACTCCACTACTAACTAAGCTTTTTCTGTGCAGGGCAACCACAGGAACCAACATAAGACAAGATGGCATATGGACAGTGGATGCTCTAGGCACATGACAGGCAATTCTGAATGCTTGTCAAACTTCAAAAGCTTTGAAGGAGGGTTTGTTGCATTTGGAGGCAATTCCAAGGGAGGTAAGGTAACAGGTAAGGGTACTGTCAAAGCAGGCAACATGCTATTCAATGATGTTTTGTATGTTGAACAGCTAAAGTACAATTTACTAAGTGTGTCTCAAATCTGTGATAAATAAAATATTTTTTTGTTCACAGACTCTGAGTGCATTGTTCTTTCAAAAGATTTTAAAATCCCTGAAAATCTTGTTTTACTTAGAACACCAAGAAAGGACAATGTCTACTGTTTGGACACGGATCTTTTATCCAAATCAAATACTTTAAGTTGTTTGATATCCAAAGCATCATCAAATGAGTCTCCTCTTTGGCACAGAAGGATGTGTCACATGAACTTCAAATCTATGAATGTTTTAGTCAAAAAGAACTTGGTAAGAGGATTACTACAAAAGGAGTTCATATGTGATGATCATTGTGTAGCATGTCACAAAGGCAAGCAACATAAATCTTCTCATAAGGCCAAAGAAGTAAATTCAATCTCATCTGCTCTTCATCTTATTCATATGGATCTCTTTGGTCCAACATCTGTTTTAAGTTTGAATAAAAGAGCATACTGTTTAGTCATTGTTGATGATTTCACCAGGTTTACATGGGTTTACTTTCTTAGGACTAAGGATGAAACTGCTGAGCTAGTCAAATCCTTTATTCTTAAGATAGAAAACCAATCAAATTTAAAAGTTAAGGTGATCAGGTTGACAATGGAACTGAGTTTAAAAATCATATCCTAAACAGTTTCTGTGAGTCTAAAGGCATTGCAAGGCAATATAGTACACCTCAAACACCACAACAAAATGGTGTAGCTGAAAGAAAAAATAGAACTTTGATAGAGGCTGCTAGATAGCTGATTCCAAACTGCCAATGACCTTCTGGGCAGAGGCAGTAAATACAGCCTGTTATGTTCTAAATAGGGTTCAAATTGTTCAATCTCAAGTAAAAACTCCCTATGAGTTATTCCATCACATGATTCCCTTAGTAGCTTTCTTAAAGCCTTTTGGTTGTTCATGCACTATTCTTCACACTATTAACTCACTTAGGAAAATTTGAAAGTAAGGTTGTAGAAGGTTTCTTTGTAGGTTACTCTACTCAAAGCAAAGCCTATAGGGTGTATAACAGTGTGTCTAAAACCATTGAAGAAAGTGCTAATGTTGAGTTTAATGAAAATACTGCAAATATCAAAGGCACTGGTCCTGATTGGTTGTTTGATTTAGATTCACTGACAAATTCTCAGAGCTTTGTTGAGTATACTGCAGGAGCTGTTGAAAACAGTGTTGGAACTATCAGCCCAAATTCTCATGCTGGTAACACAAATATTCAAGCTGTTGGCACAAAGTTTCCAACAATTGCAGATTCTGCTACATGGGATGAGTATACTATACTGCCACTTCTCTCTTGTGACCCACTAGGGGTCCTGATACATACAGAGTTTGAAGTGGCAATCCCAAGCCCTCAAGTAACAGCTCCATCCAATAGGGAAACAGTCCCATCTTCTGATCAGACTGTTACTTAAGCAGAATCCTCAAGTGGTGCTGAAGGTGATGATACAAATCTGGGAACATCATTTCAGACAGAATGAGAACCCACACTCAGGGTTCACAAGTATCATCCTCTCAACCAGATAATGGGAGACCCACACACTCCTGTGCAGACAAGGACAATGATTCACAAGGAGTCCACTGATGCTGAATCAGAAGTCCCTGAATTCAGTCTAGCTGCCTTTGAACATGCATGCTTCATGTCACCATTAGAGCCAAAGAACGCATCTGAGGCTCTGAAAGATCCATCCTGGATTAAGGCAATGCAAGAAGAACTTTTGCAATTCAAGATTCAGAATGTATGGACTTTAGTTGACCTGCCTAAAGGTAAGAAGGCAATTGGTACAAGATGGGTTTTCAGAAACAAGAAGGATGAGAGAGGTGTGGTGATCTCGAATAAAGCAAGATTGGTAGCTCAAGGATATACTCAAGAAGAAGGAATAGATTATGATGATGTCTTTACCTCAGTAGCAAGGATAGAAGCCATCAGACTATTCCTTGCTTATGCCAGCTTTAAAGGGTTCAAAGTGTACCAAATGGATGTGAAATCTGCATTCTTGTATGGTACTATCGAAGAAGAGGTTTATGTGTGTCAACCCCCTGGATTTGAGGACTATAAGTATCCAGACAGAGTCTACAAGTTAGACAAAGCCCTCTATGGACTCCACCAAGCCCCAAGAGCATGGTATGACACTTTGTCTTCATACCTTCTACAAAATGGATTCAAGAGAGGTACTCTGGACAAGAAATTGTTCACAAAGTCCATCAAATCGGAGATTCTTCTTGTTCAGATCTATGTTGATGATATCATTTTTTGATCAACAAATGACATTCTGTGCAAGGAGTTTGAAACCCTGATGCACAAGAAGTTTCAAATGAGTTCAATGGGGGAACTAACTTTCTTTCTAGGATTGCAGGTCAAGCGGAAACCCACTGGACTTTTTATAAGTCAATCAAAGTATGTAAATGACATCCTGAAAAAGTTTGGATACAAGGATACCAAAGTTGCTTGCACTCCAATGGACACTCACAAGCAGCTTGATACAGATAAAGATGGAGTGGATGTGGATATTCACTTATACAGATCCTTGATTGGTTCTCTAATGTATCTCACATCTTCTAGACCTGATATAATATTTGCTGTTTGTGTTTGTGCCAGGTTTCAATGTGCTCCAAAGGACTCACAATTGTTTGTTGTTAAGAGAATCTTTATATACCTCAAGGGACAACCAAAATTGGGGTTATGGTATCCTAAGGACTCTCCTCTTGAACTAACAGCCTATTCTGACAGTGACTATGGAGGTTGCAACATAGACAGAAAATCCACAACTGGTGGATGTCAATATCTAGGAGCAAGACTGGTCTCTTGGCAGTGCAAAGAGCAGACCACTGTTTCCACCTCATCTACTGAAGCAGAATATGTTGCAGCTGCCAGCTGCTGTTCCCAAGTGATGTGGATTCAGAACCAACTGAGATACTATGGTATGCACTTCCTATCTACTCCTATTTATATTGACAACTCAAGTGCAATAAGCATTGTACAAAATCCAGTGAAATTTTCCAAAACCAAGCACATAGACATTAGATTTCATTTTATAAGAGACTGTAATGAGAAGAAATTAATCCAATTTACCAAAATTCATACAGATGATCAGTTAGCTGATCAATTTACAAAACCATTTGATGTAGGAAGATTCACCTTCCTAGTATCAAATATTGGTATGGTTAATATGGATTAATTTGTTTTTCTTTATTCTCTCTTATTTTATGAGGAACATACTTATTGAATGTGCTTGGTTAAGGGGGAGACACTGTTTCATCAGAAAATGTTTAATTTTCACCTAACAGCTTGAGTCTATTCTCAAGCTGCTAGTTCATTTTACTCGGACTGTTAGTTGTTTCACTTGGTCTGTCAAAGTGTGCAGGGTAATTCCGTAATTCCTTATAAGATTGTGCGCGGGACTAGATATTTTTGAAAAGTCAAAACCTTTAAAGTCCCAGCTTCGTTCGATTGTAACTACCAGTTGCAAAAATATCTTCCAATCTTTTCATCTTCTCTCTGAGCGATTCTCACACAGTTGATTCAAACCCTAAAATCACTGTCTTGATGGAGTTTGTCAAAGAACACAACTGCCTCCCCTACTCTCTCAAACACACTGACCTTCAACCATTCCATGACATGATGGACTTTCTTCGAAGTTCCCATATCCGTCATGCTCTCACTATTAATCCCACCATCTATGTCGCCCATATAGAGCAGTTCTGGAAATCTGCCACGGTCAATACCTCTAATGGAGTCACCTCTTTTGTATCACACATTGATGGTAATTCTATTACCATCACTGAGGAGTCTATACGCCAACATCTGCATCTTCAAGATGCCACAGGTATAATTGATCTATCCCTTACCGCTTATGTTAGGCACAAAAAGGCCTCAGTCAAACCTGTTCTGCATCTGGGGGGGAGATTCTTAATCAAACCTGTTGATGCATTTGAAGGTTGAATTTAAGGACTGTTATATGCCTTATTGAGACCTGAAAATGATTTGCAATATCAGCCCAAAGTTGTTCTACGTGTTGCATGTGTTGCAACAAAGGCAGTTTGCCCAAGTTGTTCAGTCTGCTGAACAGGCTGGACATAAACTGTCTACGCTGCTCTACACTGGTGAGCAGCTTGGGCAGTTTACAAGTGTTCCGTTCTTTGTGAACAGAACCTGTTCTTTGTGAACAGGCTATACACTTCATGGAATATGTTTCCAAGTCCTCATGTATTGTTTTTGGCTACAAGATCAGTTTACAAAGTCGAAGACAAAGTGGAAATCAGAACTGCTCAGCCTGCCCACGCTGTTCTGTTACATGAAGACAAAAGGATATTTGAAAAAGGGTGACAGACCTTTTTCTTATATCAAAATAGGCCTTAACAAAGGAAGAAAGACGCAAAGTTGACATTCCTTATTTAGTTAAAGCTAATGCAACAGTAGACAAAGTGAAAAGACAAAAGTTCTGCTGCATAAAAGCATGTCTGCTTTTCAGAATGTGCAGAAAAGCTTATGTTGTCTTTTCAACAAGACTTTTCACTTTTCCTTTCATCCAATGAAGAAGCTTCTCTTAGATCCTCTGAGTAAGTATAAAAGGAGACTTCCAAGGATTGAAAGGATAAGCCAAAAAGCTAAGTGCTGAACCTAAGGGTGAACGTGCATTCAAGTGTGTCTTTCATGCATGCAAGTCTGTTTGGATAAAACAGTCCTTTGTGTCTAAGTTGTTCTTATCCAAGTTGTTCCTCTGAGTCTTATAAACACAGAGTGATTCTTAGTGAGTGTATTCATTGTAATTAGTTTAAGTCTGTCTTAGACTAGTTAAACATATTGTTGTATCTGTCATCTCAGTTTGAACCTTTCCGCATTCAAGCTCGTTTGTAATTAACATTTGTTGATAATACATACAAACATTAAGAAAATTGTGTGTAGTTTTTAAATAGCTGTATTCACCCCCCCCCTCTACAGCTTAAGGCTATATACTTGGGATATCTTTTGGGACCTACAATTGGTATCAGAGCAGTTTAGAGTGTGTGTCATTCTAGATCTCTCATTCTCCCAAAGTTTTCATGGACAACAGTGCTGCAAGTTCCTCATACTATGACAATGGCTCAATGGGCAAACCTCCAAAGTTCAATCATCAGAACTTTTCTGGTTGGAAGTGTAGAATGATGCTCTACTTAGAGAATCTGGATGTACAACTACCAGAGATTATGATGGAGGGTCCCAATGTGCCAACCTCTGTTACAACTATAACTCCTGCTGTTGAAGGAGCTGCTCCTGAAATCAGAACATTTGAGAAAGCAAAAGCTCAATGGTCTGATGAAGACAAACGGTTGGTGGCTCTTGATGCAAAGGCCAGAAATAACCTGGTCATCTCTCTGCCTGATGATGTATTCAAACAGGTTGAGAAAATGAAGACTGCAAAGGAGATGTGGGATACTTTGTGTACCGTCTATGATGGACCCACAATCACACTGGATAACAGGATTAACAATATTGTTAGACAGTATGAACTTTTCTTTGCAAAACCAAAGGAGACTCTCACTGAAACCTACACCAAGTTTACTGCTCTTGTTAATGATCTCAAAGCTGTTGGGATCACCAAAGACAGCCTGACTCTGGTGAACAAATTCTTAGACATCCTACCGGAAGAATGGAATTATTTTTCTACAATCTTAAGAAATTCATGTACCATCAGAAGTATGGATCTTGTTAACCTGTATGGATCCTTGCTGAATGATGAGGAGTCAAGGCAACAGAAGAGAAATGCCTTGGAAATGTCTAAGAAAGGTGCAGCCTTTGTGGCCAGCATGAGACAACCTGTAAGTCAGATGGGTGATGTGTTCACTTAACCTGATCAACAGGATGATGTTAAGGAGGAAGTGTCTGATGAGGAAGACAATGCAGATCTTGCTGAACTGGATGATGAGCAAATGATAGCCATGCTTGTCAAAAGGTTCAACAAGAAAAGGTTTGGAAGAAACATGCTGCAGGGAAGCTCAAATGCTGTTAAAAAGAAGGCATTTGATAAGACCAAAGCTGAGTGCTTCAAATGTGGCAAACCTGGCCATATAGCTGCTGACTGTGTGTCAAAAGCTGTTGGTCAGTCATCCAAACCACACAAGACAAACAGGGATGATGGCTATAGGGTTAAGTACCTTATGGCTATGGCTAAGCTGAGGAAGTTGGAAAACTTAGTGGTTTCCAACCGACAAAAGGGACTCATGGCAGAGACTTGTGACTGGGAGGAGTCTGATTCATCTTCAGATGAAGAAGACAATCAACGTCTGATGGCCAACACTGATGTCCCATCAACAAGCAACTTCAAACAGGATCTGGCTGAAGCAGAAGCCTTCAACAGCTTGGAGAACTGGAACCCTACAATGATGTATAAGGTACAAAATTTTATGAATTACAGTTCTGAAGAAAAAGTTAAAATGTTTGAATATATGCTTGTTGATCTGAAAGCTGCTGTTGAGAAGCATATTGTTTTATCATCTGAAATCTCTAAGCTTAAAGCTGATCTTGAAACAAAATCCAGTAAACTGGACAGTTTCCATAAGTTGGAAACTGAGCTTGATGAATTAAAACACATCAACTCCATTTTACTAGAAGAAAAGAGAGAAACAGATATAAAACATGCTAAGCTTCAAAAGATAGTTGACTCTTGGTGCCAATCTGCACAAAAAGTCAGCCATTGCATAAGTCAGTAGATCCCTGCACAAATCCAAGCCTATCTTGGAGGGGATCTTGACACAACAGCTTCCATTGTTGAGGTTAATAATTTGAAAGAAGACTTGTCCACTCTTGGTGAGCTTCCAAACACTTTTATTCAAAAAGTGAATGGTAAATTAATCTCAACAAACAGGTTTGTCAGGCCTCAAAACACTGACAGCTTGGGTGAACCTAGCTCAAAAGCTGCTGATGAAATAAGTTCTCCATCAAATCAGCTTGCTAAGTGCTCTGCTGATTCACACAAGCAAAAGAAAGGAAAGCATGTCCAATCTGCAGCTGTGAACACCAAACCTGTTGACAAAACAGGCTTTGGGTCAAAAGCTGATGGAAACAGGCATACTAATCCTTTTAATGCTGAACATTTTGAGAATAAGTTTTCAAAAGGTAAGCAGTCTGCTTTTAACAAGGGTAAGTCTCATGTTGAAGGCAAACCTGCTGTGATTTCAAATAAGTTTTCTAATCATAGTGGTAAACTGGTTTTAAATGAGAATAAGTTTTTCAAAACCAAAAATAATGATTATGTTGATAGGCAGCATCAATCACATCTCAGGAAGGGCAAAGGCAAAGCCATTGCTCAGCCTGAGAGAGTTGGGAATAAGTTTCCTAAACCTGTGGAAGTTCAAAAGCCAATTAAGCTTCCCATCTTTGACATCTGTCCTCCTAAAAAGAGGAAAGAAGAGACAGGCAAAGCTGTGGCTATTGAACTTTCCACTCAAGTTGTTGATTCATCAAATAGTAATGAGTTTGCTAAACCTGCTGATAAAATCAATAGAAAGAACTCAGAATGTGTTTCTGAAAGGTCTTCTTCCAAAAATGCTAAGAGGAGAAAATGTTATAAATGTGGAATAAAGACACATCTGGCCAAAGATTGTCCTGAAACTGAGGACATGAGGCCTGCTGACTCTGATGGTTCCCTCACAGCTAACATAAACAGTGTTGGAAACATCTCAGTCAATGAGAGTGATATCCAAACTGATACCATTCAAATAGGGAATATTAGTGTTGATATCACAAGTCCATCAACAAATGTTGATGAAGTAGGAGAACTCATCTCTGTGATGAGTTTCCCTAAAAATGACTAATATTCTTCTTGTCACTCTGCAGGAAAAACAACCATCCCAGGTTTGGTACTTGGACAGTGGCTGCTCAGGGCACATGACAGGTTGTAAGGACCTGCTGAGTGATCTCAGGCCTGAAAAAGGGCCAAAAGTCACATTTGGTGACAATGTACAGGGATCCACTGAAGGATATGGAACTCTTAAAGCTGGTGCTGCAGTGTTCAAAAGAGTAGCCTATGTGGTTGGCTGAAACATAACCTTGTTAGCATAAGTCAACTGTGTGATGCTGGCTACAAAGTTAACTTTGATGAGCACCTGGGTTACATATTGGATCCCCAAGGCAAAGTTGTGCTGTGTGCTCAACGAAAGAAAGGTGTATATGTTGTGGACATGCAATCTGCTGATCCTACAACTGAAACCTGTTTTCTCACAAGAACAAATGCAGACCTAAACTGGTTATGGAACAAAAGGCTGTCACATCTGAACTTCAAGAACATCAACAAACTCTGTAAGAAAGAGTTGGTGACAGGTTTGCCTTCTATGACCTTTGTTAAGGATAAACTCTGCACAGCTTGTGAGAAAGGCAAGCAGAGGAAATCCTCTTTTAAATCCAAACATAACTTTTCTATTGATACTCCTCTCTTCTTAATCCACATGGACTTGTTTGGACTTATAAATGTCCCAAGTCTAGGAGGAAGAAGATACACTCTAGTAATGGTTGATGAGTTCTCCAGGTACACATGGGTTATCTTCCTGAAGAGCAAAGGAGAGGCTGCTAGAGAAATTATTGGATTTGTGAAAAAGATGGAAATGCTGAACTCTGCCCAAGTGAAGCAGCTTAGAAGTGATCATGGTACTGAATTCAGAAACAGTACTCTTGAAGATTTCTATGAAGAGAAAGGGATCACTCAAAACTTTTCAGCTGTAAGAACTCCACAACAAAATGGAGTTGCTGAAAGGAGAAACCGAACTCTCATTGAAGCTGCTAGAACCATGCTATGTGCATCTGGTTTACCTTCATCATTATGGGCTGAAGCTGTTAACACTGCCTGCTTCACCCAAAACAGATCCTTAGTGGTGAAAAGGTTCAACAAGACTCCCTATGAGCTGCTCAAAGGGAGGAAGCCAAATGTCAGTTACTTCCATGTGTTTGGGTGTCCCTGTTTCATTCTGAATCAAAGGGATCAACTGGCAAAGTTTAAACCAAAAGCTGATGAAGGTGTGTTTGTTGGCTACTCTGCTATCTCCAAAGCCTACAGAGTATACAACAACAAAAGAAAGGTGATAGATGAATCTATCAATGTCACCTTTGAAGAGTCCAAGAATGCTTCCACCAAAGCTGTTCCTGAATCAGTCTCAGGAGAACTAATGATCTCATGCATTCAAACAGTGACGAGGACTCAAAAGCTTCCACTACATCCAGTGTGGAATTTGTTAACAATGATGGGCATGATGATGATTATGTCAATACACCCTGTGTGAATAAGTGTACTGACTTAATTACAACTGCATGTCCTGAACCTATCAATGCTGATTTTCCTGGTTCCTCTGCTGATATGTTCAACAGTGGTCAGTCATGTTAAACAAGTGAACCAGCTCAAGACAACAGCGTGTCTGAAAATCTTGAGAGCTGTTCAACAGGACCTGCTGAAGCTGCTGATAACTCAGAAGAATCCTCATTGAAGAATGATCCTAAGTGGATCAAATGTCACCCAATGATCAAATAATTGGTGACATCAACAAAGGGGTACAAACAAGGTTGGACAGCTTAGGGAACTTCTGTATGTTCTCTAGTTTTATCTCACTAATGGAGCCAAAGAAGGTGGATGAAGCACTAAAAGATGCCAATTGGATCACTGCCATGCAAGAAGAACTCAATCAGTTTGAGAGAAACAAGGTATGGAAGCTGGTCCCTACTCCTAAAGGTAAAACTATAATTGGCACTAAATGGGTTTTCAGGAATAAGATGGATGAGCAAGGTCATGTCATTAGAAATAAGGCAAGACTGGTTGCTCAGGGTTATAGACAGGAGGAAGGAATTGACTATGATGAAACATTTACTCCTGTGGCCAGGCTAGAAGCAATTCGTTTGTATCTAGCCTATGCTGCTCATAAGAGCATTAAGGTATTTCAAATGGATGTGAAGAGTGCATTTTTGAATGGGAAGCTGCAAGAAGAAGTCTATGTCAAACAGCCTCCAGGTTTTGAAAATGAACAATATCCAGGTTTTGTCTATAAGTTGGACAAAGCTCTCTAAGGTCTCAAACAAGCCCCTAGAGCCTGGTATGACACTCTTACTGAATTCCTTATGAGCAATGGGTATTCCAGAGTTAAAGTGGATACCACACTGTTCATAAAGAAGGTGAAGTCTGACATTATGCTTGTTCAAATTTATGTGGATGATATAATATTTGGTTCTACCAATGAGCAGTTATGCAAGAATTTTTCATTACTCATGAAATCCAAATATGAAATGAGTATGATGGGAGAACTTACTTTCTTTTTAGGATTACAGGTTAAACAAACCTCAATTGGAATTTTTATAAATCAAAGAAATTATACCTTAGATCTCTTGAAAAAGTTTAAATTTGATCAAAGTTCTCCTATTAAAACCTCAATGGCAACCAATGTAAAATTGGATGCTGATGCCAGTGGCAAAGCTGTTTCAGTAACAGCTTACAGAGGTATGATTGGGAGCTTGCTATATTTAACTGCTAGTAGACCTGATATTATGTTTGCCGCCTGTTTGCTCACTCTCTCAATCTGTCATACTAGACATTCTCTTGTAACCTGATCAGCTATTGAACACAACTTGCTCTTACATAGCTGGATAGGTTGAGGAAACAGCTTGAAGGGTGAACAGCTTGTGATGACCCTGCTCATCAGAGGTTTGACCAGCAGCTTGGACCCACAGTTTTAACTACCTTTCTTCAATATTAAGTTACTTACTTTTTGTTTTTATATAACTTAATTACTGCGGATAATGTGGGTTACGTGTGTTAGTGATTAAAAAGGGCTCAAGTGTTCTGACAAACGGTCTGACATGGACAACCGTTCCGTTTTCCGTTAACGACTTTTTCAAATCAACCGCCCAAATGTTTCTCTCTCATACCCACTCACATTCAAATCCTATAAATACCCCCTACTGTTTCATCTTCGTCTTCCTCACTATTTCCAGAAATCCGCAAAAACCCTAAATCGACTAAGTGTCTTCTGCTTCTCAAAAATACCCAAACCTTCACAAATGGCTCAAAGACCCAATCCCTTTCTTCCAGTATTCATTGGTGATGATGTTGCAAACACTCATCAGTTACAACGATGCTGACCATCAAGCCCACCAACTACATTGCCAACTTAACCATTCCCAAAAACTATGTGGGGAAGGGTTATGAACAAATGGTGGAATTTCTGCAAGTTCATCCGTTGAACTATGCAATGACTGCTACTCCTGGAGTCCTGTACCAGGAAATGGTGTACGAGTTTTGGTACACTTGTGCCTACAACCCCAACACCAAAGTCATAAAGGGGACTATTCTCAATGGGACTCAGACCATTGAGATCACAGCTGATCTTCTCAGGGAGGTTCTTCATCTACCAACTGCTGACCCCTATGACATGCCTCAACCTGAAGATGATCAAATGGGCAATCTGCTACGTTTCTATGGTGTAGCAGAACCCAAAATTGGAGCAACACTGTTTAGGAAGGACTTGTCTCCTACTTACAGTTTCTTGTTTGCCTCTGTGGTCATGTGCTTCAGCAGCAAAGTTGGTTCCTTTGACTAACTCAACCGTGATGAAGTTCTTGTAGTTCTGCAGCTTGTGGATGGAACTACAATAGACATGGCAAAATGGATTTTCCTGAACTTGAGGAACCTGGTTCAACAAGAAACCCGTCCAGCTGCTGTTCGGTATCCCAGGTTTCTAAGCCTCATCTTCAAACATCATTGTGGTGAGCAATTATATTCCTCTCAGCCTTTACTTAAGACTGTTGCATTCCCTGTAATAGGGAATAGAGTGTTTTATACTCATGTTCTACCCAATGAGCCTCCTCTGTCAACACCAATGAGGAGGCTGTTAGGATTGGTGGAAGGACCCTCTGCTGTGAGGGTGCATCCTGAAGCTGCTCCCAAGGCAAAATCCAAAGCCATGTCCAAGATGGTTAAAAGGACCCTGGCAACCACTGAAGTTGGGCCTGTCCCCAAGAAGGCCAAAACAGCTCAGTCTAAGTCTGCTTCCTTAGCCTTTGTGGCTGAGGGGGAGCAGGCTCCTCACCCTGGTTCATTCGTTGAACCTGAAGCCTATGTGGCTGGTGCCTCTGTGGCATCTGAGACCATGGAACAGGTCAACCCCACTGTTCCTGACCCTGTCTCTCCACCTGTCCAATCTGAACCTCTTTCCCCTCCAACCTCACCCACATCATATCATATACTATATCATCGCAAATCCATCGCCAAAAAGAAACCAGCTACCACAACAACCCAAACTAGCCCCTCTGTTCCCTCTCAACAGGGTTCAGTTGAAAAAGGAGCAACCCCTGCTGCCTCTCCTATTTTGGGAGAAGGTTCAGCACAACTGGAGCCTGCTTCACTCCAACCTGAGTCCACCCAGAGTCAGCCTAGACCCTCTGGTTCCTTCCAACAGGAGCCAGTTGCACAAACGTAGATAGCCACCTCAACTATTCCAGCCTCCCAACAGGCTGAGAATATTGAAAGACAGGAGCCCTCTCCACTCCATACAGAGTCCACACCATCCCCACCTCAATTTTCTTTACACCCTGAGTCTGCACGAGGTGTCCACCCTGCTGGTTTAGACCAATCAGCAGATCAGCCTCAATCTTCTGTTCCCCATGATACAGCTGTTCAACACCAAACAGCTGCTGAGGGACCAACAACCCAAGCTGATGAACCTCAGGGATCATACCATCCCTTGGGTGAGGCTGCCCCTTCTATGCAAACTCCTTCAGCAGATTTCACCACTGCTGATGTTGAAATGCATATCCCATCTCCCCATGATGAGGTACTTTTAAACCAAGGTACTGCAGAGGGAACACCCACTGGCCTTAATGAAGGTGTTGCAACACAAGCAGCATCTGAAAGGCCCCCATCATCAACCCCTTCTCCTGATGATGCAGCTACAGCCACTGCTGAAGGACCCTTTGACCCCTCCAAGATGGGCCACATTACTTTTGCCCAGGCTATGAAGCTTCTATCCAATGTTCCTCTTCCCTCTCCATCACATCCTCAAACACCAGCCTCATCATCTTCATCTCCATCAACCCAATCTAAACAGTCCACCCATACACCTCCATCTCCTAAAGACCTGCCTTTGAAGGATCAGCTTTCGCTGCTGACCAACAAAGTTGTTTCTTTAGAAAATCTCTACCCTCTCTTATTTCAGACTCTGCGTCTGAACAGCTTAAGGGATTCTTTGATCTGTTCAAGGATTCCTTCCCTGCCACTCCACAACCTGATAACTCTCCACAGCTGCTTCCACTCACTGCACAGCTGCAAAATGTGTCCACATCCCTCTCCTCAATTCTTTCACTACAACAGGACTCAGTGTCCTCAATGATAGCTATTTCTCAACAGCTGTCATCTCTCCTAACTTCTTGCAATTCTAGTCTTCCTGCCACTCTGGCCAGCTTGAACACACTCATTGGCTCCCTATCCAATTCTGTGTCATCAAACCTTGCTGATGTGCAAGATTCTCTTGAACTACATCTTGCACAGCTTCAAAGTTTACTGTTCACAGCTTCTGATAGGGAAAACATTGTCAAGCTGACCTCCCTTGCTGATACCCAATCCTCTTCTCTTCAAACTTGTCTATCCCAGCTTGCAGAGGTGAAGGACAACCTGGCTTTCTTAGTGAATAGCCTTGTTGGCCCCAAGTCTGCTGCCAAAACTGCTGGCAAGCCTGCTGACTTTGTGTCTTCAGGCAGACCAGGTGTTGAAGGTGCTGGTACATCTCCTTCAAAGGGGGAGAAGTCATCTGCCTCGAAGACTAAGTCTAAGGGGGAGAAAACTTCTTCTCCTAAGGAGAAATCAGTGACTGCAATACCCACTGGTCAACCAGCAGGAGCATCTGCAACAGGCACAATGGAGGGTGCTTCCCAAGCTGCTCAGCCTACTCAGGCTGAATCTCCAATCCCTGCTCAGTCTAAAGGGGAGGAATTCTTTACTGAGGGCAGGCCAAGTAGCAGAAGGAGGCATCTGATTCTAGAAGAAGAAGAGGATGAGGAGGAGGAGGAAAGTCCTGAAGCTGCTGTCACTACAGCAGCTAAAGGAAAAGAAAAAGCAGCAGTTGATCCCCAACAGCAGAAAGCAGCAGAGATCAAATTTCATAAAGCCATGACCAAAGAAATGGGTCTTCCTATGCACAAATACTTTGAGTTTAGAGAAGAACAGCTTCAAGCCCTGGAAGCTCTAAGGAAAGAAGAAGAATCTTGCAACATCTGGCACTAAAACAGGTTAGCAACAATGACCTAATGTGTATTTAATAGTCAATTATAGCCTAATCAGTGGTCATTAGAAATTAATCAAGTGATTAACAAGGTTTATTAGAAAATTCAACTCAATTAGAATCAAATTCATCGGTGCGATAAATCGGGAAACCAATTAATCCGATCAATTTACGATATGAGGATTAATTCAACTAAGTACATAATTAATTATGATTAGTGACACTAATCATACACTAATACAATTATTTAACATTAATTATGCAAGACTAAAACAATAAATTAAAACAATGCATTCAAAAGTATTTTTGAATTTACAAGAAAAGAAAAATACAAGAATACATTCTAAATACATTTATCCAAAAAAATACACTATAATTACCTCCTATGGCCGGCAACCATAGGAGGTACACAACCTCAAATATTTTATTTCAATTACCATGCACCATCTACATCACACACCTCCATTTCTTTCTCCATACTTTGAAAGATCTTTACTCAACCTTCACATCTATCATCATTTCACCACCTTTATGGCTCTATAAATAGAAGACCAACTTCCTCATTCATTCTTGCACTTTCAAACACCTACAAATCTCCCCTTCTTCTCCTCTCAAACACGGCCCCAAGGCCAAGAGAAAAACCAAAATTTCAATTTTGGTGTTCTTCTAATATTTCAAAGTATTTCTTGTGCAACTCTTTCAAGATCAAGTCTTCTACTCATTTTCATTCTCCTAACACATCAAAGTAAGTAAATTTTAGCTTATATCATCTTATATTTATGTTTATATAAGTCTTGCATAATATATATAATCACCTACAACAACAAGTTTCATAAAAACTCAAGTTTATAAGTTTCTAGTTTTTATTTCTAAGTTGTTTCTTTAAATATGTTTATGAATATATGCACACATTATAAAAGTGTTAATATTATGAAAACATGTGATATATATGTGTTTTTATAACTTTTATAACTTTTATACAAGTAGTCTTTGAATAAACAACAAGAATCATAAGTTGTTTCAAGTTTATAAACTACGAATTTTCGGCAGAAAATTTATATCGACTTTGAAAAATCATAACTAATTCATAACTCAACGAAATGAATTGATTCTTGTCTCAAAAGTTAGATCATGTCTTAACTATAGATCTGGAATTTTTCATAATTTATTTTGGAGTTTAAGACCTCCAGAAATTATTTGGGAAACCGAAAGTTTGACAGTTCAAAAATGGCCAACATAGGGTTTTTAACGAGCTTTTTCACCAACCTAAACATATCGAAAAATGGCCGTTCTTGATTCTAAAAATCCTTCGTATATAGTAGTTTAATGTCCAAGAAAACCAAAGTCTAAAACATTTTTGGAGCTTGGTCAAAAACAGCCTCAAAATAGGCCGAAAAACCTCCGAAAAAGCTGGAAAATTATATATATATATATAAACTTGACGTTTTAAGCGAATTTTATTTATAAACTTGTAATGTTAGGTGATTTAAGACGTAAAAATTTATAAATATATATATCATCATATATTAGAGATATTAAGTCCTTATTATTATTTAGGACTCGATTAAACTCACTCGACGCATCATCCACCTATTTACGCTAAAAAGCTTTTTACGCTAGATTTTTGTCATCGCAATCCCGGTGAGTCCTCATAGCCCCTATTTTCACAATGTTATGTTTTGGGGATGAAATACATGCTTCCTTTTTATATGGACACGAAAATATCTTCATTTCTGTTATGTATTACACATGTGGTTCCATCAGTCCTTATATCATGAACCGTTAATTGCATTTATTTGTAAGCGCGAATATATTGTGGATAGATCTATTGGGAGTCATGTCCCCCACTCGGGTTAGTTCTGGTCGGCTAACAACGGGTGCATATATATTCAACACACGGTATTACGTATGGGAATACTGCACAGGGCAAACTCATTTTAATTAAGCTTCGGTTGCATGATGTTTTATATGTAATACATAACATGGAATTTATGATTTTATAAATTCAATCTCTATTATTGTTGTCCGTACAAGTCAGATTTACGTGTAAACCTATGAGCTCACCAACAATTTTTTTGACGTATTTTAGCGTGTATTTTCAGGAAATTAAGACAAGTCCATCACATCGGTAGTATTTTCAAGAGTCCGCATTTAAGGAGTCGCACTCAGTTTCAAACCATCGGAGCTTTATTTGCATTATTTTGGATGATTTAATTATGTATTTAAATCTCTGTACCTTGCGAACTTCTCTTTATCATTTTGGGTTATGTAAAACATTTATATCTTTTAAAGGTTACACCAATGTATTTTTGAATACGTCCATATAGTGGTCGTTCATTGTGATTATAGTTACGCTTCCGCGACGTCGCACTTCGTTGCCAACCGGCGTAACGGGGTGTGACAGATTGGTATCAGAGCCATAGTTATAGTGAACTAGGTTGCATTAGTACCCTAGACTATATGCACATAAGATTTACTGATTTCAGAAATATTTTGTAACTAACTAAAAGACTATGAATGGACCTTGATAGCAGAAAACATGTCCCACCCGGAGACTATCATCTTGTCAGATTCAAAGGATGAGTACACCCCTACGAGCCCCGCAGTCACTGAGATTTTCACTGAAGGAGAAACATCTGAGGAAGGAGAAACATCTGAAGACCCAATGGAGGAGTCATAAGAGGAACCAATGGAAGAAGATGACGCTGGAGAGGATCCACCGCCCCCAACAGTCCCCGCTCGCATTCCATACCACCCGGCAGAGCCGTCATTTAAGCCATATCGGCCTTACCCAAATGGCCCTAAAATGTTGTATACACCCCGAAAGCGGGTGATCACGCCAAGACGGGAGTCTATTCCCATCCCGACTCCCCAACCCAATCCCCCACCACCACATCGACGTGTAGACGCCCGACGATGGGGCTGGATACCTGAAACCCTCCGTGAATGGAGGCAAGAGTAAGGAATCCCTTCCCACTTTGAGATCGGAGGACCATCCTCCGCACCTATCCCGTCACTCACTCAAGAACCCGCCGAACAGACCATACCACTCTTGGTAGCACGGTCTTCCAGGCATGATCTCAAACTTCGATTGCTTAACCAAGATATCGGAGAAATGACCGCTCATTTAGAGCGGGAGGAGTTACAAAACTCTAACATATACTGGGCCAACCAGCACGCCCTCGCCATTCAGCAGGACGGACTGAACGAGCTCCGGCAGCAATTAGCCGAGAGCGAGGCCCGCAATGAGGAGCTGGCACAACGCCTCAATGCTCTAGAAAACGGAGAGACCCCTGATCACTCCCGCACCTAGTACCCCCCCCCCCCCCCCCCCCCTCTATCTTTATAATATTAGGAGATTATTATGTAATAGTGTAGGACTAAAATTTTCGGGTAATAACCCGCCCCAATGTAAGAAAATTATGAATGATTAATGAAAAATTGCAAGTTATTTATGAAATGGTGTTTGATGATTATAGTGTTGTGCCTTAAGAAAAATTTACATCTTTAAGATTCAACTTCTTACACTTTGCTATTTTCTTTAAACCTTAAGATAATGCCGCCGAGACGAGTTATGAGTGCCGCAGAAATTGAGGAACTAGTTGCACAAAGAGTGGCTGCTGCTATAGCCACTTACGAGACCAACAGAAACAGTTCAGCTAACGGAGATGGTGGTGCTAGCCGCACCACGGGAGGAACTGAAACCCACCCTGAGGGTTGCGGAATTAAGGGGTTTTTGAGCTGCAAGCCCCGATACTTCAATGGGACCGAAGGAGCCATCGATTTAGTACGATGGTTCGAAAAGTTGGAATCTGTCTTCCGTGTTAGCGGATGCATAGAAGGAGACAAAGTAAAGTTCGCCACCCACACTCTGCAAGACAGCGCCTTGACATGGTGGAACTCGTACACCCAGTCTGTGGGAATTGATGCAGCTTACCAACTCGCCTGGACCGAGTTGAAGCAGATGATGACCGATGAGTATTGCCCGAGGAATGAGCTACAGAAAATGGAGTCATAGTTTTGGAATCTGGCTATGAAGGGAACGGATGTAGCGGGGTACACCAACCGATTTCACGAATTGAGTATTCTGTGCCCTCAGATGGTGAGTCCTGAGTACAAGAAAATCGAGCGTTACATTTGGGGACTCGCTCCTCAAATTCAAGGTAATGTCACTGCCTCCAACCCATCCACCATATAGGATTCCATCAGGATGGCCAACAATCTAATGGATCAAGTGTCCCGGAGGAATGAAGCCAAAGCCGGGGAAAACAAGAGGAAGTGGGAAGACAAGTCCGGGAAGAATACGGGTTCGCAATCCAAGAAGCCCGAGACCATCAAGGCTTATGTAGCAGGAACAGAGTCAAGGAAAGGCTACACGGGTACCAAGCCTTTCTGCACCCAATGCACCTTTCATCACAACAAGGGTCCCTGCCCAACCCCTTGTGGAAAATGCAAACGTATGGGCCATGTAGCCAAAGACTGTAAGTTTGGAACCCCGGGTGTCAATGGCGGCAATCAAAGAGGCTACTATGAATGTGGAGCTACTGGGCACTTCAAGAGTGAGTATCCGAAGTTGAGAAATGGTGGAGGAGCTCAGGGGAGAGCTTTTGTGTTAGGAGCAGGTGACGCTCGTCAGGATCCCACGTGGTATCAGGTACGTTTCTTTTAAATGACATTTACGCTTACGTACTCTTTGATACTGGGCTGATAGGAGCTTTATATCTGATAAGTTTAGTAAGCAATTGAATGCCACTCCTTTTCCCTTAGACAACTCTTATACTATAGAACTGGCTGACGGCAAAATAATAGAGGCAAGTAGTATCATTAAGGAATGCACACTGAAGCTGGCAGATCATCCCTTTAAGATAGACTTGATGCCTATAGAACTCGGAAGTTTTGATGTAGTAATTGGTATGGAATGGTTGTGACACAATCATGCCGAGATTTTGTGTGGTAAGAAAGTGGTACGAATACCACTCCACAAGAAGAAGGTCCTAACAGTCCAACGGGAAAGAAAGAACCGACAGTTGAATGTCATATCCGGCCTAAGAACATTAAAGTGCCTTAGGAAAGGTTGCCATGCAGTACTGGTACAAATTGCAGAAAACGAGTCGGAGGAGAAGCGACTCGAGGATATTCCAGTGGTTTGTGACTATCCGAAGGTCTTCCCGGAAGATTTGTCTGGACTTCCGCCAACTAGGCAAGTAGAGTTTCAAATCGATTTGGTGCCGGGAGCTGCACCGATCGCAAGAGCCCCATATAGACTCGCTCCTTCTGAAATGCAAGAGCTATCCAATCAATTACAAGAGTTGATGGATAAAGGATTCATTCGACCAAGTTCCTCACCTTGGGGAGCTCCGGTCTTGTTCGTTAAAAAGAAAGACGGATCCTTCAGAATGTGCATAGACTACCGAGAGCTAAACAAGTTAACGGTAAAGAACCACTACCCCCTTCCCAGAATTGACGACCTGTTTGACCAACTACAGGGATCTAGCTTCTACTCTAAGATTGATCTGCGATCCGGTTATCATCAAGTAAAGGTTCGGGAAGAAGACATTCCCAAGACAGCATTCAGAACTCGTTATGGACATTACGAATTCCTGGTAATGCCATTCGGTTTGACCAACGTACCAGCCGTATTCATGGACCTCATGAATCGAGTGTGTAAACCGTATCTGGACAAATTTGTAATAGTGTTCATAGACGATATTCTCATCTATTCCAGGAATAAGGAGGAGCACGAACAACATCTCAAGCTGATCTTGGAGTTGTTAGAGAAGGAACAGTTATACGCCAAATTTTCAAAATGTGAATTTTGGTTGCGAGAAGTTAAATTCCTTGGACATGTGATCAACAGCCAGGGAATCCAAGTTGATCCATCAAAAATCGAGGCCATAAAGAACTGGGCAACTCCTAGAACCCCCACGGAAATTCGCCAATTTCTAGGACTTGCCGGTTATTATAGGCAATTTATTGAAAACTTCTCAAAGATAGCAGGTTCCCTAACAGAGTTGACTCGGAAGGATGTAAAATATATCTGGCTTGAAGAGCAAGAAAAGGCGTTTCAGCAGTTAAAGCAAAGATTGTGTAGTGCACCAATTCTGTCCTTACCTGAAGGGATTGAAAATTTTATGGTCTACTGTGATGCCTCACACAATGGATTAGGTTGTGTGCTCATGCAAAGGGATAAAGTCATTGCGTACGCATCACGACAGCTCAAAATTCACGAGGTGAACTATACGACTCATGACTTGGAGCTTGGAGCAGTGGTGTTTGCTCTCAAAATATGGAGGCACTACCTGTATGGAACTAAGTGCACGGTGTTCACAGACCATAAAAGCCTTCAGCATATTCTGAATCAGAAAGAGTTAAATATGAGGCAACGTCGTTGGGTTGAACTACTTAGCGACTATGACTGCGAAATTCGTTATCATCCGGGGAAGGCGAATGTCGTAGCTGATGCCCTGAGCCGAAAGGAACGGGTTAAACCATTGAGAGTCCGAGCTTTGGTCATGACTATACAGTCAAACCTAAACTCTCAAGTCCGCGAGGCAAAAGAAGAAGCAGTCAAGGAGGGTAATCTACTGGATGAAGCCTTGAGAGGTACGGATAAGCAGTTTGAAATCAAGCCAGATGGATGTCGGTACTTCATGGGCAGAATTTGGTTACCAAAACTCGGAGGAGTAAGGAAGCTGGTCATGGATGAAGGGCATAAGACAAGATATGCTATTCATCCAGGGTCAGATAAGATGTATCACGACTTGAAGGGAATGTACTGGTGGCCAAACATGAAGGCTGACATTGCTACCTATGTCAGAAAGTGCTTAACATGTTTGAAGGTTAAGGCTGAGCACCAAAAACCATCAGGATTGCTAGTTCAACCAGAAATACCCCAGTGGAAGTGGGAAAACATCACCATGGATTTCATCACCAAGTTGCCGAAAACTTCTGGAGGTTATGACACTATTTGGGTGATTGTGGATCGACTTACCAAGACCGCACACTTCCTGCCAATCAAGGAGACTGATAAGACGGATAAGTTAACACGAATCTATCTTAAAGAAGTCGTCTCAAGGCATGGAGTGCCAGTATCAATTATATCAGACAGGGACAGCCGGTTCACATCAAGATTTTGGCAGTCATTGCAAGAAGCACTGGGTACACGTCTAGATATGAGCACAGTCTATCACCCGCAAACAGATGGTCAGAGTGAAAGGACGATTCAGACTTTGGAAGACATGCTAAGGGCATGTGTTATCGACTTTGGCAAAAGTTGGGACAGACACCTGCCATTAGTTGAGTTTTCCTATAACAACAGCAATCACTCAAGTATTAAGACCGCCCCATTCGAGGCACACTACGGGCGAAAGTGTCGATCGCCACTTTGTTGGGCTGAAGTAGGAGATAGTCAGATTACTGGACCCGAGATCATCCAGGAGACTACAGAAAAGATAGCCCAGATTCGTAACCGATTAAAGATCGTGCGGGATCGACAGAAAAGTTATGCAGACGTTCGACGAAAGGATTTGGAATTCCAAGAGGGAGATCAAGTAATGTTAAAAGTCTCGCCTTGGAAGGGCGTAATCCGTTTTGGGAAACGAGGAAAACTCAATCCTCGCTATATCGGACCATTCAAGATCACCAAAAGAATTGGCCCGGTAGCTTACCGACTCGATCTGCCCCCAGAGCTTAGTAGCGTTCATAATACCTTCCATGTGTCCAATCTTAAGAAGTGTCTGGCTGATGAATCACTCATTATACCCATGGACGAGCTGGAGTTAGACGATAAGTTGAACTTCATTGAGCAACCTGTAGAAATAATGGACCGAGAAGTCAAGAAACTAAAACACAGCCGGATCCCGATAATAAAAGTCAGATGGAACTCTAAGCGAGATCCTGAGTTTACGTGGGAATGCGAAGATCAGTTCCGGGAAAAATACCCTCACCTGTTCTCAAGTACTCAAGAAGTGGGGAACACAAGCTAATTTCGGGACGAAATTCCCTTAAGAGTGGGAGACTGTAACATCTGGCACTAAACCAGGTTAGCAACAATGACCTAATGTGTATTTAATCGTCAATTATAGCCTAATAAGTGGTCATTAGAAATTAATCAAGTGATTAACAAGGTTTATTAAAAAATTCAACTCAATTAGAATCAAATTCATCGGTGCGATAAATCGGGAAATCAATTAATCCGATCAATTTACAATATGAGGGATTAATTCAACTAAGTACATAATTAAATTATGATTAGTGACACTAATCATACACTAATACAATTACTTAACATTAATTATGCAAGACTAAAACAATTCATTAAAACAATGCATTCAAAAGTATTTTTGAATTTACAAGAAAAGGAAAATACAAGAATACATTCTAAATACATTTATACAAAAAAAAATACACTATAATTACCTCCTATGGCCGGCCACCATAGGAGCTACACAACCTCAAATATTTTATTTCAATTACCATGCACCATCCACATCACACACCTCCATTTCTTTCTCCATACTTTGAAAGATCTTTACTCAACCTTCACATCTATCATCATTTCACCACCTTTATGGCTCTATAAATAGAAGACCAACTTCCTCATTCATTCTTGCACCTTCAAACACCTACAAATCTCCCCTTCTTCTCCTCTCAAATCCGGCCCCAAGGCCAAGAGAAAAACCAAAATTTCAATTTTGGTGTTCTTCTAATATTTCAAAGTATTTCTTGTGCAACTCTTTCAAGATCAAGTCTGCTACTCATTTTCATTCTCCTAACACATCAAAGTAAGTAAATTCTAGCTTATATCATCTTATATTTATGTTTATATAAGTCTTGCATAATATATATAATCACCTACAACAACAAGTTTCATAAAAACTCAAGTTTATAAGTTTCTAGTTTTTATTTCTAAGTTGTTTCTTTAAATATGTTTATGAATATATGCACACATTATAAAAGTGTTAATATTATGAAAACATGTGATATATATGTGTTTTTATAACTTTTATACAAGTAGTCTTTGAATAAACAACAAGAATCATAAGTTGTTTCAAGTTTATAAACTACGGATTTTCGGCAGAAAATTTATATCGACTTTGAAAAATCATAACTAATTCATAACTCAACGAAATGAGTTTATTCTTGACTCAAAAGTTAGATCTATGTCTTAACTATAGATCTGGAATTTTTCATAATTTATTTTGGAGTTTAAGACCTCCAGAAATTATTTGGGAAACCGAAAGTTTGACAGTTCAAAAATGGCCAACAAAGGGTTTTTAACGAGCTCTTTCGCCAACCTAAACATATCGAAAAATGGCCGTTCTTGATTCTAAAAAACCTTTGTATATAGTAGTTTAATGTCCTAGAAAACTAAAGTCTAAAACATTTTGGAGCTTGGTCAAAAACAGCCTCAAAGTAGGTCGAAAAACCTCCGAAAAAGCTGGAAAATTATATATATATATATATATATATATATATATATATATATATATATATATATATATATATATATATATATATATATATATATATATATATATATAAACTTGACGTTTTAAGCGAATTTTATTTATAAACTTGTAATGTTGGGTGATTTAAGACAAAAAATCTATAAATATATATATATATATATATATATATATATATATATATATATATATATATATATATATATATATATATATATATATATCATCATATATTAGAGATATTAAGTCCTTATTATCATTTAGGACTCGATTAAACTCACTCGACGCATCATCCAGCTATTTACGCTAAAAAGCTTTTTACGCTAGATTTTTGCCATCGCAATCCCGGTGAGTCCTCATAGCCCCTATTTTCACAATGTTATGTTTCGGGGATGAAATACATGCTTCGTTTTTATATGGACACGAAAATATCTTCATTTCTATTATGTATTACACATGTGGTTCCATCAGCCCTTATATCATGAACCGTTAGTAGCATTTATTTGTAAGCGCGAATATATTGTGGATAGATCTATTGGGAGTCATGTCCCCCACTCGGGTTAGTTCGGGTCGGCTAACAGCGGGTGCATATATATTCAACACACGGTATTACGTATGGAAATACTGCACAGGGCAAACTCATTTTAATTAAGCTTCGGTTGCATGATGGTTTATATGTAATACATAACATGGAATTTATGATTTTATAAATTCAATCTCTATTATTGTTGTCCGTACAAGTCAGATTTACATGTAAACCTATGAGCTCACCAACAATTTTGTTGACGTATTTTAGCGTGTATTTTAATTACGTATGGA
Organism: Centrapalus pauciflorus; assembly: GCA_020465985.1. Taxonomy (NCBI): domain Eukaryota; kingdom Viridiplantae; phylum Streptophyta; class Magnoliopsida; order Asterales; family Asteraceae; genus Centrapalus; species Centrapalus pauciflorus. The sequence continues at coordinate 205,893 of JAANYP010000239.1, forward strand.
AATACTGCACAGGGCAAACTCATTTTAATTAAGCTTCGGTTGCATGATGGTTTATATGTAATACATAACATGGAATTTATGATTTTATAAATTCAATCTCTATTATTGTTGTCCGTACAAGTCAGATTTACGTGTAAACCTTTGAGCTCACCAACAATTTTGTTGACGTATTTTAGCGTGTATTTTCAGGAAATGAAGACGAGTCCATCACATCGGTAGTATTTTCAAGCTTCCGCATTTAAGGAGTCGCACTCAGTTTTAAACCATCGGAGATTTATCTGCATTATTTTGGATGATTTACTTATGTATTTAAATCTCTGTACCTTGCGAACTTCTCTTTATCATTTTGGGTTATGTAAAACATTTATATCTTTTAAAGGTTACACCGATGTATTTTTGAAAACATCAATATAGTGGTCGTTCATTGTGATTATGGTTACACTTCAGCGACGTCGCGCTTCGTTGCCAACCGGGGTAACGGGGTGTGACAAATCTGCCAAAGCTGCTAAGTCTTTTGCACTTCAAGAGGCAAAGAAAGTTAAAATGTCCTCTCTGGAAGTGCAAAAGAAATTAATGGAAGCTGCTAAGGGATCAGCAGGAGAGAAGGAAGCAGAAAAAGAAAAAGGTGCTCTGGTCTCTGTGACCAAAACTCTAGTGCCTTCTGCAAGAGCTCAGTTCCACTTTGACAACCTGGCAAGAAGAAAATTTCAGGATGTTGCTGATAGAAGGCTTGCCAAGGAAGCAATTGTCAAAGCTGTTCCCATATCAAGAAAAGGCAGTCAGTGGAAGTTGAAAATAACCAGAATGGGTGCAACAGGCCCAGAACTAGAAACGTATGACTACACTGATGTTGCACAAATGGGGTACAGGGAATGGATTGAGCTGGCAGTTGCTCTGAGCGAGTCTAAGTCAGAAACTGCTAAGACTGTCAGGGCTTATGTCAAGAAGCTGATGGAGAGGGTGAAAAATCTTGGCCTGATCTCCAAAGAAGTTAGTGGAGGTGTCTATGTGACACAACCAAAAATAAAGGCTAGGAGGACAAGGAAGGACACTGAGATGGAACAACTCCTCACCTTGATAGAACAAGGTGACTATGCTATTGAGATGAAAGGAGTTGACCACAGCCTGCCTAGTGGAACAGAGTTTGAAGATGGAAAGATCATTGAAGAGCCTGAGCTGGGGGCATATTTTGTAGATCCCTTAACTCAGAAGAAATGCTTTCAGAGAGCATCAGATCTATACAAGGTGGATCTGAGACAGCTTGTAGCCTTCAGACTTGCAGTTTCATTTAGGCAGTCAAGCAGGTGGAGAGCAGCCATCTGGGATCAGCTCAGAGGCTTTTATGAGAGAGGTGAACTTGAAGATCCCAAGTTTATGATCATCAGAAGTGAAATTCAAGAACTTGAGGATACAAGGGAGCAGCTTGAGAAGATGTTTGAAGGTGCCCCTCCACTGTAGTGAAGTCCATCTACCATCTGGGTAGGTGAAGAATGGAAGTTGTCCATCAGTTGGACAGGCTTACCATTATCTGCTCCCAACACAAACAGTCCAAATTTGTTGTACATTAGTTGAACTTTAATTACATAAGTTTTTATTTTTCTTTACATTAGTTGTAATATACATCAGTACATCAGTTGTACTTTTGTAAAAACATGTGTTGTTTTATGTAATCAAGAATCAGTGTATATATAAACTGATCTTTTACTTTACTTTGATGTTGTAATCTTATTTCAGCAAATGTACTGTAAAAATATATAGTGATTTTTGATAAGGCCAGCTTAGACTGGTAATTGCAAATAGGGGGAGATTGTTAGGCACAAAAAGGCCTCAGTCAAACCTGTTCTGCATCTGAGGGGGAGATTCTTAATCAAACCTGTTGATGCATTTGAAGGTTGAATTTAAGGACTGTTATATGCCTTATTGAAACCTGAAAATGATTTGCAATATCAGCCCAAGCTGTTCTATGTGTTGCATGTGTTGCAACAAAGGCAGTTTGCCCAAGCTGTTCAGTCTGCTGAACAGGCTGGACATAAACTGTCTACGCTGCTCTACACTGGTGAGCAGCTTGGGCAGTTTACAAGTGTTCTGTTCTTTGTGAACAGAACCTGTTCTTTGTGAACAGGCTATACACTTCATGGAATATGTTTCCAAGTCCTCATGTATTGTTTTTTGCTACAAGATCAGTTTACAAAGTTGAAGACAAACTGGAAATCAGAACTGCTCAGCCTGCCCACGCTGTTCTGTTACATGAAGACAAAAGGATATTTGAAAAAGGGTGACAGACCTTTTTCTTATATCAAAATAGGCTTTAACAAAGGAAGAAAGACGCAAAGTTGACATTCCTTATTTAGTTAAAGCTAATGCAACAGTAGAAAAAGTGAAAAGACCAAAGTTCTGCTGCATAAAAGCATGTCTGCTTTTCAGAATGTGCAGAAAAGCTTATGTTGTCTAATCAACTAGACTTTTAACTTTTCCTTTCATCCAATGAAGAAGCTTCTCTTAGATCCTCTGAGTAAGTATAAAAGGAGACTTCCAAGGATTGAAAGGATAAGCCAAAAAGCTAAGTGATGAACCTAAGAGTGAACGTGCATTCAAGTGTGTCTTTCATGCATGCAAGTCTGTTTGGATAAAACAGTCCTTTGTGTCTAAGTTGTTCTTATCCAAGCTGTTCCTCTGAGTCTTGTAAACACAGTGAGTGATTCTTAGTGGGTGTATTCATTGTAATTAGTTTAAGTCTGTCTTAGACTAGTTAAACATACTGTTGTATCTGTCATCTCAGCTTGAACCTTTCCGCATTCAAGCTCGTTTGTAATTAACATTTGTTGATAATACATACAAACATTGAGAAAATTGTGTGTAGTTTTTAAATAGTTGTATTCACCCCCCCCCCCCCTCTACAGCTTAAGGTTATATACTTGGGATATCTTTTGGGACCTACAGCTTAACATGACGGACTTTTTGCTATTGGGTATAGGGGCCCTACTGATTCTTTTACTTTCTACGAAGCACAGTTTGCCCCTAAATGGAAATATCTTGTGCATATTATTCAGCAATGTATAAGTCCTAAAAGAACTGGTTGGTCTGAGTTTTCTTTCAAATATTGCCACTGCCTTAGTGTGCTTATCAACAGGCCAACAGTTCAATTTTTCAAACATGATTTTTCAGGGGATGTTAAGGCATCACGCCCTAAAGAATGGGAAATTTTTGATGTATCCACGGTTTTTGGCAGATTTAATTGCACAATCTTGCAATAAATTTAAAATTCATAAAAGGATACATGTTTCTCATAGGCACTCTTTACCTTCTATTAAAAGACTTTTGAAACCAAGTGCCAATTTTCTCAATGTGGATGTCCCATTGCCTTCTGCAATGATGGACATCAATCCAAGAAACAGAGGAGAGGGTCCTGAGCAGGCTCAACCATCCATTACTACTTCACCCCCAGGATCCCAACCCACTCCTCATGATACAAACACTTCCTCTGCTCCTTCTAATATACATACATCCCCAACCCACTCACTGCAAATGTACAAAAGACAAAGGGTCTCAGGAGCTCCTTCCTCCTCAGCCCAATTACAAGAGCCAAATAGCCCTGTGCAGGGGGACACTCCTGCATAGAATATCGAAAGGGAACCCTTTAAGGATACTCCCACCCTCAATTTGGAGGTGGACATCCCATCTAAGGATGTCCATATGGGTTTTGTGGCTGATACTACTGATGTCTCTACACAAGAGGCACAAGACAGTGTCAACATATCTAAGACCACACCCATGGCAACAGAGGGTATGCAAGCACCTTCTGAAAGTCCCCAGTACCAAGAACAAAGGGGCCCAGATGTTTCTACTCATGGAATTCCTACCAGTGATAGATCTCAAATCCCACTATCATTTGAAGATCTTGAGGCTAGTCTGCAACTAATGGCTTTGACGGATCAATAGTTGAAACCTGTTGTAGCCATATTGGAACATTACAAATCCATTATTGCTACACAGGGATCTCAGATCACTACTCTACAACAACTTACAGTAGCCCAATAGCAGCGCCTTGATCAGTTTCATCTTGGCTTTACTTTATGTAGAAACAAGATTATTCAGCTTGAGAAGTTAGTTCGAACCCTGCTTGCAAAGGTTTTTGGTCCTCCTGGCCAAACCAATGCATCCAAAAAGGAGGAGAATCAGGAGATCCCTCATCCAGTCCAAACAGCTTCAACTTCTCCTCCAACAGCTTCGGTTTCTAGGCTAACAGTCCCAACAGCTTCTCAAGCTGTTAGTCTAGAAACTCAAGCTGCTTCTACCAGGATAAGTGGAGTTGTCATCCGAGAAGGTTCTCAAGCTCCTATCACAGCAGTCCAACCCACAACATCAGCTTCCAAAGATAAGGGCAAGGGTATTCTGATTGAGTCTCCAAAGATCAATTTCACTTCTAAAGAAGCCCAAGTTGCCCATGATGCTGAACTGGCAAGGAAATTAACAGAAGAACAAGATGAGATCTTAGACCAGCAAACCCATGAAACAATGAGAGATGATGAAACCTTAGGTGATTATCTAAGAGGGTTTGTGGTCAAGGAAAATCAAAAGAAGAGGAAAAGACCAACAGGGCCTTCAAAGGCAGAACATAGAAAAATTTTGGTAAATTTCTCTGCTACAGCTGGAATATCAAGAGTAATTGCTCAGTCATGGTCAACCGAAAAGCTTCAGGCTTTATATGACAAAGAAAAGGAGAAAGAAAAAGTATCCACAGTCTCACAACAAGTCCAAGATTCACAAGAACCAGTTCAAACTGTTGCTAATGATCCTCCTTCTGAAGCCATTCAACAAGCAAAGTTTGATCAGGTTAAGAGAGTGCTGTTTGACCAACAATTGCAAAAGGCGATGGAAATTGAAAAGGTCTTGGATCAGTATGACTTCTCTAAACCTCCTATTACTCACTGGTATGCTAAGTCAATGGATGACATTGATTTAGACTATCATTTTGTGATCAAAAGAGAGACTGGTCCAGAAGAATAATTTAAAAGCCTAATCCACCTGGTATAGAGACTAACTAGAGATGAGCTGACACAAATGCATCACAATGAAACTGCCAGTCATTCTAGATCTTAATGTGTTTGGGTTCAATGAAAATTGAAAGATCTCAGAAGCATTTTTGACCCATAGTCTACCAGAGTAGATATAGAAGCTGCCAAGGATATGAAGATTGTACAGGATGATTTATATGCCAAATCAATGACATATAGACTCAAGCTTGCAGACGGATCCAGCAGGTTCTACAATTTTGAATTTCTCAATCTGCCAAAGGCATGGCTTCTCCAAATGAGCTCAATGAAGATAAATTGTGATAAAGAGGAGTTGAAGAGAGATTTCGTAAAGGGTACAAGGCAGAAACGTTCACGATTGTATGTTTTTGGATGCCTTAGTTTGTATATAACAGTTTTACTTTGTTTTATTTCCTTATTTGTATAGAAACTTAAAGTCTTGTGTAAAGAATTTAAGTTAGGGGGAGATTGTTGGGAAATATTCTAAGTATGTCAAGCTGTTAGTTAGATTTCTCAAACTGTTAGTAGTAATTCTGTGTAATTTCAAAGTTCAAGCTGCTAGTTAAGTAAGTTCGAGCTGCGAGTTCAAAAGTTCAAGCTGCCAGAGTTAAAAGTTCAAGCTGCTCAACAGATTAACAACAGAAAGTGTTGAAATTCAGGAAGTGATTTATATTCCAAGATTTGAATATCTTCCAAGCATATCTACTACCAGAGAAATCAGAGTTCATCAAGGAAACAAATCAGAAGGCTATATATATTGATAGACTAGGTCTTTAAATTGTAAGTCTGTACGTGCAAGGTCTGTAATTCTGTACTTCATTGTTATAGCTTTCTGATAAAGTTTCTCAAGCCTCTAAGGTTGTAAAACCCTAAGAACAGTCTGTGTTCTTCGTCTAATCAAACAGATTAGAGGTGATTGTAATCAGTGAGTTTGGCAATACAAAGGATTTGATTTTGATTATATTTATTTGTTATTTATTCTGAAAGTTTTCTTAAAACAATTAAGTGTTATTCCGCAAACTTCTTAATTGGACTTTGATTCAATACAAGGTTATTGGTTTACACTCTGATTTATTCAAATTAGTTAATCTTAGGTGGTAATTTGATTTTGACATCCAGTGACTCTTTGGTTCCACCAACCAACCTAGCCGAAGAACATGTCACCTTCGTTGGAGAGAGTTTATAAGATGTCGGAGAATCATTTATTGAGTCATCGTCCCAAACTCCATCATCACCATCAATTCCAAACTCTTTTTTCGATGATTCCAGCTCATAATTTTCACTTATGGCATATTTTGGACACTAATATTCATCCAATTTTAGAAATCTAAAACGAATACAGTCTTTTTCTCCAAACAATCTTGACTTCATCGACTTTGTTCCTAAAATCAACTAATAAGCATGTTTTGATACATGAAATATCCTCACAATCAATATCCAAAGATAAAGGAAATAATACACGTCCAAATTTGCCATATATAGCAATAATGCCGCCTCAATTCGTAGATGAGGGGGAATATCCCACAGGCTAACCCAAATCACCTTTTTAAACTTTCTTGGGTATTTATGATTTTGTTGGATCCATGAAAACCAATGCAACCATGTATGTTTGTTGTTTTCTAAATAATTCTTAGCCATGAGGGAGGATATCCAAATATGATAATGAGCGATAAACCCCCATAATATTAGATTTTGCAATCAACAAACCCTTCGGGCCTTTAGCTTCTAAGAGTTTCACCAGATTATTTAATACTTGCACATTTTGTTGCTTCACCCACCAACACATTTGAAGTATTCTTAAAGTAATCTGCTTCCATCTTATGAATGCATTTGATAGTCGACTCCCAATCCTTGATCGGGTATGTTTTGTTTAAAAGCACATCAACATATGATTTCTGATCATCACTTTCCATATCTGATTTTGTGTACTGATCCATTTTAAGCATCTGCGGCTGCATAGTATCTTTTTTCCTACGAAATTATTATCTCTTCTATCATATCTTGATACAATGGCCTTTATTTTATGACCTTTTATGATTATCCCATTGAGCTTTTTAACAATTCCCCCCTATCTTGTACTCGAATAAACTTGACAAATCCAAACGTTGTTCCATCTCTGCCTTTTTGGTTAGCAACATATGTATTTTTCGCAGCCTCCCATAAGTTTTGCTTATCAATCCCATCTGGTAAATTTGATACAAAGAAAGATGTAACAATCGATTGGATCTGATCCATGCCTGACAATCTTCCCTAACGACTCGTCGCCCTTTTAACTACCAAATGGAATCGAAATAAAGTACAACACATAAATAAAAATACACATCTAATGTATGTCATTATCCCTTAATGAGTGTGTATGATTAATAACTTTATTATGGTTTACACGTTATCATTGTACAATAAATTAATGTTAAGAAGATGTATGATTAGCAAAATTAAGGACAGATGTACCAAAGCATAACATTGTAAATGTTCATTTGAAAGAGGATACACACTCTTTCACACGTACACACACAATTGTTATAATAAACAGAACTCTATAAAAGTGATCCAAAAAGTAATTTATAATGCCAATTTATGAAAACATTAATACTTTTCTTATCGAACTTGTAACATATAACATATAATATGTTAAATTAACGGCTATTTCTTCCTGCACCACCCCTATTTTCTCATACATCACATCTATACCCTTTGACCTATAAATTTCATTTTTTTCCTCACCAATACTTATTGACATGCAGTCAACATATTCTTTTTCAAGATAATGTCTATTTTCAAGGTAAAAATTTAATAAAGTCAAAAAAAGTCATACTCTTGAAAATTAAATACTAAAAAGAAATGAGATATTTAATACAATATTAGAATCAGATATTTAATACAACATAAATGGTAACATTTTTTAACTAAAATTATATTAATTTCTTCAATAAACACCGACGACTCCGATAAAACTTCGGCGACTCCGACAAAACTTCCGGCGACGACCACAGAACTTCCGGCGAAGATCTGACAGTAAAGTTGAGGTATCAAAATCAAACACTATATAGAACGTCACAGAGAGAGAGAGAGAGAGAGAGAGAGAGAGAGAGAGAGGGAGAGAGAGAGAGAGAGGTGGTGGTGGTGGAGGTGGCGGTGGCTGTAACAGAGAGAGAGGGAGAGAGAGAGAGAGCGGCGGCAGCGGCGGCGGTGGTGGTGGCTGTGAGAGAGAGTGAGAGAAAGAGAGAGCGGTGGTGGATGTGACAGGGAGAGAGCAGTGATGGCGGTGGCGGTGGCTGAGAGAGAGAGAGAGAGAGAGAGAGAGAGAGAGAGAGAGAGAGAGTGTGTGTGTGTGTGTGAGAGAGAGAGTGAGAGAGGCGGTGCCGGCGCCGATGAAGGTTGGCGGCTGGATCTCGAAGAGAGAGAGGGAGGTTAGAGGTGAGAGTAGAGAAGTGAGAAAACCCTAATGAATTTAAGATGGTTAGTTGGCAAGAAAATGAAGAGTCCACTTGAAATTTTAAATTCCAGATTTATTATTTCATATTATATTATTTTATTTTTAATTTAATATATTTTTAAATTCCAGAATTATAATTTAATTATATTTTTTAAGAAAAATAAAATATAACCTAATGATATAAATTTTTGAATTAATATATATACTAACATTAATATTATATAAATAACTAGTTGATGAAGCCACGTATTACGTGAATATGTTTGTAAACTTAAAATTTGCCCATGTAAATATTAATTATTATAAAAAAATAAAAGAAGAATATAGTTTTTGTCAAAAGTATTATGTATATATTTTTTATAAAAATATATAATATGAACAATAGCTATTTTTTTAACATTATAAAAAATATTTCTAAATTACATTATAAAAAATATAATAAAAGAAGTATATAGCTTTTTATTCTACTTTTTTTTGTATATATTAAGGTTCATCTTATAAATTCATATAATGATGTAAACATCATTTATTAGATAACTAATTTATGAACTCACGTTGATACGTGGATTATTTTGATAAATAGTTGTTTACATTAAATGTTCGACGGGCAATTAAGAATGGTCAAAAAGGGGCTGATTTGGTACCTAATATGTTATGATTTATGTCAATAAATGTTAAAAAGAGTTTATTGGACCTTATATCAATAAATTACAGTCACAGAGTAAGTACCAAAAAAATGACTATATGAAATCTGGAAATGATAAAAATGATTAAGTATGAACTCGGATTTGATGAACATATTTCGGATTCATCCGAATTTCGGATCCAATGAATCTTGGATGGAAAACTTGAAATATTATAACTCCAGACACGTTTGAATATCAAGGCATCCGAATTTCAGATCATGTAAGCATCCGAATTTCGGGTGGAATTGTAGAAAATAAAATTCTAAGGAATGGAATCTCGAACCATCCGAATTTCGGTTCTACCCGAACTTCGGTAGGGTCCGAATTTCGGCTCATTTATCTAAATTTTAATATTTAGTTTTAAGAAATAAACAAATACTGATATTGTTGTACTATTACACTGCTTTCATGGATCTCATGAATAGAGTTTTCCGGCCAATGCTCGACAGATCTGTCATTGTTTTCATCGATGACATCCTTATCTATTCAAAGACCAAGGAATATCATGCAACACATCTGAGAGAATTTCTAGAGTTGCTGCGAAAGGAGCGACTTTATGCCAAATTCTCAAAATGTGAATTCTGGTTGAGGCACGTACGTCTCAACATTCGAAACAAAATCATTCATTGACTCTTAAATTCACTTGTAAACTCTTGTTAACTTTGCTTATCCTCAACGTTTAATTCAGATCCAACTTTTGGGGCATGTGATATCTGGTGTTGGTATTGTCGTTGATACAATAAAGATCGAGGCTATCCAGAACTGGGAGACTCCAGGTAATGCCTCATAAAATCCATAGTTTATTGGGATTGGCTTGTTACTACCGTCGATTCATCAAGGATTTCTCCAAGATAGTTGTTCCACTTAAGTAGTTTATTGAATTTCATTGTTTTCAGGCGAAGGAAAGAAAGTGTTGGGCCTTCTACTTAGGCTTTTATTCAAGTTCCCGGTGATCTATAGAAGCTGATTGGTAACTTGATGATGTTGTAGCTTTGGGGTTGGGTATTGAGGATGTTGCAAATGAATAATGATGTTGTAATAGTTAGATTATGACACTGTAGACTTATAAACCTTTGCATGCTTTAGTGTTGATGTACTTAAAACTCTTTCTATGCCTTAAGTTTGGCAAGTAAAATCAATCCTCAAAAAGGATTGATTCCTAAGGACTCCTATTAATATTTTATTGTTTAAGTTTTATGATGATGAGGAGGACAAAAAGGATTGATTCCTAAGGACTCCTGTTAATATTTTATTGTTTAAGTTTTATGATGATGAGGAGGATATCTGGGTTTATTAAATCGATCAAGAACCTATTGAGATTTCTTTGTAAGTGTTCTTCGAGTTCTTGTTTTGGTCATTTGACTGTCGATCTGCATCAAGAATCGCATGAGGTTTACAAGTTTTTTTTGTTATGTGACAAGAACCTTGATTCTGAATTAGAAGAAGTAGAGAATTGAGTTGTATATATTTTTATAATTTCCTTCTCAACATAGACAAGAATCCAAACATTGACAAGAAAATGGATATATTTTGATAGTTTCTCTTTCATTTTCTCGTCAAGTTTTATTTATATATAACTATAGTTAAAAAAGCTTATAAACTTAAAAGGGCCAATTGTATTTCATGGTACCAAACACCCTCTTAAAGAACACTAAGCTAAGAGCAAACCATTAACGTGCTTGTGTCCTCTTCTTTTATTATCAAACCTGTCCATGGAATTTGCACAACCGATTTGTAACAAGCAAGAAGAATGAGTGGCTTATATTATGATTTTAGTTTGATTTTTTATTTTATAATATTTTATATTTTCTGCTTCTACTCAGACATACAAATGACTTCTATTTATAAAAACTCTACCTAGTTTTGTCAAACGCAATGTGTCCTTAGTTTTAATTAAATCAATAAATTGTATTATTCACATTTTCATTTATATCATAATTTATATTTTTTGAATATTGTATTCTACTAAGGTTTAATATTAATATTTTTTTATCATTATTTTATAAGTTTATAATAATACTTTAATTCATGAAATTTTTATAGAAATAATTGAGAGAATAAAAAAATATTAAACTAATTGGTTTTATTAATTAAAATGGTATTATTTTTTTATTAAATTGTTTGTTTTTGAATGGTTTATATATATATATATACATATATATATATATATATATATATATATATATATATATATATATATATAGAATCAGGTTCATCAGCGTACCTATGAGATTCCAGCGTACCCTAATGTGAATGATCATTCACATATATTTTTTTTTAATAGACATGTATAAGACAACATTATAAGACTTTTTTTCAAAATGAGCAACATCATAAATCTTGTGAATGGTAAAAAAATATAATGTGAATGGTCATTCACATCATTCACATGGTGTGAAATGACGATTCACATGGATGACCATTCACGTAAATATGCATTGAGCATTCACATAATATTTAAGGACACAGAAAGTGTGAATGTGTGTGAAATTCATATATTATGTGTATAACATTAATTTAAACATGATTATTAGAAAAAAAAATTATAAAAAATGTTTTTTAAGGTTGGTACATTCGGGTGCACTTGATTTCGAGAGGTACTTTTTTGAACTTCACTATATATATATATATATATATATATATATATATATATATATATATATATATATATATATATATATATATATATTTATATATGTGTGTGTGTGTGTATGTATATATACATATATATATATATATATATATGTGTGTGTGTGTGTGTGTGTGTATATATATATATATATATAGAATATGGTTCGTGTGAGAATCTAAAAAATGCAGAGTACTGTGAGTACCTCTGAACACACGGGTTTCAGATGTGAACATGCTTCAAAAAAATTTAATTTTTTTTCATATTCATTTAGATACAAATAATATAAGGTTGTTTTTAAAAAATTACATATATTCACTCTATAGCATCATAAAAGTCATGTGAATGTGAAAAAATTGATGTAAACATGCATGTTGTGAACACACGTTCACAACAATACAGTTCATGTGAACATTCATGTTTCACATAGTTCTAGTGTATGTTTATGTGTGATTTCTTACAAGTAGTCTTGTATTATTAATTTAAGCATGATTATGAAATAAAATTTCAAAAAAATGGTTTTAAGCGAGGTACCTCTGGTATTTCGCAAAACTAACGGTACTCATTTGAACCCAGACATATATATATATATATATATATGAGCGAGTACCACTTATTATTCAACACATTAGAAAGTACCACTTTTAAAAATATTTTTTTCAAAATTTTTCATAAACATGTGATATATAAATTTCACACACATTCTAAGTGAATAAAATCATATATCACACAAATGTACGTTCGCATATATGTAAATTTATGTAAATGTAAGTTCACGTCATTTTTAAAGAGTTAGGATATGTAAATGTATGTGAAATTTACTATATTTATAACATATCTATAAACTATTTAAATGATATTCAATACTAAATATTCAATATTTAATATTGAATATTGTTATGTAAAATGTTTAATATTAAACTAAGAAAAACACGGGAAGTGTCAAACAAATAATAATTTTGATAAAAAAGCGTTTGAGACGTTGATGGACAAACTTGCATCCAAGAAAACAAGATCACGCTATATGGGTAAGAAGCCCAAAGACGTCAACAACAATTAAAAAAATTTTTTTTTTGAAAAAAGGTAATCCAAATATAAATTCAATATACGATAGTGAAATATTAAATGTCGAACTAACACAATAAACCGTATATTCAACATTGCATATATATATTCTACATCAAAAAAGACTCAAAATCATAGTCAAAATTTATGGTCTAACTTGGTAAACTGAAAAGTAAAATTAATTTAATTCTAATTGTATATTTATTATTGTATCGTTAGGGTTATATTATAATATTGGGTTAATACTGAAAAAACCCTATAAACTTTTCTCATTTCACGATTAAGTCCCTAAACTTTTTTGCTGATTGTTTGAGTCCCCAAACTATTTTTGTATTATTCAAAAGTATATATTTTTGACCGGCTACAGGATGAGTAGGTAAAACACAACCAATAAAACAAAAAGTTTAGGGACACAATCGCTAAAACATGTACAGATAGTGAGTTTTTTGAATAAGACAAAAATAGTTAAAGGACTTAAACAATCAGAAAAAAAAGTTTAGGGACTTAATCACAAAACTAAGAAAAATTTATGGGGTTTTCTCGATATTAACCCTATAATATTAAGGTCTATCTTAGTTACGGGTGTTCATTTTCTGATTATCCGAATTTCGGATAATCCGAAAATCGGATACATGAATTATACTATCCGAATCCGATTATCGGATAATCCGAAATTTAAAATTTTAATTACACTTAAAATTATAAAATGAACTAAAATACAAATCTATATACCTCTTTATTTATATATATATATATATATATATATATATATATATATATATATATATATATATATATATAAAAGTAGTTGTGTCGTACACGAAATTATATCATACTTTTAAAACGTTAAACAACAAAAAGGACGTGTTAAAAATAGTAAAATACATTTAAATGAGTTATAATTATGTTAGAGCGACATTATACATTTAAACTTAAAGAATTTAATTATTCTTCGTCAAATAACTTATGAAAAAAAGAAGTTTAAAAAAATATAATTTTTTTAAAAAAAATTGGATTTCGGATTTTCGGATAATCCGAAAATCCAAAATTATACAAAATCTGTATCCGAATCTTGAATCCGACCACGGTTTGCATGTTAATTAACAATAAATTTTTCTAATGCCTGTAGATTTTCATTGTATACATTCTTCATTTCAGGCAAAATCCATCTGGTATATGGATTCGGGTTACTCTAAGCATATGACTGGGAGGAGAGAGTTGTTGTCCAACATAGTAGAACAGTACTGTGGGACAGTCAAATTCGGGAACAATAATCATGCTCATATAAAAGGATACGGGGATTTAGTCTTGAATAATCTAGTCATCAAGGATGTTGTCTATGTTGAGGGGTTATCTCATAATCTGTTTAGCATAGGACAACTCTGTGATAAAGGGTTAGAGGTTACATTTAGGGCTAAGAACTGTAGTGTTAAGAGTATGGGTGGAAAAGAAATCTTATCTGGTTCCCGTAGCTCTAACCTTTACACCATTGATGTAGCTAAGCTTATGGTTAAGGATAGCATCTGTCTCCTATCAAAAGCCTCTATAAAATACTCTTGGTTATGACATCGTAAACTATATCACTTAAGGTTTTAAAATATCAACAAGTTGGCCTCGAAACAACTAGTGAAAGGACTCCCAGAATTTAGATACGAAAAGGATCATCTTTGTGGAGCATGTGAGAAAGGAAAAATAATAAGATCATCACACAAGACAAAACACGAACCATCTTCTAAGAGAGTGTTGGAGTTACTTCATATGGATTTATGTGGTCCCATGCGAACACAAAGCATAAATGGGAAGCGATACGTGTTGGTTATCGTCGATGACTATTCGCGATATACCTGGGTAAAATTCTTACAGAGGAATGATTGGATCCTTACTGTATCTTACGACTAATAGACTAGATATAATGTTTTCAACATGTCTTTGTGCTCGTTTTCAGACTGGCCCAAAAGAATCACACCTAACACCCGATCTTGGTCTCTAGTATCCAAAGGGAACCAACTTTGATCTTACTGCCTTTTCAGATGTTGATTTTGCAGGTTGTAGAGTTGATAGGAAAAGCACATCAGGCGGAATGCAGTTCTTGGGAGACAGACCGGTGAGTTGGACCTCCAAAAAGCATAACTGTGTTTCAACATCCACAGCAGAAGCTGAGTATGTAGTAGCCGCAAGCTGTTGCTTTCAAGTGTTGTGGATGAGAACACAGTTACGTGATTACGGGTTCTCGCTGACCAATATCCCAATCTACTGTGATTCTAGAAGTGCGATTGCTATTTCTGGCAATCTCGTGCAGCACTCACGAACAAAACATATAGACATCAGGTATCATTTTATTAAATATCACATACAAAAAGGAACAATTGAATTGTATTTTGTAGGCACAGAATATCAACTTGCTGATATTTTTACTAAAGCTTTAGACGAACCTCGTTTTCAGTTTTTAGTATCTCATATCGGCATGTTGAATCCACCTTCTAGTTAAATTTCATACATTTTCTAAAATAATTCTATTTCAAACATACGTGTTTGAAATTCCTCTATTTTAGAAAATATCTGTTATTTAAATTTAAAGGTTGTGTCACAAAATTAAATTCAAAATTTCTTTATCTATATACATCTTTAATGATTAGTGATCCTGAAATTTGCTATGTGAATTGTTCATAATTGAGTCAGACGCTAATATATTCAGGTTTGTCTGTATCTCAAAGGTTTAAAAGGTTCGAGAGTATAGAATGAAAAGGATATGTGTTTAATTGAGGGGAGTATTTTTCACGATGTTAGTTTATGTATTCTTCATTTTTAAATTTTCTAAAATTTTAAGTCTTAGGTTGTTTAATGTTTTTAATTTTGATTTTAATGTAATCTTTCAGAAAAACACAAAAAGATTTTACTTTTTAATATATCAAAAAGCCAAATATATTTTTATTATTTTTATTTTTATTTTTGTCTTAGCAATATTTTTTTAAGAAAATCACAAAAAAAAAATAATTTTAATCTATCCTACGTTAAGTTTAGCTAGTTTATTTATGTCTAAATTTGCTTTCATAGAAAAATCATTAAAAAAAACATTTTGTTTGGGCTCAATCTTTTATTTGTTATTGATTTCTAGTATTTTAGTTAAAACATGTTTAAGCTCATGATGTTTAATTGTGTACAAACCGGCTGGCCCACTTATTAATGAAAAAGCGCGGATCTTGAGTGTAGCTCGACCCGACCCGCCTCTTTAAATAGGCGGGATTTCATCTTTCTTCTTCATTAAGATATTTCCTTTTTCTTCTTCCCTCAACTGTCGCACCCACCACTACCGTTAACAACTTTCAAGCTTCCAAGCTCTTTTCACAGCCGTTTTTCTTCTTTTTTCTTGCATTTTCGTGTTCATCTACTATCAGGTAACCTTTATTATGCTTTTTTCATATTATAACAACCTATTTTATGTTTTTGATTTTTGAAATTTTTAAGGGTTTTTACTTTCGGTTTAGCTTTTTTATGTATTTTAATCTGTTCATTTGAACATAGTGTAGTTATGTAAAATGCTCATTACATGTTTTTGCATTAGGATCTGCATTTTCATGCATTTTTTTAAATTTTTAGAACAGTTCACTTTACATGTGCATGAACTCATTAACTGCTGAAATGTTTTCTAAGTCCTCACTTCGGACCATCCGAAATTCGGATGACCCATACTTAGAAAATTTTTCAGTTTTTCATGTTCACTTTATGGAAGGGGCGCAACTGAAGCTCATCTAACGATGTAATAGTGGCTGTTCGCTCCTCTTTCTCTTCCTCTTTTTCTGCTTCTGCTAGGATTTTGTCCTGATAGCGCCGTGCTTGTTCAAGAAAGAGAGAGTCCCTTTGACGGAGAGAAAGACTCCGGGGATAGATAGTCAATGGCCTATGAGGAAGACATCTCCTCTGCTTTTGCTCTTCTTTTTGGCCCTTTCTAAGAGTAGGCGTGGAGAGCTTTTTGCGGGGAAACTTGCAAGTACAGTTTGGGGGGAGACGGGCGTCGACCCAACCTTATGAGTATTCGGACTATAACAGTTCCGATGAACAGTCACTCACTTTTGACAGTTATACGATTACCCATCCAGTACAAAACACTTTGAAAATATTCAAGTATTTATATGTTTCAACCAAATTTCGGATAATGTATACTATCAATTGTATATTTAAATCCATCTAAGTTCTTATCTCGGTCCATACGAATTTGGTTCTCATCGGAATTCGGTCCCCATCCGAATTTCGGTCCACCAATCTGTATTTTCATACTTAGCTTTTCATGCATCATTTTCATCCGAATTTCTATCACACCAGAAATTCGGATCATTCCATCCGAATTTCAAGTGAACCAAATTCGGACCACTATTCATCCAAATTTCGATTCATCCGAAATTCTTCACTTAGGATTTTTTTTAAATATTTTCCATTTTTTTGCATTTTTACAAAAAAAAATTCAAAAATCCCAAAAATATTTCATGTCTCATGCACCATTAATTAGAGTTAGGATAAGTGTTTGAGTAAAAATGTCTATCCTAACATTGGTCTCTTAACGATTGACTTTGGACTTTATTAATTCTACTGATAAAAGACTCAATGCTTTAAACAGGATAGACAGTTTCAAATTCACGCTTATCTCAGACTTAGTATCAATGCTTCATTCTTTCTAGTCTGATATACTAACACTGTTGCATGTTTACAGGTCTCATGGATCCTCAAATCATTCTAACCCTTCCGCATTCTCCACTACCAAATAATAATGCCCAACTACCTGAAGAATCTCTTCTACCAGCATCCCAGTTTGTTGAGTTTGCCCCTCATAAATGGCAACTTGACATTTCCACCCTTTGTCACGAAGCCGAGGATATCACATTTGATATTCTCAAAGGCCACTCCATTTTCTACGCCTAAACCACCGCCATTCCCATTCCATCCATCTACCTCCAACAGTTCGGGCATCATCTCACCTTCATCAGTGATGTCGAACCACACTTCACCACTACAATCGACTCAGTTCCCATCAAACTCACATAAGAATCCATTCGCCATATTCTTCGTCTTCCCTCTGAAAACCATTCTGTCAGTAAATACGCATTTGCCCCCATTCCTTCTCCAATCGAAACCCTTGAAGAGATTCAGACATTAGGATATGATGGCCCACTCACCAAGCCATCAGAATTCCAAACAAAGCACCTACAATCCCACTGGAGAGTCATGTTCGATATATTAAGCAAGTGCTTCACATGCAAACATTCAGGACATGACTCTGCATCCATCCAAGTACTCGCGATGTTTGCGGCCTTCTCATATGATCGTCATTATGACTATGTGGCATTCATCTTCGAAGAGTTAAAGAGAGCGGTGATCGAGAAACGAACCAGACGAGGGCGCAAATACATCCCATTCCAAAAGTTCCTACAACTCATAATTCAATTCGCAATGGACCAGGACGACAAAATCCATGAACGTCCAGAGGCAGATGTCTACTCACCGCCTCGCTTCAAAGAATCAAGATCCCAACGGCAACTACAAATGTTGCGGTAATGGATATTCCATTATCGCTGCTACATCAAGCCGTTCAAACGGAAAGGGTAAGGGAATACATAATGGCAATCTATCCAGATGAGGCTCGGTTAGATCCGACTGAGCCTAACCAGTCCAAAGGCGAGGAGCGTTTGAGTGAGCTCGAGGGAGTAGAGGCGGCAGTTGAAAATATTTTGGGTTCGGGTGAGCGGGAGATGTCGGTTGTGTGGGAGGGAGGTGAAGGAGAGCAGGAAGAGGCGGTCGATTTAGAACGGACCGTCTCTGTCCAATAGAGAGATGGGGGTGTTGCATCTGAGGGTGTTCTAAGCCCTATCAGCCGGATAACCCACCATAAGACCACTAGTCCAGTGGTCGAATAACCCCCACCATCCACTTTGAATCCCCTCAACGGGAAACCATTTCTTTCCACGGGGAGTCTGTACATACACCATCACCCTCTCACTCGGAAAGAGGTGATGTTGAAGCAGGTCACCTGCCATCCCCGGTGACCACCGTTCGTTTGACCACAGCTCACTCCATACCCCCACACACAATGCACGACGCCTCCGTGGTGTCCTCTCCTGAACAAGCCGCCTTCGTGGCGGCTCAGCAAACTTCCAAATCTGAGCATCCCATAGTGGAGCCAGAAATGCCGGAAGGAAGACTTGGCGTTGACAAACAAAAGCCATCAACATCAAGCCATCCCGAGATATCTCTCGAGATGATAACAACGGCTCTTCGTGCTGCTGGTGTTGTTACTCGGGCTGACCTGGCCGCCCATAAGGAAGCTTCCGAGGAGCGAGATACCTCCCTATTATCATTTATCAATGGTAAGGGTGTTGCCTCTGAGGATCAGCCGCCACCAGGTACCCGTTCAATTCAATCACAAATCACGGAGCTCCCCGAGAAGATGGACACTCTTACTCGTCTTATTCTCCAAGTCCAGGAGCAGCTAAACAGCCGAATGGATCGCCTCGAATATGTGATAATTGAACTTCAATGTCGTCTTCAGGATGAATCCCTAAAGAGAAAGCATGACGATCAGGACGACCCTGATCGTCATGAGGGGGAGAAACACCAACGGGTTCAGTCTGAGGGCGAGATGTCAATTGGAGGGGGAGCAGTACTGTAAGAAGGGGCAGAAATTCAAGGGTTTGGGGAACATAGCTCAGGGGCTCTAGAAATGATGGAGTATGAAGAAATTTTTCAAGGTGCTGCATCGTGAGATCCACTCTTAGCAATGGTGGAATATGATCCAGTATTTGAAAAGGTCGAAGTCATATTAGTGTCCGATACAGACTCTGATGATGACCAAGACTATCCTTTGATTATTCCCAAGCCTGAACCTGAGTCTCCACAAAAATCATCATCGTTTGAATTCCTAAATGCCCCACCCCACGTGCCTCAACAAGAAATCATGTCTTCCATCCAAGCTACCTCCCCTACTCCTAAAGAAACCCCACCAGTCCAAATTACCCCAACAGTCCAAGAAATCCCACCAGTCCAAATCTCCTCCACAGACCAAGAAATCTCAATAGCCCAATCAATCCCTCCAGCCCAAACAGCCGAGTCTTCAGGTCCAAGAATTGTGGACTACTTTGAAAACAGACCTGAAGTGACTCCAAGGCATGATGAAAACGATCTAGAATGGGTCAAATGTATTCAAAGGGTGGAGTACATGCTCTGTCTGAAGAAATGAAAGAAGAGTTGAGGCAGGATCGAAGGGGTCGGATTTTGAAATTGCTTGAAGCTCCTCTGGCAGAGCTAGAAGAGCCTCCGGTCCAAGGTTTAAAAGATTTTTTGAGGAGGAATTTCAAAGTCCCGGCTGAGGAATTTCAAAGTCCCTTTCTTGAAGACAGATTCAAAATGGTGTTCAGAAAGAATCCCGGGTCTTATAGCCGACGACTACTGATGGTATTGTCTGATGCATCCAGAGCAGAACAAGCAGAATACAATCATATGATGCTCAAAGACAAAAGACCAAAGGAGAAATACTGGTCAACATCAAAGATTGTGAAGATAAACAACATCCAGATGTACAAAAGAGCTCGAGTGTTCACTCCTGCTTTTGAAGTACTTCGAGAAGATGGATCAGTACAGGTCTTACACGAAAATGACCTGGATTTCATAAATATCGACGACATTGAGTTTCTGCACAACAAGCTAAAGAACAGATTCAAGAAACGGGTAACTCATGTCATTGTTGTTGCCGCCCTAACTAAATGCATGACTCGCTGCTCCATCATTATGTGTTTAAAAGATTTTCAAATGGCGATAGAGAGCTTCATGGTGAAGTTGGTCTAAAATCTCCAGAGCAAAATTTCTTTCTCCTAGATCACTTTCCAGCTTACAAGGTTTTTATAGGGGGACAACAGGGGATCATAATTCTGAATAAGAAGGGACAGAAAAGGTTCATGCGCATAGAGGACTTACCTTGCTATTCATATGGTACAATCAGGTTAGTCTCAGCCGAGCTTAACATAAGACTACAAGAAGACAACGCTCAAACAATCTCTGAACTTAAAAGAAAACCAAAAGAAATACAAGACATGCTCTGCGCAATTGAACTTCTGAATGACAGGCTACATCTTAGGCAAGTGACTCGACGATTTGAAGTCGTCCTTGGCCTCAGGGAACATGTTGAAGAAGTCTGTCATCGTCCACAATAATCAAAAAGGGGGAGATTGTTAGATATTAAATTTCGATCTTGTGAATTTATTTTGTAATATTTATTTTGGTTTTTTTCTTGTAATTTATTCTTGTCTTTCAATATTAGTTGTAATAGAAGTCAAGGGACTTGGTTGTAATTTAATGAAACTTCAACTAAATGATGTAGAGGGAAAACCCACCTAGGGTTTCCCACACACTCACATTCACGAAATTACAGCAGCCGCAATTTTCCATATTCTCTTTGACATTGTATTCATCTTTATTTTATGGAAAATAAAAATCTCTCATTTAGTGTATAATTAAAAATATTTAAAATTAAGTGCAATTACACAAGCTTGAATTACAAGAAATATTTTAACATTTCGGATATCCGAAATTCAGATAATCCGAATTTTCGGATAATTTCACTTTGGATTTTCGGATTTTCGGATCGGATTCTCGGATTCGGATATTTTTGAACACCCCTAATATTAGTTATATAGTTCTACACCAAATTAAAGTTTTGCAAACTATTTTTTTGTATTACATTAACAAATCCACGCAACACAAAATCAGGCACACCAACGCATCCATTAGATCTTTGACAAAAATTTTATTTAAAAAAAGTTATCATAGTCAAAAGTTAACATATGTGTGTGTGTGTGTGTGTATATATATATATATATATATATATATATATATATATATATGTGTGTGTGTGTGTGTGTGTGTGTGTGTGTGTGTGTGTGTATATATATATATGTGTGTGTGTGTGTGTGTGTGTGTGTGTTGAGTACCACTTATTATGCAATGCACTTGAAGGTACCACTTTTAAAAATATTTTTTTTCAATTTTTTCCCATAAACATATTTTAATAAATGTTACAAAGATAATATAAAAATTTAAAGAACATTTACACAATCTAAGTGCATTAAATCATGGATCACTTAATTATATGTTCAAATATATGCAAAATTATGAAAGTATACGTTCACATTATTTTTAAAGAGTTAATAGATGTGAATATATGTGAAATTTACAAATCATTT
Organism: Centrapalus pauciflorus; assembly: GCA_020465985.1. NCBI lineage: Eukaryota > Viridiplantae > Streptophyta > Magnoliopsida > Asterales > Asteraceae > Centrapalus > Centrapalus pauciflorus. Next base: position 227,966 of record JAANYP010000239.1, read on the forward strand.
TTATAATATAAATAAAACATGTTTATGAAAAATCATTTACAAAACATTTTTAAAGATGGTATTTTCTACTGTGATATATTACAAATGGTACTCTCTCGAACCATTACACACACACACAGTGGCAGATCTAGAAAAATCCATCACTGGTGGCACAAAGAATATGACCAATATATATATATATATATATATATATATATATATATATATATATATATATATATATATATATATAAACATATTAATCAAACCAAGTCGTGACAAAACGCCTTAACTTAGTCCTTATTGCACATGACCGTGTGGTTGAAAATGTCCTCTTTGCTAATATAGTCGTCTAATTTCTTATCTTTGATTAGGAAAATACTCCAAAATCCTTGGTATATCCATAAGGTCCCAAGGAAGGTCTTTCATATCAATTATTTGAGAAATTGAACGAGTAGAGCTAGTATGTAGAATATTGTTTGAACCACTTCCACTTAAAGGTTTTCCACTGTCGGATGATAATTTCTTTTCACAAATTTGTCCATTGATACCTACATTTATTTGTTATATATATAATTAAGGGTTGAGAAAACACTACATAAATTGACAATTGAATAACATTCTGATTTCTAAAACACAACACAATTTGACAACATTAATTTATAAAACCATGGTAACTAATTTTTAACTTGAGGAGCTTATAATTTATAAAATCATAATAACTATTAACTAATTAGGATTTTGATTTCTAAAAGACTAAAACACTACCCAAATTGACAACATTTAACATCTAGAGTTTTAAAATCAAGAAAGATAATTTGAAATTAGAGAAAACCGATTAAGAGGGAGGAGAAAGGCTGAACCGCAGAAGGCTGCTGGTGCGGACGTGCGGTGGCCGGTGGAGCCTGGTGGAGACGTGGATTGGTGCCGGTGTTGGTGCGGACGCTACTGCTGTCGCCCCTGCCTGGCTGAATGGCTGCTCCCGCTCTATCTTCTATCTCATCCTTTGCCCTACTCTGTGAGACTAAACTACACGTTCTATTTTTTTGGGCTATATAATTGGGCCCCTGATTATTTACTCATATCACAAAATTAAATCGATGGTAGCACTAGTAGAAGCCCTTTTTTTCACATGACAGGCCCAGTTGAGTGGTAGCATGGGCTAACATAGCATTGGTTGTGCATCCGTCCCTTATATATATATATATATATATATAGATATATATATATATATATATATATATATATATATATATATATATACACATATGTATATATATATAGGTGAGTTCAATGGAGAACCTCCATGCACCACCACAAATGCACCACAATTCCCCCGTGTTGCATCATTATTTCCACGTGATGCATCAAATTCCCGCGTGATGCATCGATTTCTACGTGATGCATTACGATTTTCTAGTGATGCATTGTGGTTCTCCAAGGTTCTTCGATGCATAGAGGTTCTCCATTGAACTCACCCCTATATATATTTATATCTGTGTCTGTATCCTTGTGTGTGTATAGAATATGGTTCAACAACGTACCACTTATTATACAACGCATCATAAGTTAAGGTAACACTTTTAGAAAGAAAAATTTTAAATTTTTGTTTTCATAAACATGTTTTTGTTAATATTATAAAGATCATTTACATATCATAACTCCTTAAAAATGATGTGAACTTACACTTACATAAATTTGCATATATGAGAGAACATACATTTGTGTGATATATGATTTTATACACTTAGAATATTTGAATGTGCGTGAAATTTATATATAACATGTTTATGAAAAAGAAATTTTAAAAGTGATACCTTCTAATGTGTTGCATAATAGGTGGTACTCGCTCGAATATATATGTGTGTCTATATATATATATATATATATATATATATATATATATATATATATATATATATATATATATATATATATATATATATATAGGTTCAAGTGAGTACCACCCATCATGCAGCGCACCAGAAGGTACCGCCCTTAAAAGTAAGTTTTTTGAAATTTTTTCATGAACACGTTTTAATTAACATTGTGAAGATCATATGTAAATTTCACGCAAATCTGAACACTATAAGTGCATGAAAACACGCATCACATAAATGTGCGTTCACATACATCCAAAATTATATCAGTGTGTGTTCACATCATTATTTAAGAGCTAGGAGATGTGAATGTATGTGAAATTTACATATGATTTTTATAATATTAATTAAAACATGTTTATGACAAAAAATTTTGAAAATTTTTTTTAAAGGTGGTACCTTCTGGTGCGCTGCATAATGGGTGGTACCCTCTCGAAACATATTATATATATATAAACCATTCAACAACAAGAAATGAATAAAAAAATAACACTTTGAGCCGTGGTTTGCAAGCACGGCGTGATTATATTTAAAAATAAAAAAAAACAATTACTTTTAATGTATTCTATATATAACATTTACCAGGAGATTTTTCCTATTCATAGACTATTCACAAGAATAATGTTTACTTCCATTATGCATTTTATTTTATTTTTTTTTAGTTTGAATTTAAGTGAAGGTAGGCAATAATGAGTTGTAGAGTGAGACTTAGGGGTTGTTTGATAGCATAAGAGGTAATCTGTCTGATGTCTGATCCCACTTCTGATTGATAAGATGTGGTCCTGATAAGATACTGATCTGATAAGAAAATTTTAATAAGTCTGTTTGTTTAAAAAATTATCTGATTCTGTTATTTTTATTAATTTTATAATCAAATCCAAGTATCAAATGGTTTAAGAATCATACATGATTCAAGAATCATAATCAACTAACTTTTTATACATGATATCAAAGAATCAAATCCAAGAATCAAATGGTTCAAGAATCATACATGATCAAAGAATCAAATCCAAGTATCAAATGGTTCAAAAATCATAAATCAACTACTTTTTACACATGATATCAAAGAATACTTGAAAAAAAAAGTAATGAATACCTCAAATGAAGAATGCTAGTCAAAGATTGTTTGTCAAAGAATGCTTGTCAATAGCAAACCTGAAATCAAAACATACACAACTATAGTTAGGGTAGAAATAAAAAATACCTAGATAAATTCATATCATTCATCTAAAAATCGTTTTTTAGAACCAAAAATAGTAATTTTAAGATGTAAAAATAGGTTGAAATCAGGAGGGGGGAACGGAGAACGGCGCCGTGAAGGGGGGGTGGGGCTGCCGTCGACGCCAGGAAAGGGGGGGTGGGGCGAAATCGAAGAACAGTCAGGGGGAAGAGAGAAGGCGCCGTGAAGGGGGGTGGGGCTGCCGTCGACGCCAGGAAAGGGGTGTGGGGCGAAATTTGGTTTGTATCAAACTTTAGATTTTGTCTCTAAACTTTCAATTTTGCAAAATTTATTATTAAGGTTTACTTTCAAATTTAATCCATTATCCATTAACTTTAATTGAAATGCTCATTTTGTCTTTATTCACTATATATATAAAGATAAGTTAGTGGCCACACTGCAAATGTGTTCAAATAATTATATATATATATATATATATATATATATATATATATATATATATATATATATATATATATATATATATATATAATTATCAACTCATAAATGACATTATGTATATACACATTTACCAATTTATGTCATTCAATGAGATTTTTTTTATATAGTTTTAAATTTAAAATTTTCATAATAATATCATTTGTCTTGCTTATTGAATTTTTATCGGATTTCTAATTTCACTCTTCGATCCTGGTTCAGTTGTGTTTCGTTTTTTGAAAATTATTTTTATTTATTTTTTTATATGAAATATTGTTTATATGATTTTTTTAGTTCCTCCAAATTCCAAAGTCAATTGTATGTACATAAAACAGATAATGTGAGACAAGAATTTATGTCGAAGAAGGATGATCATGATTCATGAGTATATGGAATTCTTTTTACAGATACTGTATAAATATTTTTATGATGCTTAATAATAATTATGCAATTGTATTTCTACTTTTAATTTATATTGTGATCACATGTTTATTTGTACCTGATATTTTAAAAAAAAATGTTAAGTTACTTTATACATTAAAAAAAACAAGTAAAATAGAAGATTTTGATGATTTTTATTCATTTTCATATTTTTTTTAATTGGCATTGATATTTTGTTAATTTTTTACAACATACTTGATTAATTAAGTAATATATTTCTAATGAACAATTGTTTTGTTCACACAATTCATGATGAAAATATGTCGTAAGTACAAAAAAGTCATACAAAGTTGATTGTCATGATATAACTAGTTGATGTCAATGAATGAGATGTCTTATCATATAACCCTATATATTTTATTATACAAATATTATGTGTGATACAACAAAATTTTTCTATATTTTTACTTTTACACCCAAATATTTGAAAATAGCAGGAAGCTTTCGTTTCATTTATATTTGAAAGATTAAATAATATAATTTGATTTTATCATTGCACTATATATTTTGATTAATTTTATCATTGCACTATTGTATATTACTAATCAAATATTTTAATTAGGAATGCTTTTATTATTTATTTAATAAAATAGAAATAATAATAGAAATAATGCATCCATTCCGTGTTAAATTCTTTTTTCCATGAAGATTTATTATGTGGTTTGAAACTAGATCAAACAATAAGATGATTTTGATTTTTACACACATAATCAATAAAAACATTGTAAAACAAGAAAATCCAATGGTGGACTTCCTTCTGAGGAAAGTATGGTGCGACGCAAAGCGGGAGATAGATTAGAATCAGTTTTCTCTTTTATGGATTCAGTGTTACGTGAAGATTCAATGTCGGAAAGAAAGTTATATTCAAAAGGGTTTTGATGGTGGTGGTTGAACAATTTTGAAATCGAATGTTGTATTTAAAGTCAATATAATTTCAAAAATTGTAATATATTTAATAAAAATAACATAAAATTTTGCTTCAAACATCAAATATGTATGTTAATATGTTTTTTATATATTTTAATTTTTTTTTATGACATTAAACTCCGCTGCGAAGCGCGGGCAAATTCCCTCGTTTTTTATATGTAACATCCCACTTTTGGGACGGGGACGTGGAATTATGCGATTGGGTTGATTATAATATTATAATTGAGTTGCGCCAATTATTGAGTTTTACGTGGAAGTGTCACGTGATAAGATTTTGGGTTAACCGGGTGTCGGGATTAAGTTTTAATAAAAGATTATAATTTTGGGAATTATTGGTTAAATTAAGACCCGGTGATATAAAGTTTGTATTTTGTGATAGCGGGTTCGGATATGGGGTGTCGGACCGGGTTTAAGCCGAAAACGTATATATTGTGACTTCTTTGTTCTTCCAAACCATTTCCAAAAGCTAGAGCTAAAGAGTATATGTGTGTATTTGTGAATTCCAGCTCCTGCAATCAGAGATTGAAGCTCCAATTTGTGATTCAAGCCACCAATTCTTCCTTCATCTTCTTAGTTGCATATTAGAGGTAATTTCGAGTTGAATTCGCGGATTAATTGTTGTGGATTGTGAATAAGTAATTGAATTGAGTTTATATGTTGTCATGAGTAAATTCGAGTGTGTATTCGTGATTAAAACCAAGCTGGAAATCGAGTTGGGGATTAATCCCTTGGTCTGTGATAAAACAGAGCATTTCTGGTTCTGTTCGTCCGTGAGCGCGACCGCGATCCCTTGATCGCGGGCCGCGATGTTCTTGAGATGATCGCAGGCGGTTTGAGCCCGAGCTCGGACCGCGATGTGAGCTCGGCCGAGTTTGAGGTCAGCGCGGCCGCGACCGCGATAGGGTCAGTGCGGCCGCGATTGGTTGAGTTCGGCCGCGATGCGGCTAGGGTTTCGGGTCAGGTTTTCGGGTTCTGTGGATCATATGTTTGGGTCTTTAGGGTCTCGAGAGTTGTTGAGAATTGGGTATAGAGTTGTTGGGTCGAAATTGTGATATTGAGAATGCGTCTTTTGGGTATCTGGGATTGTGTGAGTTGGTTGGGATCTCGTGTTTGAGTGTTCGAGTTGTGTGGGTTAGTTGGGATCTTGTGTTTGAGTATTCGGGTTGTGTGGGTTGGTGGTTGAGTATCTGAGTCTGTGCGAGTTATATGAGTATTGTGTATAGAGCTGTTGAGTTATCGAGAAATCGTGTATCCAGAGCTGTTGGGTTGTGATTGAGAACTTGAGCTGTGATTGTGATTGTGATATAGAGTCATTGTGTTGTGATTCCAGGGTCTCGAGTTGATAGGGTTGAGGACGGGCAGGGAACCGAGACTTGAGTAGTTTGACTTCAGGGCAGGTGAGTTTGCATGTTTTTCTTGAGATACTTGTACGATTATTTTACTAATACTCGCATGATATTTTACTGAGCTTTTTACGAGATATCATGAGTTTCCTTACGAGTTTTTATTGAGATATTATCATGCTTGTATTACTGTGCTTTACTGAGAAATGTGTTTTATATATGAGATTTGGGACACTTGAGCTGTTGAGATATTAAACCGTACGGCTGGGCAGGGGTCGGGTCGCTCCCGATTCCCTTTTGAGTCCTGACGACTGCTTTGTGCGGTCTAGGGATTTGGGTACGTGGATTCGTCCACACGAGTTGAGTACTTATTTGAGTATCATGTGGGATCTCATATACTTGTTCAGTAGAGAACGCTGAACGTTTTATTATCGAGCTTACTTTTTATTGAGATTTATAATCGTACACTAACCCTTGCATTCTCACCAGCGTTAGCTGACCCAGTGTGTGTTGTTGTGTGTGTGTGTGTCTCAGGTGATCAGAGATTTAGTAGGCCTGCTGGACCCAAGTAGAGTTACTGTGACATCTTCGAGGAGTTAGCTGCCTATTTCTGAGGTAGTTATATTTTGGAGAATATTTATGCGTACTTCGGATAGTGAGTAATATATTCAGGGACTTCCGTGACTTATTTATGTAATTAAAGTTTTAAAACTATCGGGTTTCTCCATGTATGTATTGGGACTAGTATAGGGATTATTATATTATATCGTTGCTGACGTGGTATTTATGTGGCATTGTGGATTAGTTTGAGGGTGTTACAAGCTTGGTATCAGAGCCTAGGTTTAAGAGATTAAGTATCTAGTGGATGCTTAAGCTTAAACCACAGAGTCTAGATCCTTGGATTGTAATCCGAAGTAGTGTACTAAGTGATAAACGAGTAGGGTATAGAGTTAATATGTGTTGTTGTTCTTAATGTGCGGGTTAGTTATGGATTGTGAGGGCAGCAGGCCTCAGGGTTATGATTTTAGGGGTGATGAGTTTGTGTGTAAGTTGAGTTGTGTTCGGTATTGAGTCCGATATTGGATGAGTATTTTCTGGTGCAGTGATCGGGTTGGGATTGGGGAGTGGTATCTTCGCCTGTGGGAGGCTAGAGTTCAGGGGCTGGTGCTTCTTCTAGCCAGCTATCGTGAGGGTCCCTTAAGGACTTTATGGCGGGTCATTTTTCTGAGTTCTTTGGAGGTACCGGTGCCTTGAAGGCACTGGATTGGTTGTGAGAGGTTAAAGTTGCTTTTTGGATAGTGTATGTAGATCGAGCTGATAGAGTAAGTGATGCGTCTTATTTGCTTAAGGGCAGAGCGTTGCGATGGTAAGATTCTGTGGAGAGTGCTTGAGGAATTGATGATGCGTACTTGATGACATGGGAGGAGTTTCGAGTGGAGTTTGAGCTATAGTGTTGCCCCTAGGATGCGAGGTGAGAGTTGGAGTATGAGTTTATCTTCTTATAGTAAGGATCCATGTCAGTCCGGGAGTATATTAATGTGTTTAATCATAGAGTTTAGTTTGTGCCACGTCAGGTGGCTATTGAGCGGATGGCCAGTATGTTTATTGAGGGTTTGAGATATGATGTTAGGGAAATTGTGGGGATGTTGCGTGACCCCACTTTTGCATTGGCTGTGGAGTGTGCGGGATGTAGAAAGAGGAAGGTGGAGAGGCAGAGAGAACAGCTGGCTTCCCAGAAACAGCGAATTGAGCCATTGGGCCGAGGTAGAGTACTGGGTTATCGAGGGGATGCTGAGAAAGTCGACAGGATGGATGCCTTGAGCAGAGAAGCCAGATTTCGATGGATCAACAGGATCAGGGTTGAGATGGGAGGAGGTCTGAGATCAGTCAGAGTTGGAGTCGAGGTCGGGATCAGGGTCCGAGATAATTGGGGTAAAGTCAGAGACTGAGTCAGAGTCAGGGCCAGGGTTAGGGAAGTGATGATAGAGGATCTAGGGATTCGGGAAGTAGGGTTGAGAGCTCGGTGTTCAGAGCAAGAGATTGTCAGTAGTGTCATCACCGCCATGTAGGGCCGTGTGCCCCAGAGCACCTGAGATGTTTTCGTTGTGGCCAGTTTGGCCACACTGCTGTTGCATGTTCATCATAGGAGTCATTGTGCTTCCGATGTGGGAAGCTGGAACATATGTCATGAGATTGTCCGAGTCTAGGGATGGGATTCCCGGGGGTGAGTTCGAGTGGGGTCGGGGCGTCAGAGCTGTCGTTAACGCCTCGTGGAGGAGATGGAGTACAGAGGGTCAGAGGTAGAGTATTTGTTTCAGATTATAGCTGAGGAGGTGGGGAGCCACATAATGTTGTATCTGGTATCTTTATTGAGGCTATGTTCCTTCAATTTGGAGATGCCACCGTTGTCATAGTGGGCCATGTGTGTGTGCAGATGTTATTGGTGCGGTCAGTGAGAATATACTGCCGCCATGTGTATTATTCATGAGCTGTTGTGCTTTGTTGTGGGAGGTCGGGGAATAGGGTGCGAATCTGTCCAGAGTCGAGATTAGTGATGTAGGGCGAGAATTCTAGTAGAGTCAGAGTGGAGCCATCGTTACCCGATTATTATGATATTAGAGTACGGGGTCAGGTCTTTTAAGTGATTGTAGAGGAAATGCGGGATGTTGTTGATGTGATTTTGGGTGTTCCTTTTGAGCTTGCTTTGAATATGTGTCAGTTGTGTAGTGAGCTGTTGAGCTATGTCCGTGATAAGTGTATGTGTTCTATGGCGTGTGACTACTTCTTTATGTCTGTGACTATGGGATTTAATGATATGGGGGCAGGGTTGTTATGTATAGGACTGTGGTGTTTTAGTATATGTGTGAAAGTGAAAAATATATATATTGTGGCGAGCTGAGTTATTGGGATTTCAAAGTTGGAATTTGTGTGATGTTAGTGGATCAATCATATTGAGTATGTGAGCTATATAGGTAATCATTGTGAATGTGTTTGTGATATGTTTGTGGATTGATCCTTCTGATAATGGAGTACTTTTCGATTAGAGGTCATGACGACCCTGATTGATGATCTGCGGTTAGCTCAGGAGGAGGGGCTGAAAGGCGAGAATGTGTAAAGAGAGAGGTTAGTTGGTCAGTCAGAGTATTGAATATGGATGATCAAGGATTGATGACCCTTCGTGGTCAAGTATGGGTCCCTCGAGTAGGGGAATTTGAGACAGCTGATCCTAGATGATTCCCATAAGTCTATATTGTCGATCCATTCGGGTAGCACGAAGATGTACCTAGATCTGCGAGTTCTTCATTGGTGGCCAGGGATGAAGAGGGATGTGGGAAAGTGGATAGAGGCGTGTATAACGTGTTTGAGAGTTAAGAATGAACAATAGAAGCTACATGGTAGACTTCGGCCATTAGAGATTCCAGAGTGAAAGTGGTATGATATCACCATGGGCTTTATGGTGAGACTCCCGTGGATTGTTCCATAGTGTGTGTTTGTCCACATCTGTGATATTGCGTTTAGTAATTTGATGGAGATGTCTTTATAATGTTATGAGTGGATGGGAATATCTTTTATATTAGTGAATCAGAATATCTGTTGTGTTAATTTGAGAGCTGATTGGCCATAAGTGTTGACGTGCTTCTGTGATTAATAGTTATCTGCTTTGTGATTGTCAAGTGAGTAGATAATAGAGCTGCCTTAGTGAATAGAGTTTAAAGTGGTAGTATATTAGAGGTTGTTGATGATTGAGTTTCAGTAAATCTGATGCCTGTGAGGAGTATAATCAGTGTTTGAGGGAGGTTCCCAGTATCTTCTGGTGAGAGAGGTTATGCGGGGAGTTCTTGAGGTATGAGTTTTTGGCCGAAAGGGACAGTTTTAGAGCGGGCAGTGACGAGTGAAGAAGGGATGAGAATGGATCCAGTGAGAATTGAGGTTAGTGAGAATTGGAGTTGGTTACGTCCGTGGGTTAGTGTTTCGTAGGCTTAGTTGAGGAGTTAGAGATGATTCATAGAGACATTCTCGCGCATTGTGAGATCCGTGACGATGTTGACGTGTTAGTCTGTGTTGGTTGTATGGGTTGAGGAATAGGGGAGTGCCTCATAGGGTTAAAGGATTAGTTAAATAGAGTTTTGATGTGAACGTTGATAAAAGTTCAGAGGATTTCTTTGTGTTGTAATGTGAGTCTTGTTGTAGGGTTGGGAAGGCGTGCTGATGTAAAGAGGTAAAGTGGTTGCTTGTGTTTGAGGCAGTGTCAGATTGTAGGTTTGGCTTAGAGATAAGTAATGTGTTTTCGGTTATTAGTGTTGAGCTAGATTCTGAGGACAGAATCTTTATAAGGAGGGGAGACTTGTAACATCCCACTTTTGGGACGGGGACGTGGAATTATGCGATTGGGTTGATTATAATATTATAATTGAGTTGGGCCAATTATTGAGTTTTACGTGGAAGTGTCACGTGATAAGATTTTGGGTTAACCGGGTGTCGGGATTAAGTTTTAATAAAAGATTATAATTTTGGGAATTATTGGTTAAATTAAGACCCGGTGATATAAAGTTTGTATTTTGTGATAGCGGGTTCGGATATGGGGTGTCGGACCGGGTTTAAGCCGAAAACGTATATATTGTGACTTCTTTGTTCTTCCAAACCATTTCCAAAAGCTAGAGCTAAAGAGTATATGTGTGTATTTGTGAATTCCAGCTCCTGCAATCAGAGATTGAAGCTCCAATTTGTGATTCAAGCCACCAATTCTTCCTTCATCTTCTTAGTTGCATATTAGAGGTAATTTCGAGTTGAATTCGCGGATTAATTGTTGTGGATTGTGAATAAGTAATTGAATTGAGTTTATATGTTGTCCTGAGTAAATTCGAGTGTGTATTCGTGATTAAAACCAAGCTGGAAATCGAGTTGGGGATTAATCCCCTGGTCTGTGATAAAACAGAGCATTTCTGGTTCTGTTCGTCCGTGAGCGCGACCGCGATCCCTTGATCGCGGGCCGCGATGTTCTTGAGATGATCGCAGGCGGTTTGAGCCCGAGCTCGGACCGCGATGTGAGCTCGGCCGAGTTTGAGGTCAGCGCGGCCGCGACCGCGATAGGGTCAGTGCGGCCGCGATTGGTTGAGTTCGGCCGCGATGCGGCTAGGGTTTCGGGTCAGGTTTTCGGGTTCTGTGGATCATATGTTTGGGTCTTTAGGGTCTCGAGAGTTGTTGAGAATTGGGTATAGAGTTGTTGGGTCGAAATTGTGATATTGAGAATGCGTCTTTTGGGTATCTGGGATTGTGTGAGTTGGTTGGGATCTCGTGTTTGAGTGTTCGAGTTGTGTGGGTTAGTTGGGATCTTGTGTTTGAGTATTCGGGTTGTGTGGGTTGGTGGTTGAGTATCTGAGTCTGTGCGAGTTATATGAGTATTGTGTATAGAGCTGTTGAGTTATCGAGAAATCGTGTATCCAGAGCTGTTGGGTTGTGATTGAGAACTTGAGCTGTGATTGTGATTGTGATATAGAGTCATTGTGTTGTGATTCCAGGGTCTCGAGTTGATAGGGTTGAGGACGGGCAGGGAACCGAGACTTGAGTAGTTTGACTTCAGGGCAGGTGAGTTTGCATGTTTTTCTTGAGATACTTGTACGATTATTTTACTAATACTCGCATGATATTTTACTGAGCTTTTTACGAGATATCATGAGTTTCCTTACGAGTTTTTATTGAGATATTATCATGCTTGTATTATTGTGCTTTACTGAGAAATGTGTTTTATATATGAGATTTGGGACACTTGAGCTGTTGAGATATTAAACCGTACGGCTGGGCAGGGGTCGGGTCGCTCCCGATTCCCTTTTGAGTCCTGACGACTGCTTTGTGCGGTCTAGGGATTTGGGTACGTGGATTCGTCCACACGAGTTGAGTACCTATTTGAGTATCATGTGGGATCTCATATACTTGTTCAGTAGAGAACGCTGAACGTTTTATTATTGAGCTTACTTTTTATTGAGATTTATAATCGTACACTAACCCTTGCATTCTCACCAGCGTTAGCTGACCCAGTGTGTGTTGTTGTGTGTGTGTGTGTCTCAGGTGATCAGAGATTTAGTAGGCCTGCTGGACCCAAGTAGAGTTACTGTGACATCTTCGAGGAGTTAGCTGCCTATTTCTGAGGTAGTTATATTTTGGAGAATATTTATGCGTACTTCGGATAGTGAGTAATATATTCAGGGACTTCCGTGACTTATTTATGTAATTAAAGTTTTAAAACTATCGGGTTTCTCCATGTATGTATTGGGACTAGTATAGGGATTATTATATTATATCGTTGCTGACGTGGTATTTATGTGGCATTGTGGATTAGTTTGAGGGTGTTACATTATATTTTCAATTATTTCTATAAAATTTTCTTTAATTTATAGGAATTTCTAAGTACGTATTCATATTTTTGCTAATCATACACCTCATTTTAACGTGAGAGGACTATTCAAGTTTATACAAATGTTAATTGTCTTTTAATAGGTTAAATGTCTAAAATTTAATCACATCCAAAAATTTAATAGGTGATCTTAAAACGTATGAAAATTTAAAGATTTTAAAGTCTGAATTTTATAAATATAAGACTATTAATTAAAGTTTATGTTTTAATTTATTTATATATTATATTAATTAATTTATACAACTAACTTATTAAATAATTCAATATTGAATTAAGTAAATTGAATAAATACTTTTATTAAAATAAATAATTATTTTCAATCAACTATGATGAATTTAGTATTTTAATTAAATACAATATTTGTAAAAAATTCATACATTAACTTTAAATTAGTTTATTACCCACGTCACATATTACGTGGATATTTATTTATATAAAATGTATATAAGTAAAAGTAAAAACATACAAAAATAATAATTGTGTTTATTTTTTATTATTTAAAATTAAAAAATAAAGTGTGTTTATCTTTTTTTAAAATAATATATTGTATTTATCTTTAATTTTTTTTATAATAATAAGTTGTAATTATTAGCTTTTAATGAAACGTAGAGGTGACACATAAATTTTAATGTTATTTATTATTATTAATAATAATAATTGTCACAACTAATTCAAATTTCTAAATTTGGATTTAGTAATGATTATTACCGATAATAATAATAGATATTTATTTATTTTACGTAAACATTAATTTACTATGTTACAATATATAATTTATTACTAATTAATTATTGAAATAATTAAAATCAAAATTTAGTGTAATTAAATTAATGTGTTAAATTTGGAAAAAGATGCGAGAAAATAAAATTTTCATGCATTGTAAAATCGACATGTGACATAAATTATTTTACTTTATTATAATACTAGTTTATTATCCGCGTATTACGCGGATATTTTTAATATATATAAAATATAATAAATGACAAGATAAAGATAAAAATATTATTTTTTTAAACAAAAGTATATAAGGTGATATTATTATTTATTATGACCTATTAATTTTGTACATTTCTAAATATATATGAAGAGTAAATATTTTCTTATATATTTTTTTAAACTTTTATTATATTATCTTATAATTAATAAGTTAGTAGATTATTAGATTTTGTTTGATTTGATTTGATTTGAATTTAAAAGTGGATTATATTAAATTTTAATAGATTTAATTAATAAGTTAGTAGAGTATTAGATTTTGTTTGATTTGATTTGATTTGAATTTAAAAGTGGATTATATTAGAATTGGATAGATTTGATTTAAATTTCTTTATTCTTTTTAAAATATATAACTGCCACGTGTCGATTCATGGTGACGACACGTGGCTTCACCAGAAATGGGTATAGTTACTCTTTTAATAGTATAGATATATATAGATTTCAGATATAAGTTTACCTATTGATTTTCATACCTAATTTTAAAATCTTAGGCATCGTTTGATTTCTATCAAGAGCCTCTTAAAAATGTCTGAAATCTAAACTTCAGATTTATAATAAATTAATATTGTTTTTTTAGGTTTAAACTTAAGAGTAATCCGGTAAAACAAAACTGATAAAATAAAAATCTTAAAAACCTAATTGCTAAAATATGGTAAGTTTTTTAATATATAGTTGGTTATATTTTAGATAACTAGTGAAAAAATTTCATATCAATTTTTTTCATTTCCGTGATTAAGTCTCTAAACTTTTTTTCTTATTGTTTAAGTCTCTAAACTATTTTTGTCTTATTCAAAAGTGTATATTTGACATGTTTGACCGGTTACCAAATAAGTTTCCTTAAATTTTTTACTTGATTAATGTTAAAAAAAGGGTTATTATCGAAAAAACCATCCAAACTTTTATGATTTTTTCGGTTTAACCACTCAATTTTTTTCCAACCGATCAAAAAACTAAACTTTTCGTTTTTTATTATTTTGATCATTTTACCTCTTATCACAGGTGATTTGGTGACGTGTCAATTACGTGACCTTTTTATCATTGAAAAAACCACTCGAACTTCCGAGATATTTTTGGTTTGACCACCATCCTCTTAAACTAAAAATTAAAACTCCGAGAATCGATAATCTAATCAAACATATTTTTTCATAATTTTATCAATAACAGTAATATATCAAATTAAAATCAATTCATTTTTATTTTTAAGTTTTTTCAAGATTTTATAAACACATAAAATAAACCCAAATTTAAGTTTCAAAATTGCTTATGAAATTTTATAATAAAATTTTAGTTTTTAATTTTCTATTATTATTTATTTTTAAAAATGTATTTAATTATATTATTACTATCGTTTGTGATTACTATTTAATTTATAAAATTTATTTATTTACGATCATTTAAAACATTCAAACCCTAACAAACTTGATGAACACTAGAAAACCTTAGAGAATCAAATTGATTAGAGTCTGTTTGGATTAACACAATGATAAAGAAGAACCGATGAAGTAGAAGATGATGATAATAAAGAAGGAGAAGAGATCAATGAAACATTGTTGTTGATAAAAGCAATATGATGATGAAAAAAGAGAGAATCAGTTTTCTTGAAATATATTGTTTATTTTAGTTATTTGATGTTATGAGTAATATAATAATAGAAATTAAAAAAATCTGAACATCAATTGAATTAGAGATTAGATCACGAAAAAGTATTAGAGTGGTTAAAGAAAAAGAATTATGAAAGTTTGAATGATTTTTTTGATAAAAAGTTAACAACAATTGACCGGTCAAACGGGTTACCGGTCAAAAATGAATGGCTAAACCAATAAATTTGAAAGTATAGTGATTAAACTAATAGAAAATAAAAAATGTAGTGATTTGATCGGTTGGGAAAAAAATTGAATGGTTAAACCGAAAAAATCATATAAGTTCGGATGGTTTATTCGATAATAACCCTTGAAAAAAACCCACCATATTACCATATTTTAGCAATTAAGTTCTTAAAGTTTTTATTTTATTAGTTTTGTTTTAAGGGAAAATGACATCAAATAGCTCTGAACTTTCGACTTTGTACACATTTATGTAGTGAACTTTTTTTTGTGCACATTTGGTAGTCAAAGTTTCAAAATTGTTCCAATTTAGTTGGCGTACCTGTTAACCGGTTGCTTCCAGTTTCGATGCCTACGTGAGCAATTTTTTAATGACGTGACTACCCGTTTTTATATTATACCCGGTTTTATCAATGTGGCAACCCGTTTTTTAAAATCACCCGGTTATATTACCCGGTTATAAACTCGGTTCTTACAAGTTGCATCGATCGTATGAAAAACGAACCGGGTTTATAACCGGGTGATTTAAAAAAACGAGTTGCCACATAAATAAAACTGGGTATAATATAAAAACGGGTAGCCACGTCATTAAAAAATTGTCCACATAGGCATCGAAACCGGAAGCAACTGGTTAACAGGTACGCCAAGTACCAAATTGGAACAATTTTAAAACTTTGACTACCAAATGTGTACAAAAAAAGTTCATTACATAAATGTGTACAAAGTCAAAAGTTCAGAGGTATTTGATGTCATTAACCCTTGTTTTAATGGCTAATACGATAGCCGGTCAAAAATATATATTTTAAACCTTTAAATTTACCTCTTAAAATTAAGAGGAAGACTCTGGTCTGAAAAAAAATCAAGAGTCTTTTTTTTTTTTTAATTTTTAGTTTACAACCTAGTTTTGTATCTTGCAAACAAACAATCACATGAAAACTTAATTTTAAATTTCAGATCTTAATACGATTCAAGCATTTAATATTTTAATAGCTTAAAATATAACAAACAATCTACAATGATCTTACACACGTCGCTGTCACCTTATCGTGCAAAACCAACCGGCTTTTCAGCGGTGTCCAAATTCCAAACGAAGTCTCCGGCGAGTCTACTCCGTGAGCCCACACAAATCCTTGGAAGAAGTAGCCGAATTCCATACGTAGTGTGTGTCTGTGTGGGGGGTCCACCGCAGAGCTCAATCGAGTTTGAATTAACGGCGTTAAACTTACTTTGAATAAATTCCATCTCGCCCATTCTGGAATCTGAAAATTTTCCGATTCGATTGCTTTCAGACGGTGTATAAATTCTCCGGTCAACCGTTAGCAACTAGGCACGCCGAACGAAGGTTAATCAGAGTAGAAAATGGCAACGGAACAGAAACCGGTGATGATCGTCGGTGTCGATGACAGTGACCATAGCTTTTACGCACTTGAGTGGACGTTAGATCACTTCCTAGCTCCATCTGCTCCGAATTCTCCATTCAAACTAATCGTTGTTCACTCTAAGCCTTCTCCTACTGCTGCTATCGGCTTTGCCGGTCCTGGTAAATAGACTGATCTACACTTTTTTACTCGAATCGTTTTATGATGTGACTGTTTATGCTTTGAATCTGTTGTGTTTGTATCGTTGAATGTTATGAGTTCAGGTGCGGCGGATGTTTTGCCATTTGTGGAGTCGGATTTAAAGAAGATCGCTGCTCGAGTGGTGGAAAAGGCAAAGGAGCTTTGCCATTCGAAATCGGTTTGTAATTCCTGTTCTGTGTGATTTTATCTGTTTCGTTTGATCTGTTTTCTTCTTGAATAGGTGAATTAAATTATATACTAATTAATTCGTTGGAGATGTCTGTCTATTCCAATTGCGAATTGATTAATACTAATTGTAATTTGATTCTGGGCATCCAAATTATGAGGTTATGATTTATGAACAAACCCTAGATTGAACCAGGAACTGTCCTAGCGAATAACCTGTATCTCTAGTATGTTCATAGATACGTGCAGATGACTTGAGCTGATAAAGTGTTATAGGATAAGCAAAAGTTTGATTTCATGTACTGTAAGCGGATTTTAAATGATACTTGCTATTTTCAAAGAAACTCGGTTCATTAATACTCAGAATTAGGGCTTCTTTGATCGGAATTGTAGGCAGAATCTGAGAATCTGAATGATGTTAGCAAATTAGGGGAATTTCGATTGCTTGGAAAAAAGAGGAAGTCGTGATTGATCCCTTTCAGATTGAAATATTTCGATGATACAATCGAAAATTCTATCGGATAAAATTTGTTAAACTAGAAATGAAAATTTTGAAGTTATGAAATCTGTATCTCAAATTTGCGCGACCGAAAATTTGAGGGAAAACCACCCTCCTAAAACTGGCGGGAATAAACCAACTCCAATAACCAACCGACACAACGGTTAAATTTGGCAGGAAATAACTACCGGGTCAAAAACCGGTTAAAACCAGGTTTTCGAATCCAAATTCGGATTTCTATGCAATTTTTCTAAAGGAATATTAATTCAAATCGAGTTCGACCCCAACCATGAAATATGAAATATGCATTCTCTCCCCAGCTCGACCCGCTAATATTTATACAATACTTACGTTTTATTTTTAATAGATGATGATGATTCTAGTGAGTTCTTATTATATGATGACATGTTACGATAAATTTAAAAGATGATAGGATTTATATATATACCTGAGTGCTCGTTGGTTTTTTATTGATAAAGTTGTTGATCTTGTTATAAATAGGTCATTGGCCTCATGAAATAAGAGAAGTCTTGTATGTTTTGATAAAAACAAAACACCTTGTGTTTGTTTTTAATCTGCTGAAGCCTTGCTTCTGAATAGCAGATTAAGTAATAGCAGATTAAGTTCTGTTGAAGTACAGAGTACTTCTGAATAGCAGAACATATCCACCAAATACCAAAAAACCGATCGACATCACAAGAACAATAAACCATCAACGTCAATAACCAAGAAACAATCAAAGAACAAGATCAACAACTCCATCAATAAAAAATCAACGATCACTCAGGTACATATATAAATCCTATCATCTTTAAAATTTATCATAACATGTCATCATATAATAAAAACTTACTAGAATCACCATCATCTATTAAAAATATAAACAACGTAGGTTTGTATATATATTAGCAACATACGTAGCCAACAAGGTCATACTACATTAGTTTACAACAATTAAATTACATAGAATAATTGTCATCAACATATCATCATGCCAAAAAATGGTCACCATCCTACATCACCAACATTATCATAAGAAACTCACCATTTTATTCCACAAACCCCACATTACCAACATTTGTCATAAGATAATTATAAGACCAACATATTCGTTATAAAATTTCTCCTCCATAACTCCTCCAAATTAAAATCTAACAATCTTTTTAACTAAATCTGGTATTAAATAACGATATTATAATGACAGAATTCAAAAATATAATAATGAAAATAAATGAACACTACAAAGAAATTAGATATCTTAACAATGATATTTAAAAATTAGATCCCGCCACGGGTTGCCACCCTTTGGACCCCTCTTCAGGGCCTGAATACCAGTTTATTCTAATTTATGATAAATTCAAATAAGTGTGCTCCGCACCACCCTTTACTTATCTGATATTTATCAATATTACGTCACTCAGCAAATTAATCCCATTACACTTAAATAATATTGGTAATACAGATTACCAACAAATGATCTCATCTTTTTTCATTTGAGAATTATGATTGTTTGAGGTTGAGATGTATCTGTCCATCATCGTATCATTCACTTGCATTTATTTCGCTTATTTCTAAAAATGATCCTTTTTTTTTACATAGATAGATGACGTGAATGTGGAAGTTGTCGAAGGCGATCCTAGGAATGTTCTTTGTGAAGCTGTAGAGAGATACCATGCTTCCATGTTGGTTGTTGGTAGCCATGGTTATGGAGCAATTAAAAGGTAATGTACGTTTATATGTATAGAGTTAATGTGTGTCAACTGATTGTAAATACTTGCACTAAGAGTCTAAGGGGGCGTTTGGTTCACAGAATCTGATGGAATTTGATGAAATTGGAATGAAAATTCCATTCCAGTGTGCTGTTTGGCAGTAAAAAGGAATGGAATGAAGATTCCTTTTTTATGAAAAAACACTACTTTTGAAGGAATCTATTTTCTTTGGGTTAGTGCCATGGAATTCAAATTCCATTTCAAAGATTTTGACAGTTCTAAAACCAAACCCTAGACTTCATCTTCACCCGCCTCCATTTCTATTCCGACAGATTCCATTCCTTCCGGAATTCCATTCCTTGACAGATTCCATTCCAAGAATAAACATTCTGCGAACCAAACGCCGCCTAAGAGAGTAAGAGCATTTGCAGTCACAAGGACATCTTAGGTCCTTATGGCTCAAACATCAGCTTTTTAAATCTTTTTTCCAAAAAACTGGTAACGCCAAGAAGTTGAAGCCTGTAGGAGTCAAACTCAAGACCTTCTTTGGAGGATCTCAAGGCTCAACCACTAAGTCATTCCTATAGGGTTATTAACTTCTTAAATCTAGTTAAGCTTTTTAAATAATACACGTTAGTTTTTTTAAAAACTACTCAGGGCCGGTCCTGAGCAAGGATAACACGGGCAACCGCCTAGGGCCCATTCTCAAAATATCTATTATATACTTAGGTCAATGATCAAACAATGTTATTGACTAGTAAAGTTTTAAGTTTTAACATTACATAATTGTAAGTTTTTTTATGTTAATTTATCATTTTTACTTGAATTTTGCTTATTTCGAATATACATATATGTTTATAGCGCCCATTTTATGTTTTTGCCCGGGGCCTTGAAAATGATTGGACCGACCCTGAAACTACTCATTTTCTATAACGCACTGATGCAATCCTAAAACCCTTTTGTCTTTCTCGCTTATGTATATTAGTAGGTATATTGTTTAACATTTACGATTCTAAAAACCTGACCTTCTCCAGACTTTAGTCTTTCACCTTCCCTGGTTCTCGGACATGGGACCTGCCCTCCTAAAAGCATCCAACACACTTGCTTGTTTTTCACAAAATCCGTCATGTTAGCCTCTCCCTGCCATATCAGGTGAAGGATTGCAGATGCTCTAACTTAAGACTTATTTTGGAACTGAGGATGTTTCGAGAAAATTTTATTATCGACACACAAACTGTAATCGAAGTCCTTCAACTTGGTTTTTGATCCAACCATTTTAGTAATTTGTACTTTCGGTTGCACCTAACTTAACTGATTTAACTTCTATTCTGACTTGACAAGGAAAAACAATGATTCTTGATTCGTACCAAACAACTTAAACACTTAGGCCTTGTTTGTTTTTTGCAATAAATCTTTTAGAGCACTTATATCTTCACGTGTAAAGATATCTTGTTCTAACTGCAGACATGAAAAAGACTTCACACATTTAATCTCTTAAAAAACAAACAACACCTTAGTCAAAGATTGTATTTTTATGAAAGCTGTAGTCTGATTGCTTTTAAATTTTTGTAGGTGAAATTGCCACTGTAAACTTCTTCTGTAATGCACACATTATGTTCATTTTTACATGTTAACATTGTACAAAAATGCATTTTTGTAGGGCGGTTTTGGGGAGCGTAAGCGACTATATTAGTCATCATGCCCACTGCACCGTGATGATTGTGAAGAAGCCGAAAACCAAACACTAAAGCATCAGCGACCCCTTGTTTGCTTCACCATGAGTAAGCAGCAAAATTGGTGGCTTTTGATTGATCTATTTATATTCTTTCAAGCCTTGGCCTTAGAACACTGCTCGCTCTGAAAGGTGAAGACATAATTGGTGTATATTTCCTTTGCCAACTACCTGCAACTTGAAAGGTCTCTGATCTTTGTTGCAAAGGTATTTGTGTATGTGTTTTTCATCCTGAAATGATGGTAACTGGTAACAATTGAAATAAAATCTACTAATAATACGTGTGGCCTCTGTATGCCTAGAATGGTTGCTGAGTTTGAAATCGAACGCTTTCTGATGTACGCAAAGACATTTGCTCTTTTTTTCATCTTGATGATAGCTGGGGATCTCTAGTTTCAGCTCGTGCGCCCAGGCCTAAAGTTTCATAAAGCTTTGATTCCGTAAGTTTTCAACGTAAATAAAATATATTTTTTATTGACAGAGAGAAAACAAAAATGTATGTTTGTATGTGTATGTATATGTGTATATTTTGTAGGGCCTTCTTATTTTTTCGTCCGGGCCCCAAAAATCAGTGGAACAGCTAGGGGTGTTATCCGGGCGGGTTAATTGAGTATCTGGTTATTCGGGTTTGAGCGTGAGGGTTAGCTAGCCGAACCCAAACCAAATAAAGAGGTTGGGTAGATCGGTTTCGGTTAAATGGTTATCGGGTTATTTGGTTTGGGTTAAAGAGTTATTCGGTTTTGCTATAAAAAATGAAATCATCAACAAAGTAGTTTAAACGGATTAAATGGGTTGGGTAATTTGGGTAAAACAGGTTAAATGGGTTATTTGGTTGGTATAAAAAATGATATCATCTACAAAGTCGTTTAAACGGGTTAAATAGTTTGGGTAATTTGTGTAAAACGGGTTAAATAGTTTGAGTATCAAAATTGGGTATGTAGATATTTATATTCTATATATAAACAATTCTATTTATAATCAATATAAATCTACAAAAATGTCAAATATAAATTAAACGGGTTATTCGGGTTATTTGGGTATCTGAATAAACATTATTTTTACCCGAAAATCGAACTGAATTACTTATTTGGGTACTATTTAAACCGAATAAGAAACCCGAAAATCGATAATCCGACCCATTTAACCCGATTAAAGTTCGGTTCGGGTGGGTTATTCGGGTTCGCTTATTTTGCACACCCCTAGGAACAGCCTTGGTAGTTAGTGTGTTTCAGACTGCAGTTTTTCAGTCTTCCTTTTGAGCGTTCAATTATTTTCAGGTGTTAAGTTTGTTTTAAAATAGGGTTAAGTATTATTTTGATCTTCCAAATTTAAGATTTGTCTCATTTAGCCACAAAATTATTTTTTGTCTTGATTTAACCACTAGACTTTGGTTTAATGTTCTATTTGGAGAAAAATGAATAAAACTAATGGCTAAATAGATACAAAATATGATAGTTTAATGGTCAAATCGAGATAATTTTCAGTAGTTAAATCAGTAAAAAGACAGTTTAGTGGCTAAAGACGTAGACAAAAAATAGTTTAATAGCTCGAGACAAAAAATAGTTTAATGGTTAGATAAAAAAAATCTAAAAGTTAGAAAGTTAAAATGACACTTAACCCTCATACCTCTTTTGACTTTTCCATGTAGAACTAAGCTCTCATAAAAAATGTTATATATTTGGTTCAAAATAAACATTTTAATTTTTGTTTTAAAACTTCTAAAAGCAGTTAAAACATTTATTTAAGAACACATAAAAAAAAAAAAAAAAAAAAAACTTTGTTCTATACATGAACCATTAACATTATTACTTTTGGTTATGTATGACCAGTAAAATGTCATTCGAGCCAATTTTTACACTAAACATTAAAAAGGTAATCTAGTAATTATTTTTTAGTAATAATAATAATAACGTTATATTGTAACTTCAATGATGTAAACTTTTCAAAAGTGTTTGAAAAATATTTAGGCTTTGAAAGTTCAAAGATAGTTGCTAATAAATAGATATATTATTTAATAAATTTTTTTAAAAAAACAAAACTGGAACATCTTCTATAAGCAAAAACCAAAAACATTTTATAAACATTGTGCAATAACCGTTTAAAAAATAAATCCGGCTTAGAGGGGGTTCAAAGAGTGCATCTGCACAGGGCACCTGTTTGTACAGGGCCCCATATTTATATTGCAGTTCACGGCTATATGTTATCTTGTTATTGTTTATCACTTGGAAATGTTTTGCTAGAGATATGAGAGTGTGTGTGCGAGTGTATGTGTGAGAGAGAGAGAGAGAGATAAAAACAATAGCCTATGATAAAGTTGATGGAATAGTAGGAGAGCAACAGAAGATGGGTGATAGGTTAGGTAAATAGAGTTTGACTTTTTCTTTTTATTCTTTTTCGTAATTTTATTGAATTTCTTTGTTTTATTCTATTTTACTTATTTTAACATATTAATGATGTTAATGATCATATCTATGTAATTCAGGTTAATGACTCTCTTGTCCTTTCATTTCACAAACATAACATATAAATACAAAGAGATAACCATGGGCCTTAACCTGAAATACTAAACATCAAATAATTATAAAGGGTCCGTTTATAGTCCCCCGCAGTTTCAGGGGGAGAACGAACACCCAAACTGGAACGAAAGTTTGCAAATAGCTGATACGGAAGCCCTTTGGTGAAAATATCGGCATACTGAAATCTAGACGGGACTTGTAAGACGCGAACATGACCGGTGGCTTGGTATCACAACAGGACTAAATGTTTTGTGGCAATCGATGCATGTTGTTGACTTCGACCATTGGCTAATAACCGAGCCTTGTGGCGATTTAGGAAGCCATCTGCATTAAATTTATGACGAAATAACCACATGGAACGAACAATATTCACACCTTTTGGTCGTGGTACAAGTCTTCACGTACCGTTTTTAATTAATGCATTAAATTCATCTGTCATAGCATTGTGCCAATCTTGGATTTCAAGAGCTTGAAGATGAGAGGTAGGGAGGGGAGCAATGTGAGAAGCAAGAAGGTTTAGACGCTGAACGGGTTTATGAATGTCGGATCGAGAGCGAGTGACCATGGAGTGAGAGGTGTTGGCGAGAGGTGGGGGAAGGGTGGTTTCAGTGTGAGTAGATGAAGAAGGGGCAGTTGGGATGAGTTGAGCAAGGGGAGAGTTGGGGGGGGGGGGGGGGGGTTGAGTAGTGTTAGGGAAGGTAGTGTTAAGAGTGGGTGTTTGTGACTGATTGCAGTAAGGGGCGGCGGCTCTGTGGAGAAGAAGCAGAAACGGCGGCGGCACTTAGGGTTTTCAGGCGGCGGCGCTGTGGAGAAGACAACAGGTGCTGCAACGAAGGTTTTGGGATAAAGAGAGGACGGCGGCGACGCTGTGGAGAAGAAGCAGAAACGGCAGCGGCGTTTAGGGTTTTCAGGCGACGGCGGCAGGTCGCCGGTCGGAGAGACAGAGAGGGAGAAGGTGAGTGGAAGATTAGGGTTGCTCTCATACCATGTAATTTAGGTTAATGACTCTCTTGTCCTTTCATTTCATAAACATAACATATAAATACAAAGAGATAACACCTTAACCTAAAATACTAAACATCAAATAATTATAAAGGGTCCGTTAATAATCTATACATATCATGTTTTTGGGGGCAAACTACTTGGTTGAACATGAAATCAGTAGAATGATCATTTTGATGTCTTTCATGAGTTTTAAAACATAATGTTTAAAATGCTAAGAATTAACTTTATTACATTTTTAATAGGTCAATGGCAAAACATACTACTCTTATACTTAGAAAATGCATTTAATTATTTGTACTAATTTGCAGGTTTCATATATATATATATATATATATATATATATATATATATATATATATATATATATATATATATATATATATATATATATATATATATATAGGGTCAGGTTCTATGGGGCACCTGTATGCATTGTGCGCTTTGGGAACCTGTATGCAACTATGCACCGTTAGATTTTGAATTTTAATGGTCCAGATTGTAGTGGCAAAAGGGTAATTAACTTGAAAATGGGTGCACGGGTGCATAACTTCTCGCGCGCGGAAGGGCAAAATCGGAAGATGCTTGAATTCAGAAAATATTCTATCCGAATCTAAACAGACATGATGCATCTTCATCCAATTTAATGGATTCGTCTTCAAAGACGATGCATCTTCATCCGATTCAATTTCAAACATGATGCATTTCGACCATATTCATCCTCGTCTTTGTTCCATCATTATGCATCACCAAAATCGTGATGCATTTCGTCCATATTCATCATCGTCTTTGTTCCATCATTATGCATCACCAAAATCGTGATGCATTTCACATTTAAACGTGTTAATTTCGCGATGCATCTCTGAAATTTAAACGTGTTCATCAACGTCTTCAATGTGTTCATCATTGTCGTGATGCATTGCTGTTGTGCATCATGTTTGAAACAACCAATACCAATGCTCCAACTATTTCTTGGATGCAATAACCACCAACATTAATAAAGAATCTTAGAATCCTTTGACTAGCCATAAGCATGATACAGGATCGTAGAATGAACTGTTTGTGAAAAAACTAGTACTCAAAAACCATGATCAACAGACGCAAGCAAATTCTCGTCAACATCGATGCACAGGTATGGTGCAGAGTTGTATACCGACGGTGGACAGCGATGGTGGTGTTGGGTTTGGCGGTAGTAGTAGTGGTTGTCTTGTGAAAACTGGTTGAGAGAAAGAGAGATGGAGAGAGACTAGCCATGAAAGAGAAAGGGAAAAAGAGAGAAAAATTGATGGATTTATGGGAAGGTGGTTGATCATTTTATTTAGTTTTCTAAATAAATGATTAATTTTAAATTAAATCTTATAATTTTAACAATATATTATTAAGCATTCCCAAAATGCCCTTAATGCACCCTTTGTAAACAAGCAATGCATTTTTGGTTCCCATTTGGTTCCCATTTGGTTCCCGATGCATATGGTGCCCCATAGAACCTCAATCTATATATATATATATATATATATATATATATATATATATATATATATATATATATATATATATATATATATATATATATATATATTTGGGTTCAAATGAGTACCACTAGTTTTGCGGAGTACCGGATGTACCTCGCTTAAAATAAATTTTTTTTCATAATCAAGTTTAAATTAATAATAAAAGACTACTTGCAAAAAATCACACCTAAACACACACTAGAACTATGTGAAACGTGTGTGTTCACATGAAGTGTACTGTTGTGAACATGTGTTCACAACTAAGCATGTTCACATGAAATTTTTCACGTTCACATGACTTTTATGATGATAGAAAGTGTAAATGTATATAATTTTTTACGAATAGCCTTATATTATTTGTATCTAAATGAATATGAAAAAAATTCAAAAAAAAAAAAACTTTTTTACAGAGCAAGTTCACATCTGAAACCCGTGTGTTCACAAGTACTCACGGTACTCTGCATTTTTTAGGTACTCACACGAACCATATTCTATATATATATATATATATATATAGGATTGGGTTCACATGAGAACCCCTCATTACCGTGAGAACCACTTTAAAAATTGTGCATCCACTGTATAAAATTGTGCATTTGATACTAAAATTAAATGTTTTCGATATATTTATGCATTTCATGTAAAAATTTACGCATCTGATGCTATAATTTATCCATTTTATGTACGAATTGTGCATTTAAGAAATTTGTGCATTTGATGTTCAAATTTGTGCATTTAGTTTATAATTTAATGAATGTAAGTTTTGAATGTAATTTTAGTGTTAAATTATGATATTTATTAATATTTAAGACTAATAATGATTTTAAGTAAAACTTTTAATTCTAAAATTTGTGCATTTGATGTACAAATTTGTGTATTTTGGAGTGGTTCTCACGTTCTCACGGTAACAAGGGTTCTTACCGGAACCCAACCCTATATATATATATATATATATATATATATATATATATATATATATATATATATATATATATATATATATATATATATATATATATATATATATATATATATATATATATATATATATATAGTGAGGATAAAATAAGGACCGTGCTTAAAATAAGGACAATAAGAACCAATGAAATCGTCAGAAATTGTGAATCAACCAATAGAATTCAAGGTGACAGTTTTGTAATTAATAGGTCATTTGTACAAGTTGGACATGCCTTCAGGAGTATTTTCGTAATCATGCACCTTCTCTATTTTTAGGAAATATACGCAAGTAATTAATGAAGAGGGAGGATTGTTGAATTGGGTTTTAAATTGAACCACCGAGAGTGAGGAGAAGGCGGAGAAAACTTTACGGAGGAGGGTTTTGGATGGACGGAGGGTTCACGGCGAGTGGCGGTTCACTATTCACGGAAAGCGACCGTTCAAGGTTCAAGTAAGCGATTCACGGTGGCGATAGTACATGGTTCACGAAGGCGGACGGTTTAGACTTTGAGCTGTTCATGGCGGTTCACGACTTCACGGTTCAAGCAAGTGAGGAGGAGGAGGAGGAGGCAAGCAGCAGTTCACGGTTCAAGCAAGTGATTCACGACGGTGGCAGTGGTACACGGTTCACGAAGGTGGAGGGATTTGGACGGATGGAGGGCGAGCGGTGGTTCACCGTTCACGGCGAATAACGGTTCACGGTTCAAGAAAGTGAATAGGAGGGGGGAGAAGGCAAGCAGCGGTTCACGGTTCAAATAGCCGATTCACGGCAGCGGCGGTACACGGTTCACGAAGGTGATGGGTTTTGGATGGACGAAGGGTTCACGACGAGCGAAGGTTCACTATTCACGGAGAACGACGGTTCACGGTTCAAGAAAGTGAAGAGGAGATGGAGGAGGAGGCATGTGACGGTTCACTGAACAAGAAAGCGATTCACGACAGCGACAATTAATGGTTCATGAAGACGGAGGGTACGTGGTCCACCCTACCATATTCTTTGACGGAAAGTATCGACTTTTAATCCATGTCTTGAAAATCATGGTGGTCGGTTTTTTCAAAGGGTTGGCCGTCGACTTTGATAGGAGAGAATGCAAGAGAGGAGAGAGAAAGAATATAATAAGTTTGGTAGGTTAGAGAATTATGGAAATTATTGATTTTGAATCAATGTGTATTTGAATAGGGAATAACTTTTTTTTTTAAATTTAATTTTTAGTTGTAAAAATGTCTAAAATACCCTTTGAGGTAAGTGATTAATATTGACGACATGTCATTATGTCTTTGAATCTTACCGTCTCCATTTTAAGGACGGTCCTCATTTGATCCATCCTATATATATATATATGTATATATATATATATATATATATATATATATATATATATATATATATATATATATATATATATATATATATATATATATATATATATATATATATATATATATATGTATATATATATGTATATATATATATGTATATATATATATATGTATGTATATATATGTATATATATATATGTATATATATATATATATATATATATATATATGTATATATATATATATATATATATATATATATATATATATATATATATATATATATATATATATATATATATATATATATATATATATATATATATATAGATATAGATGAGATAATTGCAGAACCTAAATTTAGTGTAGAACTGTAGAACCAATATCGTCCATAGATTAGAATAATCTAATGGTCTTGATTAAAAGAGTTAAGTTTGGAATTAGTGAAAAAAAGATTGGTAATAGTGATATTTTAATTCTTGGAGGGTAAAAAAGGAAAAGATTGGAAATAGCAAAAAGATTGACATTAGCAAAATAAATATTCTTTTTCTTTAAATTAAAATAACATTAATATTATTAATTTTTAAATCAAAAAAATTATACCATAAAAACGAGAATTTTATACTCTTTAAAACGAGACCGGTCATGATATATTTTTTTCGAAAAAATTTTACGTGTTTATTTTTCGTAAAAAAAAAAATTACCCAGACCACGATACAATATATCATGGTGAGATAATGAGATCATTCGATATCGAATGAATACTTTGATATCGTATATTTAACGTCAATGCAACACTGCATATACGCTCATTATTAACAGAGCTAAAATAATAGTCACAATTAGTAGTCAAAGTTGGTGGATTTAACGAGAACGGTTATGATATATATTTTTTATTTTTCGTAAAAAAAATTTTACCCAGACCACGATGCAATATATCATGGTGACTTTGATATCGTATATCTAACGTCAATGCAACATTGCATATACGTTCATTACTAACAGAGCCAAAATAATAGTCACAATTAGTAGTCAAAGTTGTTGGATTTAACGAGAACGATTATAATATATATTTTTTTATTTTTCGTAAAAAAAATTTTACCCAGACCACGATGCAATATATCATGGTGAGACCATGAGATCAGTCGATATCGAATGAACACTTTGATACCGTATATTTAACGTCGATACAACACTTCATATACGTTCATTATTAACATAGATAAATAATAGTCAAAATTAGTAGTCAAAGTTGGTGGATTTAACGAGAACGGTCATGAATATATTTTTTTGAAAAAAAATTTACGTGTTTATTTTTCGTAAATTTTTTTACCTATACGACCATTCGATGTCGAATGAACACTTTTGATATCGTATATTTAACGTCGATGCAACACTGCATGTCCATTATATATTAAAAGAGTAAAAAAAAAAAGTTAAAGTGGACAGTCAAACTTGGTAGGCTGCTATTAATTCAATGTTAATTGTATAATTACCATCTTATCCCTAGTGTTGTATTATAATCTAATGGTTTAGATTGGTTCTATGGTTCTGCACTAAATTAAGGTTCTGCAATGATCCCAACCCTATATATATATATATATCATTTCTAAAGGCCTATTTAGTAATCAGGAACAGGGCCACCTAAACTTACGAGACGGCCTGTAACCAGACACAAAACAACTTGAATATGACACAAAACAACTTGAATATGTTAGAAGGTTTTAAAAAAAATTAAAAAGTTCAGAAATTTTATGATAAAATTGCCCTACAATCACAACCTTTGAAATTTTTTTACGAAATGTTCGTTTGAATTTGTAAATAACTTCTATTTTACTTTTGAGGGTTATATGCCAAAAATAGCAACAACTTTTTTGTAGTTTTACCGTTTATACCCACATTATTTATTTTTTTATCATTAATAGCAACAACTTTTGTATTTTTTACCGATTATACCAACTTTTGACCTGGAAACCTGCTATAGCATGTTACCATCAATTAATACCAACAACTTTTATCTTTTTGCCAATAATAACAACAACCTTTTATATTTTTACCAATAATAGCAGCGACTTTTAACTTTTTACCAATAATAAAATATATCAAATTAAATTTTCCTATATCTTTATCTAATCATAATATTTGAAAAAATTAAATTTATAAAAATCGAAAAACAATAAAATAAGATCATAATTCATTTTTTTGTTTAAATTTTGTTAGAGATAAATCAAATGCATGTGTGCCTATAAAAATATAAAAAATATGTTTTCTATAGACATTAAAATATGAAGATTATTTTGATTAGGGGTGATCATGGATCGGTTTTTGGAAAAAACCAAAAACCAAACCAAAACATCGGTTTTCTATATTCAAGAAACCGTTCGATTTGGATATTAAACGATTTGATTTTTTGGTTTTTATTTCAGTTTCAGTTTGGTTTCGGTTTTTCTTTGTCATGGTTTTCAATTTCAATTTTTTCTTTCTAAAACCAAAACACACACACACACACACACACACACACACACACACACACACACACACACACACACATATATATATATATATATATATATATATATATATATATATTGGTTTAAACATATATATGGATGCATAAAATCAAAATATACAACACTTAATGCTTTCTTTGACAAACACAATTTTGACATTAAATCATTTTATCATTCAAAACCATGACAACATACAAAGGCAATAATAACACAACAATAATAATCATCATAATATTCAAAGTGAGTTTTAGTCTCATATGAAATTTAGATATTGAAAAGTTAAAACTTTCAATAAAAAACTTAAATGAAGAAATGTAACGAAGGAAGAGTATTTATAAAATTAAAAATATTAAAACTTCAGTTCGGTTTGGTTTTTTCCGGTTTATTTTGACCTTCAAACTGAAACCAAACCGAAATTTTTGGTTTTTGAAAAGTTAAAGTCCAAAATGTTTGGTTTTTTCGGTTTCAGATTGGTTTGTGGTTTTTTTTGCACACTCCTAATTTTGATATGTCATATTTTCATGCATAGCCTTATAGCGTATGATAGAGGTGGTCATTCAAGTGTAACATGCCAACATGAAACTCAATTTATTTTCTATAAGATGTCTCAGATTTATAATGAACACATTATGCTATATTCGCAATATTTTTTGGATACTTATTTCAACAATATTTGCAAATATTGTTGAACTAAGTATCCAAAAAAGAATAGAGCAAAGGACATTTTTGGTCCTTGTGGTTTAATGGTTTATTAGGATTCAGTCCTTTAACCTTAATAAGGTCAAATTTCATCCCTATTTTGCTAATTTTGTGCACTTTTAGTCCATCGTCCGTTAAACTTAACGACACAACCATTAAATTTGTAAGAATGACATTTTTACCCTTTTCATTGAGACATTTTTAGTCCCTATGGTTTTATTATTTACCCATTTATAGTCCAACATTTATTTTATTTTATTTTATTTTATCTCTATGATTATATTATTTATAGATATACTTAATTCATTATAAACACACTTGTTTTATTCTTATATTTTAATATTTTATTTACATTTACTACTGTTCGTATTTTATTTAAAATTTAACTTTTATTTTAATTAAAATTATATATTTTCTCTACTAATTTATTTAACGTTTATCTTCTTTATTAATTTTAATTTTTATAATATTATTGTTGACATTTATATATGTAATTTTGTTAGTTGTGTTTAAGTAAATATAATATCATCGATATTTTTTCTCCCCAAAGTCACTATTTCTTCAAGTATCTTCCAACCTAATCATTTATTGACACATAATTTATATACATATGTGAATATACTTGAAGAAATAATGACATTGGAAGATACATGAAGAGATATATATATATATACCTTTTAGTCCCTATGGATAAATTTATTACACATAAATTACATACATACATATATATATATATATATATATATATATATATATATATATATATATATATATATATTCAAGACATAAATTATATAATATACACATAAACATTATGTGTATTAAATTATATTCACACAAATTTATGTGTATTAAATTATATACACATAAATTACATATATACGTACACACACACACACACACACACACACACATATATATATATATATATATATATATATATATATATATATATATATATATATATCCATCACATATTATATAATTTATGTGTCGATAATTGATTAGGTTGGAAGATACTTGAAAAATAGTGACTTTGGAGAGGAAAAATATCGACGATATTATATTTACTTAAACACAACTAACAAAATTACATATATAAATGTCAACAATAATATTATAAAAATTAAAATTAATAAAGAAGATGAACTTTATAATATATTAGTAAAGAAAATATATAATTTTAATTAAAATAAAAGTTAAAAGTTTTTAAATAAAATATGAACAATAGTACATGTATATAAAATATTAAAACATAAGTATATTTATAAATAAAATAAGTGTGTTTATAATGAATTAAGTATATCTAAAAATAATATAATTATAAAGATAAAATAAAATTAAATAAATGTTGGATTATAAATCGGTAAATAATAAAACCATAGGGACTAAAATCAATGAAAATGGTAAAAATGTCATTCTTACAAATTTAACGGTTGTGTCGTTAAGTTTAACGGACGAGGGACTAAAAGTGCACAAAATTAGCAAAATAGGGATGAAATTTGACCTTATTAAGGTTAAGCGACTGAATCCGGGTAAACCATCAAAACACAATGACCAAAAATGTCATTTACTCAAAAGAATATAAATGTAGCATAATGTGTTCATTATATTTTTGTGTCATCTTTTACAAAATGATTTGAGTTTCACGTTATCATGTTACACTTAAATGGTCGACCCTATCATACATATAAAACCCTGTTATGCATGAAAATATGACACATCAAAATAATCTTAATTTTTTAATGTCTATAGAATACATATTTTTTTAATCTCTTTTATAGGCACATATTACATTTGATTTATTTCTAACAAAATTTAAACAAAAAAATGGATTATGAACTTATTTGATTGTATTTCGACTTTCATAAATTTAGTTTCTTTAAAGTAATGATTAGTTAAAGATAAAGAAAATTTTAATTTGATATACTGGGTTATATGTCAAAAATAGCAATAACTTTTTGTAGTTTTACCGTTTATACCAACATTATTTTTTTTTTATCATTAATAGCAACAACTTTTGAATTTTTTACCGATTATACCAACTTTTGACCTGGAAACCTGCTATAGCAGGTTACCATCAATTAATACCAACAATTTTTATTTTTTTTTACCAATAATAGCAACAACGTTTTATATTTTTACCAATAATAAAAACATATCAAATTAAATTTTTCTTTATCTTTAACTAATCATTACTTTAAAGAAACTAGATATATGAAAATCGAAATACAATCAATTAAGTTCATAATCCATTTTTTTGTTTAAATTTTTTTAGAAATAAATCAAATGCAATGTGTGCCTATGAAAGAGATAAAAAAAAATGTCTTCTATGGACATTAAAAAATGAAGATTATTTTGATGTGTCATATTTTCATGCATAGACGGGTTTTATAGGTATGATAGGGTCGACCATTTAAGTGTAACATGACAACGTGAAACTCAAATCATTTTGTATAAGATGTCATAGAAATATAATGAACACATTATGCTACATTTGTATTCTTTTTTGGATAATTAGTTCTTTATTTATTTGATAAATAAAATGGTATTATTAAAAAGTTGCATCCGTTTTTTTTATGAATAATTATATATGATTTAATAATCCAATTATTCTAATATGAGTAGAAGAGCATTAAGCTTCCAACCAAATATAAGTAATGGAAACTCATGAATTCTTGCAAGTTTTGTTGGGAGAAGCTCAAGGATTTGGTCCAACCAATTTAACATACTCAAGGTATAATTTTTCATGCTTTAATAAGTGAGTATGGAAGTTTCATCATGTTCCTCACCTTCTTATGTTGCTATTCATATCATGAAATTATGCAAGAACTAAATAAGTGTGTTTACAAAGAAATCTAATAAAACTTGGGTTTGGATTTCTTTGAATCAATCAAAGAATTTAGTTGATTTCTTGAAGGATTGAGGATAACCAATCTGAAACCGAAAAAACCAAAAAACCGAAACATAAAAACCAAACCGTTTGGACTTTGAATTTTCAAAAACCAAAAATTTCGGTTTGGTTTCGGTTTGGAGGTCAAAATAAACTGGAAAAAAACAAACCGAACTGAAGTTATATAATTTTAAAATTTATAAATACTCTTCCTTCGTTACATTTCTTCATTTAAGTTTTTTATTGAAAGTTTTAACTTTTTAATGTCTAAATTTCTGTGTGTGTGTGTGTGTGTTTTGGTTTTAGAAAGAAAGAATTGAAATTGAAAACCATGACAAAGAAAAACCGAAACTAAACTGAAACTGAAATAAAAACCAAATCGTTTAAAATTCAAACCGAACGGTTTCTTGAATATAGAAACCGATGTTTCGGTTTAGTTTTTGTTTTTGTTTTTTTTCCAAAACCCGATCCATGCTCACCCCTAATCAAAATAATCTTCATTTTTTAATGTCTATAGAAAACATATTTTTTTATGTTTTTATAGGCACACATTGCATTTGATTTATCTCTAACAAAATTTAAACAAAAAAATGGATTATGAACTTATTTGATTGTATTTTGATTTTCAAAAATTTAGTTACTTTAAAGTAATGATTAGTTAAAGATAAAAAAAAATTTAATTTGATATGTTTTTATTATTGGTAAAAAGTTAAAAATCGTTGCTATTATTGGTAAAAATATAAAACGTTGTTGCTATTATTTGGTAAAAAGATAAAAGTTGTTGGTATTAATTGATGGTAACCTGCTATAGCAGGTTTCCAGGTCAAAATTTGGTATAATCGGTAAAAAATACAAAAGTTGTTGCTATTAATGATTAAAAATAAATAATGTTGGTATAAACGGTAAAACTACAAAAAGTTATAGCTATTTTTGGCATATAACCCTATTTATGTTATTGGTAAAAGGGCAAATGACCAAAAATAGTAATAACTTTTGACATTTTTATCATTAATAGTAACATTATTTATATTTTATCATTAATAGTAATAACTTTTTATTTTTCTATCAATAATAGTAACGGGTGACCTACAAACCTGTTTAGCAGGTCACCAACTTTTCATTTATCAATAATAGTAACATCTTTTCAGATTTTTATCAATAATAGTAGTATATCAAATTAAATACATAATTTTTTTTATTTTATTAAGTTTTCTAATATTTCATAAACACCAAAATAAACCAAATTTTTATTCCGAATATTTACAGATAGATAATATTCGATTATTTATTCACAACTATATATAATATTAATGAAAAAAATTGTATGAATCATTTCAATTTTCACTTATTCCAACAAAAACCTACGAACCATCATTTTCTTAGTTTTTCCGAATAAAATAATACAAATCGTTCCATTTTTTTGTTTTTTCCAATATAAATGGATCATAGTTTTTTTTATTTAACAAACAAAAAATCAAAATGGGTCTCAATATTTTTCATTCATAAAACTATAAACCATAATGAGGAATGATTTTTCCATTCATAGAAAAACTAAAAAATGAATTGGTCGCAATACTTTTTCATTCGTAGTACTTTTCATTTAGAATAAAAAAAATTACAATTGAACGGTTTTTTAGTAAATTTGAACGAAATTGATTACAAATCATTCAACTTTTAGCTTTCCCGAATGAAAAACTACAACCCAATCATGTTTTTAAGTTTTTTTTTACAAAAAACTATAAATCATTTTGAGTTTTCGTACAAAATAATTGCAACTCATTTAGTTTTGTGTTTTTAACAATGAAAAAAACATTTGTTAAACCAATTTCCATAATTTAGCACCTTATAACACAATGAACTCATTTACATTAGTGGTTTCTTACCTTCCCAAGTTAAAGAACTCCACAAGCCAAGATAAAGATGAATTCCAGAGCTCAATTCGATCTGTTACGACTTTTTTTTTCTTTCTGTTTGCTCTTACAAACACACACAACACTTCTGAATTATTTTTGGAATGAATGAAAATGAAGCAAAGAGTTAAACGTTTTATACATATAAACATATCGTTTATAATGCGGGTTCGACACCGATACCCGACATGTTATCAATATTTCATAATTAATATCAATATTCCCATTTAATTCTGTGGTCTCATAATTATTAATAATCTGCTAGAATTATAAGCCGGTAACATATATACTCGACCCCGACACGTGTTCATTTCACTAATCGCCATACCGTTGCCCCAAGCAATATTAATAATTTAATCAACCAATAAATTAAATCCACGAAATATTTCTCAAAGACGGGGTGTTACAATTTTTAACTAAACAAAAAATTATGAATAATTGTGGTTTATAGTTTTTCTTCTTAATAAAAATTTGCAACCAATTTTTATTTTTAGTTTTTTATATAAAAACATATAGCCCATTTAGATCGAAAAAACTAAAAAACCAAAATAGTTCATAATATTATGTTGGAAAAAACTAAAAATAGAATGATTTATAGTTTTTCGTTTAGAAATTGAAATTGAAATGATTCGTAGTATTTTTTCGTTCATATTATATATAATTGTGAATAAATAATCAAATATTATCTAATCGTAAATAAATATTTAGAATAAATATTCGGAATAAAAATTTGGTTTATTTTGGTGTTTATGAAATATTAGAAAACTTAATAAAATAAAACAATTATGTTTTTAATTTGATATATTACTATTATTGATAAAAATCTGAAAAGATGTTACTATTATTGATAAATGAAAAGTTGGTGACCTGCTAAACAGGTTTGCAGGTCACCCATTACTATTATTGATAGAAAAATAAAAAGTTGTTACTATTAATGATAAAAAATAAATAATGTTACTATTAATGATAAAAATGTCAAAAGTTATTACTATTTTTGGTCATTTGCACTTGGTAAAAAGTTAAAAGTCGTTGCTATTATTGATAAAAATATAAAAACGTTGTTGCTATTATTGGTAAAAAGATAAAAGTTGTTGGTATTAATTGATGGTAACCTGCTATAGCAGGTTTCCAGGTCAAAAGTTGGTATAATCAGTTAAAATTCAAAAGTTGTTGTTATTAATGATAAAAAATTAATATTATGAGTATAAATGGTAAAACTACACAACGTTGTTGCTATTTTTAGCATAACCCTTACTTTTGAATAACCTTTTGAAATGAATTGGGTCGATACAAAAATAAAAAAAACATCTTTTGAAGTCAGCAAACTTTTGTATTAAAAAATGTATAAAAAGCTGTCGCTAGAAAAAGAAAATTATTTACGCATTAAGAGGGTGTTTGGATTTGCGTTTGAAAAAGTGATGTAGTGTTTTGATAACTAACAATCAGTTAATAGTTGTAACAAAAAGTGTTGCCGAAAATGTAGTGTTTGGTTTAATTTCTGCTGCTTGCTATCATAATTAACAAATAATCAGTTTTTAAAGTGTTGCGATTTGCGTTTAACCTTGTAAAATGACCAAATAATCACTTATTAAGCAAATAAGCTACATTTTTTTAACTTATGAAAAAGTGTGGTAGGACTAACGCTAAACGCAAATAATCACTTATTAACGTATGCAATCCAAACACTTTAAACCAATTATTTGCGTTATTGTAACGTAATAAGTTAATAATCACGTTTATAACGCAAAACCAAACACCCTCTGTGACACAAAACAAAACACGATTATAACATAAAACATGAACTACAAAAATATCATTTTTGGGGACTTGTAGAAAAAAATAAATATTACATTTAATTAATTAATACATAATATAAAAGAAAAAAAACATTTATAAAAACTAAAATTTAATTAATAATTATTTTAATAATAATAATAGTTTTATTAAATAATCAAATAATAAAAGAAATTATAAAAAATGATAAAAACTAAACTCTGAATATTTATTCTTAAAAAAAAAAAGAGGTTTCTTAGCAAGTTAAACTAGCTTTGACTTCTAATAAAGTTTAATTACCACTTTATATTCTACCCATCTTTTACCATTTTATATTATTAATATGTTCTTCATTTGATTTCATATTTCATCTTTTTTTTTTTTTTAACAGCAAGAGAAATCAAACCTGGAGCTTCGGCATTGCCATCACCCCAAGGAACGAAAACCCAAAAATCTTATTAAATAAAACACTAGCAAGAAGCTAGAAGAAACAAGAATTCAAAGGATTACAACGAAGAAAGGGGGTAAGTAACCCAAAGCGACCACAATAAGGACTTATAATTAGCTCTAAATTTAAGCCAAGAAAATAAATTAACTTGGATCTCGTCTTTAATCATAGAGGCCGAAAGTCTCACACCATTGAAAATCAAGTTATTTCTGGCCTTCCAAATACTCCATACAATACCTCCAATTGCAGCTTCAAGGAATTTCCGACACTTCGACAACTTACCCAACTCCAGAATTTGCCCCAACATACTATCAAGATTATGATGTTCCGATAAAGAAAGCTCACACCAAGATAGAAACCAATTCCAAATCTCCTTACTTTGAACACAAGAGTAGAATAAGTGGTCTTTCGATTCAATGTCCAGATCACAAAAATGACAGTTTACCCCAACAATATTAATGCCTCTGGATAAAAGATTGCCCCTGTCGGCAGCCTTCTTAGCAACAATTTCCAGAAGAAACAATTGACATTAGGTGGCAACCAATTATTCCAGTAACAAAGTTGATTACTGACTTCAAAAGATAACCCATCAATAAGAACTCTAAGAGAATTAACAGAAAATATTCCTGAAGAATCTCCCACCCACTTCCAACCATCAGCTCCCGAAGAGAGCTGCACATCTGATAAAAATGCCTCCAAATCAAGAACTAAATTCCCTAAAACTTCAAGAACCATATTCAAATTCCAATTCCAGAAAAACAGCACCTCACCCCTTTGATTAGAGGCAATTCTCTCCTGAATTGAGCAGTCTTGATCGGATTCAAATTCGTATAAATCAGCACTAATGCACTGGATCCCATCAGAACCCCGAAGTTAAGCGTACTTGGGCGAGAGTAGTACTAGGATGGGTGACCCCCTGGGAAGTCCTTGTGTTGCACCTCCTTTATTCATATTTCATCTATAAAAAATACTTTTATAAAACACAAGTCATGATTCGTAACTAAAGTTGTATTCAAAATACACAATTTAAGGCTTTGTTTGACTTACGAAATTTAAAAATTTTGATATTATTGAAATCAAAAGTCCATTTCTTAACACGTTAAGATCACAATTATATAAAATTGAAATCTAAAAGACATTCCACAGAGCTTTTATGAATTTAAGAACTCAACATTATTCCTTCACATTTTATACAAGATTGATATTCCAATGCTTACAACCCCACCTTAATCGTAAGACTTATGATTACTTTTTTATTTTAAACTAGACCAGCTGAAACAATCTTATTATTAAATTGTAAAATTATATAACCAAAGTAAAATATCCTATTTTATTATAAACTTCTTTTATACAAGAAGAAGTTCTAAAAAGGCTATTGATTACATACGGATCGTTTGGTACAATAGAATTATAGGGTATAAAATAATTTAAGTTTATAAGTTCTTTAGTTATGTAATATGTATAAGTAATGATTAATACACAAAATGAAAACTATAAAAAAGCTATATAATATTTTTATGTTTTTTATTCAATCGGTTTTTGACAAGAAAATGAGAAAAATTAAATTTAAAGTAAATTAGTATTTATGGTTTATATAAAATTTTGGATACAGTCCACATTGTTCTAGTTTTACACAAGGTTGTCAAAATCGAGATCTTACCTAAGATCGTTTTCGTCTTTACAAGATCGGGGATCGGATCGGGATCGTAAGATCCTACAACAAAATCAGTATTTTTAAAAAAAAAATTCTAGATACTATAATTTATGATTTTATATTATAAATTAATTGTATAACACTTCAAAAAAATATTTATACAATAAATAGGGAATCAACGTATATTCATGTTTAAAATGTTTATGGTCATCCAGAAAAAGTCAATCAATCATACATCCTATAATTTCATTCACTATCCTAATAGACAAAATGATTGGATCTAGGTAAAATGTTGGATCGAATCAGTAAACGATCCCACGGGAACCCGGCTAAAAGAGTCCGGACCGAGTAAAAAGTAGGATCGGATCGGTGACCACTGATCCTGCGATCCTGCAAACGATCCCACGATCCTACGTCCAATATTGTTATAAAACGATCCTACACCGATCCTACTCGAAATCTTATGGTGGGATCGACCGATTCTACGATCTTACTAAAATAGTTATTATCTTCACTGTTTGCTTTTAAGATTGGTCAATGGTCATTCATCTGTTAAAACCAACCCCAATTATGTGAACTTTTTCTAAATGACTATTTTATCCTTGTTATGATATATTTTTTTGTCATTCAAGTTTGTAATTCATATTAGTTTGTCTCTCAAATTAAAAATTTTTTAATTTATATTTTACTCTTTTAGTATTGTTATTATTATTTATTTCACTTTTTGTCTTCTTTTATTGATTAAGTTTTTTATAATTTATTTACTCTTTTCTTTTAACTTACAAACTTATTTATCTAGTATTTTAATATAATAATTTTATGTTTTACTATTATAATTATTATTATAAAATTTTTTATATTAATTAATTTATTATTATTACTATTATAATTTTATAACCAAATGAATCTTGTTAA
Organism: Centrapalus pauciflorus; assembly: GCA_020465985.1. NCBI lineage: Eukaryota > Viridiplantae > Streptophyta > Magnoliopsida > Asterales > Asteraceae > Centrapalus > Centrapalus pauciflorus. Next base: position 269,214 of record JAANYP010000239.1, read on the forward strand.
ATTTAAACTTAATTAGTTTAACATGCAATATTTAAGTAATTATCTTATTTATATGATTTTGCTTCTTTGATTTTGTGTGCTTTATGTTTAAATAAATAAGCTTGTAAGTTAAAGTAAAAATAAGTAAATTAAATTTTAAAAATTCAATAAAGAAAACATACAAAAAGTGAAATTAATAATAATAACAATACTAATATAAATTGAAAAATTTAACTTGAAGAATTAAAACTAAAATAAATTAAAAATGTGAAAAACCAAAAATATAAGCATTAGAAGAGTAAATAGTCATTTGGAACAAGTTAAAATAATTAATATTAGTTTTAACGGATGAGAAACCAATTTTGAAAACAAGTAGTGAAGTTAATGACCATTTTTATAAAATTAAAACTATAAAAGCAGTAGTCATAATCTTCTACAAACCATAAGGATCATTTTTGTAATTTACTCTTAAATTTATATCAAACTCAATTTATATTGTTTTCCATTGACGATTAAAGCTTTTAACTAATGTTAAAAAAAATTTGTAAACTTGATACGATTTCATTTTCTGGATTCTATGATTGTTAGTAATTTCAAAAGTTACGTAGCATACATGAATCACAACAATTATCATTTTCAAAGTCTTGTAGAACATAAATAAAGACAAACAAATATTGAAAAAACTCTCTCTAACTTTTTTCATTTTCGTGATCAGGCTCTAGACTTTTTTTCTTATTGTTTAAGTCCAAAACTATTTTTGTCTTAATATATATAGATTTGATTTGTTTGTTCAGTTACCAAACTAGTATCTTAGTTTTTTTACTTGATTAATGTTGAAAAAAAATCCATAATCTTTATTTTAGCGATTAAGTCCCTAAACCTTTTGTTTTATTAATGTTGTTTTACCAGCTAATCCGGTATTAGTCAAAAATATACAATTTTAAATAAAACAAACATAATTTAAGGATTTAAATAACAGAAAAAAAAAGTTTATAAAACCTAATTAATAGAAAGTATTAACAATGATTTTAAAAGAAAAAATTCTAGAGTCCTCGTAGAAACAGGAACTCAGGAAGTGCATTCCAGTGGGTTTTTGGTATCCGGATTACTCTGTGTGCCCCTCGCAATTTCCATACGAAGTGTGGGTCCGTCCGCCATGGAATCTAATCTATCTCGGCGATTGTGGAAGTTTCGATCCAACCTTTTTTTTTTTAGCACAATCTATAAATTCACCGGTCGATCAACAATCTGCAAATACCTACAGAAAACGAACAATCAGAGAAGAAAATGGCAACGGAAGAGAAACAAGTGATGATCGTCGGAATCGATGACAGCAATCACAGTTTTTACGCACTTGAATGGACGTTAGATCACTTCATAGCTCCATATGCTCCGAATTCTCCGTTCAAGCTAATCGTTGTTCACTGTAAACCTAGTGCGACTTCTGTTGTTGGCTTGGCCGGTCCTGGTAAGTCAAATTGATCGATCTGATCAAATTTTTAATGATGTGTTTGTGTCGATCTGCTTTGATTTTGCTAATTTTGTGTTTGTTGAATGCTATGAATGAATGTTCATCAGGTGCCGCTGATGTTTTTCCACTTGTGGAATCTGATTTGAAGAGGACTGCTGCTCGAGTGGTGGAAAGGGCAAAGGAACTTTGCAAATCAAAATTGGTTTGTAATTCAATTCCTTTCTTTTGTTATTAATCGAGAAAATTATTTAAAATAACAAGTAACTCAGATCTAGAAAAAAGGTTGGAATTTAACCATGTTACAAGAGCACGAGTGTTTGTGAACCTTCTAAAAATGTTCAGAGCTCGAAAATACAAGTTCATTACAAACCAAACGAAATTAGATTCTACGTTCATCCTTTGTGATTTTTCATCTTTTGAAGACGACTTAAATCATAACATTAGCAAGCAAAGCTTTTATAAATATTGGGAACTCTCTTTTTAAAATCTGTTCATGTTGTATGATAAAATAAAATAGTTTAACAATACTTATGTAAATAAATCAACAATAACAATGGTCCTAGCTCAAAGTCAATAACACTTTAACAATGCTTGGTAACTTTCTTTTAACAATAACAATAACAATTTATCAACAATAATAATTTAACAATACTTGATAACTTTTTTTGGTAACTTTGATTGATGGTTCTAACCTAGTCCAAAGTGAATAACGCTTAAGATGACCCAATGAATTAAATATATACTAAATGGTTCTAACCGAGCCCAAAGTTAAATATTTGCTAAATGCAAAACAAACTATTATGTTATATGTTTTTCTCAGATTTTGTAGCAAAAAATTTTTATATGTAACTTTTATAAAAAATAATTAGGATTTGGACTTTGGAGGTCAAACTTTAAAAATCATCGTGGTCGAAAAATTTTCAATTATATATGACGGTTGACCCCATCTTATTTTGGTGGATCCACCCATGGTTGCAAAGTTACCAAACCGGAACATCATTACAAGTATGATGATCTTATATGTTACATAAATGTAGAGCCGACCCTGAGCAAGGTAACATGGAAAAAGTCAAGGCTCATTCTATAATAAAAACACTTATAACTTAAGTCTATTAACGATTAAATACGATTATTGACATGTAAAGTTTGTAATTTTAACATTGTTTGATTGTAAGTTTTTTATTCATTTACCATTTTTATTATATGTAATTTTGTTCAATTTAAATGACTATATCTTAAAGGTTCGTTTTAAAGTTTCTGTCCGAGCCCTAAAATTGATTGGGCCAGACTGCATAAATGGATACATTGGTGACACTACACGACTATTACATGTCATTAATCCTTTGAAACTTTTGGTTGCTCACAATTGCTCGAGGTTGAAGGCTTTTGCTTCTTTATCACTTTTTTCATTCGCTTGCACTTAATTTTTATTATTTCTAATAGGATCCGTTTCTACTTTCTACGTAGGGAGATGATGTGAATGTGGAAGTGGTAGAAGGCGATGCTAGGAATGGTCTATGTGAAGCTGTAGAGAGGCACCATTCTTCCGTGTTGGTAGTCGGTAGCCATGGTTATGGAGCTATTAAGAGGTAATGTCTATTTATGCATTTTGTGAAATTTTTACTAGTTCTTGAATACAGCTTCTTCTCATGCAAATTATAAATGTCCCTTAACTTGGTTTTTGATTCAACTATAACAGTACTTTGTGGTTCGATTTTCTCTTTAGATTTTATGAAATTGAAAGTAAGGGGACGTTTAGCTTGCTGAATTAAATTTTATTGAAATTTCATTTATAGTATATAATAGTTGATTAATTGAGGTATGAAATAGTGTTTTAGGCTAAAGGTATTGGTTATGTGGAACTGTTAGGAATCTAATTTTATTTACAAATATCTAGGAATGATAAATTCCTTCGATTATAAATTTTGATGGAATTTAAACACACCTTTATTCATCATCTTTATAATCTAAATTTTCAAATACACTATATAAACAGATTCCAATTCTTTCAAAATCCATTTCGTGAGTCAGACGTCCCATATAAGTGTTTCTCATCATTTTTTAATTACTTAACATCGCAAAAGATGCTTTTTGTAGGGCGGTTTTGGGGAGTGTAAGTGATTATGTTAGTCATCATGCCCACTGCACCGTGATGATTGTGAAAAAGCCGAAAACCAAACACTAAAGCATCATCGAGTCATCGACCTTGTTAGCTTTACCATGATCAGTAGCAGCAAAAATGGTGGCTTTTTTACTTGATGTATGTATGTTCTTTCAAGTCTTGGCATTGAAATATTGTTAGGGTTTGTTTAACATTAGAAGTCCATTTTACGATAGTTTTACCTTTAAATGAAGGTCATTAATGATTTCATTAAACGAAATCATTAGAAGTCCATTGTAATGTGTACGTGTTTATAGCGATGAAATGTATATCGTGTGATATTTGTGATTAAACGTAATCGGTAGCTCTTAATTAAACCTGTTTCGATTAAAAGTCTTTGTCGAGGTTTATTTATCATCCGATCATTCATTCCCTTTCTCATTCTGCAGATTAAAATATAATGGTAATAAGATTTAAAATATAATCAACTAAAAAACAATGTTGCCTTCTTGTGAAGTTGGAATTTAAAATTGGGTTAGGTGTCATTTTTATCATTCAACTTTTAGGTTTTTTTCGATTTAGCTATTAAACTTTTTTTTTTTGGTCTCGATTTAGCCGCTAATTTTTTTTTTGTATGTATATATAGTCACTAAACTTTGATTTTATCGATTTAACTATTGAAAATTGTCATGATTTGACCACTAAACTATCATATTTTGTACCGATTTATTCATTAGTTTTATTCATTTTTCCAAAATAGAACATTAAAAAAAGTTTAGTATTTAAACCGGGACAAAAAACAGTTTAGTGACTAAATGATATAAATCTGAAAGTTAGATTGTCAAAATAATACTTAACTCTTTAAACTTCTATTTGCTTTTGGAACCCAAGATTTAAAATGAAAGCATTCAAAATTTTGTTTAAATTCCATCATGATACAAAGTAACTTGTAATTTTTAGTCATTTGTAAACTACTATGTACCACCTTATCCCACTAAACATGACCGGCGGATCTATAAAATTTATTTATAGGTGTCACTTTTTTAACTATAGGCGTCCACTATATATATATATATATATATATATATATATATATATATATATATATATATATATATATATATATATATATATATATATATATATATATATATATATATATATATATATATATATATATAGAATATGGTTCGAGAGAGTACCACACATTATGCAGCGCACCAGAAGGTACCACCTTTAAAAAAACTTTTTTTAAACTTTTTTTTCATAAACATGTTTTAATTAACATTATGAAGATCATATGTAAATTTCACATACATTCACATCTCCTAGCTCCTAAAAAATGATGTGAACACACACTTACATAATTTTGAAGACATGTGAATTTGCATTCATGTGAGGCATGTTTTCATGCACTTAGAGTGATCGGATTTGCGCGAAATTTACATATGATCTGTGTAATGTTAATTAGAACATGTTCATGAAAAAAATTTTCAAAAAAATTACTTTTAAGGGTGGTACCTTCTGGTGCGCTGCATTAGAGGTGGTACTCACTTGAACCTAAATCTATATATATATATATATATATATATATATATATATATATATATATATATATATATATATATATATATATATATATATATATATAGAGGGAGGTTCAATTGAGAACTTTTATGCATCGAGGTACAAAAGAACCTATATCATCCATTAGATCAAAAAATTGTATGGATTGGATTGATGGCAAAAGGGTAAATAGTTGGACAGTTTTATGCATCTTGTGCATTATGAAAACAAACAAGGAATGGCATTTTGGGGAATGTGCATACCTCATTAAATTTAATATTTCAACAAGTAATCAAATAATAAATGTTAAATAAATTCAATTGATACATTTCCAAACTCAACAAAAATTACACAAATTCAAAAAAGAGGATGGAGATCGATGCATTTCATCGTTAATCGTGTTCATCTATGCATCGTGTTCAAAAAAGACGCATTTAACAAAAAAAATACACAAATTCATTTATGCATCGTGTTCGTCGTTCATATTCTTCATTCATCTATGCATTGTGTTCAACTTGTTCATCATTCATCTATGCATCGTCATTGTTCATTATCCATTTATGCATCATCATTTTTGTTGTTCATCGTTCATCATCCATCTATGCATCGTCATTGTTCATCTTCCATCTATGCATCATCATTATTCATCGTTCTTCATCCATCTATGCATCGTGTTTTTCATATTTATCATCGGTTGCATCTCTTGTTCATGTTCATCATCATCGTTGTTCATCGTTAATCTTCGTCTTCAAATCCTCTTCACTATGAAAATTATGAAGAACACAAAGAGATAGAAAGAGAGAGAGAGAGAGAGAGAGAGAGAGAGAGAGAGAGAAATGGGGAGGAAAATGAGGAATGTAGTTAATATGAGATTTTAATTCAAAATGTAACTCCTAATTATCTTTTAATGATATTTAAAAATTAATTAATATCATATATTTAATTTTTCCAAAATGTCCTTTGTGCACCCTTGTTAGATTATCCGATGCACAAAAGTGCCCCGAGGTGCCCCGATGCATAAAAGTTCCCATTTGAACCTCAATCTATATATATATATATATATATATATATATATATATATATATATATATATATATATATATATATATATATATATATGTTAGGCACAAAAAGGCCTCAGTCAAACCTGTTCTACATCTGAGGGGGAGATTTCTAATCAAACCTGTTGATGCATTTGAAGGTTGAAATTAAGGCCTGTTATATGCCTTATTGAAACCTGAAAATGATTTGCAATATCAGTCCAAAGCTGTTCTACGTATTGCATGTGTTGCAACTAAGACAGTTTGTCCAAGCTGCTCTGTCTGCTGAACAGGCTGGACATAAACTGTCTACGCTGCTCTACACTGGTGAGCAGCTTGGGCATTTTTCAAGTGTTCTGTTCTTTGTGAACAGAACCTGTTCTTTGTGAACAGGCTAAACACTTTATGGAATACGTTTCCAAGTCATCATGTATTGTTTTTGACTACAAGATCAGTTTACAAAGTCGAAGACAAAGTGGAAAACAGAACTGCTCAGCCTGCCCACGCTGTTCTGTAACATGAAGACAAAAGGTTATTTGAAAAAGAGTGACAGACCTTTTTCTTATATCAAAATAGGCCTTTACAAGGAAGAAAGACGCAAAGTTGACATTCCTAAATTGGTTAAAGGCAATACAACAGTAGACAAAGTGAAAAGACAAAAGTTCTGCACATAAGAAGACAAGTCTGCTTTTTAGAAAAGTGCAGAAAAGTTATGTTGTCTTTTCAAACAAGACTTCTCCTTTTTCATTCCGTCCAATGAAGAAGTTTCTCTTAGATCCTCTGAGTGAGTATAAAAGGAAGCTTCTAAGGTCAGAAAGATTAAGCCAAAAAGCTAAGTGCTGAAGCCAAGAGTGAACGTGCAAGTGTGTTTTTCATGCTTGCAAGCCTGTCCTTGTAATACAGTTTCTTTGTGTCCAAGCTGTTCTACATAAGCTGTCCCTCTAAGTCTTGAAAACACAGTGAGTGCTTCTTAGTGAGTGTAGTCATTGTAAACTAGTTTGAGTCTGTCTTAGACTAGTGAACATACTGTTGTATCTGTCATCTCAGCTTGAACCTTTCTGCATTCAAGCTTGTTTGTAATTAACATTTGTTAATAATACATACAAACATTGAGAAAATTTGTGTGTAGTTTTAAATAGCTGTATTCACCCCCCCTCTACAGCTTAAAGCTATATACTTTGGGAACCTCTAGGGACCTACAACTGGTATCAGAGCAGTTTAGAGTGTGTGTCATTCTAGATCTCTCATTCTCCCAAGTTTCCATGGACAACAGTGCTGCAAATTCCTCATACTATGACAATGGCTCAATGGGCAAACCTCCAAAGTTCAATCATCAGAACTTTTCTGGTTGGAAGTGCAGAATGATGCTCTACCTAGAGAATCTGGATGTACAACTACCAGAAATTGTAATGGAGGGTCCTTATGTGCCAACCTCTGTTACAACAATAACTCCTACTGTTGAAGGAGCAGCTCCTGAGATCAGAACATTTGAGAAAGCAAAAGCTCAATGGTCTGATGAAGATAAAAGATTGGTGGCTCTTGATGCAAAGGCCAGAAACAATCTGGTCATCTCCTTGCCTGATGATGTGTTCAAACAGGTTGAGAAGATGAAGACTGCTAAGGAGATGTGGGATACTTTGTGTACCGTCTATGATGGACCCACAATCACACTGGATAACAGGATTAACAATCTTGTTAGACAGTATGAACTCTTCTTTGCAAAACCAAAGGAGACTCTCACAGAAACCTACACCAGGTTTACTGCTCTTGTGAATGATCTCAAAGCTGTTGGGATCACTAAGGACAGTCTTACTCTGGTGAACAAGTTTTTGGACATCCTCCCTGAAGAATGGAATTACTTTTCAACAATTTTAAGAAATTCAGGAACAATCAGAAGTATGGATCTTGTCAACTTGTATGGATCTTTACTAAATGATGAACAGTCAAGGCAACAGAAGAGAAATGCCTTGGAGATGTCTAAAAGAGGTGCAGCCTTTGTGGCTAATATGAGACAATCTGTGAGTCAGGTGAGTGATGTGTTTACTCAACCTGATCAACAGGATGATGACAAGGAGGAAGTGTCAGATGAGGAAGATAATGCAAATCTTGCTGAACAGGATGATGAGCAAATGATAGCTATGCTTGTTAAGAGGTTCAACAAGAAAAGGTTTGGAAGAAACATGCTGCAAGGAAGTTCAGGTGCTGGCAAAAAGAAGGCATTTGATAAATCCAAGGCTGAGTGCTTCAAATGTGGCAAAACTGGTCATATAGCTGCTGACTGTGTGTCAAAAGCTGTTGGTCAGTCATCCAAACCATACAAGACAAACAAGGATGATGGCTATAGGGTTAAGTATCTTATGGCCATGGCTAAGCTGAGGAAGTTGGAAAACTCAGTGGGTTCCAACCGCCAAAAGGGACTTATGGCAGAGACTTGTGATTGGGAGGAATCTGATTCATCATCTGATGAAGAAGACAATCAATGTCTGATGGCCAACACTGATGTCCCATCAACAAGCAGTTTCAAACAGGATATGGCTGAAGCTGAAGCTTTCAGCAGCTTAGAGAACTAATATCCTACAATGATGTATAAGGTACAAAATTTTATGGCTTACAGTTCTGAAGAAAAGATTAAGATGTTTGAATATATGCTAGTTGATTTGAAAGCTGCTGTTGAGAAGCATGATTCTTTATCATCTGAAATCTCCATGCTTAAAACAGATCTTAAAACTAAATCTAGTAAACTGGACAGTTTCCATAAGTTGGAAATTAAGCTTGATGAATTAAAACACATCAACTCTATTTTACTGGAAGAAAAGAGAGAAACAGATATAAAGCATGCTAAGCTTCAAAAGATAGTTGACTCTTGGTGCCAATCTGCACAAAAAGTCAGCCATTGCATAAGTCAACAGATCCCTGCACAAATTCAAGCCTATCTTGGAGGGGATCTTGATACAGCAGCTTCCATTGTTGAGATTAATAATCTGAAAGAAGATTTATCCACTCTTGGTGAGCTTCCAAACACTTTTGTTCAAAAAGTGAATGGTAAACTAATTTCAACAAACAGGTTTGTCAGGCCTCAAAATACTGACAGCTCATGTGAACCTAGCTCAAAAGCTGGTGTTGGAATATGTTCTCCATCAATCCAGCCTGCTAAGTGCTCTGCTGATTCACACAAGCAAAAGAAAGGAAAACATGTCCAAACTACAGCTGTGAATACTAAACCTGTTGACAAAACAGGTTCTGTGTCCAAAGCTGATGGTAAAAGATATAATAATCCTTTTGATGCTAAACATTTTGAAAACAAGTTTTCAAAAGTTAAGCAGTCTGTTTTCAACAAGGGCAAGTCTCATGTTGAAAGCAAACCTGCTGTGATTTCTAATAAGTTTACTAATCATAGTGGTAAAATGGTTTTACATGAAAATAAGTTTTTCAAAACCAGAAACAATGATTATGTTGATAGGCAGCATAAATCACGTCTCAGTAGTGACAAAGGCAAAGCCATTGCTCAACCTGAGAAACATGGGAATAAGTTTCCCAAACCTGTGGAAGTTCAAAAGCCAATTAAGCTTCCTGTCTTTGACATTTGTCCTCCTAAAAGGAGGAAAGAAGAGACAAACAAAGCTGTGACTTTTGAATCCTCCACTCAAGCTGTTGATTCATCAAATATAATAAAGTTGCAAAACCTGCTAAAAGAATCAACAAAAATAACTCAGAATGTGTTTCTGAAAGTTCTTCTTCCAAAAATACTAAAAAGAGAAAATGTTATAAATGTGGGAAGAAGACACATCTGGCCAAAGACTGTCCTGAATCTGAGGACATGAGGCGTGTTGACTCAGATAGTTCTCTCACAGTTGTTACAAGCAGTGTTGGAAACATCTCAGTCAGTAAAGATGGTATCCAAGCTGATACCATTCAAATTGGGAATATTAGTGTGGATATTATGAGTCCATCAACAAATGTTGATGAAGTAGGAGAACTCATCTCTGTGATGAGTTCCCCTAAAAATGACTAATATTTCTCTTATCACTCTGCAGGAAAAACAACCTTCCCAGGTTTGGTACTTGGACAGTGGCTGCTCAGGGCACATGACAGGTTGTAAAGAATTGCTGAGTGATCTCAAGCGTGAAAAAGGGCCAAAAGTCACATTTGGTGACGATGTGATCCACTGAGGGATATGGAACTCTTAAAGCTGGTGCTGCAGTATTCAAAAGAGTAGCCTATGTGGTTGGGCTAAAACATAACCTTGTTAGCATAAGCCAACTGTGTGATGCTGGCTACAAGGTTAACTTTGATGAGCACCTGGGTTACATATTGGATCCCCAAGGCAAAGTTGTGCTATGTGCTCAACGAAAGAAAGGTGTATATGTTGTGGACATGCAATCTGCTGATTCCACAACTGAAACCTGCTTTCTCACAAGAACAAATGCAGACTTAAACTGGTTATGGCACAAAAGGCTGTCACATCTGAACTTCAAGAACATCAATAAACTCTGTAAGAAAGAGTTGGTGACAGGTTTGCCCTCTATAACCTTTGTTAAAGATAAACTCTGCACAGCTTGTGAAAAAGGCAAGCAGAGGAAAACATCTTTTAAATCCAAACATAACTTCTCTATTGATACTCCACTCTTTTTAATCCACATGGACTTGTTTGGACCTGTAAATGTCCCAAGTCTAGGAGGAAGAAGATACACTCTAGTAATGGTTGATGAGTTCTCCAGGTACACATGGGTTATCTTCCTGAAGAGCAAAGGAGAGGCTGCTAGAGAAATTATTGGTTTTGTGAAAAAGATGGAAATGCTGAACTCTGCCCAAGTGAAGCAGCTTAGAAGTGATCATGGTACTGAATTCAGGAATAGTACTCTTGAAGACTTCTGTGAAGAGAAAGGAATTACTCAAAACTTTTCAGCTGTAAGAACTCCACAACAAAATGGAGTTGCTGAAAGGAGAAACAGAACTCTTATTGAAGCTGCTAGAACCATGCTGTGTGCATCAGGTTTACCTTCATCATTCTGGGCTGAAGCTGTCAACACTGCCTGCTTGACTCAAAACAGATCCTTAGTGGTAAAAAGGTTGAACAAGACTCCTTATGAGCTGCTCAAAGGGAGGAAGCCAAATGTCAGTTACTTCCATGTGTTTGGATGTCCCTGCTTCATTCTGAATCAGAGGGACCAACTGACAAAGTTTGAACCTAAAGCTGATGAAGGTGTGTTTGTTGGCTACTCTGCTATCTCTAAAGCCTACAGAGTATACAACAACAAAAGAAAGGTGATAGATGAATCTATCAATGTCACCTTTGAAGAGTCCAAGAATGCTTTCACCAAAGCTGTTCCTGAATCAGTTTCAGAAGAACTTAACTTTGATGATCTGATGCATTCAAACAATGAAGAGGACTCAAAAGCTTCCACTACACCCAGTGTGGAACCTGTTAATCATTGAAGACATGATGCATGATTATTCAATACATCCTGTCGTTGACATAAATGTACTGACTTAATTACAACTCGCATTTGTCCTGACCTATCAAATGCCCTATTTTCCAGTTCCTCTTCGCCCTGAAATGTTCACCCCAGTGGTCGAAAATGTTCAACAAGTGAACAGGCTCAAGACAACAGTTGTGTCTGAAAATCTTTGAGAGCTGTTCAATTAAGGACCTGCTGAAGATGTTCAACAACTCAGTGATCATCATTGAAAATGATTCCTAATGTGGAATATCAGGTGTCACCCAATATCAAACATTGTGAACATCAACAAAGGTATACAAACACGGTGTGGCGACAGCTTAGGGACTTTTGTATGTTCTCTACTTTGTTTCACTATAGCCAAAAAGGTTGTATGAAGCATTAAAAAATGCCAAGGATCACTTGCCATAAAGAAGAGCTCAATCAGTTGAGAGAAACAATGTATGGGACTGCTCCCTGCTCCTAAAGGTTAAAACTATAATTGGCACTAAAAAAAAAATTGGGGGTTTTTTCGAATTAAAGATGCATGATGCAAGTCATGTCATTAGAAATAACGCAAGACTGGTTGCTCAGGGCTACAGACAGGAGAAGGAATTGATTAGATGAAACATATTGCTTGTGCCAGGCTAAAGCAATTGTTTGTATTAGCCTACGCTGCCTCATAAGAATAATATTTCATGATGTGAAGAGTGCATTTTTAAATGGAAAGCTGCAAGAAGAAGTTTATGTCAAGCAGCCTCCAGGTTTTGAAAATGAACAACATCCAGGTTTTGTCTATAAGTTGGACAAAGCTCTCTATGGTCTCAAACAAGCACCTAGAGCCTGGTATGACACTCTTACTGAGTTCCTTATGAGCAATGGGTATTCCAGAGGTAAAGTGGATACTACACTGTTCATAAAGAAAGTGAAATCTGACATTATGCTTGTTCAAATTTATGTGGATGGTATAATATTTGGTTCTACTAATGAGCAGTTGTGCAAGAATTTTTCATTACTCATGAAGTCCAAGTATGAAATGAGTATGATAGGAGAACTTACTTTCTTTTTAGGATTACAGGTTAAACAAACCTCAACTGGAATTTTTATAAATCAAAGAAAGTATACTTTAGATCTATTAAAAAAGTTCAAATTTGATCAAAGTTCTCCTATTAAAACCCCAATGGCAACTAATGTAAAATTGGATGCTGATGCCAGTGGCAAAGCTGTTTCAGTAATAGCTTACAGAGGCATGATTGGGAGATTGCTATATTTAACTGCTAGTAGACCTGATATTATGTTTGCCACCTGTCTGTGTGCTAGATTCCAAGCTGATCCAAAGGAATCTCATCTAGCTGCTGTTAAAAGAATCTTCAGATACCTGAAGGGTACACCAGGTTTGGGTCTTTGGTATCCCAAAGACTCCAGCCTTGAACTAACAGGTTATTCAGATTCTGATTTTGCAGGCTGCAGGCTAGACAGGAAAAGCACAACAGGTGGATGTCAACTCCTTGGTGGTAAGTTGATAAGTTGGTGTAGCAAGAAGCAGAACTCTGTGTCTACTTCTACTGCTGAAGCTGAGTACATCGCTGCTGGAAGCTGTTGTGGACAGATTCTGTGGATGCAGCATCAGCTTGAAGATTATGGTCTTGTGTATAGGAAAATTCCTATTCTGTGTGATAACACAAGTGCCATAGCCATTTCCAACAATCCAGTATTTCATTCTAGAACAAAGCATATTGAAGTCAGACATCACTTCATCAGGGATCACATTCAAAAAGGTAATGTGGAGGTAAGTTTTATTTCCACTAATGAACAGCTTGCAGACATTTTCACCAAACCTCTTGATGAAAATAGGTTTAATTACCTTGTCAGCAAGCTGGGCATGTTAAACAAGAGTGACTAAGTGTTTCTCAAAGGTCTAAGAATTTGTGTGTTTCACACTGCTCAAGTTTCTCTGAACAGCTTAGACAGAACGAGTTCTACATGTTCCGTACTTAGTCATTTGTCTGAAAAACTTGAACAGCTTGAGCACACAACAGACTGAACAAACACAGTTTACTCGTCCAGCCTGCTCTGATGGTCCAATCTTCACCCTGTTCACTCCTTCACACTGTCTTACAAGCCATTGTCTTGTAACCTGTTCAACTATTGAACACAACCTGTTCTTACAAAAGAGAGCATGCTGAAGGCACAGTTTGAGGAATGAACAGCTTGAAGACTGAACAGCTTGTGATGACCCGGCTCATCACAGGTTTGACCAACAGCTTGGACCTACAGTTTTAATTAATTTTCTTCAAACTTAAGTTACTTAATTTATGTTTTATTTAACTTAGTTACTGCGGATAATGTGGGTTACGTGTGTTAGTGATTAAAAAGGGATCAAGTGGTCTGACAAACGGTCTGACACAGACAACCGTTCCGTTTTCTGTTAACTGCCTTTTCAAATCAACCACCCAAATTCTCTCTCTCTCTCTCATACACACTCACATTCAAATCCTATAAATACCAAACCACTGTTTCATCTTCGTCTTCCTCATCATTTCCAGAAATCCTCAAGTTCCCTAAAAATCGACTAAGTGTCTCCTGCTTCTTCAAACCTCAAAAATTCCCAAATGGCTCACAGACCTAATCCCTTTCTTTTAGTGTTCGTTGGTGATGATGTTGTCAAACACTCATCAGTCACCACAATGCTGACCATCAAACCCACAAACTACGTTGCAAATCTTACTATCCCCAAAAACTATGTGGGAAAAGGTTACGATCAAATGGTGGAGTTTCTGCAAGTTCATCCGTTGAACTATGCTATGACTGCAACTCCTGGTGTCCTGTACCAGGAGATGGTGTATGAGTTCTGGTACACCTGTGCCTACAACCCCAACACCAAGGTCATCAAGGGTACTATCCTCAATGGGACTCAGACCATTGAGATTAGTTCTGATCTGCTCAGAGAGGTGCTTCATCTACCAATTGCTGAGACCTATGACAAGCCCCAAGCTGAGGATGCACAAATGGGCAATCTGCTACGCTTTTGTGGTGTAGCAGAACCCAAACTTGGAGCAACACTGTTTAGGAAGGACCTCTCTCCTACCTATAGCTTTCTATTCGCCTCAGTGGTGATGTGTTTTGGAAGCAAAGTTGGTTCATTTGACCAACTCAGCAGAGATGAAGTTCCAATAGCCTTACAGCTAGTGGATGGGACTACCCTTGATATGGGTAAGTGGATTTTTGTGAACTTGAGGAACTTGGTGCAGCAAGAGTCAAAACCAGCTGCTGTCCGTAATCCCAGGTTTCTGAGCCTCATTTTCAGACATGTTTGTGGTGAGCAATTATACAACTCTCAGCCTTTACTTAAGTCTGCTGCATTCCCTGTCATAGGGAATAGAGTTTTCTATACCCCAGTTCTACCTAATGAGCCTCCTCTATCCACACCAATGAGGAGGTTGTTAGGTTTGGTGGAAGGACCCTCTGCTGTGAGGGTGGATCCAGAAACTGCTGCTCCCGCAAGAAAATCCAAAGCCAGGTCCAAACTTGTAAAGTGGACCCTTGCAACTGCTGAAGCTGGGTCTGTGCAAAAGAAGGCCAAATCAGCTCAGACTGAGTCTGTACCTTTAGCCTCTGTGGCTGAGGAGGAGCAGACTCCTCACCCTGGTTCATTTGTTGAGCCTGAAGCCTCGGTGGCTGGTGCCTCTGTGGCACAAGAGACCATGGAACAGGCCAGCCCCACTGTTCCTAACCCAGTCTCACACCCTGTCCAAACAGATCCTCTCTCCTCTCCATAATCACCCACTTCATCCATTCACTACCAACGCAAATCTCTCTCCAAAAAGAAACCAGCCCAAAGAACAACCTCCTCTGTTCCCTCTCAACAGGGTTCAGTTGTAAAAGAAGCCACCCCTGCTGCCTCTCCTATTTTGGGAGAAGGTTCAGCTCATTTGGAGCCTGCTTCACTCCAATCTGAGTCTACCCAGAGTCAGCCTAGACCCTCTGGTTCCTCCCAACAGGAACCAGTTGTACAAACGGAGATACCCACATCAACTATCCCAGCCTCCCAACAGGCTGAGGATATTGAAAGACAGGAGTCCTCTCCACTCCATACTGCGTCCACACTGTCCCCCACTAAAATCTCCTCACACCCTGAGTCTGCACGAGGTGCCCACGCTGCTGATATAGACCAATCAGCAGCTCAGCCTCAAACTTCTGCTCCCCATGATACAGCTGTTCTACACCAAACAGCTGCTGAGGGACCAACAACCCAAGCTGATGAACCTCAGGGATCACACCATCCCTCTGGTGAGGCTGCTCCCTCCATGCAAATTCCATCAGCAGGTTTCACCACTGCTGATGTTGAAATGCATATCCCATCTCCCAATGATGAGGTGCTTTTAAACCAAGGCACTGCAGAGGGAACCACCACTGGTCTTCATGAGGATGTTGCAGCACAAGCAGCATCTGAAAGGCCCCCAACACCAACCCCTTCTCCTGGTGATGCAGCTACAGCCGCTGCTGAAGGACCCCTTGACCCCTCCAAGCTGGGCCATCTTTCTTTTGCCCAGGCTATGGAACTTCTATCAAAAGTTTCTCTTCCCTCTCCATCTCATCCTCACACCCCAGCCTCATCATCATCTTCTCCATCTACCCACTCAAAACAATCTACCCATACCCCTCCATCTCCTAAAGACCTGCCTTTGAAGGATCAGCTTTCTTTGCTGACCAACAAAGTTAGTTCTTTAGAATCCTCTATGACTTCTCTCCCCTCTATCATATCAGACTCTGTGTCTGCACAGCTTCAGGGGTTCTTTGATTCGTTCAAGGCCTCTTTCCATACCACTCCACAACCTGATCACTCTCCACAGCTGTTAGCACTCACTGCTCAGCTGCAACATGTGTCCACATCCCTCTCCTCTATTCTTTCCATGCAACAGGACTTTGTGTATTCAATGACAGCCCTTTCTCAACAGCTGTCATCTCTTATTACTTCTTGCAACTCTACTCTTCCCGCCACTCTGGCTAGCTTACAAACTCTCATTGGCTCCCTTTCAAACTCTGTGTCATCAGATCTTGCTGATGTGCAAGATTCTCTAGACCTTCATCTTGCACAGCTGCAAACTCTGCTGTTCACAGCGTCTGATAGGGAAAATATTGTAAAGCTAACCTCCCTTGCTGATTCCCACTCCTCTTCTCTTCAGTCTTGTCTTTCCCAGCTTACAGAGGTGAAGGATAACTTGGCTTTCTTAGTGACTAGCCTTGTTGGTCCCAAACCTTCTGCTAAACCTGCTGGCAAGCCTGCTGACTTTGTGTCTTCAGGCAGACCAGGTGTTGAAGTCGCTGCTTCATCTCCTTCAAAGGGGGAGAAGTCATCTGCCTCGAAGACTAAGTCTAAGGGGGAGAAAACTTCTTCTCCTAAGGAGATACCAGTGTCTGCAACCCAAACTGGTCGGCCAGCAGATATTTTTGAAACAGGTACAGCTGAAGGTGCCTCTCAAGCTGCTCTGCCTACTCAGGCTGTCTCTTCAAACCCTGCTCAGTCTAAGGGGGAGAAATTCATCTCTGAGGACAGGCCCAGCAGTAAAAGAAGGCATCTAATTATAACAGAAGAAGAAGAAGAAGAGGAAATTCCTGAGGCTGCTACCACTACAGCAGCTAAAGGAAAAGGAATAGCAAAAGATGATCCCATACAGCAGAAACAAGCAGAAGATCAATTTCACAAAGCCAGGGCTAAAGAAATGGGTCTTCCTATGCACAAGTACTTTGAGTTTAGAGAAGAACAGCTTCAAGCTCTGGAAGTGCTTAGAAAAGAAGAAGAATCTGCCAAAGCTGCCAAAGCTTTTGCACTTCAAGAAGCAAAGAAAATTAAAATGTCTACTCTGGAAGTGCAAAAGAAAATATTGGAATCTGCTAAGGGATCAACAGGGGAGAAGGAAGCAGAGAAAGAAAAAGGTACTCTGGTCTGAGTGACCAAGCCTACAGTGCCTCATGCAAGAGTTCAATACCATTTTGACAACCTGGCAAAGAAAAAATTTCAAGATGTTGCTGAAAGAAGGCTTGCCAAGGAATCAATTGTCAAAGCTGTCCCTATATCAAGAAAAGGCAGTCAGTGGAAGTTGAAAATAACAAGGATGGGTGCAACAGGCCTAGAAATGGAAACATATGACCACACTGACGTAGCACAGATGGGGTACAGAGAATGGATTGAGCTGGCAGTTGCCCTGAGTGAATCAAAGTCAGAAACGGCTAAGGAAATCAGGGCATATGTCAAGAAATTGATCGAAAGAGTAAAGGACCTTGACCTGATCTCTAAAGAAGTAAGTGAAGGTGTCTTTGTGACACATCCTAAAATAAAGGCCAGAAGAACTAAGAAGGACACAGAGCTGGAAGAACTCCTTATAATGATTGAACAAGGAGATTATGCTGTGGAAATTAAAGGAGTTGACCACAGCCTGCCTAAAGGAGTAGAATTTGAAGATGGCAAAGTAATTGAAGAGCCTGAGTTAGGGGCATTTTTTGTAGATCCCTTGTCTCAAAAGAAATGCTTTCAAAGAGCTTCAGACCTACATAAAGTTGGTCTTAAGCAGCTTGCAGCCTTCAGGATTGCCTCCTCCTTCAGACAGTCCAGCTTATGGAGAGCAGCCATCTGGGATGAGCTGAAAGGATTCTATAACAGAGGTGAGCTTCAAGATTCTAACTTCATGTTTCTCAGAGTTGAAATTGAAGAAATGGAAGAAACGAGGGAAGAACTTGAAAGAAGATTCAAACAAGGAATGCCACCTCTAGTCCAGTGAAGTCCACCTGCCATCTGGGCAGGTGAAGAATGGAAGCTGTCCATCAGTTGGACAGGCTTACCATTTTCTGCTCCCAACAAAAACAGTCCAATGTACATTAGTTGTACTCTATGTTACATATGTTGTAATTTCCTTTACATTAGTTGTAATATACATCAGTACATCAGTTGTACTTTTGTAAGAACATGTGTTGTTCTAATGTAATAAAAAGTCAGTGTATATATAAACTGATCTTTTACTTTATATTGATGTTGTAATTTTATTTCAGCAAATGTACTGTAAAAATATAGTGATTTTTGATAAGGCCAGCTTCAACTGGTTATTGCAAATAGGGGGAGATTGTTAGGCACAAAAAGGCCTCAGTCAAACCTGTTCTACATATGAGGGGGAGATTTCTAATCAAACCTGTTGATGCATTTGAAGGTTGAAATTAAGGCCTGTTATATGCCTTATTGAAACCTGAAAATGATTTGCAATATCAGTCAAAAGCTGTTCTATGTGTTGCATGTGTTGCAACTAAGACAGTTTGTCCAAGCTGCTCTGTCTGCTGAACAGGCTGGACATAAACTGTCTACGCTGCTCTACACTGGTGAGCAGCTTGGGCATTTTTCAAGTGTTCTGGTCTTTGTGAACAGAACCTGTTCTTTGTGAACAGAACCTGTTTTTTGTGAACAGGTTAAACACTTTATGGAATACGTTTCCAAGTCATCATGTATTGTTTTTGGCTACAAGATCAGTTTACAAAGTCGAAGACAAAATGGAAAACAGAACTGCTCAGCCTGTCCACGCTGTTCTGTAACATGAAGACAAAAGGTTATTTGAAAAAAGGGTGACAGACCTTTTTCTTATATCAAAATAGGCCTTTACAAGGAAGAAAGACGCAAAGTTGACATTCCTAAATTGGTTAAAGGCAATGCAACAGTAGACAAAGTGAAAAGACAAAAATTCTGCACATGTGAAGACAAGTCTGCTTTTCAGAAAAGTGCAGAAAAGTTATGTTGTCTTTTCAAACAAGACTTCTCCTTTTTCATTCCGTCCAATGAAGAAGTTTCTCTTAGATCCTCTGAGTGAGTATAAAAGGAAGCTTCCAAGGTCAGAAAGATTAAGCCAAGAGTGAACGTGCAAGTACATTCTTCATGCATGCAAGCCTGCCTGTGTAATACAGTTTCTTTGTGTCTAAGCTGTTCTACATAAGCTGTCCCTCTAAGTCTTGTAAACACAGTGAGTGCTTCTTAGTGAGTGTATTCATTATAAACTAGTTTGAGTCTGTCTTAGACTAGTGAACATACTGTTATATCTGTCATCTCAGCTTGAACCTTTCCGCATTCAAGCTTGTTTGTAATTAACATTTGTTAATAATACATACAAACATTGAGAAAATTGTGTGTAGTTTTTAAATAGCTGTATTCACCCCCCCCCTCTACAGCTTAAAGCTATATACTTTGGGAACCTCTCGGGACCTACAATGTACTTATGCATAGAAAACAAAATTTATGGTGTTACGTGACACAAGTACTAATCTATTAGATTCACCCATGTGAGATGCCCTACCTTACCCCACCAAACGCCCTAAGAGTTAAAAAATAAATTTTACTACTTTCAAATTTCATTTCACGAACCTATACATCCAAAGAAATTTGTGAATCAAGACAACTTTGAGATCAGCTTTTTAAATCATCTCCATGATGGTTGTGTCATTGTTTTTTGGAAGTGGTAGTTTCTGCTATTGCAATGGGTGTATTTCAGTTTGATTGTATATTTACACAATTAATTTTTGTAACATCCTCGATTTATAAGAAAAATGATTTCATGTTGGTCGGAAAAGAAGCAAAGTTTTGGAACTCATAGGTGCCTATTATGAATGTAGATTGCCTTCCAGTACAAGTTTCCAGCTTTAGATAATTTGATAGCTAAATATATGTCTATTATGAATGTTTAATGTGTTTTATGCGTGTCTCGTTGTAAAAATCGACGAAGGCCGGCCCCGGGCCTAGTGCACCTGGGTCATCGCCCAGGACCCAAATCACTATAAGGGCCCCAAAAAAATTATATGTTAATATAGCACAGCTGTCCAGTATTAGCTTATATAATTTTTGCGTGATTCCCATTGTTTGTATGTTTCAGTATTAGATTATATGTTTCAGCTAACAATCATCTTATCTTGGAATCCCAATGATGTGGGATCGATTCCCATTGTGTGTAGTTTTATTTTATTTTATATCTCATCACTTCCACTTAAATTTTCATCTACAGATAACATCTATTTACTTTATATCAATATAATATCCATCAAATTCAATATTTATATATTTGTTTTTCAATGAGTTTGATTTTTTTTTATTTTTGTTTATCATGTGGTTTATGTTATTTATTATACGACTGTTAAAAATAGGGTTAATATTGAAAAAACCCTACAATCTTTCATTGATTTATCGATTAAGTCACTGGACTTTTTTTTCAACTGTTTAAGTCACTTAACAATTTTTGTCTTATCTAAACTTATATAAATGACCTACAGACGAGGTTATTTAACTTAGACAACCGGGAACCATCTTTCTTCATTAACATTGTCGTGGTCTTCAACAACGTTCATACTCTTGGTCTTCAATGTCTTCTTCTTCAAACTTGATGTATAGATCGAGTAATGTGAGTGATGAAACAAGAGTATGTTGGTGTGGACAACCTCCTTTTTTGGAATGGACGATTTCATGGACAAAGGACAATCCAGGAAGAAGATTTTACGGTTGCCCTAATTATAAGGTAAATTCTCTTGATTAGTTGAAATAGGTGTAACATTTCTACTTAAATTGATGGATTTCTTCGTAACAGAGAAAGGTTGCAAGTATTTCAAATGGCTTGATCCAGAACTACCCAATGATTGGTACAAATATACCATTTTTGAGATTCATAATAGTCTGGAGGTTTTGAAGAATGGAAATCATTATTCTCATGAAGTGGATTTGTAGAAGCAAGTGGAGTTGCTTCAACAGGAAGTGCTGAAAACAAAAAAAATGGAGTTCTTGCTTAAGTGGGTCATAGTGATGCTGATTTTACTATTTCTTTTGGTTATGTTCATGTAGATGTTTGTGTACCAAGTAATGTCAAGTAATGTTAAGTAATGGTTATGTTTATGTAGATGTTGTTAGGCGTTTTGGTGGGTCAAGTACTGTAATGTTGCCATCTAATGGTAGTGTGTGAACTTGATGTATTGAAGTACTTCATGTATTGAAGTAATGTCAAAAATGAATTTTGTTGTTTGAAAGAACTTGATGTATTGAAGTAATGTCAACAATTGTGAAGTAATAACAATAGTTTTGAAGTAATAACATCAACATGTAAAACAAAAGTAATAACTTAAACTTGCATTAAAAACACTTGTGCCCTTTGACATCATGTGAATAGCACACAAAGATCCTCTACGAAACATGTGCCTTTGACATCATGTAATAGCACACAACATTAAGTTTCAAAAGAGGTAAGATGTCTATTTGTATCGTTTACTTACGAAAGGCTATCAAAAGAAAGTGTCCCCATTCACAAAATTTACAAAAAAAGTAACACATCCCTAGATGTACTACTATTCTATTGTAAATGGCTTGCCGCTTGTTCCACCTCCATCCTTGTCAATCACAACCTTGCTCAGTTTTTGCTTGATTATCCTTTCAAAATATTTTCTTGTCCTACCAACTGATTGTTTTCTTGGCCTTTTCCCATCCATGATCTCTTCAATTGCTGCGTTAGCATCATTGATCACTTGACTTTCTTCAATTTGACTTCCCATTACTTGATCCTCACTTTCTAGTAACTATTAATAAGATACACACATTAAAAAAGTCAATATGAGCAGCTGCACCTGTTAATTGAGCAGCTACATCACAAATATTTATATGAGCAGCTATAATTCGTTAACTTACAGTTGCATTTATATGAGCAGTTTCATCACTAACAGCCTCATCAACATGAGTAGCATTTATATGAGCAGCTACATCACTTACAGGCTCATCAACATGAACAGGTTTGTTTTTAATGATTGAATGTGGGAGTACATCTTCGGGCCAAGCCACATGTGTACCATGCATTGTCTGTAATTCATACCAAGTAAGGCATGAAAAAAGGGTACGTGTACTAAGGCATGAAAATTTACATGTATTAAGGCAAGAAATCTTACATGTACCAATGGTTCCCCCGTGTTGGGATCAAAAGAAACACCCATTGTAGCACCTGTACCAGCACCTGTACCACCCCTACTAGCACCCCTACCTCTTGAACCTCTACCCCCTGATCTACTTGATGCTGGTTGTTCCACATTCAACCTTGGCCTTCCTATTTTTTTCACTTCTTTTGGAGGTGGAGTTACCTTCTGATTCTTGCAAGTCCTGTGGTTATGCCCCTGTTGTAGACAATTCCTACAAGTCATCTTCTTTCCTTTTTGACTGATGGTTGTATGTTTTCCTTCTTTTTCAGAGGCATCCCTCTTTCTCTTCACAGTGGGTTGTCCAGGCATCGATCTTTGTTTAGGAGGCAAAGGTTTTGTCTATTCAGTCCTTGGCCACATATAACTACCATTCATTGATAACAAAGAGAAACTATAGGCGTCAATGAATTTGCCTTTGCTAAACCATTCACTAACAAAGTCTTTGGGGTTCTTGATGATGTACATTATACAAGCCATAACATGAACACATGGAATACCAGAAACTTGCCATAATCTACAAGAACATTTGTGGTTATCAAGTTCCACTTTAGATGCATCTATGCCATTCTTTGCCTTAAAGACAATTCCTCCACTAGGTATAACATTCCAGAATCTACAAACATCATGTTAAAGCAATACTTATTAAAACTCATTAAATTATAAGCCCCTCTAACTAGGTAGGAATACAATAACATAAGACATACATATGAATTAAAAAAATACCTTTTACACCTTGAAAATGTCTTTAATTTTGTTAATATGGCTGGACACACATCATCTTCCTTTAATTGTGCTTTGTTGGACATCTTGAATATCCTTTCCATCATCATAATTCTAATCTCCTCTAGCATGGTTATGATGGGTTTTGTTCTTGAACGTACAATCATAGCATTAAAGCTTTCACAAATTCCATTCTCATTAGCTTCACATGCTCTATTTGGTACAAAAAAGGCCCTACTCCAGCTGTTAGGATCTATATCAATGAGGTGCTTGTATGCATGTTCTGTTACTTCCTTCAACTTTTCCATGTGCTTTTTAAATTCTGCAGGAGTAGTAGCTGATGCACTTGACCAAAACAGATTTATAAACTCTAACCCATTGAAAGTTTTCTTGAAATTTGCATAAACATGTCGTGCACATTGTCTGTGCTCGGCATTTAGGATTATTGTTTTTGCAGCTTCCACAAGTCCCTACAAGTAGCATATGTTAAAAATAATTTATGATTCGAGTATAAATTGATTTACAAAGTGGCAGTAAGTATTTTACCTTATGTTGGTCGGAGATGATTGTCAAACCCCTGCCTTCCTCAAGATCAAGGTCATCTGCTAGTAATTCCATGAACCACATCCAGTTGTTCTTATTCTCAATGTCAACCACAGCCCATGCAATGGGATATAACTGGTTATTTGCATCTCTACCCACAGCAGCCAACAACTCCCCCTTCACGATACCTTTTAAAAAGCATCCATTTAGTCCAATAACATGCCTGCATCCAACTTTCCAACCGTCTTTCAGAGCTTTAAAACATAGTCCCACAACCTCCCGTAGTGATCCTTCAATGACCTAATTTAACTGTGCTTCCTGGATTGCTTCTCCTTATTTCTTCACCATAGTCCCACAACCTCCCGAGTGATCCTTCAATGACCCTTCAATTTGGTAAATTGCCCTTGCTTTACCCATTTGACATTGACCAATACTGACTATGCATCTATATTTTCTTTGTAACAGTTCTCCAATCTCCTTTAAGGTAATACTAGGGTTTTTTTTATGATTTCCCTGAGCAAAGTCTCTGCAATCCAATTTGGAGATACAATAGATTTTTTTTGTAATCTCTACTACAGAGATGGTTTTCGTCCATTGATTTAATTTGAAAAGAGTCATCCTTTCCCATCCATGACGCCCACAGCCTAAAAGGACATTCATTCCCATCATTTGTTTTTCCACATCTAACAAACAACCTTGAATGATCATTTTTACATACCTCAACTGATAGCCATTAGCCACATCATAGTTTATGAGGCTATGTTTCAATTGTGCAGGCCCAGTATACTTTTCACATAATCTTGGCTTCATTAAATTCCATCGTGTTGACGGATCATGGGTTGGATGCACATTACTAGATACTACGAGCTCATCTTCTTCATCAATAGGTTCTTCATGATCAGAAACAATTTCATCATCATTCATTTTTGTTACCTAACATATCAAAGTCACAAAGCTCATATAAAAACGGGTCATTAATGTCTCTCTCTAAACTATTCAAGTCATCATCTTCTTCGGAATCTAGGGAAACACAATCAGACATCGAATTCCATCATCACTTGGCTCAAAAGAGGGGTCTTCACTATCATCACCACTCTCATCATTTGGGTCCTCTACTATAAAAGAAGTTAAATCATCACAAAGTACATCAATGAACATTTCCATTTCACCATGTTTAGCACCATATTCCACAAATTGATCAACATCAGAATTGTTTTTTATTGGACTCAAACCATTGTCTTATTCTTTTCCAGGAAGTACATAGTATATGTTAAACAGAGTGTCATAGCCAACCATTTTAGTCACTGATTCATGTAAAATCATCAAATGTCAAGCCATTACAGTCTATTTCCTTAATAGTATTCTCAATACCATATTCATACGACAACACTGGATCAGTGACAAACATGTCCCCATGATGCATAAACAAGGTAACAATCTTTTTAGTGTTTGAGGACGATGCCATTCTGCAAAAAAATTAATATTTCACAAACCTAAAGATGGATAACGATTACAAAGGGATAATGTAATAATCTTTTCTACAGTGGATAGTGTAACAACATTTAACTTCCTCATCAAAATAAAACAGATGTATACGATTATTGATGAACATTCATGGAACATATGAAAGCTTACAGATGGATTGTGTTTACGAACCGTGCTTTGACTGGGAACCGTGCTTTGAATACGAACGTTCCTTACACAAATCACTTCCTCCAGTTGCGAACCATGGTTGAAGGGTCTAGGGTTTTAGGAAGCGTTCTGTTGAAGTCAACAGAAGTCTTAAACGAGATGGGTTTTATTCGTGGGGTGGGTTTACCGGTGGAACCGGTTGTAGGTCATTTTATATAGGTTTAGATAAGACAAAAATTGTTAAGTGACTTAAACAGTTGAAAAAAAAAAGTCCAGTGACTTAATCGATAAATCAATGAAAGATTGTAGGGTTTTTTCAATATTAACCCTTAAAAATACTAATGAGACATGTATTTATTTCTTGGGATGCTATTTACTTTTGACACATATGTTTACTATTTATATTATGAATCATTTTAAAATTTAAACTTTTTTCCTCAATTTACTAATAAAAATATAATTTAATATTGTATGCAATTTTTGCCCAATTTATAATCATACGAATAAAAAGTATAGTGTTTTTTTCTCAATATTATATAATTGTAACTTTTTTATACGAATTCTTTAATTATTTTGTTTGACAGTCGAAATAAAATAATCATCTATATTTTATTATTGAATTTACAAATTAGATTACATTAGCTTAGTGATTTAGTTTATTTGATTTAAAGTAGACTTTAAGTTAAAACATGATAAATTTAAGGTTTTCACTTTTAATTTAAAAATGTATAGGAAAAAAGGAAAAAACAAAAAAAGCATGAAAAACACGAAAAATGAATCGTACAAAGTCAGTTTCCAGGTTTTAACAAGGGAAAATGCCATCAAATAGCTCTGAACTTTCGACTTTGTACACATTTATGTAGTGAACTTTTTTTGTGCACATTTGGTAGTCAAAGTTTCAAAATTGTTCCAATTTGGTAGTTGGCGTACCTTTTAACCGGTTGCTTCCGGTTTCGATGCCTACGTGGACAATTTTTTAATGACGTGGCTACCCGTTTTTATATTATACTCGGTTTTTCTACGTGGCAACCCATTTTTTGAAATCACCCGGGTTTATAACTGGGTTTTTTTAAAAACGACGTTATAAACCCGGGTGATTTCTTAATTTCATACGGCGTTATAAACCCGCGTGATTTGAAAAAACGGGTTGACACGTAGATAAAACCGGACATAATATAAAAAAGGGTAGCTACGTCATCAGAAAATTGTCTATGTAGGCATCGAAACCGGAAGCAACCGGTTAAAAGGTACACCAACTACCAAATTGGAACAATTTCGAAACTTTGACTACCAAATGTGCACAAAAAAAAGTTCACTACATAAATGTGTACAAAGTCGAAAGTTCAGAGCTATTTGATGTCATTTTCCCTTTTAACAACGACAAATTTTGGTCTCGATTTCAATTTCATACAAAAACAACATCATACACAGGCCTAACTATTATAAAGTTAACTAGTCTATAAACTCATGTATAACATGGGTATAAAATTTAAAATTAATTTTATTAATATTATAGGGATAAATTTTTTAAAAATATTTTATCAAATTCTTAATATTTACTTATATAATATAATAAACTTAAATATAAACATAAATATAAATTCAAATTCAAAATTGAGTTTTATATTAGATAAGATTAGTTTAGATTTGATTAAATATCATTTAAGTATTATTGATTTAAAAAGTATTAGCCAAATGGCGACAGGAAGTCACACCACATGGTAATAGCACATGATGACACGTGACATATGGTTACTCTTTTAATAGTATTTATAGATTTATATAATCTTAAAATTAATAATGAATTTAAACTTATAAATAATGACAAATAAAATTGTTTAGATGATTAAAAATAAATTTATAAATAAAATACTAACAATAGTAAATATAAGTAAAATTAAAAAAAAAAATATTTATAAATAAAACAATTGTATATATATAAATAAATAATATAATAATAAACAAAAAGATAAACTGTGGACTATAAATAGAAAAAATAAAATCCTGAGGACTAAAAGTGTCATGTTGAAAATGGTAAAAATGTCATTATCACAAAGTTAACGGTTTGACCATTAAGTTTAACGGCTCAGAGACTAAAATTGGTCAAAATTAGCAAAATAGAGATGAAATTTGGGATTATAAAGATTGGAGGACTGTAGATGGGTAAATTATCAAACCACAGGAACGAAAAACGTCTTTTACTCTATTTAAAATGATATGTTAATTTTAAATATTTTTATAAAAAACAATCATTTAATAATTATACCCATGTAAAATTAAGCAAACTCTATTATTCTTATAAGGGAGAATTTCATGTATATCCTTGTAAACCTCCATAATTACATATATATCCTTACAAAATCCCTTATTACATATATATCCTTACAAAGCTTTAAAACTCACCAATATATCCAAATAGCTAAGTTATAATTATTAAATCATTTTAAAAAACTCAAAAAACTATTTTTGTAATTAATTTAACTAAATTTCCCTAAATACCATTCACTTTGAAATGGAAACAAAATCAAATTTGCTTTGCAGAGTAATTGCAAAGTCTGATTCCTTCACCTTCTTCATCGTTCAACACTTCAACGTCTTCCTCCATGACATTCGTTCATCGCCTCCGACTCCACACTTGGTTTTTTTAGTTTGTGGTTTTCGTTCATTTTCACTGTCATTGTCGATCGTCAATGGGTCCTCCATAATCTTTTTTTCATCGCTTCAACAAAAAAAATTCTACTGTAAGTAAATGAACAATATGATTAAATTGGTGGAAGTGACGAACGATCCTCAACCTAGCTAAGCCGGCCTGGCCTCTTCACTTGCATGAGTTTTTCTTAATCTGATCCTTCTTTTTTTTTTTTTTTTTTTTTTTTTTTTTTTTTTTTTTTTTTTTTTTTTTTTTTAATCTTCTTGCATTTTTTAAACTTGAATATACATGTACATATAACTCATTTAGTATGTGTGAGTTTTTTTTTTTGTTTCAAATATAATTCGCTGAAGCTCTAAATTCATTATTTTGCAAATCAAATAAGCAGGTGAGATCAAACTCGTTAGTTAGATATGTTTAGTAGCTGTGAAGCGATGAACGAAAGTCATGGAGGACCCATCGGTGATCGACAACGACGGTGAAGATGAACGAATATCACCAACGAAAAAAACCGAGTGTGGATCGTCGGAGGCGATGAGCGAAGGTGTGAACGAATGTCATGGAGGAAGACGTTGAAGTGTTGAACGATGAAGAAGGTGAAGGAAGCAGACTTTTGCAATTCCTCTGCAAAAGCAATTTTGATTTTGTTTCCATTTCAAGGTGAATGGTATTTAGGGAAAATTAGTTAAATTAATTACAAAATTAGTTTTTTGAGTTTTTTAAAATGATTTAATAATTATAAATTAGCTATTTGGGTATATTGGTGAGTTTTAAAGGCTTGTAAGGATATATATGTAATAAGGAATTTTGTAAGGATATATATGTAATTATGGAGGTTTACAAGGATATACATGAAATTCTCCCTTCTTATAATTATTACATTATACATATTTATAAATTCCTATTTTTAAAATTAACTCACATGAGTATTGCACTAGCATATTATTAAGTAACAATTAACATATTGAAAATGATAATCAAGAGGTAACATCAATATAAAAATCATGTATGAATGACATTTGTATAATGCATTTCATGATAATTTATATCTCAATTGAAGCTCGACTACAAAATTAAAAAAAAAACAATTTTTATCTCCTCTCCAAGTCTACATGCCACTAAACATGAATAACAGACACTCTTAGTAATAACACACAAAAAGTTACTATATCATATTTTTAGTGTCACTTGTGAAAAATAGTAGGTATAAGCTATCTTATACTCATATTTTTTTTAAATATTGACACAAAGATTCTCTCACAAAAAAAAAATTGCGGTCTATATTCACTTACATTTTCAGTCACTATACATCTATACCAACTTCACTGTTACTCACTTTTTTTTTGTTGTGTAGGTTTATATTTTTGACACATATAGTGTCACTTTTCTAACGTTTAGTGACATTTTTCGTGTGTCACTAAATGACATTTTGTTTGTAGTATATATATTATACATATTAATACTTAACAACGAAAAATAATGTTGATTTATATCTCAACTGCACTAACAAACAATAATCGTTTGAGGTCGTGAGCAACCTTTCACGCTTTACATTCACAGAGCTTTCTTTACGGATTACATCTCGTGGCTACAATAAATACTTTGCAGCCATGTAGTCTTTCAGAGGTGCTACAAAATATCATTTGTGTAGACGAACTTTCCATCTTCACGAGCACGATCTGATTCTCTAAATATTTATATCAAACTCATGTATGGATTAGTAGATTACTACTGATCAAATGGACATCGAGTTGTATCTCTTTCATTTCGACGATTGACTCTTTGCATAAACTAAATTGTCACGTTGACTACACATTACTGAAATTATTGATGTTTTGGTAAATAATTCACAATTACCATAACTTTTTTCACATGTGACATTTTAAACATGGCATGTAAAAATATGTATGAATTTGGAACTGATCGAACATGACAACATAAGCTTTTTTAAATGTGTAAAAAACATATCATAATCTTATAAATAATAAAAGCTATAAAGTAGCTAACTTGAACATGTAAATCTTACAAAAACATGACAATTCTACACACATACATAGACATGTATTTGTAATAAAAACCTATGTTTGGCAGAGAGCTTTCAAGAGCTTTTATTTTTAAAGAACTCTACTTAAAACTCAAACTCATTTTTGGAAGGAAAACTAGAAATTTCATTTTCTAAAAAAACTTTTATTATAAAACGCTAGTAGAGGTAGCGTTTGAAAAACTATGAAACTTTTGTTCAAACATGATTACTTTATAACCCCCTTACTATATATAAACTGCCATCTTTAATTAATAACAAAACCATGTTCGTTAGCAAATTTTCAGGAGTGATGACAATGGAAAGGGATGGAAATTCATCCGAAAACATTTTTTTTTCCTTATATGAGGAAGATAAAGAGAGAAATTAATGATCAAGCGAAATCGTGTTCTCAAAACTCTCTCTCTTTCTTTTCCCGTCATTTTCTTTCGCATCCAATTCGTTGTCTTTTTCCCTTCACATCAGTTACTATCGTGGTTAGAGAAGAAAGTGCTAGGTTTTTCGTTTATACACACACACACACACACACACAAACACAAATAACTGATGCTAAAATGCAAAGTAAAGATACGTCTAAAACTCTTATGGTAACACATGGTAAAATCAAAAAAGAATAAGAAAGAGGTCGCAAGGCTTTTCAAAAAAGAATAACCCATTTGTTTAGACGTTTTTCCTCCTCTTCAGCTCCTTTTAGATCGCAAGGCTTCCCACGAGTATTTTAGAACTGAAATACAACAGAGATGGTCAGTGTGCGACACAGGGGGAGAACCCCTGTAAGGTAGGGCTGACAATGGATGTATTTGGATTGGATTGGATCATGATCCAACAGATAGATGATCCAATTAAGTGGATCTTGGATTTGATAAATTAGATGATTCAACAGATAGATGATCCGACTACATACCCCAATCTCACCCTACTCTCACCTACCCACCCCTAGGGTAGGGGTAGGTGGGGTGGGTGCATGGGGTAGGGTGGGTAGGTGAGAGTAGGATGAGAGTGGGTGTGGTAGGTGGATAGGTGGGCTCGAATGGGGTAGGGGTAGGGTGGGGTGGGATGGGGGTAGGTGGTGGTGCGAGAGTAGAGTGAGAGTAAGGTATGACAGGTAGGGTGGGTTGGGGTAGGTGAGGTTGGGTTAAGTAAGGGGTGCATGGGGTGGGGTAAGGTAGGGTATGCTGGGGTATGCATGTTGAGGGTGAGGGTGGGATGGGTTGTTTTAGGTTAGTTGGGGGGTACGGGTGGGGTTGGGAGGTAGGGTAGGGTGGGGTTGCGTAAGACACGGAGTGGGCAGGTTGAAGGCGGGGTGGGGTGGGTAGGTTTTAATGGTAAGGTGAGGTAGGGTAGGGTTGAGGTGGGCAAGGGGGTAGGTTTAGGTAGGGTGAGGTAGGGTATGTAGGTTGAGAGTAGGGTGGGTGGGGTGGGTTGAAGGTTTGGTGTTGTGAAATAAATTTTGTAAATGTGTATTATTTTTTAAATTAATTGGATTGATCCAGATTGATCATGGATCGATATATTTGTTGATCCAGATCCATGGATCAATTTATTGGATCTTCAAATGGATTATTGGATTGATTTCTTTGATCCATTAAACATAAAATTGGATTGGATCGGATTTTGATCAAAAGTGATCCTTTGCCAGGCCTACTGTGAGGCACCGACGCTCAAGTCAATCTTACTATGGCAAGGTGAATGCAGATAAGGAAGAATAAGGTTTCTGCAAGTAGGGTTTTTGGTCTTACCTTTGAAATGAGGAAGGAAGGTAGTATTTATACCTTTACGCATTGTTTCCTCATAGACCTCCTAAGTAGCGGACATATATAATTTACAAGTAGGGACAAAAGGTCTCCATCAGGACAGGACGTACGGATATCTGAGAACCAATGAATTGGTTCTCTTTCCTCCGTGTTAGTGGCTTTTTGTCCCCTTGTATTATACACACGACAGTGCTAGTGATTCAGAGGTCTGGGAGGATATTTCTATTGGCTATTCTTTCCTTTAAATGGGGGCTTTCCACGTGTATAAATATTTTACCCACACAAACAAGCCTCACAGTCTAAAATTCTAGAAGTTTAGAGCCACAGACTCTAGTTTAGGTTTTACCCGGAATTTAAAGTGGGAAAATGTTTGAGTGTTTTTAGAATACCAATTTATTTATAAAATAATTCCTTTTTTACGATGCATAGAAATATCTAAAAAAGGTAAAATTACGGAGTTTTAAAATAAATGAAAATCAAGGTTTAAGGAGAAATTAAAACCTAAGGAGTAGGCCTTTTAATGAAACCTGATTAGATGGCTACCGGCTGACGTCAGGCCCATGATGGGAGGTTCAGAGGGCTGTTTTCCCGAGCGGATGCGTGTTAAGCCAGCTGTCCTCATTCCTTCGTTTTAAGCGAGATTCCCTCCTATTAAATTTCGTCCGCCTTTGGTTACTTTCTTCTTCAAAAAAATGACTCTTTCCTCTTCCTTTTTCTCTGAAAAATCCGTCCCTGTTCTTCGTCCATCCCCCATTTCACGCTGGTTAGTGCTTCTTCTTCCCTACCCTTTAGTTTCTTATTTAACTTTCTCTCTCTCATATTCGGATTAGCCTTTGAAAATGGAGGAAGTTAGGGCTAGCTTGGCAAGGCCAACAGTGTCTGGAGATATTTTCACACCCTTAGGAGTGAGGTTCACATCCCTGAAGACTTACACCTGTCTATCCCAACCAAAAGAGATAGGGTAGATAATCCCTCTCCCGGTCGCATTGCAATATATGCAAAAGCTTTAAAAATGGCATACTTGCGCTTTCCTATAAGCCCTTTTAATTTAAATGTATTGGTTCATTATAAAATCCACCTATCTCAGTTATCCCCTCTGGGAACAGAGAAGGTTCACTTGTTTGAGATAACATGTAGATCCTTAGGGGGAGAGCCGAGTGTGGCCCTATTTGGCCTTCTTTAAAATGGGAATGAAAGGGGACTGGTGTACATTAACCGCTAGAACGAAGCCCTTCCCCCAGATCATGATTGGTGGCAGGAATTGTTTGAAGGATTGGAAGGATAAATTTATATAGGTAGATTCATTTGTTATTGGTGAAGATAGGGAATCATTGTTGATTTGGAGGGATGAGTATAATTCTAATGTGAACGATATTCCATAGGAAGATGAGTGTGACATTGCTTTTAGGGACGAGCTCTGCAAACGACGATTATGTCTCCGTCCCTACCCTGAGGAACTATTGGTAATGGCAAGATTGAGTACCTCCTGGAAATACCCTGGTTACACCAGTTCCCTTCAGAGGGGGTTCTTGGTAATCGTTGGGTAACATATCCTTGCCATATTGATATGTAAATGTCTTTTACCTGTTCTGCTCATTACGTCCGTCTAACATATTGATAATCTCACAGAGCTTACCATGGAAGATTTGCTGACCGATGATGAGATATCAGGTTTACGTTAGGAGAGAAGAAAACTAAGGGCCTTGGGAGATGCCTCTGAGGATAAGGTGGTTGCGGACGAAGTACTTGATCTGAGTCATGCGGAGGTATGCCTAACCTCCCTTTTTCTTTTTACGTTGACTTTCTCTATATTTATATGGTTCCATTCCTTCTATTTCTTTGATGACGATGAGGACGATCCTAGTGTCACCCCTGGTTTAGGATCCAAGAGAAAGAAGAAATCTTCTCTACAGCTTCCTTCTCACTATTAATTTGCTCGTGTGAGGAACCAAACTACTGTAAGCCACGCGGGAGATAGTCCCTCCTCCAAAGGTAAAGCCCTAGGATTGTCCGGGCGACCGTCTAGGCCTCCGACTCAGAAAGGAAAGGTATCAGGAGGATCTTCCCCTTTGACTGGCACGCCCCCTTTTGGTGTGACCTACTCTTCTGGTCCTTTATCTTCTAGCACTTCTCCTGACTTTGCAGTACAATTTACTTTTTCAAATGTGGGGCATTTAACCCAATTTATGGACCCTGAGTTGACTGCTAAAGCAGAGTAGCTATCTAACGGCTTTTTAGCTATTCTGATTGAGCTGAGCAGACGGATTGTCCGAAAGTCAGCCGAAATGGAAAAGATCCACACTTCTCTAAAATATTTGGTGTGAAAGTTTGTTGAAAGAGGAAATACGATTGAAGGGTGAGTTGGAGGTAACATTGAAAGAACGTGAGGCTGAGGTAGGGCGCTTGCAGCAAGCGTTGGATATCAAGATGAGGTATTATACAGATGTTTGTGACATAAACAATCTGTTGGTGAAGAAGAATGAAGAGGAGGAAGTCAAGTTCAAGGCGTTGAAAGTGGAAAAAAGAGGTTTGGAGGATCACAACAAGATATTGGAGTTTGAAAGAGGGAAGCTGATCACTAATGGGTTTAAGCATGTCTTCTTTACTCAAATCCAGAAAGAGGAGTTTATGGAGCCCCTGAGGGCTGTTCAGAGAGCTGCCCTCCGATTGGGGCGTCACCAAGGCATTCCTTCTGTTAAAACCAAACATTTGCCGGGCGTTGATGTTTCAGATTTAGATGGCTATTGTGAGGATGCGAAAGGAGAATTGGAGACTGCTATTGCTGCCGCCAAGAATAACAAGTTTGGGTATGTTTCTCAAGTTTTTGCTGATCCAAGAGGTCCTTAGATGACATTTTTGGGTCATCTGTGGAAGCTTCTCCCTTCTCCTGAAAAAGATGATTTGTCTCATTTCCTTCAGGATAGATTAATTAGTGGCTTTGTGATGTTTTATTGTTTGCTTTTGACTTGTCATTCAGTGTGGTCATTTTAAACATTTCCATCATGTACTTTGCTTGAATCAACATTGTCTGTATGACTGCCCTAGGGGCTTATTATGGTATTTTACTAATAGACTTAGCCTTTTGTTATCATGTGAGTGTTGTTTAGAATACGTTGCTCTAGAACGGGTTGATATGTCATATCGTGAAACTGAGGATGTCTGATGGTTTTTTCCTCTCTTTTTTTATCAAAGAAAAAGGATGCAAGTTTCCCTGCTGGGAAAATGCACGTTTCCTGGGTGAAATTTGTTGTTATCTTTCATCTTAAGGGACACTTTATCCCCGTCGGGATCAAATGTTTATAATAGAGGTACTCACCCCCTCTTGTTTTAGTTGTCTTTTGGGGGTGAAGTGTTTCTTTACATGTTTACATATGGATGAGAATACTTAAAGATAATTATTTAATCACCAAATCTTTCTTCTTTCTCATTAAAGTCCACAAACGCATGAAGTGGTTAGTTACATAAGCTGGTTACATGAATCTACATGTAAAAACGCCTAAGGTTACTAACATGCCAAGTGCGGGGGATAAGGGAACCCCCTATTGATTCCAGTTGGTATGAGCCAATGCTACATACTTTGTTGACTTTGTATGGACCTTCCCAGTTTGGCCCAAGTTTCCCTTGATCTTCCATCCGGCTGACTTCGTTTTTTCTAAGGACGAAGTCACCCACTCGGAAGGAAGTGGTCTTGACCTTCCTATCATAGTACCTCTGCATGGCTTGCTTACGGTAGGCTTCTCTGATGGCCGCGATTTCCCTCTTCTCTTCAAGTAAGGTGAGATTAATCAGCCTTTTTGATAGATTAACCTCAGAGTCGTAATTGCTTCGTCTGTATGTAGGGACATTGACCTCTATGGGCAACATGGCTTCTGCCCCATATACCAGACTGAATGGTGTTTCCCCATTACTGCTTTTTTGTGTTGTTCTGCTTCACCATAATACATTGGGAAGCTCCTCTACCCATCCATTGGAAGCTCCATCCAATCTTTTCTTTATCCCCTTCACAATTCCTCTGTTTGTTACCTCCACTTGACCATTTTCCTGAGGATGCGACACGGATGTGAAGCTCTGCTTAATCTGCATCTCTTCACACCAAGACTTAAAAGGATTCTCAGCAAACTGCTTCCCGTTGTCACTTAGAATGGAGTGAGGTAGACCAAAACGACAGACCATGTTGCCCGATACAAAGTTCAACACATGTTTTCCGGTGATGTTTGAAAGTGGTTTGGCTTCCACCCATTTGGTAAAATAATCTATCGCCACCAAGAGAAACTTTACCCTTCCGGGCGCCTCTGGAAATGGCCCGACTGTGTCAATACCCCATTTTTCGAATGGCCAACATCCCCCAATCGGAATCATCGCATGCCTAGGCTGGTGAGGAATTCAGGCATGAATTTAGCAGGAATGACAAGCTTGGAGCTCTTTTTCAGCATCACGGTATATGTTGGGCTAGAAGTATCCTAGCCTCATGACTTTGGTTACCACCTTTCTGATCCCTGAATGCATTCCACAAGGCCCCAAATGTACTTCCTGAAGCACGTTGGAAGCTTGTCTTGGCCCTACACATCTGAGCCACGGCATCAAGTAAGCCCTTCTGTACAGTATTCCCCCTTTTTCAAGCATAAAGGGGTGTCTTCCGCTGTATCTTTCTGGCCTCCTCTCTATCTGAAGGGAGCTTACCATACTTTAAGTAGCCCAATAGGGGAGTCATCCAATTATCTCACTCTTCTTCTACTAAACATACCCCTCTGTGAGTGTTGTAGGCTCCTTCGAAACTTCCACAAGTACCTCCTTGGTCAGATGCGAGAATGCAACTAATGCCAACTTACTCAGTATATCCGCTTTCTTGTTCCTTCCTCTGGGTATCTGATGGATTTCCCAATTGTGGATTCTCATAAGTTATCTTGTACTGCCCGCAAGTAACTTTTCATAGACTCGTCTCTGGCTTCGAAGGTGCCTTCCACTTGATTTGCCACTAACTGAGAGTCCGCCTTAATAACAAGACTTTTTAACCCCATTTCCTTGGCTATTCGAAGACATGCCAGTAGCGCTTCATACTCTGCTTCATTGTTGGAGGTCACGAATTCAAACCTCAAAGCGTAGGCATACTCTTTCCCTTCAGGACTAATTAGCAGGAGCCCCGCTCCCGAGCCTTCTGAACTGGAGGTACCATCAGTATAGAGGGTCCAATTGTGGGCCGGTTCGCCTTTTTCTTTGTCTTCTAAGCCGTGAATACTAGAATTAGGAAAGTCTCCTTTGGTCTCTGGCATTTCTACTAAAAAGTCAGCCAGGACCTGCCCTTTCACAACCGTCCTTGGTTCAAAGATTATTTCATACCCACTAACTGAATGGCTCATTTTGCCAACCTTCCTGATTTCTCAGGCTTTTGTCAGCACCTGCTTCAATGGATGATCAGTCATAACCCTGATGGTGTGTGCCTGCAAATACCTTCATAATTTTCGAGCGAAGTGCACCAATTCTAATGTTAGCTTTTCTAGAGGAGGATATCTTTCTTCGGCTCCCTGCAAGATTTTACTGATAAAGTAAATTGGTACCTGTTTCCCCTTCTGAGCAGCAAGCAGGTTAGAGCTAATGGATTGATTCGAGGCAGCGAGGTACATCACCATGTCTTCGCCAAGTATAGGGGCTGTAAGGGTAGGGAGGTCCCTCACGTATCTTTTGATCTCTGCAAATGCCTCCTCTGCCTCAGCTGTCCATTGGTATTGACTTTTTTCTGAACATCCCTTCAAGGTTTTAAAGAAATGAATGAATCTTTCCGCCGCCTTTGAGAAGAGTCGGCTTAAGGCTACCAACTTTCCATTGAGACTCTGGACCTCTTTAATAGTGGATGGGGATTTCATGGAGTTAATATCATTAATTTTTGCAGGGTCCAATTCAATACGTTCAGGTGTGATAATGTGACCCAAAAAATGACCCTTCTCCATTCCAAAAGAGCATTTTCCTGGATTGAGCTTCATATTAATCATTCAGAGGGTAGCAAAGGTTTCTTCTACATCCAGCAAGAGATCCCTCCGATCTACTTTTTATGACCATGTCATCAACATATGCTTCGAGATTCCTCCCTATTTGCCCTCCGAATAACTTATCCACTAACCTTTGGTAGGTGGCTCCTGCATTTTTAAGACCAAAGGGCATTTTTTTGGTAACTGAATATTTCTTCATTAGTGTGAAATGTTGTCTTTTTTTGCATCCCCTTTTGCCCTTAGGATCTGGTGGTATCCCTTATACGCGTCTATAAAGCATTTCCATCGGAACCCGGATAAGGACTCAATCTTCCAATCAATTTCAGGTAAGGGATAACAGTCTTTTGGAGTGACTTTGTTTAGATCAGTGAAGTCTACCCACGTCCTCCAGGTACCATCTCGTTTTTTAACCATGACAAGGTTGACTACCCATGAAGGATAACTTACCTCTCGGAGTATGTCTGCCTTTACCAATTTGTTTACTTCCTCTTCGACTGCCTGATTACGCTCTAGGGCTAACGTCCTTTTATTCCGCCTAATAGGCTCCACAGAGGGAGGGATTCGGAGGTGGTGTACTGTGTTGTAGGATGCTTCACCCGGTAGGGCGATTTCCCTAGGAATGTTGGTCATGTCAAAGGGTGTCCAAGCGAAAACCTCCACATTATTCTTAAGTAGCTTAATCAACCGTTTCCTTCCTTCAGGTGATAAGTTTCTGCCTACTTTGACTGTTTGTTCTGGGTATCCGACAATCTTTTCCACTTCTTCTGCCGGCTGCGAATTTCTTTTCTTTCTTTCTTCGGGAGCATCTTCTTTACGGTGTTCCTCCCTTTTCACTGGATGAACGCTCTTACAGTCTGCAGGTGATAATTTTTCAGAGCTCAGGACAGCTAATCCCCGAGGCGTGGGGAATTGTACAATAGCATGGGGAGTGGAAACAATCATCTCCAGTTTACTCATGCTGTCCTTCCCAGTATGATATTGTAAGGAGATGGTGATCGAATTACCAAGAACTCCAAGATGTCCCTTCTTTGCCTTGGGGGATCCCCAATCCATACAGGCAAAGCTATTCGTCCCTCTGGACACCTTGTTTCTTCTGAAAATCCTACCAAGGGAGTGGTAGGCTGCTCTAGCATACACTTATTCTGACTCAAGGAGTTTGTCAAAACAATAACCGTACATCACCTCACAGGCATTGCCGGTGTCGCAATAAACCTTCCGTATTAAAAGACCTTCTATCTGCACGCTGATCAATACAAGATCAGTAGAAATGCGTAACTCGGGTGTATGAGAACTAACCTCCGAGTAGGTCGTCTTTTGTCTCTTTGGGTCTCCTTCTTTTCTTATCATCTGGATCTCATGGACAGCCTTTGGGGCAGTTTCCTGTGGTTTAGCTTCTTTCTGCCAGAGGAGCTTTCTTGCTCCGGACCCCTCCGTCTCATTCTTGGTCTGCCTCAGATTCTTGACTAGATGTGCCAGCTTTCCTGTTAACTGCCTCCTCCACTTGTTTCCGCAACTCTGTGCAATAATTAGTGTCGTGACCATAGTCTTCATGGAAATCACAAAATCTGCTCTTGTCCTTGTTCTTTAGGTTCTCCATCATCCGAGGAGGTTCCGACGACCAAAATGTCACTAAACGTTAGAAAAGTGACACTATATGTGTCAAAAATATAAACCTACACAACCAAAAAAAAGTGAGTAACAGTGAAGTTGGTATAGATGTATAGTGACTGAAAATGTAAGTGAATATAGACCGCAATTTTTTTTGTGAGAGAATCTTTGTGTCAATATTTAAAAAAAATATGAGTATAAGATAGCTTATACCTACTATTTTTCACAAGTGACACTAAAAATATGATATAGTAACTTTTTGTGTGTTATTACTAAGAGTGTCTGTTATTCATGTTTAGTGGCATGCAGACTTGGAGAGGAGATAAAAATTGTTTTTTTTTTAATTTTGTAGTCGAGCTTCAATTGAGATATAAATTATCATGAAATGCATTATACAAATGTCATTCATACATGATCTTTATATTGATGTTACCTCTTGATTATCATTTTCAATATGTTAATTGTTACTTAATAATATGCTAGTGCAATACTCATGTGAGTTAATTTTAAAAATAGGAATTTATAAATATGTATAATGTAATAATTATAAGAAGGGAGAATTTCATGTATATCCTTGTAAACCTCCATAATTACATATATATCCTTACAAAATTCCTTATTACATATATATCCTTACAAGCCTTTAAAACTCACCAATATACCCAAATAGCTAATTTATAATTATTAAATCATTTTAAAAAACTCAAAAAACTAATTTATAAACATGAATGCAAAAACAATAATTGTTAGAATGACAATCTGTTACTCACAGTGATTGGTATAGTGTGACTTGTCTCTGAATCAATGTGTGTTTTGATAAGACCACAATGATCTGTAAAGTAAGTGTAATAGTGATTTTGTGTCAGTAATTGCTTAATACTTGTATTCTGTTATTTAAATTGAATTCGGACCACATCCGAATTCGGATGGTCCGAAATAGGGTAGTGGTCCGAAATAGGCATTGGTCCGAAATGGGGTGATCCGAAATGGCTAGCCCGAATTAGGACAGGATCCGAAATTACTAGTGGTCCGAATTAGGTTGGGATCCGAATTGGGATGGACCCGAAATTGTAATTGGTCCGGATTGGGTATAGTCCGAAATGGACATGGGTCCGAAATGGGGAGTCCGAATTCGGACCATTAACATCCGAGTTCATACTTTAGAAATTTTCCAATATTTTCCAGAATTTTCTTTTGGACCATTTTTACATGTTTCAGTAATTAAAATTGAAGATATGAACTTATATGTACTCATTTAACTTATATTATAACACTAACATACCAAATCAACCCATTTATGTCCATTTTTCTACAAACTTCGAAGAACACACACTAAAACACACACACATAATTCCAAAAATCATACTTAGAGTGTGAATCTGATTCTGAAATTTTGTATACTACATCATACATGCTCGATTTTAACATTTCATCAATAATATACAACATGCATCAACATTTGCATCTTAAATCTATGATTCGATTTCTTATAAAAACCGAACCCAAACATCAAAATATTGAAATTTTGAGTGATTGTTACCTCAAATCGTTTGTTGTAGTAGTTATAGTTCCTAAATTGCAACTTGTTTCCAACTTCTTGCACTTGAAATCGTTGATTCTTGTGTGTTTCTTGGAGTGATGCCGAGAGGAAGAGAGAGTAGAGAGAGAAATCGGTAGAGAGAGAGAGAGAGTAGTGAG
The DNA here is from genome assembly GCA_020465985.1 of Centrapalus pauciflorus. Taxonomy (NCBI): domain Eukaryota; kingdom Viridiplantae; phylum Streptophyta; class Magnoliopsida; order Asterales; family Asteraceae; genus Centrapalus; species Centrapalus pauciflorus. The sequence goes on from JAANYP010000239.1 coordinate 310,413, forward strand.
AGAGTGTGAATGTTTGAAATGAAGGGGTTTCTTTCTTTTATTCCCCACTTTTATCTATTTGCTCATTATACCCCTCAACTTCATATTTTCTCATTTAACTGATATAATGATCACAGTTAACTTAATTTGACATAATATTTCATTAATACACTAATTGAGTCCTTAAAATTGTAAATTACAAATAATTGAAAAGTAGGGATGTTACAGCATGGGCTCCACCACGCCTATACTTCGTCCGCGAAGTCATGCTGCGCTTAACAGACTTGGGTATTTAGTCTTCATGTCTTCTTCCGATTCCCAAGTATGATTAGCTCCCCGATGATGCTTCCACTTGACCAGCACCATCCTGATTTCCTTGTTGCGGAGTTTCTTGACTTTTGTTTCCAAGATGCACTCCGGCTCATCAACGAATCTTAGCCGTTCGTCAATCTTAATGTCTGAATGATCAGTCCATGGTTCCCTCTCGGGCACCAGACTCTTTCTTAAGTAACCAACATGGAAAACCGGGTGAACACCTGACAATTCTTCCGGCAAGTCCAAGTGATAGGACTGGTTCCCAACTCTTTCTAGAATTTTGAAGGGTCCTATGAACTGAGGTGATAGCTTTCCTCGCTTAACAAATCTTGTAACACCCTTCATCGGAGAAACCTTTAAGTAGACCCAATCATCTTGCATTAAAGGTATTTGAATTCTGACATCTTCATTCTCAACATTTTCCTCCTTTAGAGCCTGCATTTGAGCAGCCCTTACATCGTCTATGATCGTTGATGTCAGAATTGTAGAAGTCAAGGCATAACAGTATGCCTTGCAGTACGCTTTTCGGCTTAGGGCATCGGCCACTACGTTGGCCTTCCCCGGGTGATATAGAATCTCACAGTCGTAATCTTTGATCAGCTCCATTGACCTTGTTTGCCTCATATTCAAGTCCTTCTGACTGAATATGTACTTCAAACTCTTGTGATCGGTATAGAGCTGACACTTGGTTCCATACAAGTAATGCCTCCAAAGTTTGAAAGCGAAAGTCACAACAGTTAACTCCAGATCATGAGTAGAGTAATCTTTCTCATGTGGTTTGAGCTGTCTGGAAGCGTATGCTATGACATTTCCTCTTTGCATCAGAACAGCACCCAAACCCATGCCTGATGCATCTGTGTAAACTACAAAGTCTTCGTTCCCTTCAGGCAGGGCTAACACTGGTGCTTCACTTAATAACTTCTTTGAATTATTGAAAGCAACTTGTTGTTCTTCTTTCCAAAAGAAGGTTGCGTTCTTGCGAGTAAGCTTTGTAAGCGGAACGGCGATTTTGGAGAAGTCTTTGATGAATCGGCGGTAATAACCAGCCAATCCCAAGAAGCTACGAATCTCGGAGGCGTTGCGAGGTGATTCCCAGTTCTGGATAGCTTCGATCTTTGCAGGATCAACAGCAATCCCAGCACCAGATATCACGTGCCCCAAGAATTGGATCTGAATTGAATATTGAGTAGATGCAAGTTAATAAAGAAGTTATAGTTGAGTATAAGGATCATGAAATTTGTTCCGAATGTTGAGACGTACCTGCCTCAACCAGAATTCACACTTAGAGAATTTGGCATAAAGTCGCTCTTTGCGCAGCAACTCTAGCAATTCTCGCAGATGTGTTGCATGATCCTCTTTGGTCTTTGAATATATGAGAATGTCATCGATGAACACGATGACGGATATGTCGAGCATTGGCCGACAGACTCAATTCATGAGATCCATGAAAGCAGCCGGCGCATTTGTAAGACCGAATGGCATTACCAGAAACTCGTAATGTCCGTAACGAGTTCTGAAAGCCGTCTTTGGAATGTCATCTGGGTGAACTTTAAGCTGATGATAACCCGAACGAAGATCAATTTTCGAAAAGTAGCTTGCGCCTTGTAACTTGTCGAAGAGATCACCAATCCGGGGCAACGGATACTTGTTCTTGATTGTGACTTTATTGAGTTCGCAGTAATCGATGCACATACGTAATCTGCCATCTTTCTTCTTGACGAACAGAACAGGAGCGCCCCAAGGAGATGAACTTTGGCGGATAAAGCCTTTGTCAAGTAGCTCTTGTAAATGCTTCATCATTTCCTGCATTTCTGCAGGAGCTAAACGGTACGGAGCCTTTGCTATTGGAGCAGCTCCAGGAATAAGATCGATGCGGAATTCCACTTGACGATCAGGTGGCAATCCCGAGATATCTTCTGGAAAGACATCTAGAAATTCAGAAACAACAGGAATGGTGGAAGGAGATTGAATTTCAGCCATAGCATCGACAGCGTAGGCTAAGTATGCATGACAACCCTTAGCAACGTGCTTTCAGGCTTTTGCAATTGAAATAAGGCACAAGTCGCCTTTGTGTCTATCACCATATATGCAAATGTCTCGGCCTCGGGGGTGGTGATCTTAATCATTCTCTTCTTACATACGATCTGGGCCTCATTGTGAACCAACCAGTCCATACCTACTATGACATCGAATTCCCCGAACTCCATGGAAATTAGATCTATGTTGAACACTACATCCTCTACAAGTAATGTATAATTCTTATATACTTTGTCTGCTTTAACTAACATGTTGCTAGCAGTCTCAATATCAAGCACGAATTGTAATTTGGAAGTAGGCATATTGAATTGACGAGCAAATGTAGTGGAGACAAACAAACGATTGGCTCCGGAATCAAACAGTATACGTGCAGGAATAGAATTAACATAGAACGTACCAGTGACCACTTCTGGGTCATCTTTTGCCTCTTCAGCTGTGATTTGGAACGCCCTTGTTGGAGCCCTTTGAGATTGATCCCTGCGAGCAATGGATGCTGCAGAAGATCTTGTCGTTGATTGCTGAACGCTTTGATCTCGTGGGGGTTTCGGCAGTCCCTTGAAAAATGGCCAAGTCTGTGGCAGTTGTAGCATGCATCGTCTTTTCGAGGACAATGCTCCCAGTGATGGCCTTTCTGTCCACAGCAGAAGCAGTACATGTCTTGAGTCTTGCACTCCCCAGAGTGCGCTTTTCTGCATCGTCTGCAGTCCCTCATTTCAGAACTGGCCGAAAAGGCCCTTCCCTTATTGGGTGATGATGATTGTTGATGGGATTGAGGAGAGAATCGAGATGATCCAGATTCCCGCTCCCTTTTTGGCGGCGATGGTTGAGTCGGTGTTGCGGTGGCTGACCCTATGACGTATCCAGATAACTAAACAATCTACTCCACATTCCGAGCAGCCTCCAGTAAACCAGCAAAAGTTGTATACCGAACCCCACTCATGGTTCGGCGAATTTCATAGTCTAGTCCGGCCTCAAACCGGGCTATCTTCCTTTCCTTCGTGTCAACTTGATGTGGTGCGAACAAACTTAAGCGGGTGAACTCAACGGCATATTGTGTAACCGTTTTCGTTCCTTGAGTCAGGGTCAGAAATTTCGCCTCTAGTCGGCGCTTTTCATCAGTAGGACAGTATTGCTGAGAGAATACTTCCTTGAATTCACTCTAGGACATGTGTGACACTACCTCCATCGTCAACACATGTGTCATTACATCCCACCACATTACTGCGTCCCTTGCAAACATAGTGGTTGCAAAGCGGACCATGTCCTTGTCAGCACAGTCACTGATTCTAAAAGATTCTCTCCGTGGTGGTGATCCATTCCAATGCTGTGACAGCATCTCCAGTTTCGTCAAAAGTAACAGCTCCGTTACTTTTGAAGTCCTTAAATCTGCAACCCCTTGATCTGTTAGAAGACCCAGTGTCTTGTCTTTCCTCTTGATCATCCTGTTGTTGTTCCTTGTTCTTTCGTTTATCAGCCTTTCGTTTCGCTTCGGCCTCATCGTTGGCCCTCAATTGGTCGGCAAATGACTGAGCCTGTTCAGCCATTCTTTTGGATTGTAATTCGTTATTCTGTTCCATTAGAGCTTGCATCATCTGGAACATTTGCTGAGGAGTCATATCGTCTCCTGACATGTTCTGAAATATAACAACTTATATTTAGAACATTTATTGGTGAGTCCTAAGTGTTTACATTTACCCTTTATTTGTCCCCGTGTGCATGTCAATCCTATCTTAGTTCAGATCATTTCCTAGGAGTCCATTCTAATATCATAACCTAAGTTTGAGTCCAAGTCCTCGCAGACACTTGAAACCTCAAACTAATGCTCTGATACCAAAACCTGTGACACCCTCTTGTTTTGATATTATAAATGTAATCACCAGGATCAACAACAACCCAAAGAATATCATGGTAACTGAAATTGAATACTTAAATCGGAATTAAGCAATTCCACACTAAAGCAATGAAAGTATATGTCTACAGTGATTAAGACTATCTAATACATCATCATAATTGTTTTAGAAGTAGTAAATCCCTGCCCAAAGCTATTATATTCAAGTACCAATAGCTTCTAAAGTCTGCGGGATATTGAAGTGAATTGCTTAAGTAGAAGGTCCAACTACTCCTTTGCCTTTGCCTGAAAACATGGTGAGTCAACTGTAAGCTAAATTGCTTAGTGAGATAATAGATTATGCAAACAACAAATATTTCATTACAAGCAATGCTTAACCATGGGCAGTGTAAGCCCCATGTATGTGAAAACAGGCAGTGTAAGCCTCAATGTATGTGTAAACCATGCATTGCTAGCATGGGTTTGGCAGTTCAAATGCTGATCGGGGATGTGCCGAACCTGACCGGATAACAAGTGGGATGATCAGTCCCCAACAGTGGCCTGCTGTCAGCCCTAGTCCAGGTCGCATTAGATTGTGAAGTAATGATCATGCAGTGCAAGCATGATGTAAATAGATGCACTTTCAAATGAACGCTGGCTACATGTGTGTTACATGTCAAGTACGAGTGTGCATCATAACAACAAATCATGTACGAGTGCCAAATGATGTATATGAACAATGTGAACATGTCATTGAATATATAAACATGAATGCAAAAACAATAATTGTTAGAATGACAATCTGTTACTCACAGTGATTGGTATAGTGTGACGTGTCTCTGAATCAATGTGTGTTTTGATAACACCACAATGATCTGTAAAGTAAGTGTAATAGTGATTTTGTGTCAGTAATTGCTTAATACTTGTATTCTGTTATTTAAATGAAATCTCAATTGAATTCGGACCACATCCGAAATCCGGATGGTCCGAAATAGGGTAGTGGTCCGAAATCGGCATTGGTCCGAAATGGGGTGATCCAAAATGGCTAGTCCGAATTAGGACAGGATCCGAAATTACTAGTGGTCCGAATTAGGTTGGGATCCGAATTGGGATGGACCCGAAATTGTAATTGGTCCGGATTGGGTATAGTCCGAAATGGACATGGGTCCGAAATGGGGTAGTCCGAATTCGGACCATTAACATCCGAGTTCATACTTTAGAAATTTTCCAATATTTTCCAGAATTTACTTTTGGACCATTTTTACATGTTTCAGTAATTAAAATTGAAGATATGAACTTATATGTACTCATTTAACTTATATTATAACACTAACATACCAAATCAACCCATTTATGTCCATTTTTCTACAAACTTCGAAGAACACACACTAAAACACACACACATAATTCCAAAAATCATACTTAGAGTGTGAATCTGATTCTGAAATTTTGTATATTACATCATACATGCTCGATTTTAACATTTCATCAATAATATACAACATGCATCAACATTTGCATCTTAAATCTATGATTCGATTTCTTATAAAACCCGAACCCAAACATCAAAATATTGAAATTTTGAGTGATTGTTACCTCAAATCGTTTGTTGTAGTAGTTATAGTTCCTAAATTGCAACTTGTTTCCAACTTCTTGCACTTGAAATCGTTGATTCTTGTGTGTTTCTTGGAGTGAAGTCGAGAGGAAGAGAGAGTAGAGAGAGAAATCGGTAGAGAGAGAGAGTAGTGAGAGAGTGTGAATGTTTGAAATGAAGGGGTTTCTTTCTTTTATTCCCCACTTTTATCTATTTGCTCATTATACCCCTCAACTTCATATTTTCTCATTTAACTGATATAATGATCACAATTAACTTAATTTGACATAATATTTCATTAATACACTAATTGAGTCCTAAAAATTGTAAATTACAAATAATTGAAAAGTAGGGATGTTACATATATATAGATAGATTAATCGTATTAGGTTAGATAGATTTAATTTGGTTTACAATTTAAAGTAAATTTAGTAAATGAATTGGTAAAAGTAGAGGGTGACACGTGGCAAATCAAATGAGAGCATAACATGTGGTATACTAGTTACTCATTCAATAGTTTAAATACATAAATTATGATCGAAAATTTTAATTGTTATCTAGTTGTTGTTATATATAAAATAGCTGAACCTAGGATTAGGAGGGGAGGGGGTTTATGGCTGATCTATACAAGACAAGTAAAACGTTACGGTTACACAAGAAGGTGTTGGGTGGTCGGTGATACCTGGTTGGTCGATAACACTCATGGAAAGAGATGGAGAGTAGAAGAGGAATTCAGCAAACGACACTTAATGTTATTTCTCAAAAGAGTGGTGATCAGAGAGATCTCCTTACAATAGCTTAGTTCACTCAACAAAGTACGATTACAAATGAAAGACTCAACTTCCTTTTCTAGACCAAGGAAGCTTATCTAGGAAGATTACATTGGATAAAGGAAATCTAAATCAACCAATAAAAACCACACAAGTCAAAAGGATAAGATAAGATGGAATCTTATCTTTTACACATGATAAAGACAAACCTGCCACGTAGGCAGAGCAATAATTCAAACTTGTGATGTAAGCGCTTACGTCATCATCCATTGAGCCTTTTGGGTGCATCTTTACTCGAACGGATCATCATCAAACGGATTATCTGGAGAATCTACGTGATCAGATTTTTCTGTGAATAACGGAATTAAATGTGTTCTTTTCCAATCATCGTATGCTTCTATCCACTTTGCTGAGACTGGGTCTTCGATACACCAATTATGAAATCCGATCATAATATGATATGGAATGGATGTTGGATCCACTCCATTAGCACTTGCCATTGCGAACTTCATATCCTATACACAGGACTTGCATGATCTGCAGGGATTTTGTCATGTTGATCATGGAAAAATGCTGAAGGGAAGTGGTAATCAATTGACTGGTCCTGATTTGTGTATGACGGTGGTAAGAAGGAAAGCGGTCGTTTGAAAATGACTATTACGTAAGTCTTTTTGCATGCTGACAACTTCTTTGCCCATTCATGTGGTGGAAGAAATCACAAGAGCATAGAGAACAAGTTTTTGGCTCTTGGTGGCATATTGTCAAACTGACATTGAAGGATGTATGACAATAATTCATTGGCGTTGAACGAGATTCCGATGGTGTGAGCTTCGAAGAGGTACCAGAAGAAGCATAGAGCCTCTTTTGGAAAACGGAACACATCTTCAATATGGTAGATGTTCAAGAAAGGATCATCTTCAAATATCTGATCTCCCAGGGCAGGTTGTCGAGATCATTGCTGAGCTCATGTTCAAGGAAAGGGCTACCATAAATTACAAAACCTTTCTTACTGTTTTATTGAGAAATCATGGAGCAGTTATCAAAGGATTGATGTTTCATCCAGACTACTCATTCCTTAGCATTTTCTACATCCATGACCTATACAGCCTACCTAAAGAAGCCATCTGTTTCTTTTGGTACCTATTCGAAACATATGTCATAGGATTATCTTTTCACATGCTCACGCTGATGGCCTACATCTTTCATTGCTAGAAAGGACAGGCTCCTGACAGTGCAAAGAATTTATTCTCTATGCTTCTATGGTTCCAAACACCGGAAGAGTGGGTAGAATTGTTGTCTGAATGCTCAAGAACGTATGCTACCATTGTCTTCAGAAGACCTGCTAAGTTTTCGTCACCTACAGCACAGCAGGATCAAGCGTTGGTATCCCATTCACCAAAGGTTGTCATCCATGACAGTCATGATATAAATCCTGTCTACGTCGATAGTCATCTTTACATGTTCATGAGAGAAATATATGGCGCAAATAAACAGAGTATGCCCAGGATCTATACCACTGGACATAATGGTTGCACGAAACTGTTGGTCTTTAGACCATCCTGTATCGTCAAAATGGATTGAAGCATTTGAGCATTGGATAAATAAAAATGATGAGCAAAGATCAGATTCGGATTCAGACTATGGAGAGAAAGAGGAAGGAAGCTTGGGTTTTCGGGAGTTTGATGAGCAAATGTGAAGATTGAAGCTCAAAACTTTGATATTGGAAGGTATAAACATCTCCTTCGTTCTTCCTCTTCATTTCTCTCCATTTCACCATTGTTGGAGAATAGAGCCCTAAATGGGTCTTTTTGGATTGGGTTAATAAATGACTCTAAAATAATGTATAAGTTAATGTTTATGGTTTATAAATGTATTTGGGTCATATAAATGTGATTCATTGGGTTGGATTGGTGATTGGAGTGAAAACCCAAGTTGGAGCTCAATTTGAGCTCCAATGGAGTACGGAAGTTGGATTGCATTAAAATGCTATATTATGGTATAATGTGTTTAGAAATTATTCATTTGTCTTGTTAAAGTGTTTCCATGAGTCGGGAAACACAAAGTATGTGCAAGATCTCGATTTGACGTTTTAAGTCTAAACCGCACACCACGTGTTCGGGAAATGCCACAATGAATTCCTAAGCATTCTGGGATTGGGTTTTCATGTTTAAATATAAATTGAATGTCTAAACATAGCCCAAATATGTTTAATATTGCTATGGGATTGGTTAGAATTGAATATAAGCTCAATTGGAACTCGATGTTGTTGGTTGGAGTTTTCGGTCATTTTAGGACTCGTTCGGAGTCTGTATGAACTCCATGGAATCATGGAATGTTAGAGCATGATTCTAATATGTTTAGAGGTGATAAAGTGATCTTAGTATGCTTCTTATATGGTTCGTAAAGTCTCTTGTTAATGATAGAAGCAATGATGGAGGTTGTGGGGGAGTTGAGTGCATTTATGACATTAAATGTGCAGTTGGACGAAATCAGAAACATGGTCGCGGCGCTACCCCCCCCCCCCCGGGGTCGCGCCATGACCACCCTGCTGTCCTAAAAATTCGTTTTGGTTGGTCGGGGGTCGGTGCTTGCGTCTTATACTTCCAATACGTCTCTAAATTGAGTGTTTAAATGGTTTGAGGGCCTTTGATCCATTCCGGAACTTGTAGGGCCTCATTTGGACTTAGTGCTTTCTGTTGGATATCTCAATATTCTTAGCCCACTCTTAGAAGCTTATATTGAGTTCGGGAGCTTACGGGTACACGTTATGAATGCTTTTAGGTGAATTGAGCCGAAAGGAGCTTGATTGCAACCTTTAGTCATTCTCCGGGCTATTGTGACTTCATTGGAAGGCTTGGGAGTCTTGTAAACCGATCACTGTGAGTTCTAACATTAGTGTTACATAATGTGCATGTATCCCATCGTTTTACGTCGTTTGAATACTTTCTGAAGCTATTTGTTGATATATTGATAGTGGTTGCATATTTGCTTTCACTTCTCATATGAATGATTTATGTGGGCATATGTGAGGCACCTTGGACCTCACCATACTTGATATGCTTTCATTTCACATCACCTGTTGTTGAGCTAATTATTGATATTTTGATAGTAGATGCATATTTACCTTCAATTCTCACATGTATGATTCTTTGGGCTTATGTAAGGCACGTTGGACCTCACCATACTTGATATGCTTTGTAGAGGTATACCTCGTTGAATACTTTGTGGAGTTATTTGTTGACATATTGATAGTTGTTGCATACTTGATTTCATTTCTTTCATGAATGAGTTATTTAGGCTTGTGTGATGCACGTTTGACCTCACCATACTTGATATGCTTTATGGAGCTATGCCTCGTTGAATACTTTGTGGAGTTATTTGTTGACATATTGATAGTTGTTGCATACTTGAATTCATTTCTTCCATGAATGAGTTATTTGGGCTTATGTGAGGCACGTTGGACCTCACCATACATGATATGCTTTGTGGAGCTATACATCGTTGAATACTTTGTGGAGTTATTTGTTGACATATTGATAGTTGTTGCATACTTGATTTCATTTCTTCTATGAATGAGTTATTGGGCTTCTGTGAGGCACGTTGGACCTCACCATACTTGATATGCTTTGTGAAGCTATACCTCGTTGAATACTTTGTTGAGCTATTTGTTGGCATATTGATAGTTGTTGCATACTTGCTTTCATGTCTTCTATGAATGATTTATTTGGGCTTATGTGAGGCGCGTTGGACCTAACCATACTTGGTGTCCTTTCAATTGACCTCACCTGGATATCCATGGAATATGTTGGACTAGCTTTAAGTCTCAATTGAGCAATATGTTGGACTAACTCTAAGTCTAAATCGAACAATATGTTGGACTAGCTCTAAGTCTAAATCGAGTAATATGTTGGACTAACTCTAAGTCTCAATTGAGCAATATGTTGGGCTAGCTCTAAGTCTAAATCGAGCAATATGTTGGGCTAGCTCTAAGCCTCAATTGAGCAATATGTTGGGCTAGCTCTAAGCCTAAATTGAGCAATATGTTGCTCTAAGCCTAAATTGAGCACTTGATCATATTGGCTACCGTGCATACTCGTCGCTTCTCGTTGCATGCATGTATATTATGTATCTTTCTAATCTAGCAATTCACTTAACTTTGTTGACCCCCTTTAGTTTTTTAACCCCTTTCAGGTAAAAGAATGCATCACACCTGACCATCTTGGTAGTGGATTGGACCTTGACTAGCGGCTCCATTGTTTTCGCATATCTTTGATAAAGCTTTTGGTGGGGATTTAGTGGACTCCTGTTTTCGTATTCGCGTGCGTGAATGAATTTAGTTTTATTCATGAATTAATATTTTGGATGTTTAAAATTTGTAACCCCAAGTACTTTGATCCATGATACCCCACACTTTGCTCATCATTAGGTGACATCTATATTAGTTGGTATGGTGTTTCAAATAATCACACTAAAGATGTTCACTTGCAGTGGCACGGTCTCTCTGAATTAAAATTTATTCGTCTAGGTTGATTAAATTGCGCAGAGGTGGCATGTAAAAATGCTGCAAGCACTTGTTGGTTTCGTTCATATTCGTCTTTCGACGACTCCAAAGATGATGACGATGGCGATGGCGACGGAGACGTATACGGCTCAATCCTTGTATATAAATAGGATGGGGGGTTATGTACACCTCCACCCACCATCCTTGTATATAAATAGGTCATTGGCCTCATGAAATTAAATAAGCCTTGTATGTCTTGTTAACAAGAAAACACATTGTGTTTCTCTCTAATCTGTTGAAGCATTGCTTCTAAAATGCAGATTCAGTTCTGTTGAAGTACAGAGTACTTCTAAATAGCAGATTATATCTATCAAACACAAAAAAAACTCATCACCATCACAAGAACAATAAAATCATCATCAACATCAAAGAATCAAACAATGAGGATCAACAAACTCCATCAAATAAAAATACAACGAGCACCAAGGTACACTTATAATTCACATCATCTTTTAAATTCATCGTAACATACCATCATATAATAAATGCTCATTACAAACACCACCATCCATTAAAAATATAAACCAACGTAAATATTATATAAACGCTAATAACATACGTAGCCAACAAGTTCATACAACATTCATTCACAATAATTAAAATTGCTAGCCAACAAGTTCATAAGAATATCCATCTCCATCCACAATAATTAAAACTTCTAGACTAAGAGAATCATCATCAAGAATATACACCGATCACCTCCAACAATTGTCATAACAATTTCACCATCTAAATTAACCATCACATCTAGCCTTCATTTGTCACAAAGACTAATTTTTCCACCTAGACTAAAAATCTGGCATCAAAGCCTCGTAACAATCTTTTTAACAAAATCAGTATTATATAAATAAAAAATCGATATATAAAAAATAAATTCACACATAAAAAACAAATTCACATAATGTCATCATCTTCAAATAGTAAAAATGAAGTAATTATAGCAACTGAACAATAATTATTAACCAAAACGCAATTAGAAAAACACATTTTATACTTTCAGAAAAACATAATTTTAAATATGATAGTTTTAAAAATATGATCTCTAGAAAAAATATAATTTACTATGGAAAATTATCCGGAGAAAAAATAATACCAGTAGATACAACAGTTGGTAACGTAATAGTTCCTATAATTAACAAACATCAATTACAAAGAAGACTTGAGTCAATAAAAGAAAAAAACAGAGTAAAAATAACATATATTCATATATCAACAATCCAAGTAATTTTAAAAAAGCACATATATAGATAGGGATACACCAATAGAACTAGAAATAAGAGATAACCGAATGATTAATGAAGATGAAAGTATAATTGCAAAAGGAAAAGGAAATTTAATCGAAGGAAAAATAAAATTCGACATCAATATACAACAAGGTTAAGTTTAAAAGATAGAAATCAAGATAATACTATCGTAATAAAATATAAATTATTAAAAATGCAATTCATGGACACAACATTTCATCCATTTAGTATCACATATCAAATAAATTATGCATTAACAAACTTACACCATAGCATTCATTACTTTTAAAACGGAAGATAGAATTTGTATAGATAAACTTTTAAACCACTTCTTTTCTTAGAACAACCAAAACAAATAGTTAACCAAAGATATTATAATAATGTTATATACACACCATTATTAAAAAGAAATTCTACAGATCGAGTTTATATACCCACAGAAAGTCCGACAATGTCAACTAGCAAACCAAATTTAACAAAAGAAGAAGAAATAAAAAATCTACAAGAAATGATTAAAAGATTAGATATTCGAATTTAAAAAATGGCTACTATAGATATCTAATAATAGAATGTCAAGAAAGTATTAGTATCGAAAATTTACATGCAATAGATAAAAATATTTCAACAATAACACACACCAAACAGTTTATCCCTTTTAAAAATTATATAGTAGAAATTACACAAAATTTACCAAAAGGAACACCATATGGAATAGGATTAGAAGAATAAATAGAAAGACCATTAGGAGAAAAAAAATAGATCTAACAAATAAAACAGTTAATACTACCACCGAAATATTAAGTTTAATAGCATTAAAACAACTACGCGTATTATTAAAGAAAAATACATGAAAACATCAACAAACAAGAAAAAAAAAATGTTTGAACAAAAAGATAAAGAGCTAGAAGAAATTAAAAATAAATACAAGATATTATCTACATGTACAAGTATCTAAAGGCTCTAAACAAGCATCCAAACATTAACAATAAAAAGTACTTAGCACCAAGTGCAAAAATCTTATTCAAATTTATTAAAGGTTGACAAACAGATTACAAAAATGGAAGCAGTCATCAAACAAATTCAGCATCAACTAAAGCAGAAAAAAGAACATATTAGCTCTTCTCAAAGAAGAAAGCGATCTGATGAAGTCTCTCGAAATAATAGCAGCAACTACAGCAATCCCAATAGAAGACACCAAAACAGAAGTATTAACATCCGAAGCACCAACACAATCATCACCAATACCAAGTCTCTCATAAGAACTGCCATCATCAAAGAAAAAATATTATGTTATCTTCAACGGACCACAGAGAGAGATATACAAAGACTAGGGAATTGCAAATTCTCACATATCAGGCAAAAATGTAACCCACAAAAGTTACACAAGCCAAGAAGAAGCACAAAGAGCTTTTGACGAATCCTACAAAACAGTACCAAAAGGAAAAGTCGAGAGATCATCAAATATGATGGTACTAAATAGCCATCCCTTAGCAAAAATTAACCAAAGAATAAAAATTGAAAATATAATGACAACCCAACAAAAACAAGAATTAAAAAAAGCTAATATAACGAAGTTTGAAAGGTATTGGGATAGTCTTGTAAATTATACAGAATATCACTCTACTATGCAACTCTAACCAGTAAACAGAAAACCAATAGATAAAAAGATTTACCAAAAGCAATATTTCTCCCAGGAGCAGCACCGTTAACAGAATGAGATTATATTAATCATGTGCTAATCGATACACTATATATCAACCCAACACTGAACGAAGAATTTCCACAAAGAGTAATATTAACAACAAGGAACTACAAAGAGAAAGTAGCAAAGGACACAGAAATATTCTTCAAAATTTACGGAAGTTATCCAATCTTTGACTACAACCATGAAGTACTTGTCCCAGCAATATCTCTCGTACAAATGGGGGTAAGCAATGAAAAATACCCAACAAGGGACGTACTAGCACCAACAACACCATAAATGGATCATCTGGCCAAAGCATTAGCCGAAATTCTATCTCGGGTCTTCCAGATTAGGAGGCAACAGAAAAGATCAAAAAGTACGAATCAGAATAAATTATTGCAGTCCAACAATAATGATTTATTCAAATTTCAGCAACGAAATAAATGAACCAGGATTAAACGCAATATCAAAATTTGAAGAACCATTTGAGAAGTTTACAGGACTTCTCGAACCATTACCCGATGAATTCAAAGAAGCACTATATAAGGAGATATCACACGCTCCAAGACACCACTGTAAGTTCTGCCAAGAAAAAATGTAAAAAACGTAAGCAATTACGTCATTAAAATATGAGTGTCAGAAGTTTTGACACGCGTCTGTTGTCTTCTAAAATAAGTGTCGACATATAAGACACACATCTGTAATTTTCTTTTTTGTAGTATGTGTCATTAGGTCTAGCACGTGTCTAGAATTTTCTTTTTATTTTAGTATGTGTCATAAGAATTCGCACGTGTCGAGGGGAGGGAAGGTTATGTACACCTCCACCCACCATCCTTGTATATAAATAGGTCATTGGCCTCATGAAATGAAATAAGCCTTGAATTTAAAAGATGATGGAAATTATAGGTGTACCTTGGTGCTCGTTGTATTTTTATCTGATGGAGATTGTTGATTCTCGTTGTTTGATTCTTCGACGTTGATGATGGTTTTATTGTTCTTGTGATGCGGATGGGTTTTTTGGTGTTTAATGGATATGTTCTGCTATTCAGAAGTACTCTTTACTTTAACAGAACTAAATCTGCTATTCAGAAGCAAGGCTTCAACAAATTAAAGAGAAACACAATGTGTTTTCTTTTTAACAAGACATACAAGGCTTATTTCATTTCATGAGGCCAATGACCTATTTATATACAAGGATGGTGGGTGGAGGTGTACATAACCTTCCCTCCCCTCGACACGTGCGAACTCTAATGACACATACTAAAATAAAAAAAATTACAGACACGTGCTAGACCAAACGACACATACATGAAAAAAAAATTACAGACTTGTGTATTATATGTCGACACTTATTTTACAAGAAAACATATGCGTGTCAAAACATCTGACACTCACATTTAGATGACATAATTGCTTACGTTTTTTAACATTTTTTCTGCCTTGGCAGAATGTGCAGTGATGTCTTGGAGCGTGTGATATCTCCTTGCATAGTGCTTCTTTGAATTCATCGGGTAATAGTTCGAGAAATCCTATAGTCTTCTCAAATGGTTCTTCAAATTTTGATATTGCGTTTAATCCTGATTCATTTATTTCTTCGCCAAAATTTGAATAAATCATTATTGTTGGACAGTAATAATTTATTCTGATTCGTGCTTTTTGATATTTTCCATTGTCTAATCTGGATACTCGAGATAGACGCCGGCTAATGCTTTGACCAGATGATTCATTTATGGTGTTGTTGGTGCTAGTACGTCACTTGTTAGGTATTTTTCGTTGCTTAGCCCCATGTGTACGAGAGATATTGTTGGACAAGTACTTCATGATTGTAGTCAAATATTCGATAGCTTTCGTAAATTTTAAAGAATATTTCACTGTCCTTTGCTACTTTCTCTTTGTAGTTCCTCGTTATCAATATTACTCTTTGTGGAAATTCTTCGATCTCGTTCAGTGTTAGGTTGATATATAGTGTATCGATTAGTCCATGATTAAAATAATCTCATGTTGTTAATGGTGGTGCTCCAGGGAGAAATATTGCTTTTGGTAAAACCTTTTTATCTATTGGTTTTCTAGTAAACTGGGTATAATTGCATAGTAGAGTAATATTCTGTATAATTTTACAAGACTATCTCAATACCTTTCAAACTTCGTTATATTAGCTTTTTTTTAATTCTTGTTTTTGTTGGGTTGTCATTATATTTTCAATTTTTATTCTTTGGTCAATTTTTACTAATGGATGACTATTTAGTACCGTCATATTTGATGATCTCTCGACGTTTCCTTTTGTTACTGTTTTGTAGGATTCGTCAAAAGTTCTTTGTGCTTCTTCTTGGCTTGTGTAACTTTTGTGGGTTACATTTTTGCCTGATATGTGAGAATTTGCAATTCCCCAGTCTTTGCATATCCCTCTCTGTGGTCCGTTGAAGATAACATAATATTTTTTCTTTGATGATGACAATTCTTCTGGGAGACTTGGTATTGGTGATGATTGTGTTGGTGCTTCGGATGTTGATACTTCTGTTTTGGTGTCTTCTTCAGTTGGAATTGCTGTAGTTCCTGCTATTATTTCAAGAGACTTCATCAGATTGCTTTCTTCTTTGAGAAGAGCTTCTTTTTGTTTGTCAAGTGCTTGAATCTGTTCTTTTTTCTGCTTTAGTTGATGCTGAATTTGTTTGCTGACTGCTTCCATTCTTGTAATCTGTTTGTCAACCTTTAATAAATCTGAATAAGATTTTTGCACTCGGTCCTAAGTACTTTTTATTGTTAATGCTTGGATGCTCGTTTAGAGCCTTTAGATACTTGGTTACTCATTTAGAGCTTTTAGGGTGTGTTTGGTACAGAGAAATGGAGACAGAGAAATTTAAACCTGAGAATTAATTACTGAGAATTTAATCAATTCCATTTCTCTAATTTTATTCCTCCTCAATATGCAAGGAAATGGTGGGAATTGATTTTCAATTCTCTCTAAAGAAACACGGAGAGTTGGAAGTCTTCCAAACCCACCCCCAAACCCCCCAACCCAACATCTGGTCATTTGCTCCTCCACTCTTTCACGTTGCTCTTTCCCACTAAACCCCAGCCAGCATGTCTTCTCATCTTGTGACCGGCGACCAACTTCTACCGGTGCCCACTCCGGCGACGATCACCAGCGACAATGAGCGGTGACCATCAGCGACGGCGGCGGCGAGCATCAGCGATGACCAACTTCTACCGGTGCCACTTTCGTCTTCATATCCGACGACCAACACCTCCAGCGCCCCTTTCATCTCATTTGCACATCACACAAAAACTCTAGTTCAGTTTTCATCTCTAGCGGCATCCTTCACTCGTCCTCCACCTTCAGCCTCTCTACCTCCGGTCGCCCTCTCTTTTCAGCTCTAGACCATCGACACCTCAAAGGTATCTCTCTCTAAATCTCATATTTTGGCTCCCACTTTCAAATTTTGTCCCTCTCTTCTCAGCTCCAGATTTTATCTATTGTTTGGTAATTTTTAAAATTTCAGATTAGTTTAGATGATTGGTTGAATGGAGGGGAGCACACATCTCTCATTTATTAGTTTAGATGATTTTAGGTTTTGATTTATGAAAATCATATTGTTGCTTTCTTGCTTGATATTAAATCTCATATTGTCTCTCTTTTTTTGTTGTTTATGAATCTCAGATTTAGTTCCTTGTAAACTAGTGTGGATGAATTATTTGATAGAATCTCAGATTTATATATTTGTTGTTTATGAATCTCAGATTTATGAACTTTCTTATGAATCTCAGTCCATCTTTGTCTTCAAAACATTTTGAAGTGATCTGTAAACTGTAGTCCATAGCATGTTGTTAAACAGGGCCGTCTCTAAGATTTCGGAGGCCCTGTGCAATAACTCTAAAAGAGACCATATAAACTTAAATATCGAAATTTATTATAAAATTCACTAAGATTAACATTAGTATCATCAAAATCGATATTAGCATTGTTAACATTCGTATCATTAAGATTAATATTAGCATCATCAACATTAGTCTTGTTTTTAAAAAAACTTATCAAGAGCCCCAGATACTTTCTACATAAAACATACCCAGATTTTTTTTTGAGGCCCTGTACATTTAGGGGCCCTGGGCAGAGGCCCACCTTGCCCTCCCCCATCACCGGCCCTGTTGTTAAACAGAACACAAGATGACATGCATTGTAAGAAAATCAAACATGTAAGAAGCATCAAGCATGCAAGTCATGAAACAAGACGACATACATTGTTTGGTACAAAGATTCAAATAAACAAAAAACAAAAGTTTTGATTTTATCAGTTTATGCATTCGAATTTAGCTCAACTGTATTAATTTAGCATCTGATTGAAAGGTTCTCTTACTAGGGTTTTAGGTGATCGTTTGGGGTGTAAATGAGTAGAGCAAAACTCGAGCCTATAAGGCTCAAAGCTTGGCTTGTTTAAGTAACGTTGGTTAGAATTCATATAATGAATTTGTCGGAAACCAAATTTGATCGACCATGTTGTTGGTTTCATCGCTTCTTGCAATTCGAAACCGAACCAGAAGTGAACTTTACTTGCTAGAAGATTGAAAATGGTATAGGGCCATGCGTTTCATTTTCTCTAAAGAATAAATTTTGGATATGAAACTTGCAAATCATGCATCCAAAGTTGTACATGTCTTTATTTTCTAGTAGTTTTGATATCGGCATTTGAATCAATCACTTAACTAAAAGTGAGGCTTTTATGCCACCGCTTATATTTGTCCCAGGATGTTCGTGGATTTTAAACACGATCATTTGAAATTTTTAATAATAACTTTTAATTAGGTGATCCATTTGTGCTCATTATATCAAACACTAGGTGCTTTTCGAACTCGTGCATTATAGCTGAGATCTGTGCTTTCCATGTTATGAAGTTTGCAATTTGGCACTCACAGGCTTTAATTGGTAGCTGTGAGGCTGGATTGAATTGCATGAGCTGAAAACCGTTGGTACCATGGAAGATGTCGGGTTCCAAGCCATCGAGGTTTCAAGGTCAAGGCTTGGACAACGGCTCAAACACGAAGGAAGAGTTTAACTCGAGCCGCACGAACACGCTTATCATTAGTTGTTGAAGTTTGATAATTATATTGTAGTATTTTATTTAATTACGTTAGTAATGTTTTTTGTGTTGATCAATGAAATGTTTGATTATTAGTATTTTTTTTGTTAGAATAATGAATTGTTGTGCAAATATTATGATCGCAAATAATAAAATATATAGAAATCTCTACTGAATTCTCTGTTGTACCAAACAAGAGATATGATTTTCTGTTACAAATCTCTCCTGAATTCTTTGTTCTACCAAACAGATGAATCAATTCTCTTTCTCCAGTCCAATTCCATTCTCTGTTGTTATTTCTCTATAATTTCATTTGCTGTGTGAAACGCACCCTTAGTGCTTTCGTCTTGATACTTTATGGATTTTAGCTTTCTTGACTTTTAAGAAATCTCATGCTTGAAAAAGCGGTCATTTATATATATCTTCCTTTTTTTTTTTTAATGGCCAAATTTTAGTTTATTATCTTGATACTCTTATTTATTTTTATGTCTCTTTAATTAGTATGTTATTTATTTCTCGAATTTTTTGTTTTCTATGCTTATCCAGATGTACTTTTAACCTATTAAGAGGGTGTTTGGTTTTGCGTTATGAACCAGATTATCAGCTTATTACGTTACAATAACGCAAATAATTAGTTTAAAGTGTTTGGATTGCATACGTTAATAAGTGATTATTTGCGTTTAGCGTTAATCTTACCACACTTTTTCATAAGCTAAAAATTGTAGCTTATTTGCTTCATAAGTGATTATTTGGTCATTTTACAAGTAAAAACGCAAATCCAAACACTTTAAAAACTGATTATTTGATAATCATGATAGCAAACAGCAGAAGCTAAACCAAACACTACATTTCCTGCAGCACTTTTTGTTACAGCTATTATCTGATTATTAGTTTTCAAAACGCTACAACACTTTTACAAACGCAAATCCAAACACCCTCTAAATATATGAGGTTTTTTATCTATATCTTCTTGCATTGTTTTTATCATGTGTTCTAGTTGTTTGTCACTATATAATTCGAAATTCATTTTTTAACATGTCGTAAATGATATTTTTGACGAAATGATTTTTATTTGTTCATATCTATTCTTTTGTAAGTATTTTAAATGACTAATAGATGATAATAAACTTTGATAATGTGTTGATTTTATTTCTTTTTCAGGATAAAGTCTTTTTAATTCTTTATTTATTCTTTTTATTTCTCTATAACATCCTTTTAATCTTTTGACGTTTTCGTTATTTTTTATTTGTATTCTAGTATCGCTCAATTACAGTAATTAATTCATATTTCAACTTTCTTCTATATATATATATATATATATATATATATATATATATATATATATATATATATATATATATATATATATATATATATCCTATTTTTCGATTATAGTTTTGTGATATTTCAAGATTTTCCAACATTTGTATTTCATTACTCAAACGATTTATTTCCTTAGATTTTCTTTTTAATAATGATGTTAAATGTTTAATGTTTTTGCTTTGTATTTTTGTATCCATCGTATTAGCATGTACTTGCTGTTAATTTTGAAGTGTAAAAAATCCATACTTTCTTATTCTAACTTTTTATGTATTTTTAATACTCAAATTTTGAACTATATTGGTTCTTCTTTTTCTTGAGTGTATATGGGATGATGTCTTTGTTTTGTTTTTACTTTTTCTAGTCTTTTTTCTAAACTTTCAAGTATTTTTTGAAATTCTTAACCCTTTGGTGTTGGGATTTTAATTCTTTTTATGGTTTCGTGATTTAATCTAGCTTGTATTCTTGAATCTATCATCACAATGGAGGCCTTATAACAAGTGTTTTAATTTCCTTTTTTGGTTCTGTTAGCATTTTGTCAGTGTTAATGATTTGTTGAATTTGTTGAAATACTTCAGTAATTTAATTAGTATGATTTGACTGATTGTACATGTAGATAATATCTTGTATTTGAATTTTAATTTCTTCTAGCTCTTTATCTTTTTGTTGAAGCATTTTTCTTGTTTGTTGATGTTCTTCATGTATTTTCTTTAATAATTAGTGTAGTTGTTTTAATGCTATTAAACTTAATATTTCGGTGGTATTATTAAGTGTTTTACTTGTTAGATCTATTTTTTCTACTAATGGTATTTCTATTTGTTCTTCTAACTTATTCCATATGGTGTTCCTTTTGGTAAATTTTGTGAAATTTCTACTATATAATTTTTAAAAGGGATAAACGGTTTGGTGTGTGTTATTGTTGAAATATTTTTATCTATTGCATGTAAATTTTCGATACTAATACTATCTTGACATTCTATTAATAAATTTTCTATAGTAGCCATTTTTTAAATTCGAATATCTAATCTTTTAATCATTTCTTGTAGATTTTTTATTTCTTCTTCTTTTGTTAAATTTGATTTGCTAGTTGACATTCTTGGACTTTCTGTTGGTATATAAACTCGATCTATAGAATTCTTCTTAATAATGGTGTGGATATAACATTATTATAATATCTTTGGTTAACAATTTGTTTTGGTTGTTCTAAGAAAAGAAGTGATTTAAAAGGTTAGTCTATACAAATTCTATCTTCCGTCTTAAAAATAGTGCTATGGTGTGAGTTTGTTAATGCATAATTTATTTGATATGTGATATTAAATGGATGAAATTATGTGTCCATGAACTGCATTTTTAATAATTTATATCTTATTACGATAGTATTATCTCGATTTCTATCTTTTAAACTTAAACCTAGTTGTATATTGATGTCGAATTTTATTTTTCCTTCAATTAAATTTCTTTTTCCTTTTGCAATTATACTTTCATCTTCATTAATTATTCAGTTATCTCTTATTTCTAGTTCTATTGGTGTATCCCTATCTATATATGTGCTTTTTAAAATTACTTGGATTGTTGATATATGAATATATGCTATTTTTTATTCTATCTTTTCTTTTATTGACTCAAGTCTTCTTCGTAATTGATGTGTGTTAATTATAGGAATTATTGCGTTTCCAACTGTTGCTTCTATTGTTACTTCTTTCCAGATAATTTTCCATAGTAAATTATATTTTTTCTAGAGATCATATTTTTAAAACTATTATATTTAAAATTATGTTTTTCTAAAATTGTAAAATGTGTTTTTCTAATTGCGTTTTGGTTAATAATTGTATCTAAAATGTATCCTGATTCATTTTCTTGTTCAGTTACTATAATTGTCTCATTTTTACTATTTGAAGATGATGACATTATGTGAATTTATTTTTTATATGTGAATTTATTTTTTATATATCGATTTTTATTTATATAATACTGATTTTGTTAAAAAGATTATTACGAGGCATTGATACCAGATTTTTAGTCTAGATGGAAAAATTAGTATTTGTGACAAATGGAGGCTAGATGTGATGGTTAATTTATATGATGAAATTCTTATGACAAATGTTGGAGGTGATCAGTGTATATTCTTGATGGTGATTCTCTTTGTCTAGAAGTTTTAATTATAGTGGATGAAAATGTTGTATGAACTTGTTGGCTACGTATGTTACTAGCATTTATATTATATTTACGTTGGTTTATATTTTTAATGGATGGTGGTGTTTCTAATGAACATTTATTATATGATAGCATGTTACGATAAATTTAAAAGATGATGGGAATTATAGGTCTACCTTGGTGCTTGTTGTATTTTTATTTGAAGTTTGTTGATCCTCGTTGTTTGATTCTTTGACGTTGATGATGGTTTTATTTTTCTTGTGATGGTGATGAGTTTTTTGGTGTTTGATGGATATAACCTACTATTCAAAAGTACTCTGTACTTCAACTTCAACAGAATTGCTGCTATTCAGAAGCAAGGCTTCAACAGATTAGAAAGAAACACAATGTGTTTTTTTTTAACAAGACATCCAAGGCTTATTTCATTTCATGAGACCAATGGCCTAATTATATACAAGGATGGTGGGTGGAGGTGTACATAGGGGGGGCGATTTTTCGTGGGGCCGAGCACCGAGGGCGGTGTTCCCGCCGACTTCAAGCCTATTTGACAGGCCGAGAGGCTTCGGCTTCAGTATACCCTTCACTCCAAAGGAATCGGTCTTGTGAAGACTGAATTAGGAACCCAACAAAGACCCGAAAAAGTTGCATGCATGGGGAACCTAAGTTCGAGGTTGCCAAGACCAAATTAGGTGACTGAAAAATGCAGATAAAATTTGGTCTTATGATAACCGAATAAAGTAGCTTAGAAACAAAAAAAAATAGCGGTATTTTTTGTTGTATTTTTTTATTTTTCAATTGGTTTTAAAAATGTTTCCATCAAATTTACATCTAATCTCAATCTTATATATATTCATCATATCCTACCGTACCCTATCCCACCCCAACTCACCCACCCCACCCCGCCCGTACCCCAACCACCTTACCATGCCACCAATCTACCACCCATCAAATTTACCACATCTTTTCTCACCCTTTGTATACACACACTCTGTCCAGCCGTCCCTCACCCACTCGCGCACCTTACTCTAAAACCAATTTACTCATCCAGCAAGCATACCACACCTCTTTCCATTATTATATATATTCATCATATCATACATTATCTCTACCCCAATCTCACTTACTACCCTATCCTACCATCTATCTACTCACATATCAAACATATTACATCTCTTTTTACCCTTACATTATATACACCCACCCTACTTAATATCATCCTACCGTATCATATCACAACACTGCTTTTAATGTTATTATTTTAAGACATTTGTTTTATTAATTCATGAAGAAAAAATTTATTTTATGAAGAAAAAGAGTTATTTTATGAAGAAAAAAATAAAAATATATATACTATTAAAATATATTTATCAAAAATAATTCTTTAAAAATTATTAATAATATATTTTTGTCATTTGTCACAATCATACTCTAATTCTTTTGACAAATTTATAAAGGGTCAATTACTAAAAGTAGTAACAACTTTTTGATTTTTTATCACTTATAACAACATTACTTATTTTTTGTCATTAATAGTATCAACTTTTGTATTTTTTCATATCTATAATATCAACTTTTGTATTTCGTATCCTTAATAACAATAACTTTTGTATTTTTTTTTATCATTTATAGCAACAACTTTTTTAAGTTTTGCTATAAATGATAAAAAATGTAAAAGATGATGCTATTAATGATAAAAATAAATAATGTTGCTATAAATGTTATAAATGCACAAAGTTCTTTCTATTTTTAGCAATTAGCTCATTTTTAAATCAAACAAAAAACAACAAATGAATTGAATCTGAATCACATTCCAATCCTGCCAACCAAACACTGTATGGTATTTAGATTCAGACATGTCTCATTCATTCCATTCCTTTGACAGATTTCATTCATGAAGCAAACGTTCTGCCAACCAAATGCGGTCTTATTCAATGCCGATTCAAGATGGTCTTATTATTATTTCGTCAGTTTCATTCACATGTATTAAATAATGTAGGAGCTCCCTTAATGGTAAAGTTGAGATATATAATGTATTTAATGTAAACATCAAAGTAATTATCTTTGAAAAAAGCTATAAGTTATAATAAGCTATTAATTAATGCAATCCAAATTTAACAACATAAGATGGATCATAAATGACAGAATATATATATATATATATATATATATATAAAAGAAATTTAACATATAACTTGAAGGCATGTATGATAATGGCAAACTACAAGCAATATAAACCTATGACAAAGGCTCAAAATACAAGCTAAATGTTATATTTGGTTTACTCCGATGATCATCATGAGACCAAGCCGATGGCGGCCTCAAAGATTGCATTCACGTTTTTCAAGAACCCATAGGCTATTAGTACATGCAAATAAGCGATAATCCACACACCTAATCATCACAAATTAAGAGAAAGAAAGAGATACCTGGCGATAAGCATTTGAGTCAAATTCTTCAAGTGTACAAGGGCCAATCGATCCGTGCCATTCTCACAGACATAAGCTCGAACAATTGGCTCATCATGGTCATATATTGAGTCATATTCTTCAAGTGTACAAGGGCCAATCGGTCCATGCACCAGACACATGCCCATTCTCACAAACATAAGCTCGAACAACTGGCTCACCATCATCATGAAACCCATAAGCAGGCCGCAAACAGAAAGCCGAATGCAAGTCATAGACTTGAGTTTTAGAACAATAAGCACAATTCAGATCGATTTTTCTGCGATTCCCATCTTTAATTGTCCTCCAAACCAAAGATCTATCGAAATTCTTGAAAACACCCCTAAAAAGCATATAATTACGCTTCTCCTCAATATGCACACAACCAGGCCAATCACAGATGTATAAACAGTCATCTCTAAATCGACTTGCTAACAATTTAATCCCTTGCTCACGGCTCAGATTCCAAGCACCTGATGCCAAATGAGACCTTGAAAATCTACAGATCTTTCTTCTTTTACGAACAGAAAAGTCACTAGAAGCTTTAACACCAACAACAATACTATCCTTACCTTTTGTTTCTTCTTCACAAGCTTCAGATTGTTGATAATTATTACAAGCATTACCATAAGCAGAATCAAAGTAAAGATCATCATATAAAGACCACGGACAATCCGATCCATTAACAGAATTTTTAAGCTCCTTAATCGTATCACTGTCAATACTTCGAGAACAAGAAGGATTTGAATTTGAATCGGACTTACCAGGTTGAAACAAATTAGGTTCATAATAGTTTTCGTCAGGACCAAGTTCGCGTTCGAGCCCTAGATCTGAATTTTCTAAAAGGACGCCGGAGTGAACAAGGCCGGGGCAGCAGACTGCGAGCTTGTGGAGCGACGGCCAGCCTCCGGGAGGAGATTTATTCGAAGCTGTTTGTGTGTTTGATTGTAGAAGATCTGAAACAACTAATGGAATTGTTTGCTGGCATTTTGTTTTCCAACAAATTGTGCGAATCAAATCTGAGAATTTTGTGCAAACGCAAGCTAGACGAGACCAGTTACGAGGATCATCTTCCATTTTGAAGAATATGTTAAGAACAACATCATCGGAAAGATGAGAAAAAACTCCATTTTCAGTGCAAGTTTCAGACATTTTTGGATTCTTCTTTACTCGAACAATGGAAAAACACGCATCAAATTCAACAATTCTTCGATTTGTGAAAACAAAGAAGGAATCAAATTCAAATTCAAATTCAAAATCTGGTTCTGTTTGGGAGATGATTCTTACGGTTTTTCGACTTTCGTAAACTTTGGGATCCAAATCGAAGAATGAACGGTCGGCTAGAGTATGAATGGACTTGTGATTGTATCGATTTGTCGCGTTTTTATATATTTACAAATTAGTCCCTGTAGTTTTCTGGTTAATGTACTTTGGTCCCTTAAAGTTTAAATTTTGAATTTTTTCCACCTTTATAAGAGAATAAAAGTAAAATAACTTTTAGTTTTGAAGTAAAAAAGTTATTTGCAAGGGTGATGCCACGTTGAGGCTGTCAAGGACCATTAGACAAAGAATATTATTTCTTGACGGTAAAAGTTAAGACCTGTATGAGTAAAAATGAATGGTTATCCTTTTTTATTCGTAAGATGGTCTCGTTTGTTTTGATATTTTCAGATCTTAATTTGTCTAAAATGTAAAAATTCAGATCTTAAGTGATTTAATATTGTTTGTTACATTTCAGACTTAAGTGGATTTCAAATCTAAATCATTTCAGACTTTTTATTATATTTCAGACTTAAAATCTTAAAATATCTAGAATTAGATTTAAAATTTTAAGAGGTACGTGTTATTTGTTTTTGAAGAAGTTAAAATGTCTGAACACGTCTGCTATTTAAGAAGTGTCCTTAAAGTTTGTAATCTGAAGTCATGTGGCCTTAAAGTCTGAATTTCGAACATCTAAGACTAATAATTTCTAAATTTTGGATAATAATATATTACATCAAATTAATTTATATATCTAACATATTAAACTAATTTTTAATTATAAAGTGAATATTAATTTTTAAATCTAAAATAAATGAAGTTGTTTTTTGAGTTGAATTTCTTTAAAAGCAACATATAAATTAATTTATATTAAATTAAATGAATTTTAAACAAAATAGTATTAGTGAAAATAATTTAATATTTTAATTAGTTAAATTAAAAAATTATTTTTAATAAATAAATTGAAAAGTTTTTATATAGTAATTATTTTTGAACTAATTATTTTTCATACCTAAAGGTTGGACCTGAGTTTGTAACTTGTTTCAAATACTTGTATTCACTTCACATCGTGTTCTAAGTTTGCACATCGCAGCAACATAGTTCAATACATGATCCAACTTAGTCCCCAAAATACATTGTCCTTAGGGTTTAAACAAACGATTATACAAAAATTAAACTATGGATGTTACAGGTGGCTACGATGGTCAACTTTGGCTTATGGTTGTTGGATATGTCAAAAGGTATATATACCTGAAAGGACCGGATATTTTGAAACTAAATTTCCACCATTCATAAGCAATATACCTCAAAAATACGGGATAATTTAAATTTTTCTAAAGTCATACTTCAATAAATAAAACAGTCACCCATAATAATAAATTACATCAACCAGAGTACGCTAAATAAGTTTCTAAGTTTATATGTCAATACATCTAGGGTTTTACCCGACCCTCAAAATGCAATACAAAGAAATGCTAGCATCTCAGTCAGCAAAGTCAACATTATCAAACTGGAGCCTTATCCTTATCTGCTCCACCTGAAATATAAGTCCCCACAATTGGGGTAAGCCGTCGCCCAGAGAGTAACAAGATTTAAAAGCATAACAGTACATATGTAAATATACATGAATAGAAGTGAAGCATGAGTTCAATAATTTCCTACGCGCCCCTCATCCGAGCTGACGCCGCACCCCTCATCCGAGCTGGTGCTGGTTAAACCGTACAACCCCTCATCCGAGCTGGCGCCGGTTTAACCAAAAACTTGGGGCTAACCGACCCGGCCTACACACAGTAGCGTCGGCGCCCAAATCCACATCGTAGAGTACAAGTATGCATACAGGGAATTCGCGCTTACACATAGGCATAGATTTCTAATAGAAAGGTAGGATAAATATATCATGTGATCGACATAATCATGAAAATGATAAAAATATGGTAGGGTGACAAATGAAGCGAATATAACAAATATGCATAAACACATATAACTGATCATGCAGATAAATCTGTTACTCACAGTGATACCAAAATTGTGCTTCGAAGCTCGTTTAAAGATAATACGGCCAACCAGAATATCAGAATCCACTTCGCTCAACTAACGACCTGATAATAAGAGTACATTGCTTAATCACCGCTATTTTTGTTTATCTCAAACTATAATTTCTCGATTGGTCAAAATTCCAAAGTCCGGGCTAAACGATAGATATTTATTTATGCGGCAAAAATATTTAAAACTAATTAAACTTTAAGTTTTAGGTTATTTAGCCTATAATTATAGGTCTCGAACCTATCACGGCTAAAGGGTTTAAAACTATAATATTTGTCTCTACCCTTCTATAAGGTGTACCGACTAATTGATTGCAACATAATTCCATTCTAAATCTAACCAATACTTGATAGTAATCTAGCTAAAACTTGGACATATATTCTAAATATTAAATCTTTAATAACTAATGATCAATTATTTAATCTATAATTAATTTGAATGATAATATTTATTAATGATCCAAACCAAGGAATTTAAGTCTAAAATCAATTAATTTATTTGTAGGCCAAGATTCAACTAGAACAATTTTCATCATTTAGTAACCCGATAAGCAAGATATTTATTTAGGTCCTATCTAGCTTTCCTTTTCTCCTTTTTTTTTTTCCTTCCTTTTAAATCCTTTAATAGAACCCAGACCCAACAACCTTTGTTAAATATAATACAAACACACTAATCTAAGGCCCAAACCCCATTTATTTAAAACTGTCTTTAGCTGTGAATTAGGAAAAGAAAGACAGACAAAGGCGGCCCCTCAATTTAGTTTTGGTGGTTGTGTCGAGAGAGTGAGAGAGCAAGAGGGACACCAAAGTTGACAACCAAACAACATCTTGTTGTTGGCCCAACCACAACTGGGTTTGGGCTTAAACCATACCCAGCCCACACAAAATTCCAACCCAACCCTTTTCTTGATTTCTTTTGTTTGCTACGCTTAATGAAAACAGAAAAGAGGAAAAGCAACCATAATGGAAACAGAGCCTTACGGCGAGAGAGAAAAAGGTCGGTCGGCCGTCGGCCGGCGACGGCAGCGCCGCCTGAGCTCAGGTACCCCGCAACACACACACACACACAAAATCAAAGTTTTTAAACACATTTGAATAAATTTCTCTCAACTCCAAAAATCATGATTTTATTCTAATGGCACGAAAACTTAGTTTTAGCTATTGTAACTCCTTATAAATTTGTTTCTAACAACATTTTAATGTTTATTTTGAAGTTTTAAGAATTATTGGGTTGTTTAACAAAAGTTTGAGAAAACTCCATTAATGGAGGTTATGGTTTTCTTTGAATAAGATGATGAAGTGGTTACATAAATAGGTTCATTTCAGATTGGTGACTCACCAATAACTCTTATTATAAGGGTTCTAGCGTTAAAGAAACTTGCATACGGGATATGAATTTGTACCTTGAGGGTGAAGATGAAGATTTTGAGTTGATGATGAAATGGAGATTCTTTGCTTAAACCCACACTCAAGCTTCAAGAACAACTTGTGTTTTATAGATTCTGAATTGTTAAAGAAATGAAAATGGTTGAATAAAAAGAGTCAAAAGGGTGCATGGATACAAGGAGGAGAAGAAAATGCAGAGAGTTGCATGCCCAATTTTATGATATCTCATTCTTCTAAAAAGTCAACTTTGAACCCATCATTTAAGTCCAAAAAAAATACAATTTTTGGCAAGATACTTTCTTTATGATTTTCAACAAAATTTACGTTTAGTTTGGTTTTACTTTTCAAATGTCACTCCATCGATATTTGATTATTTTACGTTCTAGTTTCATATTATAAGATTTAATTTATTTTTAACAATTTAACAAAAAAAGGTAACCGTCAATTCTCGTATAAAATTATTATTATTATAATTTTTTTTATAAAATACGGACGTTACAATACCTTAAGAATCCTATCCCACGACTGACCTGAATTGGGTTTGTTTAAGTATTTTGGGATAAGTAAATTACTAATATATTACAATTGAATTAACGAGTGAATTGTAAATTGTTAATATCTTATGACTAATTTCATTAGAAACAAACTAAATTATTTTGAAATAATCAGAACACTTGTAAGACACTACATTCTAAGGATGCATTACTAATGAGACACTAATTTCATTAAAAATAAACTAATTCATTTGATATAATCAAACAGCTTGTAAGACACTGCATGCTAATTTCACTGCTACTAATCAGACTTAAATTGATGGTGACAAACAAGTATGCTGATATGGCATGTGAATTGAGAATGAAACCGGTAATTTGTGAATGTCTTCTCTTCCATTTCTTCACTCGACCAAGGGTAATCAAATTATACAAGAAGCTTTACAATCAGCTTTTAACGTTGTAAGTAGTACTACCGTCAGACATGATGCATTAAAAAATTAAAAAAAAAAAAATATTAAGATCTAAAACATTCATTGAGAGATGTATGGGCATAGTTTTACTGACTACGGATATTTGAAGCGTTCCACATAACATCGTTGTTTCGTTTATTAGTATTACAATCATTAGAGCAGTCTTAATATGTGGTTTATGCAAAAATGCATTATTGCTTTTGAAAAATTTCTCCATATTCATGGGAACTAACAAATATTTGAGATTTTATGAGAATACTGAAGCTTTCGGTATAAATGATAAATTTCATTTTATATCACTCTATAATGTTAGCAAAATAATGTCATTATGACTCTATTGTATATAGTATAATCCTTTATTCAATGGATAATTTTCCCACGTACATCGTTCTCATATTTTTAACTTGACGGTTTAAGAGGATATTCTAATCTTAGAAGGTCGTACTTTAAAATATAGAAAAACTAAACTATGCAATTTTATAAAGTAGATCAACTGTCTTAGAACAATATAATCATTTTTGTAAATAAAGTAATCATAGAGGTTTACAAATGACAATGTGGGGCATAGGTGGATCTCTTTTTTTTAATGATTGAACAATTAATTAAATAACAAAATCAATTAACCGAATATCAGATAGAGAAGCTTGCCCATGATCTACAAGATAATCTTACCCTAATAGATTAGAGTATACTAGTTGAACTACATTCATATTCAGAGGTACTATATCAGGCAACGTTGATAGTGAGTCAAACATATTATCCAACGTCCAACATTGCTTTGATTAGCATTCGTGAAATACTTAATACAATGAAAATTTTAAAGAGTTAGATTTTTTTTGAACAGCAAAATGGTTAAATAGCAGAGAGTTTCGGCATTGTCATCACCCTCAACTAGAAAACCAAGGATAGAATTATATTAAATAAAAACTAGCAAGAAGCTAGCATAATTACAGAACAAGATTAGAAGAAATACAAAGGACAATTACACCATGATTCCCAAATTAAAAACTTAAAATTCCCCCTAAACTTCAACCAAGAAAATACACTAAATTGCAATTCATCTTTGATTATTGAAGCCGATGATCTTTTGTCGTTAAAATTCAAATCATTTCTAGCTTTCCAAATGAACCATAGTAATCCTCCAACTATGACCTCAATTACCTTACGACACGAGGCTGATTTGCAACTTTCCCAAAAAGATGATCTAAAGAGTCTGGCCGACCATGCGATACCCCCAACCAGGACAGCGCCCACCTCCATAAATTAATACTAACATGAAAATATAGGAAAAGATGTTCCTCCGACTCCTCCACATTATTGCACAACAGACATAACACCGAAGATAAATATATACCCCTTGTTGACAAGTTCATTCGTGTAGGTAACCGACAAAGCAAAAGCTTCCAAACAAAACAATTAACTCTAGAGGGTAACCAACGATTCCAAAAGCAATTACTATTCTCAATATTACAAGATAGACTATCAATAATCCCTCTAAGAGATCTAACCGAATAAATTCCAGAAGCATCTCCTTCCCATTTTCAACTATCATTGCCCACCCCTAGCACCACTCTGCTAATGAGATTATCCAGTTCACTTATTTTATTTTTTAACCTATCAGCCTCCCTTGTACAAGACCACGACCAAGACCCTATGGTTGTACCAACCCCAGTAGCAACCCTCATTCTAATGGAACCATCTTTATCACATTCAATGACATATAATTCAGGGAAATAACACTTTAGAGGGGAATCTAGAATCCACTTATCAACCCAAAACTTAGTACTTCTACCATCCTTTATAACCTGAGAAAAACAATCGTCAAGATTCAGATTTATGGATGATAAAGCATTACCTGATTTGATTATGTTCTGTCACGCACCAGTCAACTTTTTATTTACCAGGCTTTGAGAATTTGCCCCATCAACATTGTGTAAAGCTTTGATCACCTTGTACCATAGAGTTGTTATCTCCACCACCATTTAATTAGTAGAGTCGAATTTGCAGCTTTGATAGAACCAATGCCTAATCCCCCAAGTCTCTTAGGTGCAGCCATTTTCTTCCAATCCACCCAGCAAATCTTCGTAATACCGTTAACCGATGAGCCCCAAACAAATTTTCTTCAGAACTCTTCAATTGCTCTAATTACCACCTAGGGTGCTTTAACAGTGGATGCAAATTGTTATTGAAATGTTAATGACTTTCACAGAATATTTTAAAAAGTGTGCAACCCATTTTTATGGTTTCATCGACATTAAATCATGTTGTTAATTTTAAATGGTAATTTAATGGTAATTACTATCAATACTCTTTTAGGCCTCACTGAAATTGAGACAAAAGGTACCATATCAAGTGTGAAGTAATAATAAAAAGGTTAAATAAAATTTATAAGCAGGGTAGTCGGGAAGATGATACTCTTGCCTCGATGGCCTCAAGATCTCAAAACCCTTCTTCTACTTTAAAACACACAAGAACTTATAAATTTGGCATGTCATGGTTCACTAGCTGAATTTACTCAATGTAAAGGTTCAAAGATTGATTCGTCTTTGGACGAACTTTCTATTAACAAAGGAACTAACTATGCGTGTAATGTAACTGTCAAAGAATTTATAAATTTTGACATTTTAAAATGGTAGCAAGAAAGAGTAAAAATCGGTCAAGATAAATTCCTAGCTGCAATGGCTAGGGATATACTAACCATACAAACTAGTAGTGTGGTTTTAGAGTGTTGTTTTTCTCTTATTCAGAGAAATTTATATATGAGGATCAGAGGATGTGTATGTTTTTGCATGAGTCGGTACAGATGTTCGTGTTACTGAAAGACTAGCATGATTCTGTAATGAAGGCATATAACTATGCAGAATTTGAAGAACTATCACATCTCAAGAATGAGCCTTTAGGAGACGATACTGAAAGGAGTGCAACACTTTCATCACACACCAATACAAACGTTGAAGAAGGCGAAGTATACATTCCTGACACTCAAAAACATCTTAATCACGCAAGTTCAACAAACCTGATACCCATTCAAGAAACATCGGGTACGTCTTATACTTACTGACGATACTTATAATTTAAAAATTTTTCTTTTGATTTTCAATAAATTATAAGCAACCTGTGTAATATTCTTCTTCCTGGATATGTAATGTTATTTGCAAGTTTTAATAACATATATGAATTACTATTTCAAATTGTTTTATATTTATTGTAATTGTTTTCTTTCTACAATTTGTAATTTTATATGTAGATTTCAATATTATTATATTTATAAGTTACAATGATATGATTACAAATTACTCTTTCAATTTGTTTCATATTAATTGATCAAAAATATCAAATCAAGAGAAACGGAGTTGAAAAGTCAAACCTTCAAAACCAAGTTGGAAAAACATAACCAAAAAACAAAATTAGGTTCGAAAAAACCTAACAGAAAAAACAAAATCAAGATACCAAAGGTTCAAACTGGTCTAAACCGAAACCAAATAAGAAAATGAGTAGACCCTAAAAGGCCACCTAAAACTGTCTAAAACTAGACCTGAAAATGATTGAACTGACAAGGATCGAACCGAAAAAAGATGGGTCTTTCCCCGATCGATCGGTCCAGACTGAAATTTGTTTACCACATAGACAGCACAAAAAGCACACAAACATATTGTTCAGTGCTTCACAAAAAAGAGGGGTTTTTATTTATTTATTTTTTTTTTTTTTTGAATTTTTCATGTATCCAAACAGGTTATTGCTTATATATGTGTTGATAGTCAACAAACTTATAACCAAATAAAAAAGAAACTCAAAAACAAGCATCCTCTATACCAAAAAGATCTTCATTTCTTCATGTTTATGTTATTGTATTAAGGGAAAATGACATCAAATAGCTCTGAACTTTTGACTTTGTACACATTTATGTAGTGAACTTTTTTTTGTGCACATTTGATAGTCAAAGTTTCAAAATTGTTTCAATTTGATAGTTGGCATACCTGTTAACCGGTTGCTTCCGGTTTCGATGCCTATGTGGACATTTTTTAATGACGTGGATACACGTTTTTATATTATACCCGGTTTTATCTATGTGGCAACCCGTTTTTTAAAATCACCCAGTTCATTTTTCATACGATCGATCCAACTTGTAAGAACCGGATTTATAACCGGGTGATTTTAAAAAACGGGTTGCCACATAGATAAAACCGGGTATAATATAAAAACGGGTAGCCACGTCATTAAAAATTGTCAACGTAGGCATAGAAACCGGAAGCAACCAGTTAACAGGTACTCCAACTACCAAATTAGAACAATTTTGACTACAAAATGTGCACAAAAAAAAGTTCACTACATAAATGTGTACAAAGTCGAAAGTTCAGAACTATTTGATGTCATTTTTCCTTGTATTAAACCTACCTTTAGTTTTGTTCATAAATATTTTATAATTAAACTCACAATGTGTCTTGCTAAGGCTTTGGGGTCTGTTTAATTGACTTATTTTCGACAAAATTTTCCATCAAAAACAAATGTTTACGGAAAACGTGTTCAAGTCCATTGTTTATTAATGTTTTAAGCCTTTTATTTTCAACTTTTAATTTTTAAAATTACAAGTTGATAATAAATATTTTATATATATTTTACATTATAGACATGAGTATTTTATTTGTTTGTACATATTTGTGTAATTGAAAATCAAATTTATAATTATTTCATTTTTTATTTACTATTTTTGTATCTGATTTTGATTTTAATCATGATGAATGTTACCCATTTACGTTAAACAGCGATCCCATACTAAACTACCCGATGGGGATCTCGTTAAGCCACCACGAGTTTTTTTACGTAGGATGGGATGACCAATTCCCATTTTAAACCTGTACGCTTACCATTTCTAGTTAAAACTGGACTTTTAGATTTTAAAAATATGTTTGGCTGATACAGTTGTAGCTTATAAGCTTAAATTATATTAAATGCTTTTAATGTTACTTAGAAATTTTAATTTGTAATTTTTAAGAAATGAAAGTGTAATTTTATTCGACTAAAAGCCAGCTTTTTATAAAACTGCTTCAAGAAATTTTTACATTTTGTTTCTAAAGTGTATTGTTTATTTGTTTTTTTATACGAAAGTTCAAATACTTCTTAAACGCAATTTTCAGATTAAAAACATTTAGCATTTTTAAAATACCAAACCCACGGGTAGACAAAAGCATTCTACTTAACATGACGACAAATGTTTTCATTTAATAAAATCGTTACTGAACAAAAAGTGAAAAAGTTCGTCGAAGAAAATATAATTTTGTTCAGATTTACAATTCAACCCTTCAATTTTTCTAAAATTCAATACAACACCCCTTCCCATCAAAACATCCACAAAACATTTGTGGAATATGATGGGACCCTACTTTTAACATTTTTGTCCACATATATATTCCATTATATAAAGCTTCATATGATATAATAATCATGTGTTTTTTATGGTCCTTATTTATTTGAATATATTTTTGTGTTTTATTTATTACATTAATCCTTATTATGTTAATTATTATTTCATTTTGTTGTATTTAAATGTTTGAGTAATGTTTGTGCTATAAAAGCAAATTGTATCTACTTGATTAGTATTTTCCATTTCGATTCTATACTATTGATTAGAGGTGTATAAAAATCACAAATAAATCATTAAACTAAAAAACTCAGCCATACCCGAACATGTATCCTATAGATTCATTCTTTGTTTTGATTTTGTTGATTTTTTGTTTTGTTTCGGTTTAATCCATTCCAGTTTTGTATTTTTCAATATAAAAGTTAGGAAAACAATGACATTAAAGAACTGAATCGATCTGACACCGATATTATATGGTTCGTTTTTAGTCCTGATTTTCTTGATTTGTCAGGATTGTTCACATTGTGCACACCCCCTATTTTCTATGCATAGGGTTGTAATTGAAATTATGCCGCCAACTTGAGGTCAACTCGAAAAATACTCGATATAAGTTAAGTCGAGCTTGAGTATTAAACTAATCAAGTATGAGGCTCGCGAGCCTAATCAAACATCTACTTGTCTATAAATTTACTATATTATATATAAATAATTAAACTAAGTAGTCTATCGAATCAAGTCGAGCACTGTTGAGTACATTTTCCAATATTTTTTAATGAACTATGAAGGGGAGTCGAGCTCAAGTGTATCAATGTCTTTATTTCTCATATTTCTGGTTGTATTGTGCTTGATTTTATCACTTTACGTTTATATTCAATATTTTGTATAAAATAAAACATAAATGGTCATTTTATTATGTGTAATAAACTAATAAAACTGCTTATATTACAGAAAGTCAACTCATATAAAACTTATATATAAACAAATTGCCAACAGAATCAATAATTTTCAAGATCATGTCGTTACATATTTTTTTGGGTTAAATATGAGAAATAGCAACATACTTTTCTAAAGTTCAAGATTATAGTAATCTATTTTAATTTTTATCATTTATAACAGTCTATCATGATTATAGTAACATATCTTAAATTTACTAATTATAACAATCTATTATCTAAATTTTCAATTTTTCATCGTTATAGCAACTAGTCAGTTACCGCTATTACTAGTCATTTTTTCAAATGACATGAAATATAATTTGACAAAATGTTGACTAGTCATTCTCGTATAGAGGAATACAAATATGCATTTAGTATTCATTAGGTTAATTTATGATGTGGGTAAGTTTTCCATTTAGTAAGGTGGTGTTTGGATTACAGAAATTAAACATAATAGAATTTGAAAATGATGGGTTTGAATAAGAAATGAAGAAAAAAAATCTAAAAGGTCTGAGTTTTAAATATTGTAAAATGCTAAATGAGCTTAAATGTTTTTTTCTCTTTTTCCAAACATTATACAAAAATATTTTTAAATATAAATCCTAAATCAGCTTTCAAACTTTTTGATATCAATACTCCTTTAAGTTTCTACAATTTTTAAGGCTTTTTAATATTTTTAATGTTGGAAATAGAACATATGATTACCCAACAACTTAAGGGTACGTTTATTTGGATTTAATTGCCATTTAAAAATCTTTAAAGTCTTAATTTTAAATCTTAACTTAAAATATATTGTTTGTTGCATTTCAGACTTAAGTAAATTTCTAATCTTAATTCAAAATGGATTCTTTACTACATTTTAGACTTAAGATGTTATAACGTCTGAAAACCACGTCTGAAATTAATTTGTCGACATCTGTTTGAAGTCTTAATTTAAAATTGATATTTTATTTAACTAAATATAAAAATCAATTTAATATATAAATATATTTAAGGTCGGTTCTTAACATACGTGTCATATTTTAGTTATAAACGTAATTTTCAAACTTCATATCTTAAGTTCATTTTTTAATTTCAATAGTGATTTTAGACATAAAACATTTAGCTTTTAGTATAACAAACACAATCAACATGAAGATAAATGTTTCATTTAATAAAAGCGATACTCAAGAAAAAGGGAAAAAGTTCATCAAAGAAAATAATTTTGTTCAGAGTTACAATTCAACCCTTCAGTTTTGCTAAAGTTCAAGACTACACCCCTTCCAAACAAAACATCCACAAAACATTTGTGGAAAATGATGGGACACCACTTTTTGACATTTTTGTCCACATATGTATTCCATTATATAAAGGTTTATATGATGTGATAATAATCATGTATTTTTTTATGGTCATTATTTATTTGAATATATTTTTGTGTTTTATTTATTAAATTAATCCTTATTATGTGAATTATTATTTCATTTTGTAGTATTTAAATGTTTGAGTAGGGTGTTTGGATTTGTGTTTGAAAAAATATTGTAGCTTTTTGGAAACTAATAATCAGATAATAGTTGTAACAAAAAGTGATGTCGGAAATGTAGTGTTTGGTTTAGCTTTTGTTGTTTGCTATCATAATTATCAAATAATCATTTTTAAAGTGTTTGGATTTGTGTTTTTACTTGTAAAATGACCAAATAATCACTTATTAAGCAAATAAGCTACAATTTTTAACTTATGAAAAAGTGTGGTAGGACTAACGCTAAACGCAAATAATCACTTATTAACGTATGCAATCCAAATACTTTAAACCAATTATTTGCGTTATTGTAACGTAATAAGCTAATAATCACGTTAATAACGCAAAACCAAACACCCTCTAATATTTGTGCTTTAAAAGCAAATTGTATCTACTTGATTACTATTTCTCACTACATTCCTATATTTTTCATTAGAGGTGTATAAAAATCACAACCAAAGAACTCAACCATACCCGGACATGTATCCTATGGATTCATTCTTTGTTTTGCTTTTGTTGATTTTCAGTTTTGTTTCAGTTTTATCCATTTCAGTTTTGTACTCCTCAATGTAGAAGTCAAGAAAACAATGACATCAAAGAACTAGTCAGTTACCGCTATTACTAGTCATTTTTTCAAATGACATGGAATATAACTTGACAAAAAGTTGATCAATCATTCCCGTATGGAGGAATACAAAATATACATTGAGTATTTACTATGTTAATTTTATGATGTGAATAAGTTTTTCATTCAGTAAGGTGGTGTTTGGATTAAAGAATTTAAACATGATAGAATTTGAAAATGATGAATTTGAATATGCAACAAAGAAAAAGAATCTAAAAGGTTTGAGTTTTAAACATTGTAAAATGTTAAATGAGCTTAATTGTTATTTTTTTGTTTTACCAAACATTATTCAATAATGTTTTTAAATCTAAATCCTAAATCAACTTTCCAACTATTTGAAATCAAAAGCTTTTAGTTTCTACAATTTTTAAGGATTTTTAATAACTTTAAGGTTGGAAATAGAACATATGGTTATCAACAATTCAAGCTAGGGTGCGTTTATTTGGATTTAATTGCCTCATAAAACCCTCTAAAGTCTTAATTCCATATCTTAAAATGAATATAAATTGCTTGTTACATTTCAAACTCAAGTTGATTTCAAATCTTAATTCAAAATAGATTGTTTGTTACATTTCAGACATAAGATGTTAGAACACCTGAAAATCACGTCTGAAATTAAGTCGTGGATTTCCGTCTGAAGTTTGAAGTCTTAATTTAAGATGTTGACGTAAATTAATATTTTATTTAACTAAAATATTAAAATCAATTTAATTAATTATAATATTTAAGATCGATTCTTAATTTCAGACATTTCATATTTTATTTTCAAACGTAATTTTCAAACTTCAAACATTTAGGTCTTGGTATAACAAAGGCGACCTTACTCAACATGACGACAAATGTTTCATTTAATAAAACCGATACTCAAGAAAATGGGAAAGAGTTCATCAAAGAAAATAACTTTGTTCAGAGTTACAATTCAACCCTTATATTTTGCTAAAGTTCAAGACAACACCCCTTCCAAACAAAACATTTCTAGAAAATGATGGGACGCTACTTTTTGACATTTTTGTCCACGTATGTCTGTTTATCTATTCTATTATAAGAGTAACTAGAGTTATTAATCAAACATGTTGATGCTTTTGAAGGTTGAATTTAAGGTCTGTTATATGCCTTATTGAAATCTGAAAATGATTTGCAATATCAGCCTGAAGCTGTTCTATATGTTGCATGTGTTGCAACAAAGGCAGTTTTGCCCAAGCTGTTCAGTCTGCTGAACAGGCTGGACATAAACTGTCTACGCTGCTCTATACTGGTGAGCAGCTTGGGCAGTTTTCAAGTGTTTTGTTCTTTGTGAACAGGCTAAACACTTTATGGAATGTGTTTCCAAGTCCTCATGTATTGTTTTTGACTACAAGATCAGTTTACAAAGTCGAAGACAAAGTGAAAATCAGAACTGCTCAGCCTGCCCAAGCTGTTCTGCTACATGAAGACAAAAGGTTATTTGAAAAAGGGTGACAGACCTTTTTCTTATATCAAACTAGGCCTTTACAAAGGAAGAAAAACACAAAGTTGACATTCCTTATTTAGTTAAAGGCAATGCAACAGTAGACAAAGTGAAAAGACAAAAGTTCTGCCCATATGAATACAAGTCTGCTTTTCAGAAAAGTGCAGAAAAGGTTATGTTGTCTTTTCAACAAGACTTCTCCTTTTTCATTCCGTCCAATGAAGAAGCTTCACTTAGATCCTCTGAGTGAGTATAAAAATAAACTTCCAAGGATTGAAAGTATAGGCAGAAAAAGCTAAGTGCTGAATCCAAGAGTGAACGTGCATTCAAAGTGTGTCTTTCATGCATGCAAGTCAGCTTGAATAAAACAGTGCTCAGTGTATAAGTTGTTCTTGTTCAAGCTGTTCCTCAGAGTCTTGTAAACACAGTGAGTGATTCTTAGTGAGTGTATTCATTGTAACTAGTTTGAGTCTGTCTTAGACTAGTAATCATACTGTTGTATCTGTCATCTCAGCTTGAACCATTCCGCATTCAAGCTTGTTTGTAATTAACATTTGTTAATAATACATACAAAATTGAGAAAATTAAGTGTAGTTTTTAAAGCTGTATTCACCCCCCCCCCCCCTCTACAGCTTAAGGCTATATACTTGGGATATCTTTTGGGACATACAACTGGTATCAGAGCAGTTTAGAGTGTGTGTCATTCTAGATCTCTCATTCTCCCAAAGTTTCCATGGACAACAGTGCTGCAAGTTCCTCATACTATGACAATGGTTCAATGGGCAAACCTCCAAAGTTCAATCATCAGAACTTTTCTGGCTGGAAGTGCAGAATGATGCTCTACTTAGAGAATCTGGATGTACAACTACCAGAGATTGTAATGGAGGGTCCCTATGTGCCAACCTCTGTTACAACAATAACTCCTGCTGTTGAAGGAGCTGCTCCTGAAATCAGAACATTTGAGAAAGCAAAAGCTCAATGGTCTGATGAAGACAAAAGACTGGTGGCTCTTGATGCAAAGACCAGAAACAATCTGGTCATCTCTCTACCTGATAATGTGTTTAAACAGATTGAGAAGATGAAGACTGCAAAGGAGATGTGGGATACTTTGTGTACTGTATATGATGGACCCACAATCACACTTGACAACAGGATTAATAATCTTGTTAGACAGTATGAACTCTTCTTTGCAAAACCAAAGGAGACTCTCACTGAAACCTACACCAGGTTTACTGCTCTTGTAAATGATCTCAAAGCTGTTGGGATCACCAAGGACAGCCTGACATTGGTAAACAAGTTCTTAGATGTTCTGCCTAAAGAATGGAATTATTTCTCTACAATTTTAAGGAATTCAGGTACCATCAGAAGTATGGATCTTGTTAACTTATATGGATCCTTACTGAATGATGAGCAATCAAGGCAACAGAAGAGAAATGCCTTGGAAATATCTAAGAAAGGTGCAGCCTTTGTGGCCAGCGTGAGACAACCTGTAAATCAAGTGAGTGATGTGTTCACTCAACCTGATCAACAGGCTGATGATAAGGAGGAAATGTTTGATGAGAAAGACAATGCAGATAGTGCTGAACTGGATGATGAGCAGATGATAGCCATGCTTGTCAAAAGGTTCAACAAGAAAAGGTTTGGAAGAAACATGCTACAGGGAAGCTCAAATGCTGTCAAAAAGAAAGCATTTGACAAGACCAAAGCTGAGTGCTTCAAATGTGGCAAAACTGGCCATATAGCTGCTGACTGTGTGTCAAAAGCTGTTGGTCAGACATCCAAACCACACAAGACAAACAGGGATGATGGCTATAGGGTTAAGTACCTTATGGCCATGGC
The DNA here is from genome assembly GCA_020465985.1 of Centrapalus pauciflorus. NCBI lineage: Eukaryota > Viridiplantae > Streptophyta > Magnoliopsida > Asterales > Asteraceae > Centrapalus > Centrapalus pauciflorus. The sequence continues at coordinate 352,770 of JAANYP010000239.1, forward strand.
TAAGCTGAGGAAGTTAGAAAACTCAGTGGTTTCTAACCGGCAAAAGGGACTAATGGCAGAAACTTGTGACTGGGAGGAGTCTGATTCATCATCTGATGAAGAAGACAATAACTGTCTGATGGCCAACACTGATGTCCCATCAACAAGCAACTTCAAACAGGATCTGGCTGAAGCTGAAGCTTTCAGCAGCTTGGAAAACTGGAATCCTACAATGGTGTATAAGGTACAAAATTTTATGGATTACAGTTCTGAAGAAAAAGTTAAAATGTTTGAATATATGCTTTTTGATCTGAAAGCTGCTGTTGAGAAGCATGCTGTTTTATTATCTGAAATCTCTAAGCTTAAAACTGATATTGAAACAAAATCCAGTAAACTGGACAGCTTCCATAAGTTGGAAGCTGAGCTTGATGAATTAAAACACATCAATTCCATTTTACTGGAAGAAAAGAGAGAAACAGATATAAAACATGCTAAGCTTCAAAAGATAGTTGACTCTTGGTGTCAATCTGCACAAAAAGTCAGCCACTGCATAAGTCAGCAGATTCCTGCACAAATCCAAGCCTATCTTGGAGGGGATCTTGACACAGCAGCTTCCATTGTTGAGGTTAATAATTTAAAAGAAGACTTGTCCACTCTTGGTGAGCTTCCAAACACTTTTATTCAAAAAGTGAATGGTAAATTAATCTCAACAAACAGGTTTGTCAGGGTTCAAAACACTGACAGCTCGTGTGAACCTAGCTCAAAAGTTTTGATGAAATAAGTTTTCCATCAAATAAGCTTGCTAAGCGTTCTGCTGATTCACACAAGCAAAAGAAAAGAAATGCATGTCCAAACTGCAGCTGTGGACACCAAACCTGGTGACAAAACAGGCTTTGAGTCTAAAGCTGGTGTAAAGAGGCATACTAGTCCTTTTAATGCTGAACATTTTGAAAATAAGTTTTCAAAAGGTAAGCAGTCTACCTATAACAAGAGTAAGTCTCAGGTTGAAGGCAAACCTGCTGTGATTTCAAATAAGTTTTCTAATCATAGTGGTAAACTGGTTCTAAATGAGAATAAGTATTTAAAAACCAGAACTAATGATTATGTTTATAGGCAACATCAATCACATCTCAGGAAGGGCAAAGGCAAAGCCATTGCTCATCCTGAGAGATCTGGGAATAAGCTTCCTAAACCTGTGGAAGTTCAAAAGCCAATTAAGCTTCCTATCTTTGACATCTGCCCTCCTAAAAACAGGAAAGAAGAAACAGGCAAAGCTGTGACTATTGAACTTTCCACTCAAGCTGTTGATTCATCAAAAAGTAATAAGTTTGCTAAACCTGCTGATGGAATCAACAGAAATAACCCAGAATGTGTTTCTGAAAGGTCTTCTTCCAAAAATGCTAAAAGGAGAAAGTGTTATAAATGTGGAATGAAGACACATCTGGCCAAAGACTGTCCTGAAACTGAGGACATGAGGCCTGCTGACTCTGATGGTTCCCTCACTACCAACATAAACAATGTGGAAACATCTCAGTCAATGAGAGTGATATTCAAACCGATACCATTCAAATAGGGAATATTAGTGTTGACATCACAAGTCCATCAACAAATGTTGATGAAGTAGGAGAACTCATATTTGTGATGAGTTCCCCTAAAAGTATCTAATATTCTTCTTATCACTCTGCAGGAAAAACAACCATCCCAGGTTTGGTACTTGGACAGTGGTTGCTCAGGGCACATGACAGGTTGTAAGGACCTGCTGAGTGATCTCAGGCCTGAAAAAGGGCCAAAAGTCACATTTGGTGACAATGTACAAGGATCCACTGAGGGATATGGAACTCTTAAAGCTGGTGCTGTAGTGTTCAAAAGAGTAGCCTATGTGGTTGGGCTAAAACATAACCTTGTTAGCATAAGTCAACTGTGTGATGCTGGCTATAAGGTTAACTTTGATGAGCACCTGGGTTACATATTGGATTCCCAAGGTAAAGTTGTGCTGTGTGCTCAACGAAAGAAAGGTGTATATGTTGTGGACATGCAATCTGCTGATCCCACAACTGAAACATGTTTTCTCACAAGAACAAATGCAGACTTAAACTGGTTATGGCACAAAAGGATGTCACACCTGAACTTCAAGAATATCAACAAACTCTGTAAGAAAGAGTTGGTGACAGGTTTGCCTTCTATAACCTTTGTTAAAGATAAACTCTGCACAGCTTGTGAGAAAGGCAAGCAGAGGAAATCATCATTTAAATCCAAACATAACTACTCTATTGATACTCCTCTCTTCTTAATCCATATGGACTTGTTTGGACCTGTTAATGTCCCAAGTCTAGGAGGAAGAAGATACACTCTAGTAATGGTTGATGAGTTCTCCAGGTATACATGGGTTATCTTCTTGAAGAGCAAAGGAGAGGCTGCTAGAGAAATTATTGGATTTGTGAAAAAGATGGAAATGCTGAACTCTGCCCAAGGAAAGCAGCTCAGAAGTGATCATGGTACTGAATTCAGAAACAGTACTCTTGAGGACTTCTGTGAAGAGAAAGGAATCACTCAAAACTTCTCAGCTGTAAGAACTCCACAACAAAATGGAGTTGCTGAAAGAAGAAACAGAACTCTCATTGAAGCTGCATGAACCATGCTGTGTGCATCTGGTTTACCTTCATCATTCTGGGCTGAAGCTGTTAACACTGCCTGCTTCACCCAAAACAGATCCTTAGTGGTGAAAAGGTTCAACAAGACTCCCTATGAGCTGCTCAAAGGGAGGAAACCAAATGTCAGCTATTTCCATGTGTTTGGTTGTCCCTGCTTCATTTTGAATCAAAGGGACCAGCTGGCAAAGTTTGAACCAAAAGCTGATGAAGGTGTGTTTGTTGGCTACTCTGCTATCTCTAAAGCCTTTAGAGTGTACAACAACAAAAGAAAGGTGATAGATGAATCTATCAATGTCACCTTTGAAGAGTCAAAGAATGCTTCCACCAAAGCTATTCATGAATCAGTTTCAGGAGAATTAAACTTTGATGATCTGATGCATTCAAACAGTGAAGAGGACTCAAAAGCTTCCACTACACCCAGTGTGGAACCTGTTAATCATGATGGGCATGATGATGATTATGTCAATACACCCTGTGTGAATAAGTGTACTGATCTAATTACAACTGCATGTCCTGAACCTATCAATGCTGATTTTCCTAGTTCCTCTACTGATATGTTCAACAGTGGTCAGTCATGTTCAACAAGTGAACAGGCTCAAGACAACAGTGTGTCTGAAAATCTTGAGAGCTGTTCAACAGGACCTGCTGAAGCTGCTGATAACTCAGGAGAATCATCATTGAAGAATGATCCTAAGTGGATCAGATGTCACCCTAATGATCAAATAATTGGTGATATCAGTAAAGGGGTACAAACAAGGTGGGACAGCTTAGGGAACTTATGTATGTTTTCTAGTTTTGTTTCACTAATGGAGCCAAAGAAAGTGGATGAAGCATTAAAAGATGCCAATTGGATCACTGCCATGCAAGAAGAGCTCAATCCGTTTGAGAGAAACAAGGTATGGAAGCTGGTCCCTGCTCCTAAAGGTAAAACTATAATTGGCACTAAATGGGTTTTCAGGAATAAAATGGATGAGCAAGGTCATGTCATTAGAAATAAGGCAAGACTGGTTGCTCAGGGTTATAGACAAGAGGAAGGAATTGACTATGATGAAACATTTGCTCCTGTGGCCAGGCTAGAAGCAATTCGTTTGTATCTAGCCTATGCTGCTCATAAGAGCATTAAGGTATTTCAAATGGATGTGAAGAGTGCATTTTTGAATGGGAAGATGCAAGAAGAAGTTTATGTCAAGCAGCCTCCAGGTTTTGAAAATGAACAACATCCAGGTTTTATCTATAAGTTGGACAAAGCTCTCTATGGTCTCAAACAAGCCCCTAGAGCCTGGTATGACACTCTTACTGAATTTCTTATGAGCAATGGGTATTCCAGAGGTAAAGTGGATACCACACTGTTCATAAAGAAGGTGAAATCTGATATCATGCTTGTTCAAATATATGTGGATGATATAATATTTGGTTCTACCAATGAGCAGTTATGCAAGAATTTTTCATTACTCATGAAATCCAAATATGAAATGAGTATGATGGGAGAACTTACTTTCTTTTTAGGATTACAGGTTAAACAAACCTCAACTGAAATTTTCATAAATCAAAGAAAGTATACTTTAGATCTCTTGAAAAAGTTTAAATTTGATCAAAGTTCTCCTATTAAAACCCCAATGGCAACTAATGTAAAATTGGATGCTGATGCCAGTGGCAAAGCTGTTTCAGTAACAGCTTACAGAGGTATGATTGGTAGCTTGTTGTATTTAACTTCTAGTAGACCTGATATTATGTTTGCCACCTGTCTGTGTGCTAGGTTCCAAGCTGATCCAAAGGAATCTCATCTAGCTGCTGTTAAAAGAATCTTCAGATACCTGAAGGGTACACCAGGTTTGGGTCATTGGTATCCCAAAGACTCAAGTCTTGAACTAACAGGATATTCAGATTCTGATATTGCAGGCTAGATAGGAAAAACACAACAGGTGGATGTCAACTCCTTGGTGGTAAGTTGATAAGTTGGTGTAGCAAGAAGCAGAACTCAGTGTCTACTTCTACTGCTGAAGCTGAGTACATTGCTGCTGGAAGCTGCTGTGGGCAGATTCTGTGGATGCAGCATCAGCTTGAAGATTATGGGCTTGTGTATAGAAAAATTTCTATTCTGTGTGATAACACAAGTGCTATAGCCATTTCCAACAATCCAGTATTTCATTCAAGAACAAATCATATTGAAGTCAGACATCACTTCATCAGGGATCACATTCAGAAAGGTAATGTGGAGGTAAGTTTTATTTCCACAAATGAACAGCTTGCAGACATTTTCACCAAACCTCTTGATGAAACAAGGTTCAATTACCTTGTCAGCAAGTTGGGCATGTTAAACAAAAGTGACTAAGTGTCCTCAAAGGTCTAAGATCTTGTATGTCTCACACTGCTCAAGTTTCTTAGAACAGCTTAGGCAGAACAGGTTATACATGTTCTGTACTTAGCCATTTTACTGAAATCCTTGAACAGCTTGAACATACAACAGGCTGAACAAACACAGTTTACTCGTCCAGCCTGGTCTGATGGTCCATTCTTCACTCTGCTCATTCTCTCACACTGATTTACAAGACAATGTCTTGTAACCTGCTCAGCTATTGAACACAACCTGTTCCTACATAGTTGAACAGGCTGAGGGAACAGCTTGAAGAATGAACAGCTTGTGATGACCCTGCTCATCACAGGTTTAACCAACAGCTTAGACCAACAGTTTTTAATTACCTTTCTTCACAATTAAGTTACTTAGTTTCTATTTTTATTTAACTTAATTACTGCGGATAATGTGGGTTACGTGTGTTAGTGATTACAAAGGGCTCAAGTGGTTTGACAAACGGTCTGACATGGACAACCGTTCCGTTTTCCGTTAATAACCTTTTTAAATCAACCGCCCAAATATTTCTCTCTCATACACACTCACATTCAAATCCTATAAATACCTCATACTGTTTCATCTTTGTCTTCCTCACTACTACCATAACCCTTCTAAGAACCCTAAAAATTCGACTAAGTGTCTTGTGTTTCTGCTACTTTCCCTACTCTCAAAATGGCTCACAGAAACAAACCCCTGCCTACCAGTATTCGTTGGTGATGATGTGCAGAAACATTCATCAGTCACCACAATGCTCACCCTCAAACCCACAAACTACATTGCCAACCTCACAATCCCCAAAAACTATGTGGGGAAAGGTTATGATCAAATGGTGGAGTTTTTAACAGTTCATCCGTTGAACTATGCCATGACTGCTTCTCCTAGTGTCCTGTACCAGGAGATGGTGTACGAGTTTTGGTACACTTGTGCCTACAACCCCAACACCAAAGTCATCAAGGGGACTATTCTTAATGGGACTCAGACCATTGAGATTACTGATGATCTTCTCAGGTAGGTTCTTCATCTGCCCGTTGCTGATTCATATGACATGTCCCAGCCTGAAAATGAGCAAATGGGAAATTTGCTACGCTTCTGTGGTGTAGCAGAACCCAAAATTGGAGCAACGCTGTACAGGAAGGACTTGTCTCCTACCTACAGCTTTCTGTTTGCCTCAGTGATGATGAGCTTCAGCAGCAAAGTTGGTTCATTTGACCAACTCAGCCGTGATGAAATCCCAATAGTCCTACAGCTGGTGGATGAGACTACAATCGACATGGCTAAGTGGATCTTTCTGAACTTGAGGAACCTGGTGCAGCAAGAGCCAAGACCAGCTGCTGTTCGATACCCCAGGGAATAGAGTTTTCTACACTGCTGTTCTTCCAAATGAACCTCCTCTGTCCACACCAATGAGGAGGTTGTTAGGATTGATGGAAGGACCCTCTGCTGTGAGGGTGGATCCAGAAGCTGCTGCTCCCAAGAGAAAATCCAAAGCCATGTCCAAACTTGTTAAGAGGACCCTGGCAACCACTGAAGTTGGGCCTGTGCAAAAGAAGGCCAAAACAGCTCAGCCTGAGTCTGCACTCTTAGCCTCTGTGGCTAAGGGGGAGCAGGCTCCTCACCCTGGTTCATTTGTTGAACCTGAAGCCTCTGTGGCACCTGAGACTATGGAACATGCCAACCTACCTGTTTCTGACCCAGTCTCTAAACCTGTCCAGTCTGAGCCTCTCATGTCCTCTCCACAATCACCCACTTCATCCATCCAATACCAACGAAAATCACTCACCAAAAAGAAACCAGCCCAAACAACTACCTCCTCTGTTCCCTCCCAACAGGGTTCAGTTGTAAGAGAAGCCACCCCTGCTGCCTCTCCTATTTTGGGAGAAGGCTCAGCACAATTGGAGCATGCTTCACTCCAACCTGAGTCCACCCAGAGTCAGCCTAGACCCTCTGGTTCCTCCCAACAGGAACCAGTTGTACAAAAGGAGATAACCACATCAACTATTCCAGCCTCTCAACAGGCTGAGAATATTGAAAGACAAGAGCCCTCTCCACTCCATACTGAGTCCACACTGTCCCCCACTCAAACTTCTTTACACCCTGAGTCTGCACGAGGTGCCCACACTGCTGGTATAGACCAATCAGCAGCTCAGCCTCAAACTTCTGCTCCCCATGATACAGCTGTTCTACACCAAACAGCTGTTGAGGGACCAACAACCCAAGCTGATGAACCTCAGGGATCATACCATCCCTTTGGTGAGGCTGCTTCCTCTATGCAAACTCCTCTGATGTTGAAATGCATATCTCATCTTCCCATGATGAGGTGCTTTTACACCAAGGCACTGCAGAGGGAACACCCACTGGCCTTCATGAAGGTGTTGCAACACAAGCAGCATCTAAAAGGCCCCCAACATCAACCCCTTCTCCTGATGATGCAACTACAGCCGATGCTGAGGGACCCTTTGACCCCTCCAAGCTGGGCCACATTACTTTTGCCCAGGCTATGGAGCTTCTCTCAAATGTTCCTCTTCCCTCTCCATCACATCCTCATACACCAGCCTCCTCCTCATCTTCTCCGTCAACCCACTCTAAACAGTCCACCCATACACCTCCATCTCCTAAAGATCTGCCTTTGAAGGATCAGCTTTCACTGCTGACCAACAATGTTGGTTCTTTAGAAACTACTATGACCTCTCTACCATCTCTTATTTCAGACTCTGTGTCTGAAAAGCTTAAGGGGTTCTTTGATTTGTTCAACGATTCCTTCCCTGCCACTCCACAACCAGATAATTCTCCACAGCTGCTTGCACTCACTGCACAGCTGCAACATGTGTCCACCTCCCTATCCTCAATTCTTTCACTCCAACGGGACTCTGTGTCCTCAATGACAGCTATTTCTCAACAGCTGTCATCTCTCCTAACTTCTTGCAACTCTACCCTTCCTGATACTCTGGCCAGCTTGCACACACTAATTGGCTCCCTATCAAATTCTGTGTCATCAAACCTTGCTGATGTGCAAGATTCTCTAGAATTACATCTTGCACAGCTTCAAAGTTTGTTGCAGCTTCTGATAGGGAAAATATTGTTAAGCTGACCTCCCTTGCTGATACCCAATCCTCTTCTCTTCAAACCTGTCTTTCACAGCTTGCAGAGGTGAAGGACAACTTGGCATTCTTAGTGAATAGCCTTGTTGGCCCAAGGCCTGCTGCCAAAACTGCTGGCAAGCCTGATGACTTCGTGTCTTCAGGCAGACCAGGTGTTGAAGGTGCTGGAACATCTCCTTCAAAGGGGGAGAAGTCATCTGCCTCGAAGACTAAGTCTAAGGGGGAGAAAACTTCTTCTCCTAAGGAGAAATCAGTACCTGCAATACTCACTGGTCAACCAGCAGGTGCTTCAACAGGTACACTAGAGGGTGTCTCTCACGCTACTAAGCCGACTCAAGTTGAATCTCCAATCCTTGCTCAGTCTAAGGGGGAGGAAACTATTCCTGAGGCCAGGCCAAGCAGCAGAAGGAGACATCTGATTTTAGAAGAAGAAGAAGAGGATGAGGAAAGTCCTGAAGCTGCTGTCACTACAACAGCTAAAGGAAAAGAAAAAGCAGCAACTGATCCCCAACAGCAGAAAGCAGCAGAGCTTAAATATCACAAAGCCAGGGCCAAAGAAATGGGTCTTCCTATGCACAAATATTTTGAGTTTAGAGAAGAACTGCTTCAAGCCCTGGAAGCTTTAAGAAAAGAAGAAGAATCTGCAAAAGCTGCTAAGTCTTTTGCACTTCAAGAGGCAAGGAAAGTTAAAATGTCCTCTCTTGTTGTGCAAAAGAAAATTTTGGAAGCTGCTAAGGGATCAGCAGAAGAGAAGGAAACAGAAAAAGAAAAAGGTGCTCTGGTCTCAGTGACCAAAACTTTAGTGCCTTCTGCAAGAGCTCAATTTCACTTTGACAACCTGGCAAGAAGAAAATTTCAAGATGTTGCTGATAGAAGGCTTGCTAAGGAAGCAATTGTCAAAGCTGTGCCCATATCAAGAAAAGGCAGTCAGTGGAAGTTGAAAATAACCAGAATGGGTGCAACAGGCCCAGAACTAGAAACATATGACTACACTGACGTTGCACAAATGGGGTACAGAGAATGGATTGAGCTGGCAGTTGCTCTGAGTGAGTCTAAGTCTGAAACTGCTAAGACTATCAGAGCATATGTAAAGAAGCTGATGGAGAGAGTGAAGAATCTTGGCCTGATCTCCAAAGAAGTTAGTGAAGGTGTCTATGTGACACAACCTAAAATAAAGGCCAGGAGGACAAGGAAGGACACTGAGATGGAACAACTCCTCACCCTGATAGAACAAGGTGATTATGCTATTGATATGAAAGGAGTTGAACATAGCCTGCCTAGTGGAATTGAGTTTGAAGATGGCAAGATCATTGAAGAGCCTGAGCTGGGGGCATTTTTTGTAGATCCCTTAACTCAGAAGAAATGCTTTCAGAGAGCATCAGATCTATACAAGGTGGATCTGAGACAGCTTGTAGCCTTCAGACTTGCAGTTTCATTCAGGCAGTCAAGCAGGTGGAGAGCAGCAGTTTGGGATCAGCTCAGAGGCTGTTTTGAAAGAGGTGAACTTGAGGATCCCAAGTTTATGATAATAAGAAGTGAAATTCAAGAACTTGAGGATACTAGAGAGCAACTTGAGAAGATGTTTGAAGGTCCCCCTCCATTGTGATGAAGTCCATCTACCATCTGGGTAGGTGAAGAATGGAAGTTGTCCATCAGTTGGACAGGCTTACCATTATCTGCTCCCAACAAAAACAGTCCAATGTACATTAGTTGTACTTTATTTACATTTGTTGTATTTTTCTCTTTTACATTAGTTGTAATATACATCAGTACATCAGTTGTACTTTTGTAAGAACATGTGTTGTTCTAATGTAATCAAAAGTCAGTGTATATATAAACTGATCTTTTACTTTATGTTGATGTTGTAATTTTATTTCAACAAATGTACTGTAAAAATATATAGTGACTTTTGATAAGGCCAGCTTAGAGTGGTTATTGCAAATAAGGGGAGATTGTTAGGCACAAAAAGGCCTCAGTCAAACATGTTCTGCATCTGAGGGGGAGATTATTAATCAAACCTGTTGATGCTTTTGAAGGTTGAATTTAAGGCCTGTTATATGCCTTATTGAAACCTGAAAATGATTTGCAATATCAGCCTGAAGCTGTTCTATATGTTGCATGTGTTGCAACAAAGGCAGTTTTGCCCAAGCTGTTCAGTCTGCTGAACAGGGTGGACATAAATTGTCTACGCTGCTCTATGCTGGTGAGCAGCTTGGACAGTTTTCAAGTGTTTTGTTCTTTGTGAACAGAACCTGTTCTTTGTAAACAGGCTAAACACTTTATGGAATGTGTTTCCAAGTCCTCATGTATTGTTTTTGACTACAAGATCAGTTTACAAAGTTGAAGACAAATTGGAAATCAGAACTGCTCAGCCTGCCCAAGCTGTCTGCTACATGAAGACAAAAGGTTATTTGAAAAAGGGTGACAGACCTTTTTCTTATATCAAAATAGGTTTTTACAAAGGAAGAAAAACACAAAGTTGACATTCTTATTTAGTTAAAGTGAAACACCCTCCCTTAACTCAGAAATGCCACGTCATTACAATACACAGGTGGCAGCATCGCAATGCTCTATTAAACACATGTCACAGGATAAACAGAATTCACTGATAATTTAAAACTTTTACATAAACACTGTTAACATATAATCCACTAATCACATAAGCTGAACTGTACAGGTCACTACACGAAACTAGCACAAAGCCTTCCAGATAATCCCTGCTCCCAGATCTACAAGCACAGCTACTAATCCTGCCACTGATATCCTGAACATGGAAGACTCGAATACGTAAGCTCGAAAGCTCGTGAGTACTCGAGGGTTAGACTCTGCACAGTAAACACATAGCATGCGAACACGTAGCACATACACACAACACAAGCTCAATCTCTGTCTCTGGCAATCAGCAGTATAAAGCAGGTATGAACACTCAGCATGAGATCCGAAGCCCTGCACACAATATCACTGAAGGGGGGGCCTCTCCCCAGCTAACGACCGTGCGCACCGGTGGTTGGCCACAACCCTGTAGCGCGGGCGCGAACCGGCTACAGGCTCTGCCGTGTATACACGCTCCAAGGACTGTTAGGGACAGTCAACCCACGCGATCTCACATCGCGAATCACCGTCCGTATGGAACTCATCACGGACCCCGGACTGGATCTCATCTCATGTACATATATCACATATGTGAGAACAGAATCATACCTGACGTCCACGTCCCTGTCTCATACACAGTATAGCACAATATACACAAATAACACGGTACAACTCAGAAAAATGGAGCGCTCATTTGGAAAAGACTCGGGTACTCACCTGATCAATCGGTCCCAAACACTGAACTTATAACCTCCGACCCGGCTCGTCTCGCTGTCGACTCGTCCCTGTAAACATACACAATCCCTACACTTATTTCTCATTTCAACCAACATATATATTTGAATCACAATAACCCAATTAACTCAGACTCGAAACACTCTTAACCGAATCCCGAAGCCCCGGCAAAAACCCGACTCGAAAGCAATCCCAATCGAACCCAAAACCCAACCGCGACCCGACTCCAATATATCCGATCCAAAACAACCTAACAGGAATCCCGGTAACTTAATTCAAACATAGCTATCGCAATTAATATAAACCCGAAACACATTCCCGAACGTTTAATCGATGCCCAAAACTCTTTACGGAACCCCCGACGGAACCTAAAATCCCAAACAATTCAATTCAATAATATTTCGAAGGGACTCGACCAAATAACGACTCAAAACTCTCTTATGTTGACCCTATTGAATTTTTCTGCAGATCAGAAAACGCGTCGCGCTTTTGCAATTTGCGCGCCGCGCTTTTGTCAGACAACAACATCCTTGCCCTTCGAACTCCATAGCCGAACCAGAGGGTTTTCACCCTCCATACTCAATTTCAGCAAGGAAAATATGCACAAAACTCATATATAGCAACTCATAAATCACAGAGACCAAAATCCTCAACATATCACATGATTACCTCAAGGTTTAGCTACCAAAATCACAAATTCTTACCTCAAGAACACAAGATGGAGATGGTTAAAGCAAGTCCCAGCAATTAACCCTTGAATTTAGAAGCTTTTTGATGTTGAAGGTTCACACACACATACATGTACACGATGCACTTCACACACATACCACACACTTTCTTCATAAAGAAGGAAACCAAGAGTTATCCACACACATATATATTATTTCCTCTTTTAGCGGGTTCCAACCCAATAACCCGAACCCGATATCACACTTTCGCAATTAATATCCACTTAACCCATTTAACTCCACGAACCCAAATATATAATTAATCCACTAATATTATAACTCGGAGACACGTAACCCATAAACCCGACACGTATAATCCACTACTCGGGATCTCATTGGCTCAACACGATAATAATATATTAAGTATCCACTAAAATAATTCCACGCAATTGTCTTGAAATTGGGATGTTACATAAAGGCAATGCAACAGTAGACAAAGTGAAAAGACAAAAGTTCTGCAACAGTTGACATTTTTTGCGTTTTCATCTCTTCATGTTATTTTTTTTATAAAAATTCTCAAGTTAATTTTTTTTCTTTTAGGTACAGTGAAAAATGAATATTAGAACTCGGTTTTTCAGTCTCTAAAACTCGGTTTAATAATTAAAACCGGGGTCTAATAGTCAAATTTCACAAAACTAAAAAATAAAATAAAATTGAGGGACGAAAACGCAAAAACTGTGAGAACATGTTGGTGTTTTTTCGTAGTAAACCCTTTATATAATGTAATACTAGTTTATGAACCCACGTTGATACGTGGATAATTTTTAATAAATAATTGTTTTCATCAAATATATGTAAACTTAATTTAAAATGATATAAATATTAATGCTTATAGATAAAATACAAGGAAAATATAATTAATTGTCATAGATACTATTAATATTAAATTACGTTTACTTTTTTTATATTTAATTTTTTTTATAATCTTTATGATTTATGTTCTTCATTAATATTATACTTTTTTCTGTATGATTTTATCAAAACTGTATTATGTATACTTTTTAAATTATATAATATTGTTTATATAATCTTTATGATTTACGTTCTTCATTAATATTATTTTTTTTCAAATGCATTATTATTTATTTAAAGTTTTTATGTGGATAGAGTTAATTATTTATACTTTTTGAAATAATGAATTGTATTTATCTTTTATTTTATTTTAAAAATAAAATGTATTTATCTTTGAAATAATGAATTGTATTTATCTTTTATTTTATTTTATTTTAAAAATAAAATGTATTTATCTTTGAAATAATGAATTGTATTTATCTTTTATTATATTTTATTTTAAAAATAATAATATAATATGTATTTATCTTTTCAAATTAAATGTGGTGATGCAATGTGGCAATTAGTGTTCTCCTTTATTATATAATAGTTTATTAACCCGTGTATTACACGAATAAGTTTAATAAATATTTTATCTCAAATTATATAAACTAAAATTAGAATTTGACATTCGATTTTGATATATCGAAATTTTAATACTTGTCATATTTAACATATTTTATTATAATTAATTTTAAGTTAAGTTAGTAAAACAGAAAAGATAATCAATAATAACATTTAAGTTTGTTGTTATTATTATAATTAATTAATAGTTTTTTAAATATTGATTGTTGTAATTTTAATTGAACCTTAAGAATATGAATATTTTTAGGGATTTAAAAATAATTTAATACTTGTATTTTAAAAAATGCAAATTACAAATGTTATTTGGATATGAAGCCACGTGACATTATTAAGGTGATGACAAATGACACATATGTTACTCGTCTAATAGTATTTATAGACTTAAAACTAATAATTAATATCCAAACTAATTATGAATAATTGTAAAATTCGAATATGGAGAGGGAGGATAAAGCTTCAACGTCTTCAACTAATTAAATGGAAAAAAAATTTAAAAACTTTTTGAAAAAGAATTGCAAGGGACACGTGTCAATTACATGCGAAGCCAAGTGGCGCTTTATCTAAGTGCCATGTGGCATCCCGTTACTCTTATAATAGAATAGATAGATTAATTAGGGGTGTGCAAAATAACCAAACCCGAATAACCCACCCGAACTGAACCTTATTCGGGTTCAATGGGTCGGGTTATTCGATTTTCGTGTTTGTTAATCGGGTTAAATGGTAACCGAATAAGGTTTTCGGTTCGGATATCGGGTGGAAAGCAAAAAATTCGGGTTACCCGAGTAACCCAAATAACCCATATAACAATAATTAAAAAATGAATAATAATAATATATCATCCAATCTTGGCATCTTGCGTCTACTTTAGTAAAGATGTAGGTTTTTATTTTTTACAAACCAAAAACACGTCTCTTTTTTACTCTTCTACGGTTCCCCATATATAGAATATAAATATTTAAAAACTTAATTTTAAACTTTTTAACCAGTTTAACCTGTTATACCTATTTTACCCAACCCATTTAACTCATTTAAACCATTTTATAAAGGATTTTATTTTTATACTAAAGCCGATTAACTCATTTAACCCAAACCAAATAACTTGATACCCATTTAACCCAAAACCGATTAACCCGTTCTCATATTTGGTTCGGGTTCAGGTAGTTAACATATATCTCCATACCCGAATAACCTGAAACTCGTTTAACCCGCCCGAATAACATCCCTAATATTAATCATGTGTTTTTTGTGTTCCTTATTTATTTGAGTATTCATTAGGTTAATTTTACGATGTGGATAAGTATTTCATTCAGTAATGTGGTGTTTGGATTACAAAAATTAATCGTATGATAGAACTTGAAAATGACGGATTTGAATTTGTAATGAAGAAAAAGAATCTAAAAGGTTTGAGTTTTAAATATTGTAAAATGCTAAATGAGCTTAAATGTTTTTTTTTTTCTTTTTCCAAGTATTATACAAAACTATTTTTAAATCTAAATCCTAAATCAACTTTTCAACTTTTTGAAATCAAAAGCTTATTATAGTTTCTACAATTTTTATAAGGATGGAAATAGAACATATGATTATCAACAACTTAAGTCAGTGTGCGTTTATTTGGATTTAATTGCCTCTCAAAAACCTCTAAAGTCTTAATTTTAAATCTTAACTGATAATAGATTGTTTCTTACATTTCATACTTAGTTGGATTTCAAATTTTAATTCAAAATATAGTATTTGTTACATTTTCAGACTTAATATGTTAGAACGTGTGAAAACCGCGTCTGAAATTAATTTGTGAAAATCCGCCTGATGTATGAAGTCTTAATTTAAGAGGTTGACGTTAATTGATATTTTATTTAACTAAAATATTAAAAATCAATTAAATTAATTAAAATATTTAAGATCGATTCTTAATTTCAGACGTGTCATATTTTAATTTCAAACAAAGTTTTCAAACTTCAAATCTTAAATTCATTTTTTAAATTTCAATCGTGGTTTTAAACTCATAACAAACGCAGCCTTAAACAACATGACGACAAATGTTTCATTTAATAAAATCGATACCCAACAAAAGTGAAAAAAGTTCATCAAAGAAAATAATTTTGTTCAGAGTTACAATTCAACCCTTCAATTTTGCTAAAGTTCAAGACAACACCCCTCCCAAACAAAACATCCACAAAACATTTGTGGAAAATGATGGGACACCACTTTTTGACATTTTTGTCCACGTATATATTCCATTGCTAGGTATGACGCCCATGATTGTTAAATGGCCGAAGTGTTACAACATTTCTTGAAGTGGTTATATCTTCCCACTATTTATAGGAGGTAGTCAGGTGAATAGATATTTACAACAATATAGTTGATAATGAAGATATGTTCTCATATTGAGAGAATTCGAAAACTGAAATATCAAATATGCAAAGATATGGAGCATTTTTATACGAAGTTGATATTTTTTAAAAACTAAAGTTAAGCAACAAAAAACCTATTAGCTATCAAATCAAAGATGAATCAATCATAAATACGAACTAATACAAGAAGACAGTTGCACCAAAACAATGCTATTAAACACATTGGGCTGAAAATATGGTTTATTGAATAATGTTTGATAGCAATCATATGAAATCAGACTTGGTTACATGATCAAAGGTAAGTAGTGAAACTGTAGGTCCCGAGAGGTTCCCAAAGTATATAGCTTTAAGCTGTAGAGGGGGGTGAATACAGCTATTTAAAAACTACACACTATTTTCTCAATGTTTGTATGTATTATCAACAAATTGTTAATTACAAACAAGCTTGAATGCGGAAAGGTTCAAGCTGAGATGACAGATACAACAGTATGTTCACTAGTCTAAGACAGACTCAAACTATATTACAATGAATACACTCACTAATAAGCACTCACTGTATTTACAAGACTTAGAGGGACAGCTTATGTAGAACAGCTTAGACACAAAGAAACTGTATTACACAAGCAGGCTTGCATGCATGAAAAACACACTTGCACGTTCACTCTTGGCTTCAGCACTTAGCTTTTTGGCTTGTTTCTTTATGACCTTAGAAGCTTCCTTTTATACTCAATCAGAGGATCTAATAGAAACTTCTTCATTGGACGGAATGAAAAAGGAGAAGTCTTGTTTGAAAAGACAACATAACTTTTCTGCACTTTTCTGAAAAGCAGACTTGTCTTCACATGTGCAGAACTTTTGTCTTTTCACTTTGTCTACTGTTGCATTGCCTTTAACCAAATAAGGAATGTCAATTTTGCGTCTTTCTTCCTTGTAAAGGCCTATTTTGATATAAGAAAAAGGTCTGTCACCCTTTTTCAAATAACCTTTTGTCTTCATGTTACAGAACAGCGTGGGCAGGCTGAGCAGTTCTGTTTTCCACTTTGTCTTCGACTTTGTAAACTAATCTTGTAGCCAAAGACAATACATGATGACTTGGAAACATATTCCATAAAGTGTTTAGCCTGTTCAAAAAGAACAGGTTCTGTTCACAAAGAACAGAACACTTGAAAAATGCCCAAGCTGCTCAACAGTGTAGAGCAGCGTAGACAGTTTATGTCCAGCCTGTTCAGCAGACAGAGCAGCTTGGACAAACTGTCTTAGTTGCAACACATGCAACACATAGAACAGCTTTGGACTGATATTGCAAATCATTTTCAGGTTTCAATAAGGCATATAACAGGCCTTAAATTTAACCTTCAAATGCATCAACAGGTTTGATTAGTAATCTCCCCCTCAGATGTAGAACAGGTTTGACTGAGGCCTTTTTGTGCCTAACAATCTCCCCCTATTAGAACAACACATGTTCTTACAAAAGTACAACTAATGTACTGATGTATATTACAACTAATGTAAAAGGAAATTACAACATATGTAAAATAGAGTACAACTGATGTACATTGGACTGTTTTTGTTGGGAACAGATAATGGTAAGCCTGTCCAACTGATGGACAGCTTCCATTCTTCACCAACCCAGATGGTAGATGGACTTCATCACAATCGAGGGGCACCTTCAAACATCTTTTCAAGTTGCTCTCTGGTATCCTCAAGCTCTTGAATTTCACTTCTTATAAACATGAACTTGGGATCCTCAAGTTCTCCTCTTTCAAAGAAGCCTCTTTGCTGATCCCAGATGGCTGCTCTCCACTTACTAGACTGCCTGAATGAAATTGCAAGTCTGAAGGCCACAAGTTGTCTCAGATCCACTTTGTACAGATTTGATGCTCTCTGAAAGCATTTCTTCTGAGTTAAGGGATCCACAAAGAATGCCCCTAGCTCAGGCTTTTCAATAATCTTGCCATCTTCAAACTCTATTCCACTAGGCAGGCTGTGATCAACTCCTTTCATTTCAATGGCATAATCGCCTTGTTCAATAAGTGTAAGGAGTATTTTCATTTCAGTGTCCTTCCTTGTCCTCCTGGCTTTATTTTTGGATGTGTCACCAAGACACCTTCACTTGCTTCTTTGGAGATCAGGCCAAGGTTCTTCACTCTCTCCATCAGTTTCTTGACATATGCCCTGATTGTCTTAGCCGTTTCTGACTTTGACTCACTCAGGGCAACTGCCAATTCAATCCATTCTCTGTACCCCATCTGTGCTACGTCAGAGTAGTCATATGTTTCCAATTCAGGGCCTGTTGCACCCATCCTTGTTATTTTCAACTTCCACTGACTGCCTTTTCTTGATATAGGGACAACTTTGACAATTGCTTCCTTGGCAAGCCTTCTTTCAGCAACATCTTGAAATTTTTTCTTTGCCAGGTTGTCAAAATGGTATTGAACTCTTGCATGAGGCACTGTAGGCTTGGTCACAGAGACCAGAGTACCTTTTTCTTTTTCTGCTTCCTTCTCCCTTGCTGATCCCTTAGCAGCTTCCAATATTTTCTTTTGCACTTCCAGAGTAGACATTTTAATTTTCTTTGCTTCTTGAAGTGCAAATGATTTGGCAGCTTTGGCAGATTCTTCTTCTTTTCTAAGCACTTCCAGGGCTTGAAGCTGTTCTTCTCTAAACTCAAAGTACTTGTGCATAGGAAGACCCATTTCTTTAGCCCTGGCTTTGTGAAATTGAATTTCTGCTTCTTTCTGCTGTATGGGATCATCTTCTGCTATTGTTTTTCCTTTAGCTGCTTTAGTGGTAGCAGCTTCAGGACTTTCTTCTTCTTCTTCTTCTTCCTCTAGGATCAGATGCCTCCATCTGCTGCTTGGCCTGCCCTCAGGAATGGATTCCTCCCCCTTAGACTGAGCAGGGATTGGAGATTCAACCTGAGTAGACTGAGCAGCATGAGAAGCACCCTCTACTGTTCCTGCAGGATGACCAGTTTGTGCTGCAGGCACTGGTTTCTCCTTAGGAGTGGAAGTTTTCTCCCCCTTAGACTTGGTCTTAGAGGCAGACGACTTCTCCCCCTTTGAAGGAGATGTACCAGCACCTTCAACACCCGGTCTGCCTGAAGACACAAAGTCATCAGGCTTGCCAGCAGTTTTGGCAGCAGGCCTGGGGCCAACAAGGCTAGTCACTAAGAAAGCCAAATTGTCCTTAACCTCTGCAAGCTGGGAAAGACAGGTTTGAAGAGAAGAGGATTGAGTATCAGCAAGGGAGGTCAGCTTAACAATGTTTTCCCTATCAGATGTTGTGAACAGCAAACTTTGAAGTTGTGCAAGATGTAATTCAAGAGAATCTTGCACATCACCAAGGTTTGAAGACACAGTATTAGATAGGGAGCCAATTAAGGTGGTCAAGCTGGCTAGAGTGGCAGGAAGGGTAGAATTGCAAGAGGTGAGGAGAGATGACAGCTGTTGGAAAATGGCTGTTATTGAGGACACAGAGTCCTGTTGTAGTGACAGAATGGAGGAGAGGGAGTTGGACACTGTTTGCAGCTGTGTAGTGAGTGTTATCAGCTGTAGAGAGTTCATGGTAGTTTCCAAAGAACCAACCTTGTTGGTCAGCAAGGAAAGCTAATCCTTCAAAGGCAGGTCTTTGGGAGATGGAGGAGTATGGGTTGACTGTCTGGATTGCTTCTAGTCTGGCCACAGGAGCAAATGTTTCATCATAATTAATTCCTTCCTCCTGTCTGTAGCCCTGAGCAACCACTCTTGCCTTATTTATTATGACATGACCTTGCTCATCCATCTTATTCCTGAAAACCCATTTAGTGCCAATTATAGTTTTACCTTTAGGAGCAGGGACCAGCTTTCATACATTGTTTCTCTCAAACTGATTTAGCTCTTCTTGCATGGCTGTGATCCAATTGGCATCTTTTAGTGCTTCATCAACCTTCTTTGGCTCCATTGGTGAAACAAAGCTAAAGAACATACAAAAGTTCCCTAAGCTGTCCCACCGTGTTTGTATCCCTTTGTTGATGTCACCAATTATTTGATCACTGGGGTGACACCTGATCCACTTAGGATCATTTTTCAATGATGATTCACCTGAGTTGTTAACATCTTCAGCAGGTCCTGTTGAACAGTTCTCAAGATTTTCAGACACACTGTTGTCTTGAGCCTGTTCACTTGTTGAACATGTCTGACCGCTGTTGAACATATGAGCAGAGGAACTGGGAAAATCAGCATTGATAGGTTCAGGACATGCAGTTGTAATTAAGTCAGTACATTTATTCACACAGGATGTATTGACATAATCATCATCATGTCCATCATAATTAACAGGTTCCACACTGGGTGTAGTGCAAGCTTTTGAGTCCTCTTCATTGTTTGAATGCATCAGATTATCAAAATTAAGTTCTCCTGAAATTGATTCAGGAACAGCTTTGGTAGAAGCATTCTTGGACTCTTCAAAGGTGACATTGATAGATTCATCTATCACCTTTCTTTTGTTGTTGTATACTCTGTAGGCTTTAGAGATAGCAGAGTAGCCAACAAACACACCTTCATCAGCTTTAGGTTCAAACTTTGTCAGTTGGTCCCTCTGATTCAGAATGAAGCAGGGACACCTAAACACATGGAAGTAACTGACATTTCGTTTTCTTCCTTTGAGCAGCTCATAAGGAGTCTTGTTCAACCTTTTTACCACTAAGGATCTGTTTTGAGTGAAGCAGGCAGTGTTGACAGCTTCAGCCCAGAATGATGAAGGTAAACCTGATGCACACAGCATGGTTATAGCAGCTTCAATAAGAGTTCTGTTTCTCCTTTCAGCAACTCCATTTTGTTGTAGAGTTCTTACAGCTGAAAAGTTTTGAGTGATTCCTTTCTCTTCACAAAAGTCTTCAAGAGTACTGTTTCTGAATTCAGTACCATGATCACTTCTAAGCTGCTTCACTTAAGCAGAGTTCAGCATCTCCATCTTTTTCACAAATCCAATAATTTCTCTAGCAGCCTCTCCTTTGCTCTTCAGAAAGATCACCCATGTGTACCTGGAGAACTCATCAACCATTACTAGAGTGTATCTTCTTCCTCCTAGACTTGGGACATTCACAGGTCCAAACAAGTCCATGTGGATTAAGAAGAGTGGAGTATCAATAGAGAAATTATGTTTGGATTTAAAAGATGTTTTCCTCTGCTTGCCTTTTTCACAAGCTGTGCAGAGTTTATCTTTAACAAAGGTTATAGAAGGCAAACCTGTCACCAACTCTTTCTTACAGAGTTTATTGATGTTCTTGAAGTTCAGATGTGACAGCCTTTTGTGCCATAACCAGTTTAAGTCTGCATTTGTTCTTGTGAGAAAGCAGGTTTCAGTTGTGGAATCAGCAGATTGCATGTCCACAACATATACACCTTTCTTTCGTTGAGCACATAGCACAACTTTACCTTGGGGATCCAATATGTAACCCAGGTGCTCATCAAAGTTAACCTTGTAGCCAGCATCACACAGTTGGCTTATGCTAACAAGGTTATATTTTAGCCCAACCACATAGGCTACTCTTTTGAATACTGCAGCACCAGCTTTAAGAGTTCCATATCCCTCAGTGGATCCCTGTACATCGTCACCAAATGTGACTTTTGGCCCTTTTTCAGGCCTGAGATCACTCAGCATTTCTTTACAACCTGTCATGTGCCCTGAGCAGCCACTGTCCAAGTACCAAACCTGGGAAGGTTGTTTTTCCTGCAGAGTGATAATAGAAATATTAGTCATTTTTAGGGGAACTCATCACAGAGATGAGTTCTCCTACTTCATCAACATTTGTTGATGGACTTATAATATCCACACTAATATTCCCAATTTGAATGGTGTCAGCTTGGATACCATTTTTATTGACTGAGATGTTTCCAACACTGCTTGTAACAGCTGTGAGAGAACCATCAGAGTCAACAGGCCTCATGTCCTCAGGTTCAGGATAGTCTTTGGCCAGATGTGTCTTCTTCCCACATTTATAACATTTTCTCTTTTTAGTATTTTTGGAAGAAGAACTTTCAGAAACACATTCTGAGTTATTTTTGTTGATTCTTTTAGCAGGTTTAGCAACTTTATTACTATTTGATGAATCAACAGCTTGAGTGGAGGATTCAAAAGTCACAGCTTTGTTTGTCTCTTCTTTCCTCCTTTTAGGAGGACAAATGTCAAAGACAGGAAGCTTAATTGGCTTTTGAACTTCCACAGGTTTGGGGAACTTATTCCCATGTTTCTCAGGTTGAGCAGTGGCTTTGCCTTTGTCACTACTGAGACGTGATTTATGCTGCCTATCAACATAATCATTGTTTCTGGTTTTGAAAAACTTATTTTCATGTAAAACCAGTTTACCACTATGATTAGTAAACTTATTAGAAATCACAGCAGGTTTGCTTTCAACATGAGACTTGCCCTTATTGAAAACAGACTACTTAACTTTTGAAAACTTGTTTTCAAAATGTTTAGCATCAAAAGGATTATTATGTCTTTTACCATCAGCTTTGGACACAGAACCTGTTTTGTCAACAGGTTTAGTATCCACAGTTGTAGTTTGGACATGTTTTCCTTTCTTTTGCTTGTGTGAATCAGCAGAGCACTTAGCAGGCTGTATTGATGGAGAACATATTCCAACACCAGCTTTTGAGCTAGGTTCACACGAGCTGTCAGTATTTTGAGGCCTGACAAACCTGTTTGTTGAAATTAATTTACCATTCACCTTTTGAACAAAAGTGTTTGGAAGCTCACCAAGAGTGGATAAATCTTCTTTCAGATTATTAATCTCAACAATGGAAGCTGTTGTATCAAGATCCCCTCCAAGATAGGCTTGAATTTGTGCAGGGATCTGTTGACTTATACAATGGCTGACTTTTTGTGCAGATTGGCACCAAGAGTCAACTATCTTTTGAAGCTTAGCATGCTTTATATCTGTTTCTCTCTTTTCTTCCAGTAAAATAGAGTTGATGTGTTTTAATTCATCAAGCTCAATTTCCAACTTATGGAAACTGTCCAGTTTACTGGATTTTGTTTTAAGATCAGTTTTAAGCTTGGAGATTTCAGATGATAAAGCATCATGCTTCTCAACAGCAGCTTTCAAATCAACTAGCATATATTCAAACATCTTAATCTTTTCTTCAGAACTGTAAGCCATAAAATTTTGTACCTTATACATCATTGTAGGATTCCAGTTCTCTAAGCTGCTGAAAGCTTCAGCTTCAGCCATATCCTGTTTGAAACTGCTTGTTGATGGGACATCAGTGTTGGCCATCAGACATTGATTGTCTTCTTCATCAGATGATGAATCAGATTCCTCCCAATCACAAGTCTCTGCCATAAGTCCTTTTGGCGGTTGGAACCCACTGAGTTTTCCAATTTCCTCAGCTTAGCCATGGCCATAAGGTACTTAACCCTATAACCATCATCCTTGTTTGTCTTGTATGGTTTGGATGACTGACCAACAACTTTTGACACACAGTCAGCAGCTATATGGCCAGTTTTGCCACATTTAAAGCACTCAGCCTTGGATTTATCAAATGCCTTCTTTTTGCCAGCACCTGAACTTCCTTGCAGCTTGTTTCTTCCAAACCTTTTCTTGTTGAACCTTTTGACAAGCATAGCTATCATTTGCTCATCATCCTGTTCAGCAAAATCTGCATTATCTTCCTCATCTGACACCTTCTCCTTGTCATCATCCTGTTGATCAGGTTGAGTGAACATATCACTCACCTGACTCACAGACTGTCTCACATTAGCCACAAAGGCTGCACCTCTTTTAGACATCTCCAAGGCATTTCTCTTCTGTTGCCTTGACTGTTCATCATTTAGTAAAGATCCATACAAGTTGACAAGATCCATACTTCTGATTGTTCCTGAATTTCTTAAAATTGTTGAAAAGTAATTCCATTCTTCAGGGAAGATGTCTAAAAACTTGTTCACCAGAGTAAGGCTGTCCTTAGTGATCCCAACAGCTTTGAGATCATTCACAAGAGCAGTAAACCTGGTGTAGGTTTCTGTGAGAGTCTCCTTTGGTTTTGCAAAGAAGAGTTCATACTGTCTAACAAGATTGTTAATCCTGTTATCCAGTGTGATTGTGGGTCCATCATAGACGGTACACAAAGTATCCCACATCTCCTTGGCAGTCTTCATCTTCTCAACCTGTTTGAACACATCATCAGGCAAGGAGATGACCAGATTGTTTCTGGCCTTTGCATCAAGAGCCACCAATCTTTTATCTTCATCAGACCATTGAGCTTTTGCTTTCTCAAATGTTCTGATCTCAGGAGCTGCTCCTTCAACAACAGGAGTTATTGTTGTAACAGAGGTTGGCACATAAGGACCCTCCATTACAATTTCTGGTAGTTGTACATCCAGATTCTCTAGTTAGAGCATCATTCTGCACTTCCAACCAGAAAAGTTCTGATGATTGAACTTTGGAGGTTTGCCCATTGAGCCATTGTCATAGTATGAGGAATTTGCAGCACTGTTGTCCATGGAAACTTGGGAGAATAGGAGATCTAGAATGACACACACTCTAAAGTGCTCTGATACCAGTTGTAGGTCCCGAGAGGTTCCCAAAGTATATAGCTTTAAGCTGTAGAGGGGGTGAATACAGCTATTTAAAAACTACACACTATTTTCTCAATGTTTGTATGTATTATCAACAAATTGTTAATTACAAACAAGTTTGAATGCGGAAAGGTTCAAGCTGAGATGACAGATACAACAATATGTTCACTAGTCTAAGACAGACTCAAACTAGATTACAATGAATACACTCACTAATAAGCACTCAGTGTGTTTACAAGACTTAGAGGGACAGCTTATGTAGAACAGCTTAGACACAAAGAAACTGTATTACACAAGCAGGCTTGCATGCATGAAAAACACACTTGCACGTTCACTCTTAGCTTCAGCACTTAGCTTTTTGGCTTGTTTCTTTCTGACCTTAGAAGCTTCCTTTTATACTCAATCAGAGGATCTAATAGAAACTTCTTCATTGGACGGAATGAAAAAGGAGAAGTCTTGTTTGAAAAGACAACATAACTTTTCTGCACTTTTCTGAAAAGCAGACTTGTCTTCACATGTGCAGAACTTTTGTCTTTTCACTTTGTCTACTGTTGCATTGCCTTTAACCAAATAAGGAATGTCAACTTTGCGTCTTTCTTCCTTGTAAAGGCTTATTTTGATATAAGAAAAAGGTCTGTCACCCTTTTTCAAATAACCTTTTGTCTTCATGTTACAGAACAGCGTGGGCAGGCTGAGCAGTTCTGTTTTCCACTTTTGTCTTCGACTTTGTAAACTGATCTTGTAGCCAAAGACAATACATGATGACTTGGAAACATATTCCATAAAGTGTTTAGCCTGTTCACAAAGAACGGGTTCTGTTCACAAAGAACAGAACACTTGAAAAATGCCCAAGCTGCTCAACAGTGTAGAGCAGCGTAGACAGTTTATGTCCAGCCTGTTCAGCAGACAGAGCAGCTTGGACAAACTGTCTTAGTTGCAACACATAGAACAGCTTTGGACTGATATTGCAAATCATTTTCAGGTTTCAATAAGGCATATAACAGGCCTTAAATTTAACCTTCAAATGCATCAACAGGTTTGATTAGTAATCTCCCCCTCAGATGTAGAACAGGTTTGACTGAGGCCTTTTTGTGCCTAACAGAAACATACTATACATGAAAACTGATGCTTACAGATGCTCAACCTATGAATGAGCATCTTTGAAGTAGACAGAGTTATTCATTTATATATTCTAAATAGCTTTTTGAGCAGCTGTCGAGAAGGTCAAAAATAAATCAAGCAATCATTCACGGTTTCTACAAACCGAGGTAGCAAAACTCTTCTAACCTCATGTTTTTGTTATTTAGTTAGTATTGAGTTGATGTAATTGAAAAATCAATAACAAACTAAAAGTAAAACGAGTTAAAAAAACAAACCTAGAAACTAAGTTTGGTAGGCGACAGTGATGGTTCTGGTTCGGTGGCCAGCGCCGCCGCACCTGCGGCCGTTCCTGGTCAACGGTGGTTGTGGTAGCCGAGAGGGAGAAAGGTGTAGGTGAGGTGAGTGTCGAGGGAGTGAGGCTGAGCGATGGTGGCGGCACAGTGCGTGGCAGCGACGGCTTTAGGGTTTAGGCCGCTGTCGATTGGTTGTGAAAGTGACAGGGAGACGAGCGAGCGAGGGAGGCAGAGTGGCGAGAGGGAGATGGAGGAGATGGTGGTGGTGTTGGTGCGCCGGTGAGTGGTAGTGGCAGCGGTCGTCGGCCAGAGGTGTAGAGACAGAGAGCAGAGGGTATAGCGAGAAAGGAGAGTGAGAGGGGGTGATCGTGTGTTTGTGTGTGCGTAGTGTGTGCCGAGAAAACCGGGGAGAAGAAAAAGAAAAGGAATTGATAACGTGTAGAGAATGAGGATTGAATAGTTCTATTCTGTTGCCAGGTGACGCGTCAATTTGAAAGAAGCCTTATGTTCTTTTTAGTATATAGAAGATAGAAGGGTTTTTATAATAATGTAATAATAATCATGCATTTTCTATGGTCCTTATTTATTTGAATATATATTTTTGTGTTTTATTTATCAAATTAATCCTTATTATGTTAATTATTATTTCATGTGTTGTGTTTAAATTTTTGAGTAACGTTTGTTCTTTAAAATCAAATGGTATTTCGTTGCAATGTCTCTACTTGATTAGTTTTTTCACTCCATTCGTATATTTTGAATACATGTCGAAAGTATATCAAAGTTTTAATCGCGCTCGAACATTAGAATTTAGGTAAGCTCGAGCTCAAGTCATATTTCGAGCTTTCAAGCTTTATGGTACTTCACTTGATTCAGCTCGATTACATGCACCTCTATCTGTGCATCACTCACTTTTTATCCACATACACAAAACTCATGAAAAGAACATTACTGGCCATGCAATCAAAATTGTGGTTTTATTTTTTCTTTAAGAACAGGCTATCTAATGCTAAAGTAATTTCTGGTTTATTTTGCTCACTTATATCACTTTATGATTAGATTTGACTATTTATTTGAGTCATTTACAATAAAACATAATGGTTTATGCAACACCCCGTTTCTGAAATTTAATTTGATATTCAAAATTTAAGAAATTATGTATCTTGATTATTATATGGATTTATGTCATTGGTAGTAAATTAGAAAGTACATTGTTTTAACCTATGAAATTTATTATATGGATAAAAGTAAGTTGTGCCCAATTTATGAATTTAAAAACTTTATTTAATAGAAAGAAAAAGTGTAGGTGTGGAAATTGTCAAATGCTGAAAGTGGTAGAAGACTAGTATATTTGTGAATTTAGAATAGTTGGGTGCCATTTTCATCTTCACCAAGACATACGGCAACTTATGCTCTCAATTAAAATTCAAGAAATCCTTCATGAATTCTTGTTGCACGTGACCAAGACAGTGGTTTGTGATGATAATCTGATAAGCTTCAATTCGATGTAAGTTTTGTGTTTTGAGAAGATTTGGGTTAGGGTTCATAACTCATATGAATATTAGTTAAAGTAATGGTAAAATTGGTGTTTGTAACAGATTTATAACCCTTTGATGAATCCAAATCAAAAACAAATCTGAGTTTGTGGAGAAATTCAAACAAAAATGTATGCATTTATGAATTGGATTGTGTTTTATGTTCATATGAACATTAGAATTGTTTGGGTTGATTTGGTATGTTTTGGGTTGTAAAAATAGTTAGAAGTGAGTTATAAATAGTGTTTAAAAGTGTACAAATCATTTTTGTGAGGTGTGTCGAAGTTATGATTAAATTTTTTGGTAAAAATTGTGATTTTCAAACTAAAATGGACCTGCATGTGTTGATTCGGCGAGTCGGGATGTTGACTCAGTGAGTCAAGTGATTCTGATAAGTGATCAAATGATTTTTTGGTCGACTTGGTGAGTCATTTTGGTGACTCGAAGAGTCGTTTTGGTTTTTCAAACCCCTTGGTTTTAATGTTGGTGACTCGACGGGTGAAACCTGCATTGCACTGTTTTGTTTCGTTTGAGCTCATTTTAACTCCGTTTTTAGCACCGTTTTATATGGTTTCGTATTTCAATCCTTTATCTATCTATGAAAGAGTTTAATTGAATTTGAGATATTACAAATGGGTTTATCAAACCCCTTAATTTAACATCGTTTTGATGAGGTTTCGTCGGATATTTCGTGGCAGATTGCATATAGAAGCACTATATCAGAGTACTCTCTAATTGTTTATCTAATCATTGTGCTTCTATAGGTTAATTGCTTCATTGATAGTTATTTCATCATTAATATATATATATATATATATATATATATATATATATATATATATATATATATATATATATATATATATATATATATATCATATGTGAATGGATGGATAATTTGATTATGTGAATGTGGACTCGATTGTGGATTTAGGAGAGACAATAGGCAGGTTCTCTCGACTTCGTGGCGAGAGTTCCAGATCGTCCCAGAAATGAGAAATTGTGATCACAATTTGATATGTGGGTCATGTGGACTACGTTTCCTTAAATTGGAGCCGAGGCGGGGCCAATTTATGACCATGTGGACTGATTCCCCTTAAGTGGGGTCGAGGTGAGGTCAAATTATGGAACCTTGTAGGCTGAGTTTCCTTAAATAGAGGCCGAGACGTGATCCTTGTGTGTTTTGTAATAAGTGATTGCCTAAATTGTTACATATTTACATATATATACTTTAAGAAAATTGCATACTTTGAGTTTCTAGCAATTTTTGGGAACTCACTAAGCTCTAGTAGATTATTGTTTTTAGTTGCAATTATTTTCTCAGGATTAGATAAGGGAAAGAAGGTGGTTGAATCATCAAATAAATAAAAACTAGTTTATGACCCACGTATTACGTGAGCATTTTTTATTAAATTTATTTATATAAAATGTATATGAGTAAAAATAAAAACATACAAAAATAATAATTGGTTTTATTTTTTATTATTTACAGATTAAAAAATAGAGTATATTTATCTTTTTTAAAAATATTAAATTGTATTTATCTTTTATTTTTATAAGTTGTAATTATCTTTTTGGTGAACGTAGAGGTGACACGTGACATTTGATGTTTTCCTTTATTATACATAATAATAATAATTTCCACAACTAATTCAAAGTATTACATTTGGATTAATTATGATTATTATGGATAATAATAATAGATATTTATTTTAGGTAAACATTATTTTTAAATGTTACAAAATTTAATTTATTACTAATTAATTAAAGAAAAAAATAAAGTCAAAATTTAATGCAATTAAGTTAAGGTGTTAAATTTGGAAAAGATGTGAAAAAATAATTTTTTTTTGTATTGTAGAAGTGACATGTGACATGAATTGTTTTGTTTTATTATAATATATAGACTAATCAACCCATGTATTACATGGGTTGATTTAGAAAATACATATTTTTTTATATTTAAATAAATTATTATAATATATAATTAAAATAAAAAAATTGAAAGCTGGTTAAATTAAAGATAAAAAATACTTAGTTGTTTGATATTAATTAAAAAATATTATTATATTGTATTATTAAAAACAGATAATATGTGTTTCCAAAAAATGTTTCTTTTATTTTTATTAACTTCAAATATGAAATATCAATGTAAGAAACAAAAACCTTCAATTATGTGAATGTGTATATATTTTGAAAATGATAAAATATAAAAATGGAATATCTGAAAATCAACAATCAAAATTTATCATATTCACAATTGAAGCTTTATCAATTAAATTTTAAATCTTGTTAGCAAAATAATTAACAAATTTTTTTTACTTTATTTACTACACTTCTACATTTAAATTCAAAAATTTTAATTTTAATTTAACTATGATCATTAAGGATAATAATGACATATATTTATTTTAGGTAAATATTAATTCATTAATGAAAAAATTAAAATCAAATTTTAATGTAATTAAGGTAATGTAGTAAATTTGGAAAATGAATTAAAAAAATGGCATAGGTATAATTATTGATTTTAATTAAGGGTATAAGAGACATTTCATAAATAATTATGAGTTGTCATTAATCTGGACCATTGATTTCTTTCCATCCAATGGTCCAGGATCTCCAAGTGGTTTTCTTATTATATATAGTATAGATATGATTTTGAGACTAAGAAGTAAAGAAGATATTTTGTTGTTGGTAAGTACTCCATAAAGGAGTTGGTTAAACTTTATTTTAGGCATGTATTCGTTATGTAACCTCATGGAGATTACATTTGAATGTAGTATTGAAGTTTAATTAGAAATTATGATAATCATGTTTGTTATGTACAGTTTTGGATTTGTGGATTGGTAGTGTATCCCATGAAATTTAATGAGGTGTTTATATAAAAATGTTATCTGTTAAAAAGTGTATAAGGTATTACAGTTCAAAATTTTATTTACCAAACACTTACACTTTTAAATTTATTTATTAAATGATGGTATTTTTTAAATATAATCATTTATTTTTTTTATCTCTTTTCATTTTTTTCAACTTTTTTTATTTTAATAAGTCTAAATAACACAATTGGTCTCTAAAATGATTTAATATGATCATTTTTTAGTATATCAATTTCATTATTTTTAATTCTTTTCACTTTTGATCAATTTGTTATTAAAACTTCTTTCATAGTATGTACATATTTATATATTTAATCTTATATAATGGAGCCCTAAAATTATTTAAAGTATTTTAATAAGAATAACAACATATCATTATATTTATGTATTTTGTTAAACTAAAAATGATATATTTCGTTGATACCTCAAACTTGCATATTTCGTTTATTTAAAAATAAATCTAAACATATCAACTTCAAAAAATAATTAAATCAAACGTTATATTTCTTTATCAGATTTAAAATACATTATAACCTTTTAATTCACACACACATATATACACAACGTTATTATTAAAAAAAATCTATTTTTTATAAATCTATATTCAAATCTAACGTTATTTTTTATAAATTTATAAAAAAAATTCTCTTTTTCTTTTATATATCAAATAAAAATCGCTTTCTATATTTACATAACTTTATTTTTAAATTCTTCTGCATTTTTACGAATCTGGACGTCAATTTTTTTATATAAATCTACTCCAAAAGTTCTATAAATCTTTTGAAATCCTATTAATTTTATATTTTCATATATTATAACTTTCTAAATTTATAAAATTGTTAAAGCATTTACAAGTAATTAAATTATATTCTTAAAGGTAGAAGAATAAAAAAAAACATCTTCTACAAATCTTATTTCTTTAAAAATATAAATTTAATTTTTTAATGAATATCTACAATTTTTTGGTTTAACAAAATATATAAACCTATCATAATATGTCATACATGCACTCGGGTACACAAACATACATTAAGTTCAATCGAGATATATTAATATTAACGAAATATAAAATGTTTTAAATGTTTTGATTTAATTATTTTGTTAAGTTGATACATTATATTTAATTCTTAATTTTAGCCTAAAAATATAATTTTTAGTTAAACAAAATATCTATAAATATAATAATACTACTAATATATTATTATTAAAACACTTAAATCATATTATGGAGCAATTTTACATATATCTATGTGTGTGTGTTTGTTTATTTATATATCTATATAAAGTGCAACAAAGTAAAAATAATAAAAGTGATAAAGAATGAAACGAAATAAAAAAGAACTGACATTTATCAAATTATATAATTTTAAGGATCAACTGTGTAATTTAAATTTTTTAAATATAGAAGTTAAAAATAAAAATTAAAGATGAAAAGAGAAAAGGAATAATAAATGGCCAATTTAAAAAAATATCATCATTTGATTAATAAAGTTAAAAGTACAAGTGTTTAAGAAATAAACTTTTAGTCCTTTGATTTGGTCCCAGTGGTTTGGTGAAAATTACGGATTTTGTCCCTAAACTTCATTTATTACACTAGCAGTCCCTATTTTGAAGTTTTGTTACGGATTTGCTCCTTTAATTGTTTGACTTTTCTAAACTTGTCAAAAATGACCAATTTGTCCTTTTACTAATTATAGTTTTAGTCCCTGTAGTTTTCCGATCAAATGCATTTAAGATCCTATGTAAAAACTTTAGTTTTTAATTTACTTTGAGTTTTATTTAAAATTATATCAAGCAATTATTATAAAAAAATTATTATTTTTATAATATAAACATGTTTAACTTTTTTAAATTTCTCTTTTATTGTATTTTTTTTATAAAATAAATATTTATATGTTTTATGTTTCATGTTATGTATCAAAATTATTTTATATAATAATTTAACAAACATGGTAATATTTTATATGTTGGATGCCCTTGAAATATTCATAATAAATTTTCAAAAGAATTAAAGTTTCAAATGATTCAAAATGAAGAAAGTTTTGTTCCTGATGAAATTTATAATATCTATTTTATATTTTTATTTTTATTAAAATCAAATTTAACCGCATAAAAATACATAACATTATTAAACAATTTAAAATTTTCTAAAATTTTTAAAATCTTAAATCAAAATAAACTTCATAATAACCTATATTCCTATCAATATCTAGTAAAACAAATAAGATTACATGTAACTGATAGAATTGGTTATGTAATACTTTCAAACCATTATATCACCATATTAATGCTATGTGTTATATGTACTTAAATTTGATTTTAATAAAATATTGAAAGATAACATAAATTTCAAAGATTTCTCTGAGAAACAAAGTTTAATGCTTTTGAAAATTGTTAAAAATATTTCAAGGGTATCCAACATTTGAAATATTATCATCTTTGTTAATTAAATATATAAATAATATATAAAATAATTATGATACGTAACATGAAAATAAAACATGTAATAGATATTTTATAAAAAGAAAACCATATAATAAAAGAAAAAAGTTTAAAAAAAAAGTTAAACATAATACTTTAAAAACAGAATATACTAAAAATACTAAAACAATCACATAAAATAATAAATGTTTGATATAATTAAATAAAATAAAAATAAAAGTAAAAATAAAATAAAAAATAGGGACCTTAAGTGAAATTTGATGGAAAACTACAGGGACTAAAACTGTAGTTGGTAAAAGGAAAAATGGTCATTTTTAAAATGTTTAGGGTAAATTACAATTTTCGTCCCTGTGGTTATATCAAAATTATGGATACCGTCCTTTTCACGGTAAAATTGCAATTACAGTACTTATAGTTGAAGTTTTGTTATGCTTTTGGTCCTTTTCATCAATAATTTTTTAAAAATAACGATTTTACCCTTTTATTTTATTCACTATAAGAGATCTGTATAAATGAATGTCCACATCTATTCCATCTTTGTCTGTATGAAGCTGCTTGTGATGATCCATAGGAGTACTTGCAGCTTTGGTATCTTGGTACCCAAACTTTTCCAGTATGTCTTTAACATACTTTGATTGACTTATGAAGAGACCAGTGGGCTTCTGCTTGACCTGCAATCCTAGAAAGAAAGTGAGTTCTCCCATTGAACTCATTTGAAACTTTTTGTGCATTAATGCTTCAAACTCTTTGCACAAACAATCATTTGTTGAGCCAAAGATGATGTCATCAACATAGATTTGTACAAGCAGAATCTCAGCTTTGATGGACTTTGTGAAAAGTGTTTTGTCCAGAGTGCCTCTCTTGAACCCATTCTGTAGAAGGTATGATGACAGAGTGTCATACCATGCTCTAGGGGCTTGATGGAGACCATAGAGAGCCTTGTCTAACTTGTAGACCCTGTCTGGATGCTTGTAGTCCTCAAAACCAGGAGGTTGACATACATAGACCTCCTCTTCAATTGTCCCATATAGAAAAGCAGACTTCACATCCATTTGATACACTTTAAAACCTTTAAAGCTTGCATAGGCCAAAAATAGTCTGATGGCTTCAATTCTTGCCACTGGAGCAAATACATCATCATAATCTATGCCTTCTTCTTGAGTGTACCCTTGTGCTACTAGCCTTGCTTTATTCTTGATGACTATCCCTCTCTCATCTTTCTTGTTTCTGAACACCCATCTTGTACCAATTGCTCTCTTTCCTTTAGGAAGATCAACCAGAGTCCAGACATTTTGAATTTTGAATTGTAGCAGCTCTTCCTGCATTGCTTCAATCCAGGATGAATCTTTCAATGCTTCTGATGCCTTTTTAGGTTCTAGTTGAGACATGAAACAGGCATGTTCAAAAGCAGCTAGACTGAATTCAGGAACTGTTTGTTCAGCAGCAGCAGTCTCATTGTGAACCATTTTCCTTGTTTGTACAGGTGTACTTGGATCACTCAGTATTTGATTGAGAGGATGATACTTGTGAACTCTGAGTGTAGGCTCTTTTTCTGTCTGAAAAGAGGATCCAAGATTTGTATCATCTCCATCAGGACCGGTGGATGGTTCAGCTTCTGGAACAGCTTGACTTGAATCTGAGACTGTTTCCATTTGTGTTGGAGCTGTTCTCTCAGGACTTGGGAGTGGCACTTCAGTGTCTGGATTTGTATCATGTTGAGTATTTAGAACCCCTGGTGGGTCACATGACAGAAGTGGTATAGTGGTGTATTCATCCCAATTGGTTGAATCTGCAGCAGGTTGAAACTTTGTGCCAACAGCTTGAGAATTTGTATTGACAGCATGAGAATTTGTGTTGACAGCTTCAATCCTGTTTGCATCAGCTTCTGCAGTATACTCAACAAAGCTCAGAGAATTTGTTAGTGAATCTAAATCGAACAACCAATCAAGACCAATGCCTTTGACATTTGTAGTATTTTCATTAAATTCAATATTGGCACTTTCTTCAATGGTTTTAGACACACTGTTATATACTCTATAGGCTTTGCTTTGATGTGAGTATCCTACAAAGAATCCTTCTTCAGCCTTACTCTCAAACTTCCCTAAGTGAGTCTTAGTGTGAAGAATGGTGCATGAACAACCAAATGACTTGAAAAAGGCTATTAAGGGTTTTCTATTATGGAATAACTCATAAGGAGTTTTCCCTTGTGATTGAACAACCTGAACCCTATTCAGAACATAACAGGTTGTATTAACAGCTTCTGCCCAGAAAGTCATTGGCAGTTTTGAATCAGCTAACATTGTTCTAGCAGCCTCAATTAGTGTTCTGTTCTTTCTTTCAGCTACACCATTTTGTTGTGGTGTTCTTGGTGCACTATATTGTCTAGCAATACCTTTGGACTCACAAAAACTGTTTAGAATGTGATTTTTAAATTCAGTTCCATTCTCTGATCTTATCACCTTAACTTTTGAGTTGGATTGGTTTTCTATCTTAAGAATAAATGACTTAACTAGCTCAGCAGTTTCATCTTTAGACCTAAGAAAGTAAACCCAAGTAAATCTGGTGAAATCATCAACAATAACTAAACAGTAAGCCCTTTTATTCAAACTCAAAACAGATGTTGGACCAAATAGATCCATATGAATTAGCTGAAGAGCAGAGGAGATTGAATTTACTTCTTTGGCCTTATGAGAAGTTTTGTGTTGCTTGCCTTTAAGACATGCTACACAATGATCATCACATATGAACTCCTTTTGTGGTAAACCTCTTACCAGATTCTTTTTGACTAAAACGTTCATGGACTTGAAGTTCATGTGACACATCCTTTTATGCCAAAGAGCAGACTCATTGGATGATGCTTTGGATATCAAACAGCTTAAAGTATTTGATTTGGATAGAAGATCTGTGTCCAAACAGTAGACATTGTCCTTTCTTGGTGTTCTTAGTAAAACAAGATTTTCAGGAATTTTGAAATCTTTTGAAAGGACAATGCACTCAGAATCTGTAAACAAAACGATGTTTTGTTTGTCACAAATTTGAGAGACACTTAATAAATTATATTTAAGCTGTTCAACATACAAAACATCATTGAAAATCATGTTGCCTGCATTAACAGTACCTTTACCTGTAACCTTACCTCCTTTTGAGTTGCCTCCAAATGCAACAAATCCTCCATCAAAGCCTTTGAAATTTGACAAGCACTCAAAATTGCCTGTCATGTGCCTAGAGCATCCACTGTCCAAATGCCATCTTGTTTTATGAGGTGACCTATGGTTGCCCTGCACAAATAAAAGCTTAGTTAGTAGAGGAGTAAACCCAAACCAAATTGGTTTTGGGTTGGCCTTGTGCATTGACATAACTAAATACTGTTTTTGACTTCTTATATTTAGTGAGATCCACTGATGGAGTCTTAGGAGAGTATTTAGTGATTATATGAGGTATCCAGGTATTTTGATCATCTTTTCTTTTAACAGTCTCAGATGATTCAATAACAGTTCCAGATTGATGCTTAGCAGTCTGATCCGTGTTTGTAGTGCCAACAGCTTCAGAATTTGCACTAACAGCTTCAGAATTTGGCTTAGCAGTCTGATCTTTTGTATCAGCAGTTTGATCTGAAGATTTGTCTTTGACACACCATATTTGTTTAAAACTTAATTTAGGTTTTACCAAAACTTGTTTTTGGTGTGTGGACTGTTTTTTATTAACTTTTGAAAACCTGTGATCAACTGTTTTCTTTGGAACTGTTGTAGCAGAAGGTTTGACCTTTGAATTTTTTACATGAGTAGGACTTGATTTTTTTATGAATCACAGTCTGTTTTGCAACAGCTGGTTTATAAAAACAATCCTTGACCAAGTGATTCTTTCTTCTACAGTGAAAACACCTTTCGACTGTTTGAATTGGAGAACCAGATTTATTTGACAATTTCTGGTTCTTGTTCCTCTGATTTCCCCTTACCTGCAGTTGTTTGGGAAACTTTTGGACACCATGCTTTTGGCATGTGCAGACTGGAACATTTTTACCCCTTTTATTATTCTTTGAAGAAGATGCAGTGTTACAGTTAGAATGTACAGAAACTTGTGGAGTAGCATTGCATACACTCATCTTCTCTTTTCCTTTATTACTGGGGGCTTGGATTTCTATAGGTGCACTCATTGTTTTGTGTTCTTTCTCAACTGCTGTGCACTCACAGTCTCTATTTTGAATCTGATCTTCTTTAGATTCAGGACTGTTATCAAGGATAGGATCTACACTAGTCATAGACTCATCTAATGGTTCATTGACAAGCCTGTCAGCCACTTCACTCATTGGATGGATGGATTTCGTTGTTGTATGGAGGTGGAGTAGCTCTGTATCCTATGATTGTTGACTTTGAGATCTGCATTTTCTGGCAAAGTGACCAAGCTTATTGCATTTATAACACTCAACTTTTGACTTATCAAAAACTGGTTTGCCTTCTGTTCTGGCTTGAAAGTTGGTCCTGCCAGTTCTTTTAAGAAACCTTTTGGCCCTCAGGGTCAGCATTGCATGTTGCCACTTCAGATCCATCTCTTCAAGATCATCTGGATGAATCTGTTCTAGATCTTCAGCATTTAGTGCAAACAATCCATCATTGGCAACAAAAGCCTCATAGTGGGCCTCAGTAGAATTTCCATCACCACCTGAAAAGGAATCACTGCAATTAGATTTTCTGATGACATAAGTGCAGTATTGTGATTATAAGAGAGAGATTTCTTTTTAGCATCAATCTCAGTTTCAAACACTCTCAGACTGTTGTACAGACCATCTAGTTCTATTTCATTAAGAGTGTCCTTAGTTCTCCATTGAGCAGCATAAACTGTCCATTCTTCTCCAAGAGATCTGAGAAACTTTCTGTTAACCTCATCTTGATCCAGGCTGACTTTTGCACTTTCCAGTTCACTTATCAGTTTGTTGAACCTGTCAAAGATTTGAGTAAGGTTTTCATTCTTGCCACCAGAAAAGTTCTCATACTGCTGTTTTAAAAGATCTTTTTGATTTCTCTTGGTACTGGCATTCCCAGCAAATCTTTTCTCTAAAGCATTCCAAAGAGAATGAGCAGTATAAAACTTTTTGAACTGATGTTGATAAGCATTAGGAATGGCTATTTGTAGAAGTGTAAGAGCTTTCACTTCATTCATTCTAGCCTTTCTTTCAAGTTCAGTTTTTGGAGGAGTTTTGATGGGTTTTCCCTCATCATCAAGTACTGGATCAACGACAGGAGGAAATTCAACAGCTTCCCATATGGCATAATCAATAAATTGAATATGCTGTTGAATCCTGAGTTTCCACATCTCAAACTCAGTGGGCTTGAGCATAGGCACTTTGAGTCCTTGCACAGATCCACTGTTGCTATTATCAAATTCCATTGCAAAAGATTAAAAATTTAAAAGAAAGCTTTCGACTTTGAAAAACAAAGAACGACCTGTCTCTGATACCACTTGTCAGGATCTTAACTTAACTAACCAAGACTAACTGATTTGAATTTATCAGAGTATAAATCAATAATCTTGCTTTGAATCAAAGTTTAATTAAGAAGTTTGCGGAGTAACACTTAATTATTTTAACAAAAGCTTTCAGAATCAATATCAAGTAAACAAAAGTAATAATCAAAATTGCTTGTATTGCTGACTTCAATTATTACAATCACCTCTAATCTGTTTGATTAGACGAAGAACACAAACTGTTCTTAGGGTTTCACAACCTTAGAGGCTTATGAAAACTCAAACAAAAAGCAATTACAATCTTGAATATGCAGAAAAAACTTATACAATAGAAAGATCTATTCTATGTATTTATATTGCTTCTTGATTTGTTTCCTTGAAGGATTCTGACTTCTCTGATAAAAGATATGCTGGAATCTTCGTGTAGATATCTTTTCCTGAATATCAGCACTTTCTATTTGTAAATCTGTTGAGCAGCTTGAATCACTTGACAGCTTGAACAGAGCAGTTTGAGTTGATTTACTCTGCCAGCTTGAACTTTTGCACTAGCAGCTCGAGATTCTTCAACTAACAGCATGAACTTTGTACTTACATAAAAATTCTACTAACAGTATGAGAAGTCTAACTAACAGCTTTAACAACTTAGATTATTTCCCAACATATTGTTGCTATTTATTGTTATTAATATTATTATTATTATTATTATTGTTCTAACATATAAATTTTAAATTTATATTGAAGTATTTATTTATTTTATTACTTTTTATTTATAAATATTTTTAACTATTAATACATTTAATTTATTTATCTTTTGTCTCTACTTTATATTGTTTTATATAATTACTTATAAATTTAGTTTAACTTTTGTCCAAATTTATGCATATATATATATATATATATATATATATATATATATATATATATATATATATATATATATATATATATATATATATATATATATATATATACATATATATATTAATTTATATATGTATAAATTTCTTTATCTTACCCTAAAATATATAAATTAATACATATATGTATAAATTTGGAAAAAATTTAGACTAAATTTATAATTATTTATATAAAGTAATATAAAGTAGAGACAAAAGATAAATAAATTAAATGTATAAATAGTTAAAAAAAATTATAAATAAAAAGTAACAAAATAAATAAATATCTTTTTAAAAAATAAATATATAAATACTTTAATATATATTTAAAATTTATATGTAAGAACAATAATAATAATATTAATAACAATAAATAGCAACAATACAATAAATTAAACTTATTCAGATACAAGTTATTTTCAATTATTATTAATTAGTTATCTAAATACTTAAGCTATAACAAAATAATAATAATAACAATAGTAATGTCAAAAAAATGAAAATAAAACATATTAAATTATTTATTACTTCGGTTAAATTTTAATAGTAATAATAATACAATATATAAATAAATAATTAAAAAAGAATAAATCATTAAGAAAATGAAATATAAAAGAAATATTTTGCTTAGGGACCAATAGTGAAATAAAATAAAAGGGTAAAATCGTCATTTTTAAAAAATTATTAGAGAAAGGGACCAAAAGTATAACAAAACTCCAACTATAAGTACTATAATTGTAATTTTACCATGAAAAGGACGGTATCCATAATTTCGATATAACCACAGGGACGAAAATTGTAATTTAATCAAAAGTTTATAAAAATCAAACTATCAAAGGACCAAACCCGCAATAAAACTTCAAAATAGGGACTGCCAGTGTAATAACTAAAGTTTAGGGATAAAATCCATAATTTCCACTAAACCACAGGGACAGAATATGTAGTTTACCCAGACTCTTATATAAAAAAGTTATGCTAACAGAATCAAAAAATTTCTAGATCATGTTGTTACATATTTTTCTTGGGTTAAGTATGAGAAATAGCAACACACTTTACTAAAAGTTCAAAATTATAACGATCTACTTTAATTTTTATCATTTATAACAGTCTATCATGATTATAACAAGATATCTTAAATTTTACCAATTATAACAATCTATTATCTAAATTTTTTAGTTTTAAATTATACCAATTATAGATAATACTCATCACTTTTTCAAATGACATGAAAGATAATTTGACAAAATGTTGATCAGTTATTCCCGTCTAGAGCAATCTATCTATATCTATATCTTATAATAAAAGAAAATGGTTATTGCCACATGACGCTTCCTTAGAGCTCCATTTTATTAATTTTCTCGGATATCTCTTATTTTGGTAACAGATGGCATTTAATTAATTAAATTAAAGTTAATAAATAATCTATATTATTCTATTTACCTAAAATAATTTAAAAATACCTTTTGTATACCGTTAACTTTTTCTAAATATCAAAAACTAAAATTTAAAAAAATACTGATCATAGAATAAATTTTTACGTATAATCCTTGAAATAAAATAAATAATTTAATAAGTTAGAAAATATAAAAATTTAATAAAATAATAATATTTATTTCATACTCGGAAAAAAATTTCTTTTCAAACTTATAAAATTATAAGGTAATATTATCATTTTCAAAACCTTGAACAATGAAAAAAATTAAAAATATAATATAAAGTTCTATTTCCATATCCATATCTATATCTATATATATATATATATATATATATATATATATATATATATATATATATATATATATATATATATATATATATATATATATATATATATATATATATATATATTTATATATCTGTATCTATATTTATATCTTATAATAAAAGAAAATAGTTCTTGCTACATGACGCTCCTTTAAAGCTCCAATATATTGATTTTTTCATCTTTTTTTTCAACAATAAGATAACCTTTATTTTGATAACACGTGCCATTTAATTAATTAAATTAAAATTAATAAATAAACTTTATTATTCGTTTTATCTAAAATAATTCCAAAAAAAAATTTGTGATACACTTTAACTTTTTTTAAATATCAAGAAACTAAAAAATATAGTGATAATAGAATAACTTTTTATGATTAATCTTTGAAATAAAATAAATAATTTTTTAAGTTAGAATATAAAGTTTTAAGAAAATAATAATCTTTTTTTCGTACTCGAAAATAAAATAAATTCTTTTCAAACTTAAAAAAGTATAAGAAAATTATTATCGATTTAAAAACCTTGAACAATGACAAAATATTGTTTAACAAACCTATCTTTAATACTTGAAAATATAAAATAATTTATATTAAACATTTATTATTATTATTATTATCTTTTTAAAAATCTAACTCATGTAATACATGGGTAATAGACTGATACAAATATAAAATATGTATCAAGTTGACAAGGTTTTTTTTATCTTTGTCTTGTTGACATGGGTATTGTTGTTAATCCATCCATCCTGGACAGTCTTCTCTATTATCAGGCTATTAGCATAAAAATAAACTATTTTTAACCGAATAGGATCGTAGCTCAACAGTACCAATGTATTAACATGATTTTCAAGTTTGAAGATCCAACTCTCATAGTAGACAAAAGGTATAAATTAGGAATAGAATATAAAAAGTGTGTGTATTTAGTCTTATAAGAAAAATTCAATATTGAAAAGTACCAACGATAATTAATCGATTAAATCCCTAAACTTTTTTTTAGTATTTAAATCTCTGAACAATGTTTGTCTTATCTAAAAGGGTTAACATTGAAAAAATTCTATCAACTTCCTTCATTTTCGCGATTAAATCCCTACACTTTTTTTCTTATTGTTTAAGTCTTTAAACTATTTTGTTTTATTCAAAAGTGTATATTTGACATGTTTGACCATTAACCAAAAGGTAACCTTAGTATTTTTTTTATTAATGTTTATAAAAAAACTCACCATCTTTTCATATTTTACTGATTAAGTCATTGAACTTTTTTATTTTATCAGTTGTCTTTTCATATATATATATATATATATATATATATATATATATATATATATATATATATATATATATATATATATATATATATATATATATATATATATATATATATAGGTTTTATGGGGCACCTTATGCATCGGGAACCAAATGGGAACCAAAAATGTATTGCTTGTTTACAAAAGATGCATTAAGGGAATTTTGGGAATGCTTAATAATATATTGTTAAATTATAAGATTTAATTTAATATTTATCATTTATTTAGGAAACACGTTTAAATGTCGAAATGCATCACGATTTTGGTGATGCATAATGATGGAACAAAGACGAGGATGAATATGACTGAAATGCATCACGATTTTGGTGATGCATAATGATGGAACAAAGACGATGATGAATATGGTCGAAATGCATCATGTTTGAAATTGAATTGGATGAAGATGCATCGTGTTTGAAGACGAATCCAATAAATTGGATGAAGATGCATCATGTTTGTTTAGATTCGGATAGAATATTTTCTGAATTCAAGCATCTTCCGATTTTGCCCTTCCGCGCGCGAGAAGTTATGCACCCGTGCACCCATTTTCAAATTAATTACCCTTTTTGCCACTACAATCTGAACCATTAAAATTCAAGATCTAACGGTGCATACAGGTTCCCAAAGTGCACAATGCATACATGTGCCCCATAGAACCTAACCCTGTATATATATATATATATATATATATATATATATATATATATATATATATATATATATATATATATATATATATATATATATATATATGGGATCATTGCAGAACCTAAATTTAGTGTAGAACTGTAGAACCAATATCGTCCATAGATTAGAATAATCTAATGGTCTTTATTAAAAGAGTTAAGTTTGGAATTAGTGA
The DNA here is from genome assembly GCA_020465985.1 of Centrapalus pauciflorus. Classification (NCBI taxonomy): domain Eukaryota; kingdom Viridiplantae; phylum Streptophyta; class Magnoliopsida; order Asterales; family Asteraceae; genus Centrapalus; species Centrapalus pauciflorus. The sequence continues at coordinate 395,752 of JAANYP010000239.1, forward strand.
AAAAAAGATTGGTAATAGTGATATTTTAATTCTTGGAGGGGTAAAAAAGGAAAAGATTGGAAATAGCAAAAAGATTGACATTAGCAAAATAAATATATTTTTTCTTTAAATTAAAATAACATTAATATTATTATTTTTTAAATCAAAAAAATTATACCATAAAAACGAGAATTTTATACTCTTTAAAACGAGACCGGTCAAGATATATTTTTTTCGAAAAAATTTTACGTGTTTATTTTTCGTAAAAAAAAATTACCCAGACCACGATGCAATATATCATGGTGAAATAATGAGATCATTCGATATCGAATGAACACTTTAATATCGTATATTTAACGTCAATGCAACACTGCATATACGCTCATTATTAACAGAGCTAAAATAATAGTCACAATTAGTAGTCAAAGTTGGTAGATTTAACGAGAACGGTTATGATATATATTTTTTATTTTTCGTAAAAAAAATTTTACCCAGACCACGATGCAATATATCATGGTGAAATCATGAGATCATTTGATATCGAATGAACACTTTGATATCGTATATTTAACGTCAATGCAACATTGCATATACGTTCATTACTAACAGAGCCAAAATAATAGTCACAATTAGTAGTCAAAGTTGGTGGATTTAACGAGAACAGTTATGATATATATTTTTTTATTTTTCGTAAAAAAAATTTTACCCAGACCACGATGCAATATATCATGGTGAGATCATGAAATCATTCGATATCGAATGAACACTTTGATACCGTATATTTAACGTCGATGCAACACTGCATATACGTTCATTATTAACAGAGATAAATAATAGTCAAAATTAGTAGTCAAAGTTGGTGGATTTAACGAGAACGGTCATGAATATATTTTTTTGAAAAAAAATTTACGTGTTTATTTTTCGTAAAATTTTTTTTACCCATACGACCATTCGATGTCGAATGAACACTTTGATATCGTATATTTAACGTCGATGCAACACTGCATGTCCATTATATATTAAAAGAGTAAAAAAAAAAAGTCAAAGTGGACAGTCAAACTTGGTAGGCTGCTATTAATTCAATGTTAATTGTATAATTACCATCTTATCCCTAGTGTTATATTATAATCTAATGGTTTAGATTGGTTCTATGGTTCTGCATTAAATTAAGGTTCTGCAATGATCCCATATATATATATATATATATATATATATATATATATATAGATTCAGGTTCAAGAAGGTACCTCTCGAAATCAAGTGCACCCGAAGGTACCAACCTTAAAAAACTTTTTTTAAAATTTTTTTCTCATAACCATGTTTAATTTAATGTTATACACATGATATATGAATTTCACATACATTCACACTTTCTGTGTCCTTAAAAATTATGTGAATGCTCAATGCATATTTATGTGAACGGTCATCCATGTGAATGGTCATTTCACACCATGTAAATGGTGTGAATGACCATTCACATGATCTTTTTTTACTATTCACAAGAGTTATGATGTTAATTCTTTTGAAAAAAATTCTTATAATGTTGTCTTATATATGTCTATTCAAAAAAAATATGTGTGAATGATCATTCACATTAGGGTACGCTGGAATCTTATAGGTACGCTGATGAACCTGATTCTACATATATATATATATATATATATATATATATATATATATATATATATATATATATATATATATATATATATATATATATATATATGAAAAGACAACTGATAAAATAAAAAAGTTCAAGGACTTAATCAGTAAAATATAAAAAGATGGTGAGTTTTTTTTTATAAAAATTAATAAAAAAAATACTAAGGTTAAAGTAAATGGTCAAACATGTCAAATATACACTTTTGAATAAAACAAAATAGTTTAAAGACTTAAACAATAAGTAAAAAGTGTAGGGATTTAATCGCGAAAATGAAGGAAGTTGATAGAATTTTTTCAATGTTAACCCTTTTAGATAAGACAAACATTGTTCAGAGATTTAAATACTAAAAAAAAGTTTAGAGATTTAATCGATAAATTATCGTTGGTACTTTTCAATATATATATATATATATATATATATATATATATATATATATATATATATATATATATATATATATATATGTATAGGGTTGGGTTCCGGTAAGAACCCTTGTTACCGTGAGAACGTGAGAACCACTTCAAAATGCACAAATTTGTACATCAAATGCACAAATTTTAAAATTAAAAGTTTTACTTAAAATCATTATTAGTCCTAAATATTAATAAATATCATAATCTAACACTAAAATTATATTCAAAAATTACATTCATTAAATTATAAACTAAATGCACAAATTTGAACATCAAATGCACAAATTTTCTTAAATGCACAATTCGTACATAAAATGGATAAATTATAGCATGAGATGCGTAAATTTTTACATGAAATGCATAAATATATCGAAAACATTTATTTTAGCATCAAATGCACAATTTTATACAGTGGATGCACAATTTTTATAGTGGTTCTCACGTTCTCACGGTAATGAGGGGTTCTCATGTGAACCCAACCCTATATATATATATATATATATATATATATATATATATATATATATATATATATATATATATATATATATATATATATATATATATATATATATATATATAGGGAGGTTCCATTGAGAACTTTTATGCATCTAGGCACAAAAGAACCTCCATTGGCCCTTGGATGAAAAGAATGCGTGTGTTAGATCAAATGGCAAAAGGGTAATTAAATAGAAAGTTGTATGCATCAAGTGCACATAATGAAATTCGCGGAGGGGTAAAACAGGAATTATGCAATCCTTATTTAATTATTACACTTCCAAAATTAACAAAAATAACACAAATTCAAAAAACATCAAAATACATGCATATCGTTCATCTCTTCATGCATATCGTTCATCTCTTCCAAAATTAAATCATGCATATCGTTCATCTATTCCAAAATCAAAATACAAACATGAATCGTTCATACAAACATAAATCATGCATATCGTTCATCTCTTTCAAAATCAAGAGGGGGGCTAGGAGAGAGAGAGAGAGAGAGAGAGAGAGAGAGAGAGAGAGAGAGTGGTTTTAGGAAAGAAGTTAATGGTGATTTTCATACCAAATTTAGCTATTAATTATCTTAAAAATATTTAAATTCAAAAATAATTTCCGTACATTTAATATCCCTTAAATGCCCTTTGTGCACCCTTGGTAGATAGTCCGATGCACAAAAGTTCTCAATGGTGTCTCGATGCACAAAAGTTCTCAATCGAATCTCAATCTATATATATATATATATATATATATATATATATATATATATATATATATATATATATATATATATATATATATATATATATATATATATATATATATATATATATATATATATATGGTTCGAGAGAGTACCACTCATTATACAGCGCACCAGAATGTACCACCTTTAAAAAAAAAATTTTAAATTTTTTGCATAAACATGGTTTAATTAACATGATGAAAATAATATATGTAAATTTTACATACATTCACATCTCCTAGCTCCTAAAAAATGATGTGAACGTACACTAACATAAATTTGCATATATGTGAACGTTCATTTATGTGATTTGTGATTTCATGCATCTATAATGTGTGGATTTGCATGAAATTTATATATCATTTGTGTAATGTTAAATTAAACATGTTTATGAAAAAAATTCAAAACAAAATATCTTTAAGAGTGGTACCTTCTGGTGCGCTGCATAATAGGTGGTACTCACTTGAAACTAAATCTTTATATATATATATATATATATATATATATATATATATATATATATATATATATATATATATATATATATATATATATATATATATAGGTTCAAAAGAATCCCTTTAAAAATCCAGTGTACCAAGGGTACCCATCCAAAGCCACAAGATTAAATAAATCAATGGTTGTGATCAAAAAATGAAACTCCATGCGCCTCCTCCTTTTTTTTTAAGCTGGAAGGGTATTTTCGTAATTGCAGCGACCATTCACATTGCTTAATCCACCATTCACATTAATTGATTATTCACATTAGTTAACTGATCATTCACATTACCTAATTATTTATTCACAACACTTATTTGATCATTCACAATAACTATTTGACTAGTTACAATTCTTTTACACTTATTTGATTATTCACAATAATTATTTGACTAATTGATCATTCACATTACTTAATTGACCATTCACATTACTTAATTGACCATTCACATTCCTTATTTGATCATTCACATTACTTAATTGTTCATTTCAACACTTATTTGATCATTCACGACATTTATTTGATCATAACAATAATTATTTAACAATTTACACTTCTTTTATAATTAATTTCAATTTCTTCAAATTCAATTCAACGGACCAAACGTCTCCTAAATTTACTCATTTAGTATGTAAATATCGGTGGCAAGAGAGCACCGGTGTTTGAGATTTGTTAACCCCCACGACAGCGATGAATGGACGAACGACTAATGAAGCGTTTGCATTTGATACTGGAAATGAGATGGAAGTCTCCTGATACCTATTTTTGATTCCTTGTTCAAATAAAAAACTTTCTTTCTCGAAAATCAATCTCCAAAAAACCCTACCTGCCTTGATCGACTCCTTCAAATATGCTCCAGCAGTTGTCCAAGAATCCGAAGTTTCCTTCCCAATCGATCATCGCCCATTAGATCATGTTCTCGGTCCTCGTCTCATCAATATACGCATGCCTTCTTACCTCGGCTCACTTAGTTTACAAAAGAAGTGTTTGATGTGTGGTGTATATTTATTTATCAACTTTAAAACTTGTAAATACAACATTATTATTATTAACTTAAAAAATGTTTGGTTTTAATATACCAATTTAAATTTTCATAACGATTGGCTCCGAAACATATCTAGGCCTACCACCAGACAAGTTCCAGGTTTTACGTAAGTGAAACTGTAGCTTAAAGGAAGTTACATGAGTGAGGAGAATGAAACCAATACGGTGAGATACGATTTAGAACCGATTTCATGAGTGCGAAGAAAGCAGACTACCCATCAAAAATGGATCTCGCCGTATGACTAGGCAAGGCAATCAGGGGGAATGTGGATCTCATTTCTCATCCTCATCTTGCTTCTTAGTCATCTCCCCCATCCCCGGCCTCATCCCCATCAAGAAATGAGTTCATATCTACATCTCCGTCCGAATTGGTAATCAGGGATCCCATCAATCGGGTTTTCAAACTCTTCTAAAATTATTGAGTTTTAAATTATAAATAGTGATTTAGTAAAAAAAAAAGATATGTAAATAAACTTTAAAAGAAAATCAATTCAAACATATTTGCATTGTTTACACATATAATTTATAATAAATATAAAATAAACAATGTTTGCAAAAGATTTTTAAAACCAATAAAAAAATAAATCTTAATATTTTAAACTATAGGAAAATTATATACAATGATATTTAATATATTATATAAATGTAATGAATAATTTACATTGTAAAGTAATATATACATAATAATAATAATTTATATTAAAACATAATATATAATCAGGATTGAATTCAAGATGTTAAAGTGTCTCCCATCCATGGTATTTTAAATCGGAGATTCCCACCCCATCCCCGATAAACTCAGAGATTTCTTGATCAAATCGAAGTCGAATTACAGGTTTCCCATCGGGGATAAGCTTTTTTGCCAAGCCTACCTATAACCGAGTATAGATGCTGGTGACACCCTATTTAAGAAAATATTTCGGCAAAAGATAGGAATCCATAATTTACGAACTTATGGAGTATAGCAAACTTCGAATCAAGAAACACTAAATCTAGTCAACAATACATTCCAATACAACAAAGTTTCGAAACTTGGTCTAATGAAAACATAATTAGGCATTTGAAGTCCCAAATCCATGCATGCCCAAAATATCCTTACAAAAAAGAAAAGTTCCATGTTGAATTTAGTTTAGTTGGCTAAGGTAACTTGATAACCTGCTTTTAAATGCAAAACATGTGATGAAGTAACCTTCTCCCGTTCTGCCACGACTTCAGAATCAACGGGACCGATGACCTAGAAACAGTTGCATCACCTGCCAAATTTCCAACCGAAAATTATAATTAGTATATAATAGGAATCTACATTAGTATATTCTAGAAGGGGTAAATTAGGAATTATATGTAGTAGGTAGTTATTAAGTGATTCTGTAAATAAGAGATGAAGGGAAGGGAGTGGGTGTCCAGAATTATTGTTAAAAAAAAAGTGTTTGGCTCTTTGCTTAATAGCTTTGTGGGGTCTCTAATCATTTCAATTGAGAGAAAGGGAGGTTTCCCTAGAATCAATATATGTTGTTCAATTTCTATCATGGTTTACTAATGTCAGAATTTATTGGGTAATGCCTCTGTTTTCCATTATTGAATTCTCTGTTTCGTATCAGTATATGTCATGAAAAATGGCACAAAATAAGTATACCGAGATAAACTCTTGCTCCTGCTACGACTCCTGCTTCTGCTTGGACTCTTGCTCTTGCTAGGACTGCGCCTTTTTGGGCTTTTACTAGCACGCTTTGGGCGCTGATTTCAGAAGCAAAACATAGTATAACATTGGAGGATTAACCATGAGTGAAAATTGCACAAAAATTTAAAAGACCTGATCAGCCAATGATAATATCCAAACGCCACTAAAAATTGAAAGAAAATCACCCTCAAACAATAGTGTTAGGGTTAAAAGATTGAATCAAAGTATGGCCGTGGTTTTACTTACAGATGGTGGCGGAGATCTGGATCTTGAAGGTGATCTGCAAAAGTTCCAGAAACAACCGAGTTTAATATCCAAAAGTTCCTCTTAATTACTCTGATCCAAGAGCCTTGATGCCACTTCCACGTCAGAGAATCAGTAACCATAATCAATAGAATGAATGCAAAATCCACAAATGTTTAGCAGCCCAACCAACAGAGACCAACATATCAAAGACCTAATGAGGTAACCATAAATTATCTTCAAATGATAAAAGTAAAAAGGGATGCAAATCAAGACACGAGTGAACAAGATACCAATAAAGCCGACAAATTAGTTGCACAGCATGCTTTATTTTTCTACATGGCATTTGTAGAAGCAATGATATGATCCAAGTGTTAAAAACCGTGATTCCCATAGCCCATAATCATATAGCGCCCTATTCACAATCCAGCTTTATGATTGCAATCCATATCCATGATTCTTCTTGTCCCAATTTAGCACCAATGGACATTGGTAATGCTTCTTAAGAAGAAACCACAACGGATTCCGAAACTGGCTTCTACAAAGATATTGGTAACATATCCCATCAAGTCCTAACATGCAATCCTCTGAGAGCTGTATATATCCATATCTAACAAGGCAGAAACAAGGCAGTTTCATCTTTCAAATTTTCAACATAAAGAATAAATGGAAGCGAAGAGAATCGTTTACTTGACATGCTGGCTAACAAAAATCATTAACCAACACATAGGGTTAAAGCTAGAGGGTAAACAATGTCGTAACCATAATTTTACTAATTTTTTGAACCACGCCTTGAGCAAATATGCACCTTTTCTTACATCCTAAATAGAACTCGTTTTTACTGCCTACATTAAAGTAATGAAAACCTACAGAGCCTCGGGTACAACCTTTCTCAAAAAACAAGAATATGAGAAAATCACAGATACAACCAAAAAAGCCACTCCAAATAATGTGATAGGATACATAAAAGAGAAAAGAAGAGAGCAAAACTGTAAATAAGACGGACATCGCTATAAGATGCAGAATTAAGTAACAAGTTCTGTTTTAATTGCATATAGATAGTGATATGCAATTGTTAAAGTTTGAAGTCAGGTTTATCACAATCATAATAGAAATTAGAAATGAGCGCACGAAACTGCAGCAAAAAATCATATGCAAAACCTAAAACCAAAAACCTTGACCAGGAATGTTTACCTTGCTGATGGGCGTGGTTCTGATCTAGAACGAGAACGAGAGGGAGACCTCGAACGAGATTTTGAGCGGCGGGATGATTTCGCTTTTGGAGACTTGCTGGTAAAGAATATACAAAAGGAAAGGCAAGATCAAGTTAAGATAAAAGTAGAACAGAACATGGTTTTTGATTGTTATCTATCATTCTTAATAAACAAAAGGCAAGGGAGCATCTTGGACAAGCATAAATAGTTGGTGCAATTAAACAGCATCAAACCTTCTGCTCCTGCTGCGGCTACGGCTATAGCTCTTGCTGCGGCTGCGGCTGCGGCTCCGTGAGCGACTAGAATCATACTCCTTCACCTATACGTAGTTTTTAAGTGAAGAATAAAGCACATAATACATTAAGACATATAGTGGGGAACACATATTGACATAAAACCATTAGCATACTAGTATAATTCATACACGTATAACTCCTCGAGAGAAAGCATTCCGAAACTCTGAGTCGTCCAATTTCCGTATCTATGAGCAATAAAAGGTCAATATTAGATCACACCACAGGGAGATAGAAGTTTGAAATGCAACTACAAAAAGAAACCGCATGAGAGACAACAGAAAACTATTTACAGCATATTTCATGTCATCATAGTTTGTGTAGTCCACAATCCCTGTGGTTCCTGCAAAATTAATTAAACATCACCATATCAGCAGCATTACTACACACGCAAAAATTTCCACTTGAACTATCATATCAATCTCTGATATCAAAAATACTTACCACCACCCTCCTTGAAAACCTGGGAGAAACAAACATCCCCAGCTCGACGCATGTGATCCTGGAAAGCAAGTGTAAAGCAAAAAAATATATAAGCCTGAAAGAGCAATTGAGCCAAGAAAAGCATTGCATGGTTGCCTTTAAAGAGTGGACGGTAGAAGAGTAAGCTAAAACAATAGTTCTAAGAAAGTGCCATTAAAAATATATATACATATTGAAAAACTATTGCACTGTTCAAACAAACCAAAAAGTAATCAGTTTGACAATTGTAAATTTATTAGCTACAAAGAAAATGTGGGCATGAGAACATGGAACATTGATACATCAGCTCTTATCAGTATAATAAAATGATCCAAAAAATTATCTTAAAAGGGGAGCAAAATTAGTGCCATCATCATGGAATGTTCGTTCATTGATGTCCAATCCTCTTTCAACTTCAGAAGATGGAAAGAAGATACTTTCATTTCTAAATTAAAACCTACGGTGCCAATCATGATACAACAATACGAAATTAGTTTAATGAATATGCTTCACTCTTCATGGAACTTTTTCAATGTAAAAGGGACTGAATTGTGAAAATTTTAGGCAGAAAAATGATTAGAAGTTTAGAACTAAAATTCAATTAATTGTTATGAGCTACACATTATCACTAATGATACTTTAAACGATATTAAAGAAATATTTGGTTTGATCGAAACTCATTTTGATGACAACATGAAAGAATGAAAGATCATTCCAGAAAAACCTAAAACATTGTTAGTTATACACATATAGACTAGCAACCCAGGGAATTGATTGTTTACTTCTTAATTCAACCATTAAGAGACTCATTCAGTTAAAAGGCAGACAAATGTCACCTAAGAGTGTAAGTGAGACGAGTAGCAAGAGCTACTGAAACTCAACTCATTAAAACCTACAGTTGAAAACATGCTTTAAACATTGACCTCATTTAAATTTGTGAGCTTAAACAAGTTTGTGTGGATAATTACATAAATACAAGTATAACTATATATAAGCAAACTAAATAACAAGATAAACAATGTGTGTGTGTATATAGACTAAAGATATATATAGAAATGGGATCAAATGAGAAGTTCAATATTTGTGAGAAGTGTTGTATCAAAGAACAAATTTGTTGAATCACTTTGGTATTACATGATTCAACAAAAAACGTTGTATCAAAAAGGACCCACCAGAAAATATTATAAAATAAGGTGGGACCCAAAATTTTATGGTTAGAATTGTTTTTTTTATTTCTCACAAATATATATATATCATTGTATGTATATATATAGAATTGTTTTTTTTTATTTCTCATTGTATGTATATATATATATATATATATATATATATATATATATGGAATTGGTTTTTTTATTTCTCACAAATATATATATATATATATATATATATATATATATATATGTGTGTGTGTGTGTGTGTGTGTATATATGTGTGTCTGTGTGTGTGTATGTATATATGTATCTATATCAAATTAAATTGAACAATAAATCTAAAAACGAGTTCGATCAGTAAAAGGAAGTGCCTTCATCATTCGGCAAGTGACACAACAGGGCAATTTCTTTTTTAAAAATCCAACCTACACTACCACCTATATATCCTACACTACCACCTATGTCTCATATGAGACTTGAACCCACAGCCACTTGGTTGGAGAAACACCTTCGCACCGCTAGACCAAAAGCACTTTGGTGACTGTTATATGGTCAGTTGTGCTTGTTGCAAAAATACAAATTTTATGAATTAAAATGCTTATAAAGAAGTATTCCTCTATAGAGTTCTCCCTGTTGACCTGTTCAGTTCTTTTCCAAATCTAAAAAACACAACCAATACGTAATTCATTATTCATTATTACGAATTATAATGGTTGACAATTTGACATCACTGATTACAGTAAACGATAAAATAAATGTGCCAAATGGGGTGGGTTATCGCAAAATCTGAAAACTAATGGAGTGTGTGGTATGGTATAAAATACAATCAAGAAACTAATAAAGTGTGCGTTATAAGCCAACTGACCTTAAGGTCTTGCCATGAAGCAGAAGAGGGTAACCCAGTAACAAGAACTGCATCATAAAATACAAATTATCACATTTGGGGGCAATGTATCCCCAAAAGGCATATTAAACAGGAATTTTTTCAAAATGAGATTCACACCTCTATAATCAGATCGTCTAGAAACTCCACCATGGCTACCACGACCACTTCCATGACTATTATAGCGATCACCAGAAGATGAGTTTCCACGGCCACCATGGGCAAGTTCCACCTACACAAACAATAAAACATTATATTGTTAGCTGTCGCTACTGTTACCGCCTTAATGAATGTCTGGTATGTGCAACCAACCCTTAATCTGTGCCCATCAAAATCATAGCCATCACGACCCCTGATAGCATCTTCAGCATCACGAGCCTCTTCAAACTATAAGAAAAGGCATTTTTTGCAAGCATAAGAAGCATATAACATATAAAGGTAAAAAACAATTCATAAGATGGTCATGTAAACAAGATGAAGCTCACCTCAACAAACGCATAACCTGGAGGTCTTGGTGGGACTTTCAAATCAATGCGGGCTATTGGACCATACTGCAATTTGAAAAGCATTATACATAAGAAGCGCCTTTCAGTCAGCCAATACCACTCAAATTCAAGAGTATCAAACTATCAATCTTGCAACATTCCTAGGTACTTTTACACCCTTTGCTTCATCTATGAAAGCCTAAAGTCTAGTTCTTGAGTACGACAAATAAAAAGTAGGTAGATATCTGAATGTGTTGATAAACAAAATCCAATTCCTCCCATAGAAACAAGGTCCAAATCAGGTAAACTAACATCAGAGACGATATCCCCAAATCACCTGACATGGATACTTGAATTCTTACAAATTATCTATTCCAAAAAGAACACAGCCTCAGCAAAACCTAATCCACAGCTTGAGTAAACAAAATTGAAACAAAAGGTACCAAAATACCATATTCGAACAAAAGAATTAACAAACAGGATTCAACAGAAACAAAAACCAGTTACCTTGTAAAACAAATCTTCCACTTCCCGCTCGCGAATATCCCCAGGAAGATTGCCAACATAGAGCGTTCTGCTGGAGCGACTCATCGTTTCTGGCAAGAAAACAACCATAACAATCTCAAAACCAATTATATCGAATAACGAAATCAACAAGAGCCCACAAAACAACAGGAATTACAAAATTCAATACCGAGGGAATATATCACTACATCAAAAGTGATTGAAACCGACGAAACTTTGTGGCGTAAAGATCGAAAAATTGTTCATAAAACATGAAACAAAATTCAAAAATTGGGATTTAACCTAACTCAACCTAAACTTACAGATAGATGCAATAATCACAACATGTGCACACAGGAAACCATGAATCGTATCCGTATGAAGATCGATTTAACACAAATTCTATGATTTTAAAGAAGGAGCGGCTTACCTTTGAATATGCGATGGATCCGGCCGCCAGCGATGTTATTAGGGTTCAGAGGGGACGATGAGTAGAGTTGTTAAAAGAAGGATAAAACAAGAGCTATGATTCCCTGTGTCGCGGCCTATGATGGAACTAGGTTTGAATTCAAATATCTAGCGGCGGAGATTTCATCATCGATGTTGAGTTAGGAAGCTAGATTAATACGGCCAAATTGTTTGGGCTTTAGTAGTAATTTTGAGAAAGCCCATTGTTTAAATTTTTATTAAATAACGAGATTAATCATTATGTTTTTATAACTTTATAGTTTACCCACTAAAAAACTATTTTTTTTACATTTTAATTTTTATATAATTTTTTTTAATTGAAACTGTGAAATTAATTATTGGCAAACGTGGTTCAAAGTTAAAAAATAATATAACATTATAGTTTAAGTTTTTATGAAATTAATAATGTGTGTATATATTTTCAACAATTTATCTACATCTCGTAACATAAATTTTAGATCCATAATCTCGGATCAAGATTTTATATTCATCTAAAATTCACAGATCCAAACGAAATTTGAATCCCCTTGAGGCCTGACATTCAATTTTCCTAACTTATTCGTTCCAGGTGTTACTTCCTGTGAAAGTCGGATTCATTCGAATTACGAATCACAATTGGATAATTTTAAAACAGGCCCATTATTCAAATCTATATCTATATTATATATTCAATAATATTAATAAAGGAAAATGGTTTGTGTCGCCTGTCACAACAACCTTAACTCGTCAGAATTTTATTGGTCTCTCTACTCTGCGTACCTCGACTATATGTAATCCATGTGTTCTGCTCTGTGCTAACAACTATCTACATATGAAAGGGATCCGCACTGGACCCGTATAATAAACAACAAGTAAGTTACTCACTCGAAACACGACAATTAACCCACTATCTATGGCGGCCTCGACAGGTCCCAGGCTTGACTACGAATCCTGGCAACAATAAATACAACTACACTGTAACGACTTGTTACTGAACTCATAACAACTGTACTATTAGACTCACGAACTCAATACAAGTCAACAGGTCAAGACCCACGAGCGCGGTCCTGATCGCGGTCGCAATCGCCTCGTCGCGGCCAGTCATCGCGATTGCGAGGACCCCGCGCTGACCATCTCATCGCGGCCGGGTTCATCCGAGCGCGACCGTGCTCGCCCGACCCGCGATCATCATCTCGATCGCGTTCCACTACCAGCGACCAACCTCAGCCGACTCACCCCGATCGCGGTCGAGACCAGGGGAGCGCGGCCGTGATGCGGCGACGAACAGAGCAGTTCGTGCTCTGTTTTACACAGCCATGGGGACCAACTCCCCAATCTTAATTGTACGCATTCCAGGGATTATAAATCATCCCCACACTCATTTAAACGCAATTTGCTTAGTTTACAACAACTTACAAACCTCAATTTAGTTGTGTGGCTCAATCTTGAGTTTTGCAAATGAAGAAGATGATGAATCTTGCTTCTTGGCTCTTAGTTGCTTGTATACTAGCTCCCAAATCTCTCTCTTTCTCTGGTTCAGCCAAACAACACATATACACACACTTACACTTTGATTTTAAGTTGAAAGTGGGAGGAAAGAGTAGCCAAAGGTGTGTATATATACGTTTTGGGTTCGAAACCCAATTAAAACGGGTACGATACTCAATATTCACTAGGTAAACACCCGTTAACCTAATTAATCTCAAATCAACAGCTTGGGTTTGGAATATTAATTAACTCATTAAAACAACCTCAAACCCATAATTAGTGCTAAATCGGTTACTATCTCACCCGATTAACATTTACACGTAATAGCTACCTACTTTACCAAATTACGTGCAACTAGCCAATTAAAGGCCGCCAACTCATTAAAATAATTCTCAAAGCCAATAATTAAATTACACGTACCTACTGCTAGATCCCGGATATTACAAATCCTCCCCTCTAGAACTGATCTTGTCCTCGGGATCTCAACTCAGGCGAATAGATGCGGATAACGCTGTCGCATGTCTGCCTCGGGCTCCCAGGTAGCACTGGAACCCTTATGGTAGCGCCATTGTACCAATACTGGCGGGATCTCCTTCTTTCGCAGCTTTTTCACCTTACGGTCTTTAATGGCCTCGGGGTACTCTATGTATCTCAACTGCTCGTTCACCTCGATCTCTGACATGGGAATCGTCTCCTCATGTGGGGCCAAACATCGGCGCAGGTAACTGACATGAAAGGTAGAGTGTACCCCACGCAACTCTAGAGGCAACTCTAATCGGTAGGCCTGAGTACCAACGCGCTCGACTATACAGAACGGTCCAATAAATCTCAGACTGACCTTACCTCGTCGGCGGAATCGAATCACGCCCTTCCAAGGGGATACCTTCAGTAGTACCCACTCGCCCACATCAAACTCTAACTCTTTAGTCCTCTTATCGTCGTAGCACTTCTGTCGACTCTGAGCTACCTGCAATCTTTCTCTGACCACGGCTATCTTCTAACTAGTCTGCTGGATGATCTCTGGACCTGTAATCTCTTTTTCTCCCACCTCGGTCCAACATATAAAAGTACAACACTTACGATCGTATAACGCTTCAAATGGAGCCATCTTAATGTTGGAGTGGTACCTGTTATTATAAGCAAACTCAACTAACGACAAGTGTGAATCCCAACTACCACCAAAATCCATCACACAAGCCCGTAGCATATCATCCATCGTCTGGATTGTATGCTCAGACTGTCCATCGGACTGGGGATGATAAGTCGTACTCATCTGAACTCGAGTACCCAACGCTCGCTGTAAACTCTGCCAGAAGGTGGACGTGAATCGAGCGCCTGTATCAGAAACTATCGAGGCTGAAACTCCATGTCGGGAGATGATCTCATACAAATAAACTCGAGCGAGCTGCTCCAATGTATAGGTCTCGCGGATCGGCAGAAAGTGCGCTGTCTTCGTAAGCCGATCTACTATCACCCATATCGCGTCATAACCACGTGGAGTCCGCGGTAACTTTGTAACAAAGTCCATCGTGATATGCTCCCAACTCCACTGTGGGATCTCTAACGGCTGTAACCGACCATGAGGCTTCTTGTGCTCGGCTTTCACCTGTAGACAAGTCAGACAACGCTCTACGCACTCAGCTATGTCATGTTTCATACCGGGCCATCAATACAGTACGCGGAGATCCTGATACATCTTCGTACTACCAGGATGAATAGTAAAGCGAGACTTATGCGAATCCTCCAAAATCAACTGACGTACATCACCGGCCCTAGGGACCCAAACTCGGCTCTGTCTCGCGTATAACCCTCGAGAGTCAGTCTCGAACTCCTGCAATTGGCCCAGAATATGCTCCCTTCGGTGATTCTCTGCACGCATCCCTGTAGCCTGTGCCTCTTGAAGTCTCTCTATCAGGGTAGACGTCACCTCAATCCTGTAATTACAGGCCCGACTCGAAGATCAGCGCTCTTTTCGGCTGAGCGCGTCTACTACCACGTTCGCATTACTCGGGTGGTACTGTATGTCACAGTCATAATCTTTGATCAACTTCCGTCCCCATCTCTATTGCATATTTAGGTCACGGTGGCTGAATAGATACTGGAGACTCTTGTGATCAGTAAACAACGTGAAGGGAACTCCATATAGATAATGGCGCCAGATCTTCAGCGCAAACACAATGGTCGTCAACTCTCAGTCGTGGGTCGAATAGTTCTTCTCGTAGTCCTTCAACTGACGAGAAGCGTAGGCAATCACTCGGCCCCTCTGCATCAACACGCATCCCGACCCTGTCCCAGAAGCATCACTATAAACAACAAAATCATTCGTCCCTTCAGGTAGGGCTAACACTGGAGCCTGACATAATCGACGTTTCAGCTTCTTAAACACGAACTCCTGGTCCTCAGGTCATTCAAACGGAACTGACTGACGGGTCAAGCGAGTCAACGGTACTGCGATTAAAGCAAGATTCTGAATAAATCGACGATAATACCCTGCTAACCCCAAGAAGCTGCAAATCTCTGCTACACTCTGGGGTCTCTCCCAGCTCATAACAGCCTCAATCTTGGCTGGGTCTACTGAAACACCCTCGCCGCTAACAACATGGCCTAGAAACTGAACTTCTCGAAGCCAAAACTCGCACTTCGAGAACTTCGCATACAACTTCTCTCATCGTAACACACTAAGAATCTTTCGCAGATGCGCCACATGCTCCTCTGCCGATCAGGAATATATCAATATGTCATTTATAAACACTATGACAAACTAATCAAGATACGGACGGCAGACCCTATTCATCAGGTCCATAAAAGTTGCTGGGGTGTTGGTTAGCCCAAACGGCATAACCAAAAACTCATAGTGACCATATCGGGTCCTGGACGCTGTCTTCGCTGTATCCTGATCATATACCTTCAACTGATGATACCCCGAACGCAGGTAAATTTTCGAAAACACGTTAGCCCCTTGTAACTGGTCGAATAAGTCGTCTATATGCGGCAAAGGGTAACGGTTCTTCACTGTCACCCTATTGAGCTCGTGGTAGTCTATACACGTCCTCATCGACCCATCTTTCTTCTTAACGAAGAGAACTGGAGCACCCCACGGCGAAGTACTCGGCCGGATAAAGCCACGGTCCAACAACCCCTGTAACTGACTCATTAGCTCCCTCATCTCAGTAGGAGCCAAACGATAGAGTGCGCGCGCAATAGAAGTAGCACCTGGCACCAACTCGATACAGAACTCTACATGTCGGTCTGGCGGCAACCCAGGTAGCTCCTCCATAAATACATCGGGAAATTCAGACACAACATCAACGGCCTCTATACTCTGCTTCTCCTTCTTTGCATCAACTACATATGCTAGGAAGGAGGAACAACCCTTGGCAAAACAACTACTAGCCTGAACTGCAGAAATGAGGCCAACACTACCTCTACTGCGCTCTCCGTACACGGTAATAACACAGTCCTTGGAAACCGGTAGCTGAATAATCTTCTTAGAACAAGCAATGTCAGCACGTTGAGAAGCTAACTAATCCATACCTACTATAGCATCAAAGCTATCGATCCCTATAGGCAACAAATCGACTCTGAATGGATAACGGTCAACATCTAACACAAACTGGGCGTAAACATGCCTAACTACAAAAGCACTGCCATCAGCTAACTCTATAACTAACGGCTCTGACAACTCAACAGGCGGAGCAGTAAAATGAGCGGTAAAAGCGAAAGAAACAAAGGAACGGTTTGCCCCGGAATCAAACAGAACCCGGGCACTATGATCGTTTAGAATGAACGTACCAGAAACTACATCGGCGGTCTCCCGAGCCTCCTCTGCCGTCAACTGAAATACTCGGCCTCTGGCAGGTGGGACGGTATCTCTGCGTGCGGAAGAACCCGCTGAGCTCTGACCCTGGGCTGGTGGCCTCGACTCTCCCTGCCGCGGAACCGTACAATCTCTCGCCTGATGACCAGGCCACCCGCAGTTAAACATAGTGGGTCCCTCACAGTACACCCTGATTGGGTGTGGCCAGGCTGGCCACATCGGAAACAACGTACGTGACGGGGATGACACTTCCCGGTATGCCTCTGACGTCATCTCTTGCAAAACCGGTCCCTACTAACAGACCCAGAACTCGATGCTCCTCCCCTCTGCTCGGACCCACTATAACGACTGCCCCTATCATTGGGCCTGCGATCGAAACTCTGAGAAGACATATCCCTCTGCCTATCTCCTCCCTCGGACTCTGTGCGCCGGCGATCATCATCCCTAGGATGCAACTGGCGGAGCGACTATCTCTATCCATGTCTTTGTCTCTACCTCTGTCAGAACCACCAACATGTCCGGCTGACTGAACAAGTCGTGGCTGCTCTACCACGGGGTGTCGGCGGGACAACTCAGTCCCCATCTCCGAGCCAACTCAACTGCTCTAGCATAAGTCGGGATGTAACTAGTATCAATGAACTCCCGAATCTCCTTACGCAAACCCATCATAAACCTGTTAATCTTCCGTGACTCTGTACTCATCTGCAGCGGTGCGAACAAACTCAAGTCGATGAAAATCTTCTCATACTCGTCAACTGATCGTTGTCCCTGGAACAATTTCAAGAAGTCAATCTCTAACTGAGTTCGGTGGCCTCTGGGCAGTACTGCTCCTCAAAACGAGCTCTAAACTGACTCCAAGTCATCTCAAACGTCGGTCCGTCTCCCATCATATCCCTAATAGTCAGCCACCACTGTTGGGCACTAGTCCGTAGCTGAGCACTAGCAAATGTCGTCTTTTGATCCGAGTGGCAGCCTGTGATACAGAATGCCATCTCCATGTCATATAGCCAATACATGGCCTTAACAGCCCCGGGCTCTCCGTGGTACTCTGGTGGGTGTGCAGCCAAGAACTCCTTATACTTACACCCCTTGCCGACCGCTCGGGACGGTCCGGAACTTGAACTCTGACCCCCTGTGCCTCATGTCCCCTGCGTCAGGGACTTCATACCCTTGGTGTGGCCCTTCTCATAAGCCTCCTGTAGCCGCCTGGCAAACTCCTCATCTGATACTCGTCCCCCGGTGAGACCCTCTGGTCTCTGCTCGACTGCCATAAGATCTCTGCACAATATAAACAACATTAATATGACAACAATAGCATAACTCTATAAATTCTTAGACCTACTCATCAAAGATCAAGCCCAAGGATCTAGACACTAGTTTAAGCTTAAGCATCACTAATGGTATTTAAACCTTAAACTAATGCTCTGATACCAAGGTGTAACACCCTACTTTTTCGACTAATGCCACATAGGGCTTACAGTCCACGTCATCCAATCATAAATGACATCATCAAGGGTAAACAGCTATTTAACTACTAAACATCACATCAATCGTAAAGTATCAATGAGACGGGAACCAACCCTCGTCATTTAAGTTAGCCAACCACAATCTGTGTATAGGTTACAGTCATAAAAGTATCACTGGCTAATAAGCCAAACCACAAAACGTCAAGACTACTTACGGAAGTAGTCACTAACTCTGATCCACGCGGCGGGTCTCGACTACTGCCCGCTGTGTCCCTAGCCTCAGTCCTTGCACCTGAGATCCACATTTAAAACACCGGTCAGCGGGAAACTGGTGAGTTACTATAAACAACTTTAAAACAGTTTATAAAACAGTTAGCACAATATAACGACTAAAAAATCAACATGCGGACGACCTCAATTTCCCGACGCCTCATCGGGAGCGACCCAGGATAGCCTGCATAGCCCACTCCACAAAGTAGTGGCTAAGTCAGGAACTCTGAGTTGGGAATGACCCAACAGGTCTCTCAACTCTGCGTACCTCGACTATACACCTAATCCACGTGTTCTGCTCTGTGCTAACAAGTATCAACATATGAAAGGGATCCGTACTGGAGCCGTGTAATAAACAAGAAGTAAGTAACTCACCTGAAACACGACAACTAACCCACTATCTATGGCGGTCTCGACAGGTCCCAGGCTTGACTACGAATCCTGGCAACAATAAATACAACTACAATGTAACGACTTGTTACTGAACTCATAACAACTGTACTACTAGACTCACGAACTCAATACAAGTCAACAGGTCAAGACCCACGAGCGCGGTCATGGTCGCCTTGTCGCGGCCAGTCATCGCGATCGCGATGACCCCGCACTGACCATCCCATCGCGGCCGCGTTCATCCGAGCGCGACCGTGCTCGCCCGACCCGTGATCATCATCTCGATCGCGTTTCACTACCAGCGACCAACCTCAGTCGACTCACCCCGATCGCGGTCGCGACCAGGGGAGCGCGGCCGCTATGCGGCGACGAACAGAGCAGTTCGTGCTCAGTTTTACACAGCCATGGGGACCAACTCCCCAATCTCAATTGTACGCATTCCAGGGATTATAAATCATCCCCGCACTCGATTAAACGCAATTCACTTAGTTTACAACAACTTACTAACATCAATTTAGTTGCGTGGCTCAATCTTGAGTTTTGCAAATGAAGAATATGATGAATCGTGCTTCTTGGCTCCTGGTTGCTTGTATCCTAGCTCCCAAATCTCTCTCTTTCTCTGGTTCAGTCAAACAACACATATACACACACTTATACTTTGAGTTTAAGTTTAAGTTGAAAGTAGGAGGAAAGAGTAGCCAAAGGTGTGTATATATACGTTTTGGGTTCGAAACCCAATTAAAACGGGTATGATACTCAATATTCATTAGGTAAACACCCGTTAACCCAATTAATCTCAAATCAATAGCTCGGGTTTGTAATATTATTTAACTCGTTAAAACAACCTCAAACCCATAAGTGCTAAACCGGTTACTATCTCAACCGATTAACATTTACACGTAATAGCTATCTACTTTACCAAATTACGTGCAACTAGCCAATTAAAGGCCGCCAACTCATTAAAATAATTCTCAATGCCAATAATTAAATTACACGTACACGCTGCTAGATCCCGGATGTTACATATATTGTCACATGTCGATTTTTCATTTAGTTGGCCACATGTCAGTAGCTCTTTTGCCAAATGTTATTCACTAATATCTATTTAAAATTTTAATCAATTCGAATTTATTCTCACATAATCTAATCTAACTAATGTAATAATTAATTAATTAAAATCTTATAAATTATAATATTTTAAAATTAATATATCTTTAAAACACACTTATTTTTTATGAACCAACCCATTTAATTACATGAGTATTTAATCTAATTTTTTTTAAAGAAAATTAAATGTAGTTTTTTTAATTGAAAAAAATCTTTATATTCCTATAATTTTGTCAATTTACCCACTCAACACTAATTTCTTATCATTTTATTTCTTGTGTTAAATTTCTTTCTATTGAAACTGTGAAATTAATTATTGGTAACCGTTGTTGAAGTTAACAAAAATAATATATCATTATAGTTTAAAGTTTATAATGTGTGTATAAGTTTTCAACAATTTCATATCTAAATCTTGGAACATAAGCTTCGAACCCATAATTTCCTGTCATAATTTTGGATCCATAATCTCATATTAGGATTTCGGAAACATCTGAAATTCAGATCAGATCCCACCAAATTTTGAAAACACTATACTATCAATTACATGAACCGTGAATGCATGTATTGACTATACATTTCATAAGGTCGTTGAGCATTTTTCGAAAAACACTCTGAAAATCGTACTGAACTACGAGATATCATTGTCTGCAAGAATGTGGAAATTACTCATGATGCGTGAGAGACATGCGCAACAACACATAGTGGAAAAAGTTTCATCATATAGAGTGCACATACAATGTTCTATCAAGGCTGAGCACATATGACAGGGGTGGCAACGTCTATACTATCAATTACTTGAACTGTGAATGCAGTTTGTGGAAAATGACAAATAACTAGATTTTCTTGCTCTCATGCAATTGTTGTTTGTCGCCATAGAAGATATGATGTGACTATCTGCATCCACAAGGTGTACTGAACAGACTCTTATTAACATCAGTATAAAACAAACTTTTCACCACTACCACACAAAGGACAGTGGATATATTCGGGTTGGAAAATAAAAGCTTAAAAGCCAAGACTAATAAATGCGGTCGCATATACGTATTAGAAAGTGTTCATTTTTCACCAGTCGGGTCATAATCACACCAGATTTCCGAACGGTCAACCCAATTACAACTAGATGTATCGTATTTTGATCAGTTTATGTATGTGTGAGGTCTTTGTATGTTATCTATTAAAAAATGACATTTCGCAAGACAATAAAATCAATATCTTTTATTAAAATCACGTTTCCTACGAATTACTTGTCTAAACGATCACGAAAATTCTGAAACCTATCCCATAGTTTCCCCCTATATTTAATCGAAACATGATTCCAATCTAGGTTAACATTCGAAACATATACTGAAATCATCATTTGTTTCTCAGTGTCCTCTAACAAACAGTGGTAAACAGAACTCTATATAATTTCAACAAGTTTTGAGTGTAAGTTCTATATTGGTCATTGATTGTAAAACCTTTTCAGCCTAAACCTCCTTCATGACAAGAACATTCAAAAATGCTTTAGTAAATTGGTTCCTATGCACACAATGTTCTTCACTTCTTCCTGAACTATCTGTGAAAACCCCTTTGTGATAAAGCTTGACGGTGAAACTATCTTCAAACTCATCTGTATAAAAAAAAATACTCATATTTAATAATTACAATAATTAATAATTAATAAATATTTTTTCCCATTTGACATTACATACCATAATGATCTAATCAACGTATGTTTCATATGTACCCCTTATGTACCAACCGTGACCATAAGAAGTACTCATATTACTTATGCATATTTTAAAGGGGTAAAGGCATACAATGATAATCTACTTTTGAAAATTTATCAATATGGTACGTCTACTTTTTTAAATGTCGACATGGTACCTGTACTTCAATTTTTCACACCGATATGACCATATTTGTAATAGACCCCTGTTTCTAATACCATTAGAACCCTGTTTCGTATGTAAAATTCGGGCTCTATTATGTGGAATGACCATATCGATACAGAAAAATGAAGTACACGTACCATATAGACAATTAAAAAAGTAGACGTACCATATCGATACATTTTCAAAAGTAGGTTGCTATTGTAAGACCTAACCCTATTTTAAACTCAAAATCGTGTTACATTTTTATTTATAATGAAATAGAGTAGTCTGACAAGTCTTGTGGATGTTGTTAGAAAGAACAACCTGATAATCAAGGTCTGAATAATGTGGTTCGAAAGAACGGCTTGACATCTACCAAAAAGGTCTGATAAACGTGGTTCAAAAAACGGCCTGACGATCATGGCCTGACAAACGTTGTTGGAAAGAACGACCTGATGCCAACAATTACATTCTCTATGCCATGCAATCCACCACTTAGGGTTTATAAATATGAGAATTTCATTCAACAAACAGACGAACTTGAAAACCCACCTAATGCTATAACACGAAGATGAAAAACCATTTTGGCTAATTCGTTCAATAAGTGAATATCCAATTCTAACAAATAAACATTTCGGTAAGTTTTTTTTTTAAACTTTTCATCAGATCTTTACTGGAAATCGCTACTAACATTGTACCATTGATCATGCCACCTATAAACTCCACACATCTAGTTTTTCACCTATTCAATTAATAAAACCTACAAAAATGGTCATGTAGTATACATCGACTGCGACGACGTAACCGTAATCTTAATTGACTTTATGGATGAAGCAATGACCGAGTTGGGATACGAATCAACATGGGTGTTATGGTAAAACTGGAATATATCCAAATTTTAATTTGTTGACGGGTTTGCTTGATTTAAGAACGAGGACGATGTGAATGCCTTTTTAAAATATGCACGTTTTGTGCAATGGTTTAGTTTTTATGTTGTAAATCAAGAATTGCGTGAAATTGTATCTCTTGAATATTATCAGAATAATAATCAAACTATTAGTAGTAGTTGTACTAGGAGGCTAGTATTTTAGGAACGATAATAATATCTGCAATATGTGTTATGTTCTTCCTTAATTAAAATATGCATTGCAATAGATACCTTGAAATATGTGCTACGTTTTTCATAAATATAAATATATAAATCTGTTAGTACATCCTGTGTGACGATAGCAGTCTAAGTACAGATAGCATTTTGTGTAAGTCAATTTACTTGTTATTGAATATTAACAAGTGTTTGATATATGTTTGATTATATGTGTTTGATATTGATTGTTTGTATATTTGAACTTAGGGTAATGTGTTACAATAAATTCAAACATAAAGTTCAAAGATAAGTTCAAACATAAGTTCAAAGATAAGTTCAAAGATAAGTTTGAAGGCAAAGGTTCGAATTTGTTAGAGGACAAGTTCGAATAGGCCTTGAGCCAAGTTCGAACTTGTCCTAGACAAAGTCGAACCGGGTGTTATAATTAAGGGTTAATTCGATTAATTATTAGACTTTTGCAGATTTTCAGAGTGATTAGGCAAAAGGGCGATCTCGAACTTGCTAGCAATCAGAGAGTTTCGTTTGGAGAGAATCATCGTGTGGGGACGATCCGTTGTTCGTCTATCACTGTGCTAGTCTCCGTGTTTCGGTGTGTGTGGTCTATCCATCAAGCCGCTAACGAGGATTCCGCACTCGTTGGCAGGTGTCGCGTCAAGATAGGATCCGTAGTCAGGCGACCTTACAAGTGGTATCAGAGCCATTAGAGTGTTCGTGGTGTTCTTCGTGTTCACAAGTAACATCTGTGGTTTCTTGACGTTTTTGGACGGTCAAATCACGTTTTTGGATAGATTTCGAGTTTTTCAAGTAAGGTACCGGGAAAAAGTTCAAATAAGTTCATCTTTTTTGATCGAAATCAGAGTTTTTGATTCTAAAACTTTGGTTTAATCTGAAAAGTTGAATTCAAACTTTTAGCCGTTTTTTTCGAACTTGCGGCGCTCGAACATCAAGGGGGTATTAGGGTTTACTCAAAATTCGAGTTTGTCAGAAAATACGCTCCTTTCGAAGTTCTTTAGGGTTTGATTCGAATTTGCTCATATTCGAATTTCCCCTAAATTTGAATTTAGGAATTCGAATTTGGTAATACCTTCGATTTTGTCAAATATTTCGATTTTGGTTGAAGTTCAAACTTAATTTCGAATTTAATTCCTAACAAATTTAAAATTAATTAAATTCGAACTTCCTTAAGTTCGAAAGTGTTAATTTCGAATTAAATTAATTAAGTTTTAAAATTCAAACTTTTACGAAACAATGACAAGTTAGGTCGGAAAGGCAAATTCTCCACCTAAGTTGATGAAGTTGGAGGATTATTATTGGTGGAAGGATAGGTTCGCCGACTTCTCTCGTTTCAATGATATGAGAATGTGGATTTGTATCGACGAGGGATAAATTCCACCAACAACAGAAGTTGAGGGACGTCAACGAGTCTTATCATATCAAATGATGAAGGATGATGATAAGAAGTTATAGGAGGCCGAGAACCGAGCATTATCGATTATTAGAATGGCTTTACCTCAGGAAATACTGCACACATTTCGCAATCAACGAACAGCAAAAGAGTTGTGGGATGCACTGGAGAAAAGGTGTGAGGGAAATCCTAGGGTTAGGAAAGGTAGAATGGAAATGCTCAAGTAGCAGTTCGCTATATTCAAGGCTTTGAAAAACGAAAAGCTGGATGAGATCATTACCAGATTCTATCATTTGTTGACTGAGTTAGACAACCACGATGTCGAGTATCGTGAGTTAGAGAAAATTGAGAAAATTCTAGATGCTTTACCAGCCAAATGGGAGATGTATGTGGCGTTGATAAAACATGATGAAGAGAAGTTTGAGACTCTAACTCTAGAAAAAGTCATAGGAACGCTGAGGGCCTATAACTTTGAATTACTGAAGAAGGAAAGGGAGTATGACCAAGTACAGGATCCAGATATGTATTTTGGGAAGTCCAAACCTTCAGTGGCAAGTGAGTTAAAAACGGCTACAGCATTCTTTACGGGTGAAACATCGACTCCGGTTGAAGTAGATAACTCTGGGAGCCGGGCTTTCTTAGGGTACTCTAGACCGGAAGAAAAGCCAACTCAGTCTACATCTACCTCTCAAGGATACTCAAGGATGCCGATGAATGCAAAATCAGCTAAAGATCATTTAAATCTTTTGGCTTCATTTGTGGCCGCCTATGGCAATTAGTTTCAGGGGAAAATCAATGATCCTGCGCTATGGGATGAGGATTATGATCAGGTGGACCCTGATGATTTAGAAGAGATGGATATGCAATGGAAACTGGCCATGGTGACTCAGCGAGTCAAGAGATTCATCAAGAGAACGGGCAGAAATCTCAATGTTAGCAACAATAAAATTGGGTTTGATAAATCCAAAGTTAAGTGCTACAACTGCCAAGGGTTAGGACATTTTGCTAGAGAATGTCATAGACCTAAAGTTGAGAACTACCAGAACCAGTTCCAGAATCAGTCTCAAGGGAGATATCAGCCGGGTAGTTCGAGTAATCAGGCAAACATAGCTGGTGTGTTAACCAATGTCACATCTGACAAACAACTCGATGGAACATATGACTGGAGTACACATCCAGAGTCTAACGCTAGAGCCTTCATGGCTGAAGTAACAGAGACTAAGTGTCGGAGCAGAGGAAGACGCAGAGGATGGACATCAGAATGATACCAGTCCAGTGCTTGTAGAGAAGTCAGAAAGTCAGACAATTCTAGAGTTTGTTGCACAAATGGCAAATGTGGAATCAGCTCACGCTAATGAGATAACTACAGGTCCAAACAACAAGTGGTATCAGAGACAGCCTTTCCATGATAGATTAAACTTAGTACTATAAACTCATACTAATCTAACTGCTCAAAATGAATCCTTAAAATCGGACAATGCTAGCCTCTTAGATATAAAAGAAGACCTTAGGAATAAGCTTAAGGCAGATGCACAAGATGTCATAGTTTTAAAAGACAAGCTGAGTGAGCAGTGTGTTAGAATAGAACTATGTCTGAAACCGTTAAGGATAAAGAAACTAAGGTGATTAGTAACAATGCCAAGATTAAGAAGGTCAAATTTGTGTCATCTTCTAGTGATAAGCTTGTCGAAGAAGCCAAACCTGACTTTAATAATCAGAAAGAGGAACCATTCACTATAGTTGAGCCGAAAGAACATGGCATTAGTGAGACACCTAAGTCAAAGGGCACGCATAAGAAGTCTATTGACAAAATGTCTTGTTTTAGATGTCATGAAAAGGGACATGTTGCTTCCAGTTGTCCACATAGGAAGGTAGAATCTACACCTAAAATGGAAAGCCAGAACAACATAAACCTTCTCCAAGTGTAGCAAGCACAAGTGGTTCTCAAAACACCGAGAAAATTGTGCAAGCCACACCAAAAACTGCCGTGACACAAACACCTGTGTCAGGTAGACCGAATGAAGTGGTTAGGACTCACCAAATAGAGTCCCTAATCAATCTAGGTCAGGACCACAACAAAATTATAGGAGTACTACTCCAAGAAGAGCTTACACTCCGGTTAGGTCACACACTCCTGTAAGACATCAAACACCAGGTAGAGCTCAGGGATATCACTCAGAAATACCTTATAATCGAAATTATTCAAGGGCTCCACAGCAAATGCCTACACAAAGGCCGAGTGTTGGTACACCCATTGTGACGATAGCAGTCTAAGTGATCCTACATTGTGGTTTTAGCTAGTGTTTGTTATATATGTTTATATATGGTTGATATTTATTATTGTTTGTGTGTTTGAACTTTATGTAACGTATTACAAGAAGTTCAAACATAAAGGTCAAAGATAAAATCAATCATAAGGTAAAAACATAAGTTTCAATACTAAGTTGAGTATGTAAAATAGTAGATTCGAATTATATAAGGGTTGATATTCGAATCTGTGATAGATTCGAATGTGGACCATAGATTCGAAGGAAGGCAGATTCGAGAGTGTTAGTAAGAGCAAACTCGAATGGGCCGTGGGCCAGATTCGAGTTTAGCCCATGACAGACTCGAATTAGCCTCTATAATTAGGGATAGACTCGAAATATTATCAGACTTTTTGCAGAATTCGTCAAGGATTAAGCATTAAGCGATCTGGAGTTTATCATCAGTGTTAGTGCCGTTTCGGAGAGAATCAGTTCGTAGGATCGTTCGTGTGTCGTTCGTTCAGCTTCTGATAGTCTCAGTGTTTCTGTTTGAGAGTCGCTTCCGTCTACCCGTTAACGAGGATTCCGCACTCGTTGACGGTTCCGCGTCTAGATAGATCTCATAGTGGTAGACCTTACAAGTGGTATCAGAGCCTAAGGGGTGTTCTTGGTGTTCTTCGTGTTCATCAAGATATATTCTAGGTTTCTTGACGCTTTTGGACTGTTGTACTCTCAAAATCGTGTTTTTTTTCGTGTTCGTCGAGCTTAGCAAATAGTAATCCGGGAAATACTTTGTGGTTTTTCACGTTTTTTATCGAAATCAATATTTTTCATTGCAAAAATATTGATTTAATCTGCAAAACGTTAAAAAAAATCAAAGTGTTAGCCGTTTTTCGAGTTTGCGGCGCTCGAATCTATTAGGGGTAATTAGGGTTACACTTAGTTTCGAGTCTGTCCAAATACGCTCCTTTCGAGTCTGATACAGAGGGTTTCAAATCTACTTTGAGTTTGTGCTACATTCGAATAGGGTCTCGAGTCTACTTACATTCGAATTTAATTCGAGTTTGGTCTAGTATCGAATAGGGTTCGAATCTGCTATGACTTCGAGTTTGTCTGACCTTCGAATCTAAGGACTTTTCGAATCTGACATAATTTCGAGTTTAATTGAATTATAACACTTAATCGAATTTAATCCCAAATAAATTGGAATCTGATTATATTCGAATCTACCTAGATTCGAATGAATTAATTCAAATTAGTTTCGAATTAAATTCATTAAGTTCAATTCAATTACTTTCGAAAAGATGTCAAATCTACAAAAATTCCTGGAAATGGACCACGAGGTCGGGAAGGCAAACGCTCCGCCTAAGCTGATGAAAATCGAGGATTATTACTGGTGGAAAGATCGGTTTACCGATTTCGTGCGTTTTAATGACATGCGCATGTGGGTGTGTATCGACGAAGGATATTATCCACCAGTTTCTGAAGTTGAAGGCCGTCAGAAAGTCTTATCATACCAAATGATGAAGGAGGATGATAAGAAATTGTATGAAGCCGAAAACAAAGCTTTCTCGATAATCCGAATGGCTTTGCCTCAGGATATACTGCACACATTTAGGACTCAAAAGACGTCGAAGGAACTTTGGGAGTCTCTAGAGAAGAGGTGTGAGGGAAATCCTAGGGTTCGTAGAAAGCGTACAGAGCTGTTGAAACAACAGTTTGCGATTTTCAAGGTGTTAAAGGATGAACAGCTGGATGATATCATCACCCGGTTCTATCATCTATTGACGGAACTTGAAAGTCACGGGATTGAGTATACTGACACTGACAAGAACAACAAGCTTTTTGATGCCTTACCAGCCAAATGGGCTATGTATGTGGCAATGATCAAGCTGAATGAAGACAAGTATTATACTCAATATCTGGATGATATTGTGGGAACGTTGCGGGCATATCACTTCGAGCTACTGAAGGCCGAAACTGATTACGAACAAGTCCAGAATCCAGCAATGTATTTTGGAAAGTCAACAAAACCTTCAGCGACCGCCGATCTGAAGACTGCTACAGCGTTTTTCACCGGAGAAACGTCGTCACCAGCAGAGACTGATGACACATTGAGTAGAGCGTTCTTAGGATTAGGAAGATCGGAAGAACCGCAGCCTCAAGTACAACAGGCATCGACATCTCAGAGCTATTCGAAGATGCCCATGAGCGCAAAATCAGCGGAAGAACATTTGAATCTGCTTGCTTCTTTTGTGGCCGCGTACGGGAATTGTGTTCAGGGGAAGATTAACGATCCTGCTCTCTGGGATGAGGACTATGATCAGGTCAACCCTGATGATCTTGAGGAGATGGACCTCAAATGTCAACTGGCCATGGTAACCCAACGGGTTAAGAGATTCATCAAGAGAACTGGGAGGAATTTGACGATGAACAACAAAGGGATTGGATTTGATAAGTCCAAGGTAAAGTGCTATAACTGTCAAGGTCTGGGACACTTCGCCAGAGAATGTCAGAGGCCGAAGGTAGAAACGTATCAAGGGCAGAATCAGCATCAGGGACAGTATCAGAATCAGTCTCAACAACGATACCTTCCAAGTTCATCTGCCGGTCAAGCCAACCTAGCTGGTCTACTATCCAATGTCACTTCAGACAGACAGCTAGATGGTACGTATGACTGGAGCTCACATCCAGAATCAAATGCTCAGGCTTTTATGGCTGAAGTCACAGAGACGGGGTGTGAAGGAGAAGAGCAGACCACAAGGGAAAACAGTCCGATGTGGGTGGAAAAGACGAATGATCAGACAGTTCTGGAGTTTGCTGCTCAGATGGCCAACGTGGAATCTGATAACTCAAAGGTTAGTCTGACTTACTCTCTTTTTCATGAATTATGTGTGTTGTGTTACTTCTAATGATAGGTTAAATCTAGTCTTAGAATCACATAAAACCATAACTGCACAAAATGAGAATTTAAAAATTGAAAACGCTAGCCTAAACGATATTAAGCAAGATCTTAAAGAAAAGCTTAAGGCTGATGCTCAAGACGTAATAGTTCTAAAAGACAAACTGAGTGAGCAGTGTGTTAGGTTAGAGCTTATGTATGAGCATGTAGAAGCCTTGACCAAAAACCTTAAAGACAAAGACATAGAGCTAGCTGAAACAAAGGTAAAGGTAGCAGAGGCAAACAGTAAGCTAGAGAAGTTTCGGAATTCAAGCCTAAACCTAGGGAAAGTTTTAGATGCCCAAAGACAATCTAAAAAACCCGTAGGTCTAGGATTTCATGAAATTCCTCCACCTTTTAATGCAAACTATGTGCCTCAGCCTCAGGAGAAGACTGTCAAATCAGTAGACTTAGAGGACACACCTGAACCTAAATCTGAGCCTATAGTAGAAAATACACCTAAGGTGGCTGACACAACCGTCAAGATTAAGAAAGTCAAATTTGTGACTTCCTCCAGTGAAACACCTGCAGGAAAACATAAAATTGATTGGGCTGATCAGGACGATGAGCCAGTCGCCATAGATGTACATAAGGACCAAGACACTAGTGAGACACCTAAGTCTAAGGGCTCACAAAAGAAGCCAATAGACAAAATGTCATGCTTTAGATGTCACGAGAGGGGGCATGTGGCTTCTACTTGTCCACATAGGAAAGTTGATATGACACCTAAGACAGTGAAGCCAGAACAGTCTAAACCCTCAACAAGTGTGGCGAGCACGAGTAGTTCTCAGAGTACCGAGAAAACTGTGCAGGGCGCACCAAAACCTGTTGTGAAACAAACATCGGTAAAGGTTGGACCAAAGGAAGTGGTTAGGACAAATTCACCGAATCGTGTCATTAATCAACCTAGGTCAGCACCTCATCAAGTCTATAGGAGCACAACACCTAGCAGGTCACACACTCCAGTTAGGTCTCATACTCCAGTTAGACAGTACGCACCGGTAAGAGCTCAGGGATCACAGTCAGAAATGCAATATAATCGGAATTATTCTAGAGCTCCACAACAAATGCCTACTCAAAGGCAAAGAGTGAATTTAAATCACTCGGCACCACAACAAACTCCTGTTCAACGACCCAAGTCACCTGAAAGGCGAGATGGGTATTTGAAAGAGTTTAAATATGTGGACGAGAATGGTATAACCAAGTCAGTTATGGCTTGAGTTCCCCGTGATAACTAACCTATTTTCTTTCATGTGCAGGAGATTACCACAGGTCCAAACAACAAATGGTTCGTCGACAGTGGATGCTCCATGCACATGACGGGGGAACGAGGTCTGCTTACAGACTTCAAGGGTGGGAATCGGGGGTTTGTATCATTCGCCGGTAACAAAGGAGGAAACATCACGGGTACCGGAGTGGTCACTAATGGGACGATCAAGTTGGACCAAGTTTATCACGTTGATAAACTGGTTCACAATCTCATTAGTGTATCTCAAATATGTGACAAGAAGAATTCGGTGTTGTTCACTGACACTGAAGCGTTAGTGCTAAAGCCGGGATTCAAGATTCATGAAGAATGGGTATTGATGCGGGCGCCAAGGAAGAATGACTTGTACATGCTCGATATGAACAAGCCGGAGGCTTCGATGGGGCCAATTTGTTTATTATCCAAAGCTTCGGAGACTGAATCGATATTGTGGCACAGACGCATGGCTCACCTGCATCTAAGGAAGATGAATTACATAACGAAGCATGGGTTGGTGCAAGGTGTGCCTATGAAGAGCTTTCAGTTCGAGGACAAGTGTCTACCATGCAAGAAGGGCAAACAACATAAGAAGACACAGAAGTCCAAGACGCAGAACTCCATAACCTCAACATTCGATTTGTTACACATGGATCTTTTCGGTCCAATCAACAAAAGGAGTATAGGAGGTAGTTGGTTTTGTTTGGTTATCACTGATGATTACTCACGTTTTTCTTGGGTTTTCTTTTTAGGTACAAAGGACGAGACGGCTTCCAAGCTCATCGGGTTCTTAGACCAAGTGGAGAATTCCTACGGAACAAGGGTTAAAAGGCTACGTAGTGATAATGGAACAGAGTTCAAAAACACGATAATTGGTGTATATTGTCTATCAAAGGGCATCGTGCATCAATTCAGTGCACCATATGAGTCTCAACAAAATGGGGTGGCCGAACGTAAAAATAGGACATTGATTAAGGCTGCAATGACTATGCTTTCGGATTCAAAGCTTCCTACCATGTTTTGGGGGGAGGCAGTGAATACCGCGTGTCATATTTTAAACCGAGTCTTTATAGTCAAATCTTTGAACAAAACATGTTATGAAATTTTGAATAAACAGCCACCTAATTTAAATGGATTCGAACCGTTTGGGGTACCATGCACTCTTTTGCGAACAAAACATCAACCGAAGTTTGGTGAAAAGGCTGACGAAGGATACTTCCTAGGTTATGTGCCGAACTCACCAAACAAACGGGTTTTTAACAAAAGAAATGGTACAGTGGAGATTGTGTATAACATTGAAGTCACAAGTTATACACATGAACCCCAAACTGGTCCGGAATGGATATTTGACTATGATAAATTATTTGAGTCATTTAACATTCCTTTGGATGATATTGCAGGTACAATTGAAAAGGACATGGCGATGTTGCATCTGAATGACGATGGCCATATCTTTCCGAGAACTACGTTTGAATACATCCGAGCCTACTTCGACTGTAGATGGATCTCCAGAAGTTGCTGATCAAGAAGCACCTACCACTGAGAATCAGCCTCAAGCATCAAGTTCCAACTCTGAGGAAAATGTCCACGAGGAGGAAAATGTAGACACTGAGGCTGTTCCCCCATTAGGTGAGATAGGATCTAACTTAGGAGATAATCTAAGGGTTGATGAGATAGAGACCTCTAGGATTAACAAGAATCATCCTATAGAAAGCATCATAGGAAATCCTAACGAGGGTGTGAGGACTAGGAGTAGTTTAAATAACAACACTGTGTTGTTGTCGATGATAAATGACTCCGAGGCATATCACACTTGTCTCTATTCATGTTTCATATCGCAAGTAGAGCCTAAGAATGTGCAAATGGCACTTAAGGATAACTCCTGGGTTGAAGCGATGCAGGAAGAACTTTCGCAATTTAGGAAACTAGAAGTGTGGGAGTTAGTTCCATTACCTCGAGGGGAAGTTGCCATAGGAACCAAATGGGTTTTTAAGTGCAAAAGAGACGATCGGGGTATAGTCACGCGCAACAAGGCTAGGCTAGTTGTAAAGGGTTTCAACCAAGAGGAGGGAATCGATTACAACGAGGTATTTGCACCAGTAGCAAGGCTGGAAGCCATTAGGTTGTTTCTAGCATTTGCCTCCTTCAAGGGCTTTAAGGTATATCAATTAGATGTTAAGAGTGCTTTCCTATATGGGAAAGTGAAGGAGTTGGTGTATGTAGAACAACCGCCCGGATTTACAGATCCAAAATATCCTGATAGAGTATATCGCTTAGATAAGGCTCTATATGGATTACATCAGGCACCGAGGGCGTGGTACGAGACTCAATCCAACCATTTATTAGAAAACGGGTTTAAAAGGGGTAGGATAGATAGTACTCTGTTTGTTAAGAGGAAGGGAGAACATTTTATCTTGGTACAAGTGTACGTCGATGATATCATTTTTGGATCATCAGACGAACAGATGTGCAGAGATTTCGAGAAGGTGATGAAGTCGAAATTCGAGATGAGTGCTATGGGAGAGTTAAATTTCTTTTTGGGGTTACAAGTTGACCAGAAGAAGGAAGGGATGTTTATCCATCAGACGAAGTATGTCTATGACATATTGGAGCGTTTCGGGATGGAAGGAACAAAATTGACTGCCCATTTCAGCACGCCGATTCAAGTGAATCATAATCTCGGATCGGGTACTGAGAGTGATACCGATGTGGATCCGACGTTATATCGGGCCATGATTGGATCACTTATGTATTTGACTGCTTCAAGACCTGACATTATGTTTGCTGTGTGTATTTGTGCTAGGTTTCAAGCTAATCCGAAGGAGATGCACATGAAAGCTGTGAAGCGGATTCTACGATACCTCAAGTCGAAACCGAAGCTGGGACTTTGGTATCACGCGGAGGGAGATCTAGAGTTGGAGGCGTTCACGGATTCTGACTACGGAGGATGCAGCTTGACGCGCAAATCAATGACTGGAGGTTGTCAGTTCCTAGGAGGGAGATTGGTATCCTGGCAATCCAAGAAACAAACATCGGTAGCCGTGTCAACGTGCTAGGCCGAGTATGTTGCTGCTGGTAGTTGCTGCTCACAGGTTCTGTGGATACAACAACAATTGCGGGATTACGGTTTGGCTTATACTCAAACTCCAATTAGGATAGACAATCAATCTACAATTGCTATAACTAATAATCCAGTTAAACACAACAAAACAAAGCACATAGACATTAGGCATCATTTTATTCGTGATTGTGCTGAAAAGAACTTAATCAAATTGGTATAAGTGGCAACAGAAGATAATAATGCAGATTTATTTACCAAAGCATTTGATAAGTCACGGTTTGAATATTTAATTCAACTAAATGGAATGCGCAACCCAGAGTAATTTGGCCTTATTAGTATTTTATTTCCTTTTATAGTAGTAGTATTTCTTTCTTTTTATAGTAAGTCTGCTAATTTAGGATAATCACTATTTTTAGTAAGTATCTATTTATAGTAAGTTAGTAGGCTATCGTATTTTATTGCTAATTCTTTATGAAAAAAAAAGAAAAAAAAAAGAGAAAATCAGAAAAATACAAAAAAAAGAGAATATCAGAAAATGAGTTAAGTCTTAGAAACATAGGTTCAAAGTAACGAAAATTAGCACAGTCATTACAAACTCTAAGTGTTTAGGCTTTCACACATAATGCAACTAAATTCTAAGTGTTATACTTTAGTTTAGTTTGATGTGATGGTAGGCATAATACATATAGGGAGTCTCAAGGCAAATAAAATATTCAAGAAAAAGTCAAACGTGTCACTAACTTAGATACCAATCGGTCTTAATTTTTATGTACAAGACATACAAACTTTGAGTCTAAATGAGGTATGCAAACTTTCTGGGGATGTATGGCAACATCAAATACATCTTAAAATGGAAAGAACAGAAAAATCATATAAAATTGAGAGTCGAAAACATGTAACTCTGTTGTACGTAAGTACAGACCTGTTGCCTCTGTTTAGATTCGGGTTAGCAAGATATGTCGCTTTGTTGTACGTCAGTACAGACCTGTCATTGCTGTCTTGCTAGCTTTAAAAATAAACCTTAAATCAAACTAAGACACTTTGTTGTATGAAAATACAGACCTGTGTCCGATGTTTGTCTTTTAAAGAAAGTTTGCAAATACCAACAAGTTAGAATCTTTGTCTGTGTGCCTTGATCATAAAAGTATGTCTATGTCTGAGTCACGTAAGATAATTTCATGATAAATAAAAATGCCAAGGGATATTCCGAAATGTAGCATGTTTAAAGGGGTAAAATACCAACAATCGGCTAAATAGGTATTTCACGACAAACAATCAAAGGAATCAAAAATTCCTAAGTGTGAAAGTTTAAGTACTGAAAGTGAGTCTCTGACATCGCTATCTGATTGAACCTCTTTTAGACTATACTCATCAAAAAGATTTTGTTTAATTTTTAGCTTAGGTTGTAAATTTTAATAGGTATAGCTTAAGTCTAAGTTAAATTGTTTAGTCAAAATTTTTATTTTATTTTACTTTACCTTAGTTTATTTTATTTTAGTTTACTTTTATTTTTATTTTTATTTTTATTTTTACTTAGGAAAAAGGTCCAAAATTACTGAGGGTGCATTCAAAGTTGGATAAAATAAACACTGCGTGAAAAATCATGTGCTTAGGGTAAAAGAGTTGGCATAGTTTATCTTGTTACACAATACCGTTGAAAAGATTGAAAAAGTTGAAGCTATTTCAAAATTTTCGAATTGTTGGTGTTTTTCGAGTTTAGGACAGACTCGAAACAGGGTCTTCGAATCTGGCCATAGACTCGAAGGTTGGTGGTATATATAGGTTAACAGTGAAGTCATTAACTACTTACTTGAGCCTCCAGAGGGAGAAGAAGATGTGTTGAGAGATGTGGATGAATATGAACCAGAGCAGACTGGTAATGATAAGTCATCATCTGCAACCGAATCAGAAGAGATGGAGGAATTAGAGGTTGAAGCTCCAGAGTCAGTATCGACTGAACCAGCAGTACGAATAGAGACTTATGGTTCGAGAATAGTGGTTATTAATGAAGAGACTTTGAGGAGGCGCGCATCAAGAGAATCTGATGACTCCGACTTTGAAGAGGAAGAAATTGCTCCTTTAGTGACAAGGCAAAGGGCCAAGCGTCACAGATTCATGCAAGGATCATCTTCAGCTCCTGTAGAACAACCAGAAATTCCACAACATCAGGAACCTCAAACCACCAGTCCACCACCACCACCACCACCACCTCAAGATGAACCGTATATACCATCACCGTTCATTCCTACTCCTATACAGTCCATTCCATCTACCTCGACCACATACGCTGACAACCAAAGGTTTCTGCAGCTTAAAGCTCGCGTTGACTTCCAGAATGTCCAAATCTTAAGCCTAACAAAGGCGATCGGAGAAATTCAGACTCATAATGCAAATCTTGATAAAGAAAATGCCGATTTGAAGAAGATTGTGGAGCAAGTCCAGGAAGAGAACGTAGAATTGAAAACTTTTGTTTGCGATCAGGCAGCTGAGATAAGGTCGATGCGCTCCCTAATTGAGCAGTTAATGAAAAATTTACAGGCTCAGGGGGAGACATCGTGCCGAGATCAGGAAGTACAGAGGCCGACAGATGATGATGATGAAGACAACCAAGGCAATGATCCCAGCCCTAAAAGTCAGAATGAGCCAGTAGATTTTTCTACTGCTCAGACTGCTCAATCTCAGGGGGAGCCTAGTCTAGCAGGAGGAGAAGTAGGAGAAGCGAGTTCATCTAAGCCGACAGATTTTGAAATTAGTGAGATGATCGATGCTCTTATGGATCTTGATGATGATCCGATGGATTTAGGTTTTGATTGTGAAGATGAAGAGCTAGAAGAGGGTGAGTTTGTGCCAGAAGAGATAGTTGACTGGCAATCAGATGACGAGGTATGTGCTGATGAGGATGATGAAGCTGATGAGATCGTCGTACAGCAGAATCCTATCACTGATACATACGTGATAGATGGGAATGATATTGTTAACGTAGAAATAGTGAATGATGCGTTAAATGCTCAGTCATCAACAGAAGAACCTGCTAGAGAGCTAACAAATGAAGAGAAACTCAAGTTGTGGTTCAGAGCTGAAAAGAAAGAATTAGAGCTGAAAAGGAGTATGAGGGTGCCAGGGACTGGAAAGCTATCTGGAAGCATATTAAGCTGGTTCTTCGATCGAGAATTGCAGCTATTTATAATCAAGAGAAAAGACGGGCTCCAGTACCTAAGGCGAACTCTAAAAGCTTTTAATTCACTGCCAAAGATCGAGATCAAAGCGTTAGCCTGGAAAGATCTGATTAATATTGGCAATGATCCCTATGCAAACGTAATTGCAAGAATCATAAGAAAAGAGGAAAGATCAAGAAAGTTTGAGCGCCTGAATCCAAGGGTTGGAAAAAGAGTAGAAGATCCTTCACGTATAGATCCTCTAACTGGCTGACCTTGGATGAGAATTCATTACAAACTAGTAAGATGTCTTAGGAAGGTGCCTCTCAAGCCCATGCCACAGGATGTTTTGAAGAATCTGAACTGGTGGTATGTGGATGATACTGGAGAAGCAGTAATGGAAGATTTTGAAGAACAAGTTATTCTTAGAGTCTACGATCCTCTTCACCTAGTAAACCTTTCTAGAGACGATCTTCAAATTTTGCATGATCATAAAATGTCTAGTGATGCTCACATGGATAGTGAAGCTAGGAAATATGAGAATGTAGTTAAAGTTTGTATTGAAAAATGATTGTATGCTGGAAGTAATTTGAATAAATAATAAACAAAGTTCTTAATCAAATGTGTGAATTATTAGAAGCTATCGTCAAGGGGGAGTCTGTTGGTACACCCGTTGTGACGATAGCAGTCTAAGTGATCCTACATTGTGGTTTTAGCAAGTGTTTGTTATATATGTTTATATATGGTTGATATTTATTATTGTTTGTGTGTTTGAACTTTATGTAACGTATTACAAGAAGTTCAAACATAAAGGTCAAAGATAAAATCAATCATAAGGTAAAAACATAAATTTCAATACTAAGTTGAGTATGTAAAATAGTAGATTCGAATTATATAAGGGTTGATATTCGAATCTGTGATAGATTCGAATGTGGACCATAGATTCGAAGGAAGGCAGATTCGAGAGTGTTAGTGAGAGCAAACTCGAATGGGCCTTGGGCCAGATTCGAGTTTAGCCCATGACAGACTCGAATTAGCCTCTATAATTAGGGATAGACTCGAAATATTATCAGACTTTTTGCAGAATTCGTCAAGGATTAAGCATTAAGCGATCTCGAGTTTATCATCAGTGTTAGTGTCGTTTCGGAGAGAATCAGTTCGTAGGATCGTTCGTGTGTCGTTCGTTCAGCTTCTGATAGTCTCCGTGTTTCTGTTTGAGAGTTGTTTCCGTCTACCCGTTAACGAGGATTCCGCACTCGTTGACGGTTCCGCGTCTAGATAGATCTCATAGTGGTAGACCTTACACCGAAAGTGAACTTAAATCACTCTGCACCACAATAGGTTCTAAATCAAACACCCAAGTCACCTGAAGGGAGAGATGGGTATTTGAAAGAGTTCAAGTATGTGGACGAGAATGGTATTACCATGTCAGTCATGGCTTGGGTTCCCCGTGATAACTAACCTCTTTTCTTTCATGTGCAGGAGATAACTACAGGTCCAAACAACAAGTGGTTCGTCGACAGTGGTTGCTCTAGGCACATGACTGGGGAAAAAAGTCTACTCACAGACTTCAAGGGAGGGAACAGGGGATTTGTATCATTTGCTAGTAATAAAGGAGAAAATATCACGGGTACTGGAGTAGTCACTAATGGGACTATCAAATTGGATCAAGTATACCACGTTGATAAACTTGTTCACAATCTCATTAGCGTATCTCAAATCTGTGATAAGAAGAACTCAGTACTTTTCACTGATACTAAGGCGTTAGTGCTGAAACCGGGATTCAAAGTACCTGAAGAGTGGATACTGATGAGGGCCCCAAGGAAGAATGACCTGTACATGCTGGACATTAATAAACTAGAATCTTCGATGGGACCAATATGTCTACTATAAAAAGCTTCAGAGACCGAATCAGTTTTATGGCACAGACGCATGGCACACTTGCACCTAAGAAAAATGAACTACATCACTAAGAATGAACTGGTGCAAGGTGTTCCAATGAAGAGTTTTCAGTTTGAAGACAAGTGTGTACCGTGCAAGAAAGGCAAACAACACAAGAAGTCACACAAGTCCAAGACTCAGAACTCTATATCTGCCACTTTCGATTTGTTGCATATGGACTTGTTCGGACCAATAAACAAAAGGAGTATAGGTGGTAGTTGGTACTGTTTAGTTATTACTGATGATTACTCACGATTTTCATGGGTTTTCATTTTAGGTACGAAGGACGAGACAGCTGCCAAGCTAATCGGAATCTTAGACCAAGTCGAAAACTCCTATGGGACGCGGGTAAAACGTATT
This sequence comes from Centrapalus pauciflorus, assembly GCA_020465985.1. Lineage (NCBI taxonomy): Eukaryota > Viridiplantae > Streptophyta > Magnoliopsida > Asterales > Asteraceae > Centrapalus > Centrapalus pauciflorus. The sequence continues at coordinate 435,804 of JAANYP010000239.1, forward strand.
AGGAGTGATAATGGAATGAAATTCAAAAACACTGTAATTGGTGTATATTGCCTATCAAAAGGCATAGTGCATCAATTTAATGCACCTTATGAGCCACAGCAAAATGGGATGGCAGAACGAAAAAACAGGACTTTGATTGAGGCAGCAAGGACCATGCTCTCGGATTCAAAGCTTCCTACCATGTTTTGGGGGGAGGCCGTGAATACCGCGTGTCATGTTTTAAGTCAGGTCCTTACTGTCAAATCACTGAACAAAACCTGTTATGAAGTTTTGAATAAAAGGCCACCAAATTTAACTGACTTCGAACCATTTGGGGTACCATGTACATTAATGAAAACAAAACATCAACCTAAGTTTGGTGAAAAGGCTGACGAAGGTTATTTCCTATGTTATGTGCCGAACTCACCAAATAAAAGGGTTTTTAACAAATCAAATGATACAGTAGAAATTGTGTATAACATTGATGTAACAAGTTATACACATGAACCCCAAACTGGTCCGGAATGGATTTTTGATTATGACAAACTGTTTGAATCATTTAACATTCCTTTGGATGGAAATGCAGGTACAATCGAACAGGACTTATCGTCATTAAATCTGAATGACGACGGTCAAAGTTTTCCGAGGACGACCTTTCCATCAACTTCCGAGCCTACAACGTCAGAAGAGAGATCTCCAGCAGAGAATGATTCTGAGTTGCCTACAAACGAAAACCAGACTACAAATTCTAACTCCGAAGACCGTGTTCATGAGGAGGAAAATGTAGAGTCTGAAGTCGTTCCCCCATTAGGTGAAATAGGATCAAATTTAGGAGATAATCTTAGGGTCGATGAGATAGAAACATCGAGGATTAATAAGAATCATCCGATTGAGAGTATCATAGGAAATCTGAATGTTGGTGTCAGGACTAGGAGTAGTTTGAATAACAACACAGTGTTATTATCGATGATCAATGACTCTGAGGCTTTTCACACTTGCTTGTATTCATGTTTCATCTCGCAAGTAGAGCCGAAGAATGTGCAAATGGCACTGAAAGACAAATCTTGGGTGGAAGCAATGCAAGAAGAGCTGTCACAATTCAGAAAACTTGAAGTGTAGGAGTTAGTTCCGTTACCTCGAAGAGAAGTTGCAATAGGAACCAAGTGAGTTTTTAAGTGCAAGAGAGATGATCGGGGTATAGTGACTCGCAACAAGGCAAGACTTGTCTTAAAGAGTTTCAACCAAGAGGAAGGAGTCGATTACAATGAAGTATTTGCGCTAGTAGCAAGGCTTGAGGCAATCCGTTTGTTTCTAGCTTTTGCTTCCTTCAAAGGATTTAAAGTCTATCAGTTGGACGTAAAGAGTGCTTTTCTCTATCGCAAAGTGAAGGAACTGGTGTATGTAGAACAACCGCCCGGGTTTACAGATCTAAATATCCAGACAGAGTGTATCGTTTAGATAAGGCTTTGTATGGACTACATCAAGCACCAAGGGCGTGGTACGAGACATTATCTACTCATCTTTTGGACAACGGGTTTGAAAGAGGAAGAATTGATAGTACACTGTTTGTGAAGAGGAAGGGTGAACACTTTATCTTGGTACAAGTGTACGTCGATGATATCATTTTCGGGTCATCATCCGAGCAGATGTGCAAAGACGTTGAGAAGGTGATGAAGTCTAAGTTTGAGATGAGTGCTATGGGAGAGCTGAACTTCTTTCTGGGTTTGCAAGTCGAACAGATGAAGGAGGGTATGTTTATCCATCAAACGAAGTATGTCTATGACATTCTAGAGCGCTTCGGGATGGAGAGGACAAAGCTGACTGCTCACTTTAGCAATTCAAGTGAATCACAATCTCGAACCGGGTACAGAGAGTGATACTGATGTGGATCCGACTCTATATCGGGCCATGATCGGGTCACTTATGTATTTAACTGCTTCTAGACCTGACATAATGTTTGTTGTGTGTATTTGTGCTAGGTTTCAAACTAATCCAAAAGAGATGCATATGAAAGCTGTGAAGCGGATTCTGAGATACCTCAAGTCGAAACCGAAGCCGGGACTTTGGTATCACGCGGATGGTGATCTGGAATTGGAAGCTTTCACGAATTCAGACTATGGAGGTTGTAGCTTGAATCGAAAGTCAACAACTGGAGGTTGTCAGTTCCTTGGAGGGAGACTCGTTTCCTGGCAATGCAAGAAACAAACTTCGGTAGCCGTGTCAACGTGCGAGGCCGAATATGTTGCTGCTGGTAATTGCTGTTCACAAGTTTTATGGATACAACAACAATTGCGGGATTACGGTTTGACTTATACTCATACTCCTATTAGGATAGATAACCAGTCTACTATTGCTATAACCAATAATCCAGTTAAACACAGTAAAACAAAGCACATAGACATAAGACACCATTTTATACGTGATCGTGCTGAAAAGAATTTAATAAAGCTGGTAAAAGTGGCAACAGAAGGTTTTTTTGTATATAGTAAGTTTAGTAGCTAAGTAGAATTTCTTTCCTTTTATAGTAAGTTAGTAGGTTATTTTATTAACTTATTCTTAGTTATGAAAAACAAAAGAAAAAAAGAGAGAAAACCATAAAAAGCTCAAAAAAAGAGAATATTAGAAAATGAGTTAAGTCTTAGATACATAGGTTCAAAGTGACGAAAATTAGCACCGTCGATATAATCTCTAAGTGTTAAGCTTTCACACATAATGCACCTTAAACTCTAAGTGATATACATTTTCTAGTTTGATGTGTTGGTAGGCATAATACACAAAGGGAATCTCAAAGCTAATAAAATATTCAAGGAAAAGTCATATGTGTAACTAACTTAGATATATGACCAAAGGGTCTTAATTTTTATGTTAGAGACATACAGACAATGATTCTAAATGAGGTATGAAAACTTTCTGGGGGATGTATAGCCACATCAGATACATATTAAAGAAAAGAAAAGAATAGAAAAATCTTGATAATAAATTGAGAGTCAAAACAAGTAACTTTGTTGTACGTAAGTACAAACTTGTTGCCTCTGGTTTGACTCGAGTTAGCAAGATAAGTCGCTTTGTTGTACGTCAGTACAGACCTGTCACCGCTGCCTTGCTAGCTTTAAAATAAACTTTAAGACAAACTAAAACTCTCTGTTGTATGTGAATACAGAACTGTGTCCGGCGTTTGCCTTTTAAAGAAAATTTGCAATACCGAAAAGTTATAATCATTGTGTGTATGCCTTGATCATAAAAGTATGTCTAAGTATGAGACACGTAAGGTAGTTTCTTGATAAATAAAAAGGCCAAGGGATATTTCAAAGTGATGTTTAAAGGGAAAATAATACCAACAATCGCTTAGAAATGTGTGTCACGACAAACAATCAAGAAATCAAAAATTCCTAAGTGTGAGAGTGTAATACTGAAAGTGCGTATCTGACACCGCTATCTGATTGAACCTTTCTTTGACTTTCTCGCCAAAAATATTCTGTTAGTATAGGTTGTACAGTTTAAAAATATTTTTGAGTAGCTTAAGTTTAAATTTAAATTTTATTTAAAATTTTTATGTTTTACTTTATCTTATTTTATTTTATTCTAAGTAGGAAAAATGTCAAAGTTACTAAGGATGCATCTTTAGTTGAATAAACAAACATTGCATGAATATCTATTGCTTAGTGTGAATAATTTTGCAAAATTTGTTCCATTACACGAAAAAGTTGAAAAAGTTGAATTTTATTCAATGATTTTCAAAATTTTCAATTATATTCGAATTTAAGACAAACTCGAATTAATTTTCGAATCTGTCAGAAAATTCGAGTTTAAGTGCAAGTTCGAAGGTGGTTAGTATATAAAGGTCAACAGTGAACATTCATTATCACCTACCTTCGATTCTAGTCATTCGAACTTGCTCAGCAGCGATTTCGAACTTATTCCTTCGAGTTTACCGTTTTCGAATCTTCTACTTTTTCTCGAAGTTATGTCCATTTGTGTTCGAATCTATCAACAACTTTAGGTATAAATATCAGTATTATACAAAGTTTAGGTAGTCTAGGACTCAATTATAGCAAAAAATCGATGGCTTTTGAAGTTTCTGGGGTTTAAACTTTGTGACTCAAAATCACAAGTTTTAACCGGTGAAACTACAAATAAATTGCATATATCTTCGATTAGAACCTAATAGGACTAGTTAATACTATTTTCTAAGTCTAATGGGGTTAAAATCATGGATTTGTGATCGAAAGTGACCGACTTCGAACATGTTCATCGTGTTCGAACTTGTCAGGAAATTCGAATTTGTCAACAAACTCGAATTCAGTCAAATTCGAACATGTCCTTCGAATCTATTATTAAATTCGAAATGTTTGCATAATTTTAAATTCAAACTTGTAGAAATTCGAATGTGTTGGATTTTGGTCTTACGTAAGTTTAAAATAAAACAAATTCGAAATTAAACAAGTTTCATTTTTATCTTTCACTACTAATTTTGGTTATTGTTTTATGTGCAGATATGGGTGAAATGGCGTTCTTCCAGAAGCATAATATGGTAATGTCTCCAGACAGAGAGCTTCCCGAAGCACAGGCATTTAGACAGATGGTAGAGTTTTTGGCACATTCCAGGGTGTCGTATGCACTATCTCATAATGTGCAGATTATATTACCGTATGTAAGGCAATTTTGGGAGCACTTACAAGTTGACTGTAAGGTGACGCCGACAGTTTTGAGGACAAGAGTTGGCGGGCAGCCAATAGTTTTCTCCGCGGATATGCTGCGTCAAAATTTGCAGCTAGGGTCTGTAGAACAAGAGGCAGGGCCCATAGATTTTCCTGTACATATAAGGCAAGCGGCCTTCTTGTGGATGGGATATGCCCTGGATATAACCAAAGCTTCATTCATGAAAAGTGGGTTAATAGGGCAGTGGAGGTATTTAGCACATGTGATAATGGTGTGCTTTGCACCCAAAAAGGCGGGATTCGATTACCTTGTCTCAAAAATGCAGTCGGCCATGATTGTCTTGGTTTATAACAAGAGTTTTAGCTATTCAGAGATGTTCTTTGCGGAGTTCATGCACCAGATCACAGCTCCAGCACGCGAAAGATTTTTGATGTATCCGCGATTCGCGATGATGTTAATCCGCCATTTTTTGCCAAATCTGCCACAGCTTCCAGATGTTCAAAGTGTGGCAGTTATAGATAAACGAATTTTTGCTGACTGCCAGTCGCATAATGCCCGCAGGGCTGAGCAGGTCAGACCACTTGATGCACCTCTCTTTGGGGCAGTGGTAGATCCAGATTTTGTGGCCCCAGACGGGGATAACTGGGCTGGAGAAGGGCCTCAGCCGCAGCCACTGCCACTGCAGCAACAGCCACAACCTCAACCGCAACCTAGAAGAAGGCAAAGAGCTACAGCAAGTCAAACTCAGGCATCCAGGCCATCATCAAGCAGAGTGCAAGAGTCAACGGTAGCAGGTCCATCTTCGGATGCTGCAGGCACGTCAACAGTGGCCCCAGAAATCGATCCTAGAGTAGAGACTCTCGACGAAATATGGGCTCATGGTACTCAGGCACAACAAAATATTGTCGCTGAGCTAATTGATAGTATCTTGGAGCCTCCAGCTGATTCCAATGATATTTTTAGAGATATAGATGAATATCAGCCATAAGAGGGTGACGAAATGGACTTCGAGATCCTAGGAGAAGAAGCAGGAGCACAGCCTGAGGTCGAGGGTCAAGCTCTGACCACCTCAGAGTCTGAGTCTACATCTGAGGAAGTTAAAGAGGCAGAAGTAGAGGAAGTAGAGGTAGAGCGTGTTGATCCATCTGTCCGCATAGGCAGATATCGTTCAAGAATTGTGGCCAGTACGAGAGAAGAAGATACAAGAGCTGCTAGAGCCTCAGATGATGATTCTGATTTTGAAGCAGAAGATCCTACTCCTCTCATTCCTCGGCATAGGGCGAAGAGGCATCGTTTTATGCAGGGAGCTTCATCCACTTCTGCTACAGAGCCTGAAATTCCAGCTGTTTAGCCATCCATCACGCCATCACCAATCACATCCATTCCATCTACATCATCCCTATTCACTGAGAATCAGCGATTTACAGAGCTGAGGAGTAAGGTGGATTTCCAATCAGTCCAAATCTTCCAGCTTACCACAGCAGTAAAAGAACTTCAAGCTCATAACGCCAGACTTGATCAGGAGAACGCTGAACTGAAAACAACTGTTGCTGATCAAGCTTCTGAGATTAAATCAATGAAGTCCCTTCTGGAGTAGTTACTGAAGAATCTTCAAACTCAGGGGGAGGATAAATGTAAAGAAGCCCAAGTGATGAAGAGAGATGATGAGACGGCAATGATCCCGAGGCAAGAAAAGAAAGTGAGCTAGCAGATTTTCCGACTGCTCAGCGAGCATCAGTTCAGGGGGAGCCAAGTCAGTCTTCAATGGAAAGAGCTAAAGGTGAATCTTCTAAGGCCATGGAGAGCGAAATGATAGAAGCTCTGATGAATATAGAAGAAGAAGAAAAAATGTTTGATTTTGAGGACGAGATGGAAGATTGGGAAGAAGGTGAGTTCGTTCCAGAAGACATACCTGAATGGAAATCTGATGACGAGGTATTAGTTGATGAGGAAGATGAAGCTGATGAAATTGTTATTCAGCAACAACCTATCACTGATACGTATATGACGGTAGAACAAAATATGATTGACATCAAAGCAGTTAAAGCCGCTTTAAATGTTGAATCAGAAGTTGAAGAGCCTGATAGGGAGCTGACTGCGGAAGAACAGAAAAAGTTGTGGTTCAGAGCAGAGAAGAAGGTCGTGTCTTTAAAAGAGAAGATGAGAGTGCCTTACTCTGGAAAGTTATTTGGGAGCATACTTAGCTGGTTCTTTGATCGAGAACTGCAGCTTTTTATCATTAAAAGCAAGGATGGCCTCCAATATCTGAGAAGAATATTGAAGGACTTCAACTCATTACCTAAAGTTGAAATAAAGGCCCTAGCATGGAAAGAGCTAATCAACATCAGAGACGATCCTTATGCTGAAATAATTGCCAAGATTATCAGAAGGGAAGGGAGGTCTAGGAAGTTTGAAAGGCTAAACCCACAAGTAGGCAAGAGAGTTGTGGACCATTCAAGAATTGATCCTCTAACTGGAAAGCCGTGGATGAAGATGTATTACAAGCCAGTTAGATGCTAAAAGAAAGTACCTCTGAAGCCTATGCCTCAAGATGTTTTGGGCAACCTCAACTGGTGGTATGTAGAAAGTGAGACAGGTGAAGCAGTGATGGAAGATCTTGAAGAAAAAGTGATTCTGAGAGTATACGATCCATTGCACCTGGTAAACTTATCCAAAGATGATCTACATAAACTTCGTATCCATAAAATCTCCTATGATGCACATATGGAGTCTGAAGCCAAGAAATATCAGAATGTGGTAAAGGTTTGTGTTGATCAGGACTTTATGCTGGTAGCATTTTAAATAAGCATAGTAGTTAGACAAAATGTCAATAGTTAGAAGCTATCGTCAAGGGGGAGTCTGTTAGTACATCCTGTGTGACGATAGCAGTCTAAGTATGGATAGCATTTTGTGTAAGTCAATTTACTTGCTATTGAATATTAACAAGTGTTTGATATATGTTTGATTATATGTGTTTGATATTGATTGTTTGTATGTTTGAACTTCGGGTAATGTGTTACAATAAATTCAAACATAAAGTTCAAAGATAAGTTCAAACATAAGTTCAAAGATAAGTTTGAAGGCAAAGGTTCGAATTTGTTAGAGGACAAGTTCGAATAGGCCTTGGGCCAAGTTTGAACTTGTCCTAGACAAAGTCAAACCGGGTGTTATAATTAAGGGTTAATTCGATTAATTATTAGACTTTTGCAGATTTTCAGAGTGATTAGGCAAAAGGGTGATCTCGAATTTGCTAGCAATCAGAGAGTTTCGTTTGGAGAGAATCATCGTGTTGGGACGATCCGTTGTTCGTCTATCACTGTGCTAGTCTCCGTGTTTCGGTGTGCGTGGTCTATCCGTCAAGCCGCTAACGAGGATTCCGCACTCGTTGGCAGGTGTCGCGTCAAGATAGGATCCGTAGTCAAGCGACCTTGCAAAATACATACAATATATAGTTATATATATTTGTATATATACTTATGTTTTAAATTACATTTGTATAAATATTTCAAAAATGAAAATCTTAATAAAAAAATTAGAAACCAAACTGAATATAATTCATTGGTTTTGTCTTATATTTAAAACAAAATTTATTTATAATGTGTTGGTGTCACAACCAAATTTTTAAATTAAAAGAAAATTTATAATGTGTTTACATTATGGAAGATAATTTGTATACAACAAAAAATTTTCATACACAACAATCTCGTATAAAATGACAATCATACTCTTAAGAGTGGATTTTGAATACTTATATAATAAAAAAGTTAGCAATGGTAGCATAATCATTTTATGTAATATTGTTGTGTACAAATCATCTTCCTTACATTATTGTTATCTTTCAAAATAAACCATACTAAAACATAATTTTTAGTTTTTAACACACTGAGACACTTTTTATAATTTTGAAAAATAAAAATTTGGGTCGGGCTTCACAACCCCGGCTTGATGTCAAATCAAGACTGCCGTCTGAAGCAAAGTTTGTCCTCTCTTTATGGAAGTTGATGTGTTAGGGTTCCCAATCCCGACTTGATTACTTTTATAAACTCTTTAAAAATCGATTAGTTTTATAATTCATTTAATATATTTGATTATTTCTATAAAAAGCGATTACTTTTATAAATTCTTTAGAAACTGATTACTTTTATATTTGCAAACAGCAACAACCACTGCTCCATCTTCAGGCAATCGTCACTGCCCACCGTCTCTCTCTCTCTCTCTCTCTCTCTCTCTCTCTCCTCATTCTTTACTTTTCTTAGCATATTTGATTTCAAATTTAATTTCGCGTGGGAGAACTCAGACTTAGGTATGTTTTGATCTTGGATTTGGATTTTACAATAATAGTCCTTACATTTCATTTATTATCTCAGTGTTCTTTGCTTTCACATTTGATTCCTCATATGCTAAACTTAACGAGAGGCGGATATAGTGGCCATGAAAGTCTCGTAGAGGTGATCAGGTGGGTTGATGACATGAGGAGCTTGGCATTGGTCGTGGTTGGCAGTGGAGGTGCATACATTGAAGATAGACAATGAAAATGATACATTGGAGGTGGTCAGTGATTAAAATGTTTCTCATTTTCATCCCCATTAAACTTAGGTTCGGAGATTCCTCTGACAAATCAAAGTCGAGTTTCGAGTTCTTCATCGTGAACAAAATTTTTACCAATCTATTTTCGATTATTGTTATGGCTTTTAAAATTTATAAAGTTTATATTTAGTTTAACTTGTAACACATATATAAAAAAACAAAATACATAATTTCAAAAATATTACCGGTACAATTTAACCAACATTGCCCATTTGATGATTGGAAAAAAAAAAAAGGAAGTTGGATTAATTTTTTCTTCTTGCGAATAAAATAGTACATTCATCTTTTTTCGAAAAAAGTACACGTGTAAATAACGGCCACGTGGATGAAAGGTCCTGTAGTTTGCTTTATAAGAGGAGTCCGAATGCCACGTGTAAAAGAAGACGTGTCCCATGTTTCAGATCGCACCTTTTGCGCATCCTCTCACTCAGATCACATCCACCGTTTCTTTTTGTTTCCACAAAAATGCAAACAACGTTTTCTACGTTACTCTTTCTTTCCTTTTATTTTATTTTATTTTTTGATTCCATAAATAAAATATTAATAAAATAATTTTTTTCATCAAAAGAAAGGTATCTAAATTTTAATGTCTTTTAAATAGAGTTAATCATGTTAAAAGGTAACTTACTATCATTTTTTTTTTTTCAAATTTGATAATATATAATTTTTTTCAATTTAAGGTAACATACTCTTCATACCAATTTAATCAAGATAAACATATCATATTGATAATTGCTGACATGACAGTTTTTTTTCTGATCAGTATTTCTTTTATGAAAATGACAGTTTAGTTTTTATAAGATGTGCATTATTTTGTGAAATTAAAAGAGTTTTTGATAAAAATTACTTTTGAGCAACTTAGAAAATAATTAGGCAGCTTTAAAAATTTAAAAATTGTTGGCTGGACAAAAAACTGTCACGTCAGTAATTTTTAGGTGGTATTTGTTTTTTAAGAGGTTAAATGTCTGAAGTCTGAAAACTATGTCTGAAATTAAGAGGATGCCTTAAAGTCTGAAATTAAGAGGCTCTGAATTTAATTCAGACTAGTCTCATTTTCTTAAAATTCAGAGGGAATTTCAGAGGTTGTAACCTCTTAAGTCTGAATTTAAACAAACAATACAAATTATGTTAAGATCTGAAATTCAGACTTTAGACCTAATTCAGAGCCTCTTAATTGAAAACAAACACACCCTTACATTCCAATCTGATAAGGTTACGTTGATTGACTTGATTTGAAAATTGTGTTATCTTAAATAAAAATAAAATTATTATGTTACCCAATTAAAAAAAAAGATGACAATAAATTATCTTTTAATGTAATTAACCCTTTTAAACATAATTAACTAGTTGAATACCCGTGCGTTGCTCGGGTGATAATATTTCAAAATTAATATTTTTAAATTAAACAATCAAACAATAAAATTATATTTTATTTAGGAGAACTATATATTGCCTATGAAGAAAAAAAAATTATTTTCTTATCATGAATATTATTACACACTATTAAATTTGACATCCGCTTGCAATGAGATGAGAAAAGTATACCTTCCTATTTAGACTTTTGCGCCTTTCATCTTTAGGAATCAAGACCCGACCCGACTTGCGTCATTTCAACAACCGTTAGTTTAATATACGTGTGTCGATTGAGAGACTAATTTTTAATTAGAAAACGTCTATTTAATTATAAAAAGAGGCAACAAAAGTTGATAGATTTAATTTATTCTTGTATCTAATTTTGATAAACATTACGAAATAAACTTACAACTTTTTATTAATAATATTAATAACTCATTTTTTTTATTATTTGATGTTTTAAATCGATTTTCTTATTTTTGAATTCGTTATTTGTTAATCTCTAAGCTACTGTTTCGTTGATTTTTTTTTCTTTTTAGGTAATTTTATTTATCATAGTTTCATTTTATTATCGTATTTGCTTTTAGAAAAAATCATATATATATATATATACATATATATATATATATATATATATATATATATATACATATATATATATATATATATATATATATATATATATATATATATATATATATATATATATATATATATATATATATATACACTAAATGTATTTAATTATTACATAAAATATGGGGCGTAAACCATGTTTCAGAATATTTGATATTTCTAAGTTTTTCATGTGTATTTTGTATTTGTTTCTTACTAAATTTTATTTTGGATTTTGATTTTTATAGGTCTAATTTTAAAAAATATAAAGATGTCTTGAGAAAACCCTAACTTCTGTATTCTTCCTTATCTCTTGTCTTCCTTATCCCTTGTCTGTAGCCTCCCAATCTCCATCGTTCTCCCCGCTCCGTCGTTCTCCCCTTCTTCGGCCGCCAGTTGGTGGACGCCAACCACCTACCGTGGTCTCCTGAAAACCACTCTCACTTTGCCTTTCAACGGCGCTGCACACCATGGAAAGAACCCTAGTCTCTCCGCTTTCTATGTATTACACACAAGTGAGAACATCAAGCGGTGAGGACATCAACCGAGTGTGCTACATCTCCGTTTGATTTTCATTTCTCTAAGTGAGCCCGAGTTTCAGGTATGAATATACTTTTTTCATCTGAGTTTGGGTTTTTTTAGTCGATTTTATTGATTGTGTTTGGTTATTGTTCCAGATCTGTGTTCAAGATACAATGTAGTTTCCAGATCTGAGCTCGGACCACACAATCAGGTTAAGCACACAACGAAGATCAACCATTGTTCGAGATCTAATTTGGGTTGCTATTGTTTGGTAAATATTTTCGAAAATTAATATGACTTTGTTATTAACTCGTAATCTAGTTAAACAACACATTTGAAACAGATAAATAGAAAAATTTATGGATAATTATATTTGTTGTTGATTTATGCATTTTTGATATGGTTTTAAATTGCATTTTTTATATCCGGCCTTAAAATTACTTGCATGAATGCATCTTATGGTTTTAGATCCATGTCTTGTGTATGTGATTCTGGGTTCGTTTTTTGTTAGCTTTCAATCGAATGAGGAGAATGAGTTCTCGGACCTTTAGATCTGCTTCACGAGATGCTAGGTCTATCATCTCTTCTGTGTCTAAGCAGAAGCCCCGTCTCTTCTCCGGTATAATTTTCAAACAGTTTTTGGTAGTTAAGTTATATTATTATATAAGCATTTGGCGATGTTTTGATCTGAATACATATATGTTGATGCTCTAAAACGCATATGTGCAAGTTGTTTAACTTAGCATTGATTCTATTACATAGGTACAGATACTCATACGCTTCAGATTTACCATTGATGACTGAAAGTAAAGCTTAATGTTTTCATATATATATATATATATATATATATATATATATTGTGTGTATGTCATTATTTATTTATTAATGTACCATGATATTAAATCATTTAGTGGACTTTTCCGTAATTATGTGTCCAAATAAAATTTGTATCTTAGCATTTTGTCTTATATGTGAAAAATTGTGCAGTGACAGTGAAATACATTGATTTCGAGGGGTGGAAAAGAAGATGCATGCTTTTAGCATGAATTGATTTGTTGTCTTTGTGTGTTTCTTATGTCTTTTTGGATGTTGTATGTCTAGTTTAAATGTGTTATTACCATTAGCATGCTAAAGGCAAATACAGGAAGAATGTGGGAAGATATAACACAACAATTATCACATGATATGCAATCAAATTTCTATTAGTAGTTGATATTTAAATAGGTGGATGATCTTTTTTAACAGAATTCTGCACATTGTTCTTCTTTTTCTTCCTCGGTTTATTTTACTCCTACCATGAATAGTGGATTATCACTTTGTTTAATATTCAAAAGTCACATGAAAGTCCCCACCTCCATGTATTTGCACAATTAATGTCGATGAACTGAGTTCATTGTCTCTTTTTCCACTAAGTAGGTCACATGTATTCAAACAAGTTCTTTTAAGTGTAATTTGATTGCGGGACAAGAGAGCATGAGAGTATCCTTGTTATACAGTCCTTTTAAAGGTCATCTGTTTTAGAACACATTCTATTAAGTGGAATACATTATTGTCAATTTTAAATGCAACTTAAAATTTACTTATTCTTCCATTTGTAGAAGGACAACCTGTTGCTGCAGCAGCTGCAGTTTCCTACAAGGGACTGCTGCCAGCTCTAGGTTATATCAGGCGGGATAATTCTGGAAACACCTCTAACGCATGGATTGCTGGAGCATTTGCACTCCCTTCTACAGGTTCATACTTTTTAAGTCTGTTATTATCAGACATAATTGCAAATTGTGGCTTTATTGGCATTTTTCTCTTTATGTTGACCACTTATTTTAAACAAAATCCATGTATTCTATGATGTCTGCTTGTGTAGTTGTTTTGTATTTACATGCTTCACGTTAGAGCATATCTGGATGTGGTGCCTTACTTTTTCCATTGCACGTCCCTTATTGACAGACAAAAAAAAAATAAAAACAAAAGCAAAAATCTAGCTACTAACATGAAGAAGTGTTCATGTGTACAAACCTTTGATGTGGTAGACTGCTCTTCTTTGTTCTACACAAATCATTAACAGAACTTCACTATTCTTCTTCTAATTACCAGGGATTGGACTAAAGCAATCTAAATTGGAACCCTATTAGTGGATGTTAAAAATGTGGAAACGGTCACGTTTCATGAACTTTTGAAAAGTGATTTGTTTTAGACATTTTAGAATATACCAATAGTTTTGTGTTAGAAATTTAAGATTCTTGCAGACACGATTGAATTACCACATTTTCTTTGTACTTTATATTTGGGAGGGTCATTGTTTTTCCCTGCAAAATGGTTGAAACTTTCAGTTACTAATGCTATATGCTACTGATCCATAAAACCATTTGTATGAATTTTTTTTGAGATTCATCAAGTAAATGCAATATAAAAAGATCCTGTTTTTTTATTTGTTGGTTAGGATTTGTAGATAACTCATTTGTTTCAGTCAGTTGGAAGCATTTGAAAGAGAAGCAGGTAGGTTATTAGTCCATTTATAGCTGATTTATATGAATAAATCCAGCAACTTCTTTACCTCCTTTCACGTTGGTTTTTTGTTTCAGTTGGTCAATCTTATCCCTTTTTCTACTTTTAGTTTGACATTAATTTATACGAATATTAGCTGAGTTATAGATATTTTCTATAGGTTTTGGTATATTAACTAACAAAAAAATTTTGTATTAGAAATCTTGGTTCATGTTTTTTTTTTTGCTTTAATATTATCCTTATTTTATAGTTTTTTTTTCAGTATCAGTTGAAATTCAGAAGATGTAGGTTTATTAATTTAAAAAAATTAAAATATATGTATTATTGTTAGTTTCATGTATTCTCTGATGTGTTTGTTTAACAACAGGATATTCAGGTTTAATAAAAGTATAAATATATCTATTTAATGTTAACTTATACCAAAACTCTTTTAATGTTCTGTATTAAACTTTAAAAACAATTTTTTTTGAAGCACAAAAACTTAAAACAGGAGGTATTTATTAGTTTATTTTTTTATTTTTTTTCAATATGTCTTTAAGCTGTCTATAATAGTTCTAGGTTATTTATTTTAATCTAGTTTTGAAGTGATTATGTGTTTCTTGATTCTCTTTTTGGTTCGGACTAAACTTAAATATTGACAATCATAAAAAATATAGATTAAATAAGGAATATTGAAATTAAAATTTTATGTTCATTAGTGATAGAAACTGTGATCATACTTACTTTTAGTGTATGTGTTCAGGGCTGTAAATATATACAAACATTGGGGATACATGCACTTGTGTTTAGGGCTGGAAAATGAAAATATACATTGCTATTTCACGACATACTGAATAAAAGTAACAGAAGTTTTGTCATAAAAGGAAAAAAAAAACTACCTTGTGTGATTTGCACCTTTCAAAAGCTCCTTCACCATTCCCTTCTATTGATGTATATCTCCCTGTCATAATCTTTAAGTAATTTATGTACCAAGTTTCTGGATTGCATAAAAACAACTGTTTCATTGCAACAGGTTTTGGTTTTCAAGTTTTTATGTATTACCAATTTGAAGTGGAAAAGTTCATATATATGTTGCTAAAGAAGTATCTTAACGAAGCGATAGCGTAACTCTTACGATACAATCACTAGAAAATGGAAGTTAGAGAAATAAATCCATTTATGTCAGAAATTACATTCTAATAATTGTATACGTAAATATATCAGTATATCTACTATGAAAATTAATACAAAACCTGGAAATCTTTTTATCTGGCATTTCAAGTGAATTGTTTGTGACAACATCTTTCTGTAGACTTGTTTCAAAAATTATTAGAAGCAACAACCAAAATAAGATGGCAATTGGACATTGTTGAAGTTAAATAAACAGATCAACTTTCTTAGAAATTGTATACGATACTAACAAATCTTTTTCTGGAGATAGGGTTGTAACATAGTCAAAGTCACCTTCAATTCTGAGACACTTGGATGTTATGGAGATGTTAATTCATCTTCAATTGGCTGCATGGGTACAATGTGAGTTTTGAAAGCTGGTGTAGATCTCTTTTTCTGCACTTATTGGAAAGAAATAATATTCAACAGGTGGGTTATTTAAATAACTGGATTATCATTTATCCGGCTGATCCCAGATTGTTATTTTGCTATCCATTTTTTTCTACAAAAGTTGTTAGGATTAATTTTCAGCAGTTATTATATTTAAATAAATGAAATCATGATTAAATTTTGAAGTTATCCATTTTTTTTGCAGGT
This sequence comes from Centrapalus pauciflorus, assembly GCA_020465985.1. NCBI lineage: Eukaryota > Viridiplantae > Streptophyta > Magnoliopsida > Asterales > Asteraceae > Centrapalus > Centrapalus pauciflorus. The sequence goes on from JAANYP010000239.1 coordinate 451,767, forward strand.
TTGTTAATAACAGGGTAATATTGCTAGAAAAGAAATACATTTTTATGCAAAATATTAGGTAATATTTCTGTGTTGATACGATACTATCCATTTTTTTCTGAGTTTTTGTTAGGCAACTGGTTTATTCATCTTTTTTTCTGTGTTTTTGGATAATATTTTATTTTTTCTGTTTGCTATTTTTAAAAACACTTAAATGTGATAAAATATTTATCTGAAAATTTTAAAACGTGGCCTTAATTTTTTTTACAAATTGTTAACTCTTATATAAACATCTAATAACCATCCAGAAATTTTTTTACAGAAATTTATCTTAGTTTTAAAATAATGAATATTATCCAGATTTTGTGATGAAAAGGTGATAGAAATATTTAAATTCCAGGTGTAAATTTTTTTCCTGCAGTTTTTTGTTCCAGATTTTTTGCAGCCTAAATTTCTGCAGTTTGTTCCAGATTTTTTTTGATAAAAATCTGATGGAATTTATATATTTACGTATTTATCTGCAGTTTGTATCCAGATTTTTTTTAAACATCTAATAATTATCCAAAAATTTTTACAGTTGTTATAGAAAACTCAATTTCCATTTTTAAGTTTCATTGTCCACATGCTGCAATCAGTGGGAGTTCTAATCCTGGGGTGAATTTGTAAAACGAATATAGGAGAATACTTCTAAGATTTAGTGAAATACAAAAATTGTACGAACTTTGTAATTTGGCTAGTATGTTTTCTTTTCGAAAATTTGTGGGCTTCTACTGCCTAGAATAGGTTACACAGTCTCTATCCATTACGGGAGAGGTCTAAATCCAAACCTGTTGATCATTTCGGTTGGGTGGGGTGGAGCCAAAATATCAATTATCCACCATTTTCACACCTGTGAAAACTGTTTAATCGATCAATTATTCAAATTCAATGTTATATCTTCTTTTTCCAATTAGGTTATTTTTATTGCATGATTTATTTCACATGTGCTTATGACTATGCTCTGTGTACTTCAAAAGAAGTAAACAGAGCAAACCAACTTCTTATACATCTTCTTTGGATGTTATTTTTCTTATCATTCTTTGAACTTTTATTGATTATTTTCTACTTGCATCTCTTCCACTCAGGTTGTTGAAAACAGTGATGTGGTGATTTTCTTCGTCAAGCCACAAGTTGATATTTTTCCATGTTGACTATGCATTCTCTAATTCTTTTTGTTCCAGATTTTTTGTAGTTTAAATTTCTGCAGTTTGTTCCAGATTTTTTTGATGAAAATCTGATGGAGGAATTTATATAAAACGTAATTTTTTATTCAACAGGAAATTTTAGTTTTACAGCATTGAAGTAAATTATCAAGTATTTTGATCTGCATTTTTCCAGCTGTTTTGAAGTTTTACCTTTTTTTTCTGATTTTTAACCAGTTATATTGCGCCAACTCAACAGACATCCTGATTTTTCTGAATTTTAACCAAAAATAGTGTGCCAACTCCGCAGGAATATATATATAACTAGTTGAATACCCGTGCGTTGCTCGGGTGATGTGTTTTTCGGCTAACATCATTTTGTTCAATTTTTTATTATGATCGTTTTAGTTTTTCAACTTGGTTTGTTTTGATTTTTTTTCTTCGATTATAAAAGTAGACAAACCATGACCAATAGTATTCAATTGTAACTTCTACTTTAATTCAAGTTTTCAAATCTATTTTTGCATCTTTGCTCATTTGTATTTGTAGCTATTACTTAAAAGTAAAATTATAATTTATTATTTACTGTTAGCTAAAAATTTGGGTTGTTTATTATGACAAGCAATTTTATGTTAATTTTTGATAATATTATTTTTACATAATCTGCAAAATATTTTTTTATGATTTACTGGATTGTTTATTATGACAAAGTATAAATTCTATTGTATATTTATAAAGTAATAATAACTACTAAAAAAATCAAACACATTCGTTGTATACGAAATGTTAATATAATATATGATGTATAGTTTTACCATACGTATTTATAATATAAAAAGCAGTAAAATTTAATTAAATAAACCTTTCATAATATAGAAATATATAATAGATCACACAATATATATATATATATATATATATATATATATATATATATATATATATATATTATAGACTAATATAATTAATGAAAATTGTAATAAAAAAATGTGTCCAAACACACTTGGTAGAAAGCCAAACCAAAAAAAAATCCTCCTTTTGGTTGTCTGCGTACATATGCCCATTTCAAAATCAATATCGATATCCTGGTGAAACCCTACCCTTCGCCTCTCCTCCACTCGTCGTCTGTTGGCACACGCCACCACTCGTCTTCTCCCGACTGACACGCCCAGCCTCAAACTATGTCTCACATTCATACTCAACCACCTACTCGGCGTCATCACACAAGAATCCTAACCCTCTTCGTCGAACGGATTCAAGTTTGAGGTATAATTTTGTTCTAGATCTGAGTCTGGGTTTCATTTTGTTTTCTTTCATTGTGGGTAGTTTATGGTTCGATTGATGTTAGATATGAGTTTGGGTTGTATGTTTCAATTAGGGTTTAGATCTATAAAGTGATTTTCCTGTGAACTGATTTATGGATTTTCGATTTGGTTATAAATGCATTTCTAGCTATGGTTTAAAACCGTCTGCTTAATTGTGTAAAAAGCCACTCATTAATGTTTCTTATATAAGTAGTAACGATTTGGTAGAATAAGCGTGGTCCTCTGCTAGCAAATTGCAGAATTTGGTCAATGACAAGTCTTAATGATTCTATTTGATGTTTTTCCCTAGGGTCTCATTAATAATGAAAATGATTGTTTTAAGGGACAACATTTTATATAGCAAATGTAAATGTTCACATCAGGTCAATAGAAAACTCATAAGTTATTAGTGATAGACAACATTTTATATACAAAAATTATAAACACAAACTCCTTACCCAAAATGCCCATGGTGAATTAGTGATAGTCATGCTAATAAACAAAGGGAGCATAAAAATAACAAACTTGCAGGAGTTGCCTGGGACCATTTGGGGTTTGATTGTGGTTATATGAAAGGAACATATCTTCTTGTAATACTCATGTGTCATGTGATCGGAATTTCACTAACAGTCTGAAAGTCGTGAACCCGGTTCCAAATAGCCTATCCATACAATCTCTTAGAAACAACAGCTGCATGCATAACCATGAGCAACAAAATAAAATGATGGTGGGGTAATTTAAACTCTAGAAGTAACATGTACACAACCTCATCCACCTAGATCACATGATCAAACTTCATTTTAATTGGTTAATAACCAAAGTTTTGCTATTCGATCAATCAACAAATATACTTTACTACATAAAACTACAATCAAATCCAAAATTTTGTAACTAAGAAAACATGATAAGCACTATGAAATTGAACAGTATATCATTAGAAGATTAGAAGTATATAGGTTTTGATAAATTAGGTTTCATTAATCTGCTGCATAAAATAGGGTTTTAGGTTTTGATTGGCAAAGAAAAAAAAAATAAAAATAACCTGTAACTTTGTGGCCTACTCCTTCCGTCCAAACTCCCTTCTTGGCAAGAACTGACTTCGATATATAGGCTCAAATCTGTAAAATTTATCCATTAGATAATTATTATTGCTTTTTTTTTTTCATTTACAACTTTAATTCTTTAACAATTAGCATCAAATGAAAGAGAGGGTGTGAGTCTGTGAGAGATGAGGGTGGGTTTTTGACTTTTACAAGCTCTGCATGGCATCAAGAATCATGGAGGCAGTGCAACGGGGGTTGTACATTGCTTTAAATGTTTGTACACTATGCTTTAACATGTGTTGGAAATTGCTTTTAATGTTTATACTTTTCAAAAGTTATAACAATAGTATATACCTAGAACAATTATACCTCCCAGCAAGAGCCACAAGTATGAGTTTACATTAATAATTTGATTATGACATTTCCTTTTATGCCATCTAAGCATAGTTATTTCCATTAAAACCACTAAATAGATGTGGATACCACTTTGAATATTGGAATCATGTAAGCTCGCATTTGACATGAATAGATAAAATCGATGTCTTTCGGACTCTTAGAAGCGGAGGGACCCCTTCTGGACATTTCTCACACTTATTGATCTGGTTAAAAGAATCAGCAAGGTAGGAGGTCTGTTGAGCTGCAACCAGCAAAACAACTACTAATCATGTGTTTATATGGAGGATTGATAATTACATAGTAAAAAGATTGAAACTCAGTTAGAAACTCCGTAACACAGATTCATGAAACCCTTGGTAAAAAAAAAGTTGAAAATCATCATCGCATTTAAATCATATAAATAGAAGAACTTTTTGACTGAAAAATAGAGATTCATGGAAGATTCACCTATGCATGTTGTTCTTGCTATATAGAGAATTTGGTTGGATGCAAATGTGAAATGATTGACAGTGTTCATCAATTTGTAGGCACGCAATTCTTATTTCTCGGTTTATTTGTTTTAATTTACATTTTCACATTTCAATTTGTAGGCACATAATTCTTATCCCGTTTTATTTGTTTCAGTTTAAATTTAAATATTTTTTCTGTATCTCCTATTTTTCAGTAAAATAACGGAATATTGCAATTTTTTCTTTGCAGGTTATTTCTAGCAGTTTATCAAGAACGTTTTTAATTGGCACATAGATTAAAACTCATTGTTATCCATTTATTTTCTGCAGATTTTGTTGCATTTTTTTACTTTTCTGTTGTGATTTATCCAAAAAAAAATTTAGATTTTTTTTTTGCAGCTTTTTGTTCCAGATTTTCTGCAGTTTTGTTTTTCAAATTTCTGCAGTCTGTTCTGATGAAAATTATTTTTAGCTGTGAATTTTTTTCTAGAATCTGGAAAAGTTGATTTCTATGCTTTATTACTGGAAAATCTGGTGCTGCAACAGTCAAATATTATCCCTATTATTTCTGCAATGTTTGTTATGTAGAAGATTAAACGACTAACAACTAATGTTATTCATTTTTCCCTTGCAGGTTGAAAAAGTTAATTTCTACGTGATATTATTGAAAAATCGGTAATGTAATTATCAGGTATTATCCCTAAAGTGTTTATTATGCAGAAATTTTCTTTGAATACTAATTTTGTATTTGTGGTGAACAAACCTTTGATGTGGTAGACTGCTCTTCTTTGTTCTAGGGAAACTATTAACAGAACTTCATTATTCTTCTTTTAATCACAAGGGATAGGACTAAAGCAATACAAAATGGAACCATATTAGTAGATGTTAAAAATCTGAAAACGATCAAGTTTCACGAACTTCTGGAACATGGTTTGTTTCAGAAATTTAAGAAGATACCAACAGTTTTGTTTTAGAATGTTAAGAAGATACTTACAACTTTTCTTATTGCAGACACGATTGAAATATGAGTCGAATTCATCATCGTATCTTTGATTCATCATCAGTTGGTTGTTATGGAGACCAAGGGTGAAATACACGTTGAATTCATCTTCTTTGTTGATCTCAGGTTTGAAATCTGATGTAGAATATATAACATAAAACATAATTAAAAGTTGATGCGAAACTATATAGCAGAACGTAATGCATGAAACAGATAGATTGTTTTATTTCTATGAAATTAATGCAGAATGTATAGCCTCATATAACCAATATACTGAATTCAGTTATTAAGTCAGCTCATGACCTTTTCTTTTTTAGAAGCTGTTACATTAACAAAAATCTTATCTGTATATATTCTGTGACTTGTGCTACGGGCCTCTCTTATATAATTAAATAAATGAAATGACGATGATAATTTATATCTGGAGCTGCTATATTTAAAAAATTAGTGTGATGATATCCCCTCTTTATTTGTGAAATTAGTTACTGCTTGTTTAGATGAAAAAAAGAGTTTTTGTGTTATTTTACTATAAAAACAGTGTTGTTTGTTAAACTTATCTCCAGATTTTTTTTGCATATTTAAAGTAAAAGTCTATAGTTCAGTTTTATCTCTATATTTCAGCTGCACTATTTTTTCTAGTTGACATTATGACTGGTTTTATCCCTACATCACAGCTATGACTGATTTTTTAATTTCTACTTATCGAGGCAAAATAGTAGGGGGGGGGGGGGGCATCCCATTTTTTTCTGAATTTTAGTTATATCCAGCAGATGATTTATCCAGAAATCCATTTTTTGCAGTTTTTTCTGAATTATAGCCAATTATAGCTTGCTAAATCAGCATTAAATATAGGAATTTCTACCAATAATATTGCGCCACGTGAGCATTTTTCTCACTGCTCCGTCGGCAATATATATATATATAATATAGCAGTGATTTAGGCATTAAAATCTGAATTATAGCCAATGATATGTTGACAAATCAGCATTAAAAGTAGGAATTTCTACCAATTATTGGATGCCACGTGAGCAGATTTCTCTCTGCTCCGTCGGCAATATATATATATAATTTGTTTAGTAGGAGCGTATAAAAAAAACCCAAACCAAACTTTAAAACCGAAACTAAAAATTCAAGCAGTCCTTGTTTTCTTCTTAATTTTGAAATTTCAATTCCAAAGCTTTTAGGTGGCGTTTTGTTCGTGTAATAAATTTGATGAAATTGTAATTTAAATTTAACTTGTTTAAAATTTTTGATAATTAATTTAAAGGGTTTTATTTTATGTATTTTCCATCAAATTTCATCGTTTATAGGAATTTGACATTCATTCCAATTTGTACATGAATTAAATTTCAACCTATACATGAATTAGATTTCAATCTATATCTCTAACCAATACTAAAAAACTATTTTCTGCCTTCAACATCAATGACATATTTAAGTAAAATTTAAATTATAATTCCTTTGAATTTTTATTCCATGAACCAAACACTACATTAGTTTCGTTGATGTTTCGTCATAGAACAAGGACCTAATTAGAACAGAATTACATAAATATTAGAGTAAATTACATAAATGGTCCCCGTGGTTTGTTTAAAATTATGGAAACGGTCCCTCAATTTTCAAAGTTGCATTGAGAGCCCCTTAAACCATTATTTACTTTCATAAATGGTCCCTGCTGCTATTAATTTTTAACAAATAACCAATATACCCTTTCCTTTTTAGTCCCTAATATTATAGTTATTCACTTTTAGTCCTTCTACTAACTTTTTGTATTTTGTGTTATTTTATTATTAATTTTAATTATTACATAATTCATTATGATTTGATCAAATATAATTAAAATTAAAGTGTATTAATTCATGAATCAACTATATACACTCTCCATAACTATATACAATTTTATTAATACTACTGATTTTATTAAAAGTTATCACGTCGTTATTAATTAACTAGTGTTGTCACAAATTTAATTTAATTCTTAAATTTCTAATTTGTTTGTCATATATGTAGAAATCTATATTGTACATTTATAATACATATTTTCATTTATGTTTAATTTCAAATAGTGAAATAACGTGAAAACCATGAACTCAATCTTTTGATTGTTTATTCGGTCGATATAAAAAATAAAACTTGTTTTTTCAGAAAATATAAAAAATATACTTCAATAAACAATATATCCATTTCATTTTATTAAAAAATAGTAAAATAAATAATCGTACTAATTGTTTATTCTAACTATCGTTTTTTATTCATAGATTAACTTTTATTGAACCAATATTTTTCTAAAACTAAAACGTTTCACGTATATAATTAGATTGAATTTCAATCAAGACATGTATGTTTTTATATTAATATCGGTAGATTTTAATGTCATTGGGTTTTAGGTATTTGATGTCGATCAAGATAGACTTTTCGAGTTTAAGTTGGTTGATATTTTTGTAATTAAAATTCTGATTTTTTTTCATCATATATATATATATATATATATATATATATATATATATATATATATATATATATATATATATATATATATATATATATATATATATATATATATATATAGAATCAGGTTCATCAGCGTACCTAAAAGATTCCAGCGTACCCTAATGTGAATGATATTCACATATATTTTTTTTGAATAAACATGTATAAGACAACATTATAAGACTTTTTTTTGCAAAAGAAGCAACATCATAAATCATGTGAGTGATAAAAAAAAGATCATGTGAATTGTCATTCACCCCATTCACATGGTGTGAAATGACCATTCACATGGATGACCATTCACATAAATATTCATTGAGCATTCACATAAATTTTAAGGACACAGAAAGTGTGAATGTTTGTGAAATTCATATATCATGCGTATAACATTAAATTAAACATAGTTATGAGAAAAAAAATTTAAAAAAGTTTTTTAAGGTTGGTACCTTCGGGTGCACTTGATTTCAAGAGGTACCTTTTTGAACCTGAATCTATATATATATATATATATATATATATATATATATATATATATATATATATATATATATATATATATATATATATATATATATATATATATATATATATATATATATATATATATAAGAGACTAGTATTAATATAAATACGTAACCAAGTTTTCCATATGTTATTAAATTTATAAAAAAAAAAAAAGAATTAGTATTGCTAAAAGAAAATATTACCAACAAACGTAATAAAAAATTCAAAATTTTCCAATAAAGATACTGTGAAATTTTTTAGGCCAAAAAAGGTAACATAAAATTTTATTTTAGACGATAGATAACATGAAATTCAAATTTTAGGCCGACAAAAGAATAATCAAATGTTGTTTTTACAAAAAAAAATGGATCGTAAAATTAAAGTTTTACATTTTTAGTTGATAATCAATACCCTTTTCCTCAAAATTGTATTTTGTTTTATCTTTCTTGGTGTAACATCCGTCATTTCGACCTGGTACGTGAAATTATTTTAGTGGATAAATATTCTATTAATATTGGGTTGGTCCAATTATATCCCGTTTCGTGGATTGATACGTGTCGGGATTGGGGCTTGCGTGTCATCGGGTTATAATTTTAATGAACGGATTATGTTTTTGGGATCGTGGGATTAAATGGGTTAAATGGGTATTAATAGTGAAAATGTGATATCGGGTTCGGGTTATCGGGTTCGGGACCGGTTGAGATAAAGACGTGCATATGTGCTTATCTCCTTCTTCTCCTTATCCATTGTGTGAAATCCCTAAAAGGTGTTTGTGTGTGTTTTGTGTGAAAAGCTTCAGCAGCAAAGATTGAATTGAGCTTCAATTTGATTGGGAAACCTTGAAGTTAACTGATGAGACGTGAGATCGAATGCAGGGGTCCCTGATGTGTTCCATACGGACATTGAGTCGCGAAAGGGATCGCGCGGGTTGACTGTCCCTAACAGTCCGTGGGGCGTATATATACGGCAGGGTGTGTAGCCGGCTCGCTCCTGTGCTACAGGGTTATTGCTGCTCACTGCTGTGTGCGGTGTGTCGGCCGGGGAAGGGTCCCCACAGGGTTTGTGCGTTATTCCGATCTCATACATGTGATATTATACCTGAGATGTGTGTGGGGCCACAGGGACAGGGATAGGGACAGGGTTTGCGTGTTATGTGCTATGTGTTCTGTGCAGTGTCAACCCTCGTGTGCTCACGGGCTTTATAGCTCATGTATTCGAGTCTAACATGTTCAGGGAATCAGAAAGGACCTCAGCAGCCGCAGAGATAGATTCGGGGGCTGACTTGAAGATCTGTTAAGTGTTTGTGTAATGACTTTAACTATATGTAATAGTGGTTTGGGAACAATGTATTTAGTGATCGGGATTACATGTTTTGATTAATATGGGATGTGAATGTATTAATCTTATGTGTTAAAGTTTTAAATTAGCCGTAATCTGCCGTATCCTATGACACGTGTGTTATAGATCCGTTGCGTTAGTGCCACTTATGATATTATGTTGATGTGGCATTTCCGGGTTCTGGGAGGGGTGTTACAGCATGGTATCAAAGCTTGTGGTTTGAAGCTTGAGTATCATTTGTGGATGCTTAACTTAGACCTTGTTCCGGTCCATGGGGGATCGTTTTGCGATTATATAGTGGATTAACCGACCTGGCTTAGTGTATAACGTTGGGTGATTTATCCCTTGTGCTTAATCGTTTTGTTTTGTGCAGATTATTATAGCAGATCAGGGTGAGGGCTCGGGCGCGGGCAAGCCGCCCGGTGATGAGTATATTCGAAAATCTGAGCTGTTAGAGGTTCTTACCGAGTTTTATCGACAGCAGAAAGAGCAAGAAAGGGAACAGGGTCAGAGTTTGGGGCCAGTTGTTCAGCGTACCGAGACCGGGTCAGGGGGTGGGGGATCATCATCTTCTCTGAGGGGCGGATCTTTCAAGGATTTTATGACAGGGGCTCCGCCGCAGTTTAGGGGTGACGGTGAGCCAGGGGCGGCCATCGCGTGGGAACGAGAGATTGAGGCCGCGTTCCGAGTGGCCCATGTGGATCCCAGGGATATGGTTAGTTATGCCGCTTATCAGCTACGGGGCGGGGCTTCGCAATGGTGGAAATCGATAGAGTCTTCGATGACTGAGTCCGCCGCATACGCCATGACTTGGGAATAGTTCAGGGCTATGTTTGAGCTTCAGTACATTCTGAGGGACGAGAGACGAGAGATGGAGCGCCGATTCCTCCATTTGCAGCAGGGTAATATGACGGTGCAGCAGTATGTTGACCGATTTAATGAGTATTAACAGTTCGCGCCTCAGCACGTTGACACGGAGAGCCGTAAGGCTGATGCGTTTATCGATGGCCTCCGATCTGATATCCGTGAGTTTGTGGGATTGCATGATACCCCTACATTTGCTAGAGCTCTTGAGATGGCCCGCATTAGGGAGCGGGAGATCCTCAAGCAGAGGGAGCAGCCCTCTTCCCAGAGGCAGCGGATTGGGACTTCTGAGTAGCCGTCCACTATATGGAGATCTTCCGGGGACGCCCCCAGTGACCAGCGTCCAGATCAGTGGCAGTTTTCAGGTCAGGGTTCTGGGCAGACTTCAAGGCAAGGGTCGGGACAGCGACGTGATAGGGACCGGGGTCGAGATCGCCGATCGAGACGTCAGGGTCAGGGCCAGGGATCCGGAGCACAGAGCCAGAGTAGTGTTGGACAGGGGTCCCAGGCGTCCGGTAGTCGTGTTGAGAGCTCATATGGGGATCGGGAGTGCCCGAAATGTCACCGGCGCCATTCCGGTCAGTGTTGATCTGAGCAGCCTCGTTGTTTCAGGTACGGCCAGCGGGGTCACGCCGCATCAGTGTGTACGGTTCCAGAGCCACTATGTTTCAGATGTGGGAGATCAGGGCATCGAGTCAGGGATTGTCCAGAGCCGGGGCCGGCAGTACAGGGAGCTAGTTCGAGCGGGGCTAGGGCTGAGCCGTCGTCGTCTAGCCGCCGTGATTCTGTACCAAGGGGCCGAGGACGAGTGTTTCAGGCGACAGCAGAGGAGGCACGGGATGCTACCGATGTGGTGTCGGGTACGTATATTCTTAACGGACTTCGAGCTCGTGTGTTATTTGATTCCGGGGCCGATCGCTCCTATGTGTCTGTTATATTTTGTGCGTATTTTAGTGTGTCTCCTTCTTCTTTGTCGGTTCCGTTGATTGTCGAGAGGGTTGATGGGAGTTCGATGTTAGTGAGCGGGGTTTATCGGGGCTGTGTGTTAGAGATAGATTCTCATCAGTTTGCGATCGATTTGCTGCCGATTGAGATCAGTAGCTTCGATGTGATTGTGGGTATGGACTGGTTGACTGCCAGACGGGCTGATATTCTGTGTGCCAAGAAGATCATCCGTATACCCATTTCTGATAGTGAGAGTGTGATTGTGTATGGGGGGCGCCGTAAGGGAGATGTCGGGATAGTGTATGTGGCCAGGGCTCAGAGATATGTCTCTAAGGGGTGCGAGACCTTCCTAGCTTATGTGGTTGACGCGAGGAAGGAAAAGAAGACCTTAGAGGATATTCCAGTGATCCGTGAGTTCCCTGAGGTATTCCCAGATGAGTTGCCTGGGTTACCGCCAGATCGCCAGATAGAGTTCCGTATAGATCTTGTTCCTGGGGCGGTGCCGATTGCGAAGACGCCTTATAGGCTGGCACCGACAGAGATGCGAGAGCTGATGTCTTAGTTGCAGGAACTTCTGGATCGTGGATTTATCCATCCTAGTTCGTCGCCGTGGGGTGCGCCAGTGTTATTAGTGAAAAAGAAGGACGGCAGCATGCGGATGTGTATCGACTATAGGGAGTTGAATAAAGTGACCGTGAAGAATCGCTATCCGCTTCCACGTATTGACGACCTGTTTGATCAGCTCCAGGGCTCGAGTTTCTTCTCCAAGATCGACTTGCGGTCTGGTTATCATCAGTTGAGGGTCAGGGATGAGGATGTGCCGAAGACAGCGTTCCGGACTCGTTATGGGCACTACGAGTTCCTTGTGATGCCGTTCGGTTTGACTAACGCACCCGCCGCTTTCATGGATTTAATGAACCGGGTGTGTAGAGCTATGTTGGATAGATTCGTGATTGTGTTTATCGATGATATCCTAATCTATTCGCGGAGTGCCGAGGACCACGAGTAGCACCTCCGAGAGGTTTTGATCGTGCTGCGCAGGGAGAGTCTGTACGCGAAATTCTCTAAGTGTGAGTTTTGGCTTCGGGAAGTGCAGTTTTTGGGTCATGTGGTCAGTGCCGAGGGTATAAAAGTGGATCCAGCCAAGATTGAGGCAGTGATGAGCTGGGAGCCTCCGAGATCGGTGCCTGAGATTCGTAGTTTTCTGGGTCTCGCCGGGTATTATAGACGCTTCATCTAGGATTTCTCGAGGATTGCCTTGCCGTTGACGAGATTGACACGACAGTCCGTTCCGTTTGAGTGGTCCGAGGATCAGGAGCGTGCGTTTAGAGAGCTGAAGACCCGATTATGTCAGGCTCCAGTGTTAGCCTTACCGGAGGGTACCGAGAATTTTGTGGTATACTGTGATGCTTCAGGGTCGGGCTTGGGCTGTGTTTTGATGCAGCGAGGGAAAGTGATCGCCTACGCTTCACGTCAGCTGAAGACTTATGAGGAGAACCATACCGTGCATGATTTAGAGTTAGACGCCATCGTGTTCGCGTTGAAGATTTGGCGCCATTATCTGTATGGGTCTCGGTTTATTGTGTATACCGATCATAAGAGTCTTCAGTACCTCTTTAGTCAGAAGGATCTGAATATGCGACAGCACCGTAGCCTTGAGTTGCTTAAGGACTACAATTGTGAGATCCAGTACCACCCGGGCCGAGCTAATGTGGTAGCTGACGCGCTGAGCCGTAGGGCGTGCTACCAGACTGTGATATCAAGGGCCTCGAGGCTTGAGATTACCTCGACATTGACGGACAGTCTGAGATTAGCGCAGCAGGAGGGCCTGCGGGGCGATAATGTAAAAAGGGAACGTCTGACCGGGCAGCTTGAGTCGTTGATCAGGGACAATCGTGGGTTGTTTGTGTTTCATGATAGGGTCTGGGTCCCGAGGGTCGGGAATTTGCGGCAGTTGATTCTGGATGAGTCGCATCGGTCGAGGCTATCTGTGCATCCGGGGAGTACTAAGATGTACCGTGATCTCCGTGACTTTTACTGGTGGCCGGGAATGAAAAGGGATGTGGGCCGGTATGTTGAGCAGTGCATGACGTGTCTGAGGGTCAAAGCCGAGCATCAGAAGCCGCATGGGCATCTACAGCCGTTAGAGATCCCCGAGTGGAAGTGGTACCATATCACGATGGATTTCATTGTGAGGCTTCCACGCACGGTCCGTGGGAACGACATGATCTGGGTTATAGTGGATCGACTAACGAAGAGTGCGCACTTCTTAGCCGTCCGGGGTACTATCACCATGGATCAGTTGGCGAGGCTGTACATCAACGAGGTGGTATCGCGGCATGGGATTCCGATGTCGATTACTTCGGACAGGGATACGCGGTTTACGTCTCGTTTCTGGCAGAGTTTCCAGCGGGAATTGGGCACCAGGGTTCAGCTGAGTACGGCATACAGACCACAGACTGACGGGCAGACCGAGCGCACCAATCAAACCCTCGAGGATATGTTGCGGGCGTGTGCTATCGACTTCAGCGGCAATTGGGATGTGCATTTACCGTTGGTCGAGTTCGCCTATAATAACAGCTATCACGCCACGATTAAAATGGCTCCGTTTGAGGCACTATATGGGCGTAAGTGCCTGACCCCAGTGTGTTGGGGCGAGGTCGGTGAGCGACCTATCAGTGGGCCGGAGCTACTCCAGGAGACCAGTGACAAAGTGGCCGTGATTCGGGAGCATATGAGGGTCGCCCAGAGCCGTCAGAAGAGCTATGCCGATCGCCGTCTGAAAGAGCTGGAGTTCAGTGTCGAGGACCGAGTCTTGCTAAAGGTGTCGCCGTGGAAAGGGGTTATCCGGTTCAGACATCGTGGGAAGCTGAGTCCGCGGTATATCGGGCCGTTCGAGATTGTTGAGTGAGTCCGAGATCAGGCCTATCGACTGCGATTGCGTTCGGAGTTGGCCGGTGTGCACGATACGTTTCACGTGAGTCATCTCCGGAAGTGTCTGGCTACAGATGATCAATATGTGCCCTTATCTGAGATTACAGTCGATGATCAGCTGCGGTATGTGGAGCAGCCCGAGGCCATTACCGACCGAAAGATTAAAAAGCTGAGAAATAAAGAGATTGCCTTGGTACTCGTTCAGTGGAGACACCATAAGGGTACCAACGCTACTTGGGAGCCCGAGTCGGAGATGCGATCGAGATATCCTCACCTGTTCCAGAGTTCGAGTTAGATTCCGGGATGGAATCTCTTTAAGAGGGGAGGATTTGTAACATCCGTCATTTCGACCTGGTACGTGGAATTATTTTAGTGGATAAATATTCTATTAATATTGGGTTGGTCCAATTATATCCCGTTTCGTGGATTGATACGTGTCGGGATTGGGGCTTGCGTCTCATCGGGTTATAATCTTAATGAACAGATTATGTTTTTGGGATCGTGGGATTAAATGGGTTAAATGGGTATTAATAGTGAAAATGTGATATCGGGTTCGGGACCGGTTGGGATAAAGACGTGCATATGTGCTTATCTCCTTCTTCTCCTTATCCATTGTGTGAAATCCCTAAAAGGTGTTTGTGTGTGTTTTGTGTGAAAAGCTTCAGCAGCAAAGATTGAATTGAGCTTCAATTTGATTGGGAAACCTTGAAGTTAACTGATTGTCTTCATCTTCTTCCTCTTAGTTGTGTTCTTGAGGCTTCAAGGAGGTGAGAAAACTTCCATCTAGTGGTTTAAATTGTGTTATGTGTGTTGTTCTTGTGGGAGTTAGTTTTTTTGTTATTAGAGATAGTTATATATGCTGGTTTTATGTGCTGTATGGGGTTAGAATCAAATTGAAAGGAGTTTGATACTCCTAGCTGAAGCTGAAAATCGCAGGGCAGAGTGCAGGGGTTTCGCGGTGTCGCGGCGCGACCACCAGAGGGTCCGCGGCGCGACCAAGGGCCTGTAGTGGAAATTCGAATTTAGTCTCATAGAAAGGGTTGGGTCGTATTAGTGTCGGGTTTTCTTTGAGATTGCTCGGGTCGTGTTTTGTTTGGGTCGGGGTCTTGTTTGGGATTGTTTTGAGTCGAGTTTGGGTCGGGTTTCGGGTATTGATCGGGTTTCGGTTCCGTGAAATTGTCGGGTTTGAATTGAGTTCGAGTTAATATGATCATGTGATATGTGTTATCCGAGATTATGTTAGATCGTTGGGGTATCTATATGTTACAGGGACCAGCGGATCGCGAGCCGGATTCGATCAGGGCGTTCGGACTTTGGGGAATCAGTCAGGTGAGTACTCGAGTCGTTTTCTAAACGCGCGCCATCTTTTACGTTATAATTGTGTAGCTATATTACGCGTGTTTATATATATGAGACAGGGACGTGAACCTCAGGTATATCCTATTTCTTATACGTGCTATGTATGAGACGTGAGATCGAATGCAGGGGTCCATGATGTGTTCCATACGGACATTGAGTCGCGAAAGGGATCGCGCGGGTTGACTGTCCCTAACAGTCCTTGGGGCGTATATATACGGCAGGGCCTGTAGCCGGGTCGCTCCTGTGCTACAGGGTTATTGCTGCTCACTGCTGTGTGCGGTGTGTCGGCCGGGGAAGGGTCCCCACAGGGTTTGTGCGTTATTCCGATCTCATACATGTGATATTATACCTGAGATGTGTGTGGGGCTACAGGGACAGGGATAGGGACAGAGTTTGCATATTATGTGCTATGTGTTCTGTGCAGTGTCAACTCTTGTGTGCTCACGGGCTTTATAGCTCATGTATTCGAGTCTAACATGTTCAGGGAATCAGAAAGGACCTCAGCAGCCGCAGAGATAGATTCGGGGCTGACTTGAAGATCTGTTAAGTGTTCGTGTAACGACTTTAACTATATGTAATAGTGGTTTGGGAACAATGTATTTAGTGATCGGGATTACATGTTTTGATTAATATGGGATGTGAATGTATTAATCTTATGTGTTAAAGTTTTAAATTAGCCGTAATCTGCCGTATCCTATGACACGTGTGTTATAGATCCACTGCGTTAGTGCCACTTATGATATTATGTTGATGTGGCATTTCCGGGTTCTGGGAGGGGTGTTACACTTGGGCAAAAAAATTTTGCATACTTTATCATCAAAATTTGTGTTTTATGTCATCTTTCTTGACAAATTGTCTTTGCTAAATCAAAATGTAAATTTGAATATAAAAACTAAACCTAATAAAAAAATTTAATGAATATACAAATATAGAGAGCATATATAATTAATATCATGAATTAAAGTTTTATTTTTAACTATATTTGATCAAATCATAATCACTTAATCAACTAATTATAATTAAACAAAAAAATAGTAAAACAAAAAGTCTAAAATAAAATAATTAAACATAAAATACAAAAAGCTAGCCAAAGGACCAAGAGTGAATAATTATAATATCAAGGGATTTAAAGTGAAAGAGTATTTTGGTCATTTTTAAAAAATTAAGAATAGAATGAACCATTTATGAACACAAAAAATGGTTTGAAGGACTGTTAATGCAACTTTAAAAGTTAAGGGACCGTTTCCATAATTTTAAACAAACCACAGTGACCATTTTTGTAATTTACTCTAAATATTAAAACTTCATGAATTTGAATATTTTGATATTTTTTTGAGAATTTTTTTGTGTTTATATAGTTGATTTTTATTTTCTATGATTTCAATGATTAATTTAAACATAAACTTAAGTTTTGTTGAATCAAAACATTAGTTAATTTTGTTATTGTATTTATTGATATACAATACATTTTATAAAAGCATGAAAAAACAAAAACCTAAAGTGAATATTGAAATTGAAACCGGAAAAAACCAAATGGTTTGGTTTTAAAATCAAAAAATGAAAAGTTTGGTTTGGAATTTGATTTTAAGTAAAAACCGAATAAGTTCACATTTTACTCACCCCTAATTCATATTTATATGTGGCAAAATAAACGAATCCGTTAGAGGTGGGATAGGCTCTGTCAATTGCATATCTATATGTAAATTAACTAATAACACATGATATCGATAAATTTATGTGATAATATGTTAGGTGTTCTATGTTGTTTTCGTAGCGTGACAACTAAAATCATAAATGACTTTTATTATCTTAGTACATGATATTTAAAACATCACATTAATAACTATAACAATGGATTCGGTATGTATGAGTTTTACTTGCTATAAATTTTAATTTTGTTGAGGGATTTTTGATGGAAAATATATCATGGTAATTACCAATGAATTTCAGTTAAAAATGTTACCAAGATTATTAACGAATATTTTTCTTTTCACAAAAACACTATCCTAGCCATCAATTGATCAGTGAAGGATCGAAATTCCTTCATAAGTCGTTTGTTTCACGAAATTAAATTTGAAAGAATTTGAATATTACTTATTATTGTGTTTTGTGGGGAGGTTAAGAAATAACTTTTAGTATAGATTAAAGATATAGATTGAAATCCAATTTATGTATGAGTTGGATGGAATGTCTTATTCCTATATACAAAGAATTTAATGGTGAACTAAAAAATATAACTCGTTTTTATCTTCGTCATTAAGAGCTTCAAAGAAGCAAATTTCAACTCCAACTAGTTATATTTTGCGAACCAAATGCACCCTCGGTATTCTCTCAGTAATATTCCGTTGGTAAAATGTTACATTTTTTTTTTTTTTTGCATAACAGAACTCACACACTCATCTAATCCTACTCCTAAATATACACATTTTGTCCTCAATGAGACTCAAACCCACAACCTTGGGGTCTCCTCTAACACATTGGTATCGCTAGGCCAAAGGCCCTTTGGTAACGATAACGATTGATATAAATGTTATCGATAACTGTTAATGTTACATTTATAACGGTAATGATTGATATGTTACGAAGTTAATTATTTGACAATGTTTTTTTATCAAACATTTAGATACGTGTAGCTGTTAAGATTAGTGGATGGACAGACAACTTTTACAGATCATAATAAATTTACCTTTAAACTACTAATTTCAATTATATACTAACTATATAAAAATATGTATAATGTACTCTTAAAAGTTAAAAAATGTATACACACACAATCATACATTCATTTTATATTAACTATTCAACATCCATTAAATATACATTTCTATGTTATCGCAATAGTGGTCTAATGATTGTAAATATATTATCCATAAGTCCATTCAAGGCGATCCAGTGGAACACCTCATCTCGATTCACATCACACCCCACACAATCACACTACGACCACATCATCCCCTCGCCATGCTAGTTCCGGTAAATCACCATCTCTCTCTCTCTCTCTCTCTCTCTCTCTCTCTCTCTCTCTCTCTCTCTCTCTCTCTCGTGCTAACCAATTTTACTTTTCTATTGTTTATTAAAATGAAAAAGTGATGTGGCGGTATCCATTTTCTCGTTATGAATTGTGAATTGTGGTGGGAAGAAAGAGCGATGTGATACTGATATGATAAATGTGTGAATTTTGGTGCTCACTCCTGATGGACTAAGAAAAATTCATGTTTATGCCCTTTAATTATGAGTACATGATTTATCTCTTCAATATTGGTCGTCTAGTAAACATATGCTAATGTGTGTCGGAAAATCAATCAAGTTTCTCTTGTATCTATCTATATCTATTAATAAAAGAAAACCATCTATGCCACGTGTCACTCACCTAAAGCCTCACCCATTTTTTTTCCCGCCCAAACTTCCTAAATTACTTCTCACGGCCGGCTAAGAACAGACGACTATCTTCCTTCAACCCTAAAAACGTATTCTTCTACTGTAAATTTGAACGCTTCTTCTTCCCTTCTCTTATTTGGCAAATTTCCTAAAATACAAAACCCTAATCCATTTCTTCTACCTCAAAGAGTCATCCATCTTCTACCCTAATCGCTCGCTTCTATCAATCAAACCTGTTCGAACCCTAATCAAATTCCGCTGCCAGTTCGAAATTGATGATTTTTGAAGATTTCTACCCTAATCGATAACCCTAATCGATTTCTTCTACCTCAAAGGAGTCATCCATTTCTTCTACTCTAATCGATTTCTTCTCTCCATGAAACCTGTTCGAACCCTAATCGATTTCTTCTACCTGTTCGAAATTGATGATGTTTGAAGATTTCTACCCTAATCGATTTCTTCCCGTTATGTTTGAAGATGATTTACGAATGACAGATGTGTTTCCTCCCTTCAAACCCTACTCGATTTCTTCTACCTCAAAGGAGTCATCGATTGTCGAACGGTCCATTGTTGACCAGCGTTTCTTCTTGCTTCCTCCATTGTCGACAAGTCCATTAAACATTGCTTCCTGGTGCCGCAAAAAGGTTTTTGTGGTCCGTTGGTTCAACATGTGGATGCAGTTCATTCGAGGTAACTCATTAGAAGTCGGTATTTGTGAAAGTATGTTATGCAATAATTTTGCTCCACCATTTTAAATGATTTGCTGATGTCCATAATCTAATCGTCTCTGTCGATTTTTGGACAATATATATTCTTTGTTTGTTGACATTCTTCTAGCTAATTATGTCTAATCGACTTCAATGTCCTTGCTTTCTGGTTGATGCATTACGGTTTTTAGGTCCATTTACAAAGCATTTGGATAGATCTACGGGCTTTCATTCATTCGAGGTAACTCATTAACAAGTCCTTATATGTGAAAGTATCCACTTTTTGTATTTGTTGATCACTGGTAACTAAAAAAATCAGTTGATTCAATTTTTAACTCAATCTAAATTCACCATATAAATATGGTAGTTTAAAACTTTAAATTTGACGTTGGTCATCAACCTGCTTTTATAGATTTTGATATATGCCCCTGCATAAAACATATTTACATCTAAACGAATTGATTCCTAAATGACATTATTTGCTAAATAGATGCTTCGGCATTATTCTCAATTATGCTATCAATGTATATCTCTTCTTCATGTCTTGCAAATATTTTGGTATTACTTCCATCGCCGTTAAATAATTAGCAACCTTCATAGTACATTTGTATTAACTGATGTTCTATTTGTATGTGAAAGTTGTAGATGGGAAAATCATGATTCCATTTAGCCGACGTTCTATGGCCTTCTCCTCTTCCATTTGCTTCAACACCACTGATAATGACTGGCTTTTCTTTTTGTATGGTTATTATTCGGTAAACAGAACCATATTGTTCTACTTTAAGCTTTTTCTATTAACTTGGGTCTTCTTTTGATAATAGTTGTTATTGATTGTACCTATTTATGCTTGAGATATTGCGAAGTCTACTTGAGGCATGCAAGTGTTGAACTTCTTTAATTTATTGTCTCAGACTAAATTGCAAGATTGTTTATGTACCAACTTGTATCTTTTGTAATACTTGACTGCATGGGAATTGGAGTTTTCTATGGGGATTCACCGTCTTGCTTAAACCAATTGAAGTTGTAAGTCCTTTTTAACCAATATTTTGTATTATACACATGTCACAACTGCATGAAAATTTGAATCTAGATGTGTCTGTTTTGGTCCAAAAACAGGTATCATTAATTAGTTTTTTTTTTTAATTTAAATTATTGAATCTAGATGTTTTAATGGTTTATATGTTGTTGATTTTGACACAGGTTCATGCTCAACTAAATTTTGGACCATTATGTGCAATTCTATCTGTAAACTACTTGGACATATTTCTTGCGGTCTATGAATTACCAGTAAGTTTTTAATAATAATTAAATACCTTTGTTTATAAATTTGTAATAACCTAAACCCATTTTGAATGATTTTTTTTGGGTTTGATAAACAGAAGGACAAACCTTGGATGATGCAGTTGCTTGCTGTAATCTGAATATCACTTGCTGCAAAAATGGAAGAGACTGAAATACCCCTGATTCTGGATTTTCAGGTCTGTTTTCTTATGGGCGTTCTTTGTTATTTGAATAAATTGAAGAATGATAATTTGTTCTTGGTTGCTAGACAAGAGGCTGTTGAATGGATTTCTAAGGTTTGTTTCAGCTTTTTATTATTGTTATTGTTTTTATGATTTGCATTAAAAAAAACAGACGAAAAACAGGTATCGTTAATTTGTATTTTTATTTAATTGAATCTGGATGTTTTAATGGTTTATATGTTATTGATTTGGACACAGGTTCATGCTCAACTAATTTTTGGACCATGATGTGCATATCGATCTGTAAACTACTTGGACAGATTTCTTGCTGTCTATGAATTACCAGTTGGTTTTTAATAATAATTAAATACCTTTGTTTATAAATCTGTAATAACCTAAACCCATTTTGAATGATTTTTTTTGGTTTGATAAACAGAAGGACAAACCTTGGATGATGCAGTTGCTTGCTGTAACCTGCTTATCACTTGCTGCAAAAATGAAAGAGACTGAAATACCCCTGATTCTGGATTTTCAGGTCTGTTTTCTTATTTTTGTTCATTGATAAGATAATTTTGATCTCTGTTTGTTGCCATTAAACATGATTGAATTTACAGTCTGGTTTTAGTCCTGATTAGTAATTGAACAATATTGACTTTTTTCTTACATTAGTCCTACATAAAAAATGAAATAAATAAAATTAATTTATTTGTAGGTTGGTGAGACAAGATTTGTATTCGAAGCAAAAACAATCCAAAGAATGGAATTGGTTGTTTTGAGCACATTGAATTGGAGGATGCAATTCGATATTGAATGAAATGATTTAGTTAGTTAGCAGGTACCTCTGACAAAAACCAATCAAGGGATAATCCTCCCAATGCATTTTTCTCTGCTGCATTTGCATATGGAGCTTCACTCCAAGGACTGCCATGTAAGATAGCAAATTCAAAAGAATGCAAAAGTTCATGATGACAAATGCTGGATTTTATAAATTATATAATCATAAAGTACTCCAAGCAACTACTCTGAGCACAAAAGAATTAACATGCTGCCGAGCTTCTTCCAATCATACTAATGTTGAATTCTAATCCTATCCACTATGGTGTGCACATATATCAATTGCAACATTTGCTTTTCGAGTACTATCATCTTGTATACACGTGGTCATTTCATAGTCCTAAGATTCTGCTTGATAAAAATCTTATGTCTAACTGATGCTTGAAAATTAACCCGACAACTCCAGTGCAATTTCAGAGCAATGCATTAACATGGTGGTCCTCTTAAGTACCATGATTGTAACAATGTAACATCATGATCAGGTTCTCCTTTTACTAAACCTGAATCAGTGTTTTTTATTTCTATTTTACACAATGAATTTTATGGTGATCCTAACCCTTTTATTAGAAACTGAACAAAAGAAATGTCTAGATGCAAGTTTTTGATGCTTTTGCTATTCATCTATAGAAGATAAATCCATAAATATTCATGGATTTCATTCTTTCCCAGATTTACACGAAACCTATAATAACAGTGGGACCATGTAATTTTGTACAAATAAAGGTACATTTTTGGTGCAGTTGAAAAAACATCCTCTAGCTCATGCGCATTTAGAGCTCCATCCTGGTTAAGAGATAAGCACATTTTAATCTATTGATATATTTGAGCAAAGAAATGGGGCGAACGGAATGAATGGACCAAAAGAAAGTAGCAAACTATATAACTTCTATCTATAATTATTTACCTATAGTCAGGACCTATACTGTGCAAAATCCCAAAAATGCAGCACGATCACCTATATTTACGATAAAAGTGTCATTCCTTTATTTGCACGAGATTTATTTGATAAGTATTAGACATATATGTTCATCTTTATCTTTGTTATATTAGTGGAAAATTATTAGACATACATGTTGCTGTTTGATTTATTAGATTTTATCAAAATTTAGATTTGATGTCATTTATATAATATTCAGTTTATAGTATTTTATCAAATTTACTTCATCAAATTTTACTCTGGAAACACTGACATGTAGCATTAGATGTGTTCACCGAGGAGCCACAAAAGGATAGCAAATTAGTGCAGCATGAGAATGTCACAGCCACCCCTCATCTAATGGGATAGCACAGAAGAAGCACAGCTACGACTAAGAGCAGTTAGATGTGCCCATCCTCTTGTCCCCTTTTCATGTTTACCTTTAAATTCTCGTCTCACAGTTGTTGAACTGATCTAATATTTCTGGAAGGTGTACCTGTGGAAATAACAGAGGCGGTAGTTGGATCCTTACAAGGTGAACTGTCTGCAACTGCTGTTAATGCCCCGATGGTCCCTGATGAGGTATGAACAAAGCTATGTATGAATTAATACATCAATTTATACTATCTGTCTCATAAGATAAATGCACTATGTGACTTGTAATGATAAGAAATGTTAAAGTTTCCTTTTGGGATGCAGAAGTCGTTTATTGCACAGACATTGTGAAAAGCTGACTCTCTTCTTTTCCTTTTCCTGGAACAGAGGAGATTCTACATAAACTTGCTTAAAATCTTATTTGGAATGCACAAGAAATTCTAAATATCTATCCCCCCATGTTTCCTCATTTCTTCTACCTCAAAGGAGTCATCAATTTCTTCTACCCTAATCGATTTCTTCTCTCCATGAAACCTGTTCGAAATTGATGATGTTTGAAGATGTTTGCTTCGACTCACCCATTGTCGACAAGTCCATTGTTGACCGGCATTTCTTATTGTTTCGGCTCTCGCATCACGGTTAGTCTCTTTCTCTCTTCACTACGCATCAAGAGACTTATTTTGACTTATTTTGTTTACTTATTTTGAAGGATTATGTTTGAAGATGTTTCGGCTCTCCCATCACGGTTAGTCTCTTTCTCTCTTCATTACGGACCAAGAGACTTATTTTGTTTACTGATTTTGAAGGATTATGTTTTAAGATGTTTGGTTACTATGTTCGTTAACTGCATAATGTTTTGGTTTCAATCTTGGCTTTGTTTTGTTAATTTCCTTTATTAATCGTCAATTGACATTTTTTAATGAATACATGGGTCTATAATTAAAACACCATCCAAATACCCGCAATTTGCTTTCATCGCCTTCAAAATGAAATTTTTATCTTTGTTATTGGTTTATTTGATAAGCTTATCAAAATTTATTTCAATATTATTGTATTGATTTTGAATGTTTCATTACATATTGTTGTTTGACTTATTGGATTTTATCAAAATTCAGATTTGATGTCATTTATATAATATATTTAGTTTATAGTATTATCGAAGCCGAAATCATATCTGGAAGCAACATTGGTAGTAGGACATTAATTCCGAGGATGAGACTGTGTCCAACTAACAAGAATATGCCGTTTAAGATGTATAGAAGACAGTTTCCGGTTGTTGTCTGTTTCGCCATGACAATAAACAAAAGTCAGGGACAATCTCTATCAAGAGTTGGATTATTTTTGCCAAGATCAGTTTTCACACATGGACAGTTGTATGTTGCATTATCAAGAGTTAAGAGCAGAAATGGGTTAAAAATTTTGATATCCGATAAAGACGGTGCTCTCATCACGAAGACATCCAATGTTGTTTACAAAGAAGTGTTGGCTAATGTATAATGTTTTTTTCGTTTATCATAAACATTACGTTGTAGTCTTTATTTTATGTTTTTCTTTTTTAATTATTACTTGTGTATGTAATGCTTATATAGTTTTATGTCATTCTATATTTTTTATATTATTTTAAATCTTATTTAAAAAAATTTAAACAGAGACATGCATTTTAATGTCTACTGCTAATATTTATATAATGGTAAACATTAAGCATTTTTTAACATTTACTATTTATATAATCATTATTTTTATATATTTCTTTCATAAATTTTTTCGATACAAAATTAACATATATTGTTTAATTATAAACTGATGGTTAAATAAAATATCAAAATATAATATTTAACAATCTATTTTAGTTTATTCTATAAAAATAAATTTTCCTTTTACTTAAAAATTTTAAATTCTTTGAAAATTCTTTGAAAACTGAACCCATGTAATACATGGGTCTTAAACTAGTTTATAGAAATAAATTATCCTATTACATTTTCATTTTATACGTTATACTCATTTTGTTTTAAATAGTGGTCTAATTTTAAATAAGGGGTAGCTGCGCAAAAAAACCCTCATCTTGTCAGTTTTTTGTGATTAAAACCTCAATTCATTTGTCGTAGCATAGAAAACCTCGAACTCACTAAAAATCAGTAAATCAATGTTTTATCAATTGGTAACCGGTTGAAATCGGTTATTAATACTACGTGAACCGGTAAATAACTTACGTGAAATAAATTTTAATTGTTGAAACCGGTTGTCAAGTATTACAAATCATTTAAACCTCCGTTGATCATTTTTAATTGTAATTTTTAAACGGGATTACATCATCAACGGAGGTTTTATTAATGTGCAATACTTGGCAACCAGTTTCAACGATTAAAATTTATTCCACGCATGTTATTTAACGGTACACATAGGATTAATAACCGGTTTCAACCGGTTACCCATTGATAAAACCTTGATTTACTGATTTTAGTTAGTTCGGGGTTTTCAATGCAACGAAAAATGGTTTGGGGTTTTAATCACAAAAAACTGACAAGTTGGAGGTTATTTGAGCAATTATCCCTTTAAATAATCGTATTATTATATCATCTATTTACTCGAATACATATTGATATCAAGAAGCTAAAGGAACCTCCATCTACTCTTTAAAACAAATTGACGAAAAAGATAACACAAAATACAGAATTTGTCAATATATATATTGTGAATTGTTTTTTGACAAAAAAGGATGCCGATGACCAAGTAATAAGATTAAATTTTTATATGGTCTTTTTTCGGCAAAAAACATTTGAATATTATTTCTCGGTCTAAAAATTGAATTTCATGTCACTTCTCGGCAAAAAATAGAATATTATATTACCTTTCTTGGCCTAAAAAATTTCATGATACTTTTAGTGACAATTTCATATTTTATGTTACATTTCTTGGTAATATTCTCTTGTTTAAATAACCAATATATAATGTTACTCGTATTATTTTTAAAGACAAATATTATAACACTTGATAAAAGTAAGACCACTAATACAAAATTCTCTGAAAACAAGAAACTTTAAAAAGATCTGAAAGACGTCATTATTTTATTTTTAATACATTTATGTATTTATCATTTATTTTTATCTTAACACGACATGAGTGGAGTTTGAATAACATCTACCTACGTTAAAATCCCTTGAATATGGAATTTTTGTAATAAGTTATTAATTTTATTGATATATTTTTTATTGAACGATATTTTTGACATTTAATGTGAAAGATTTTTATAACATGTAAATGATTAAGTGGCGATCTCATTCTGAAATGCAATTTCCCCATATGTACCTCTAATTCTGTGATTTCTTATTAGAAAATTAGTAAACAATTATTTAATTAAATTATATATATATATATATATATATATATATATATATATTATTAGAGTGTATATTTATAATTATTGTTGTATATCTAGTCCATATTTATCTCCATATATATTAGGTAGTTTGTTATTATCTTTTGTATATATTTAATAGTTCAATGGGAAATAATGGGGGATTCTTTGCCAATCTTTATGGTATCAGAGCCCTTTTTTCCCTAGTCTCTCTCCCTCAGCCACGGCTGAATCATCTTCTCCGATCAATATTTCCGGCCACCCTATTCGCTCATCTCGATGACGAACGAAGATCAGACCACACAGAAGAATGCCTCTCTCCATCCGGCTTACACGGTTACGAACATCCAAAATAAAGTCCGAGTTTTGGATGGTGTCAAGGTCACGTATTCTTCGTGGGTCAAGCTATTTCGCATTCATGCTCGTGCATACAAGGTTTTGGATCATATTGATGGTACTCGACCACCTGCTAATACCGATAATGCCTATAGCCAATGGGCGGAAATTGACGCCATTGTTTCCCAATGGATTTATGGATCACTTTCTGATGATCTATTGATTCGAGTTCTTGAACCGGACTCGACTGCTTATGAAGCCTGGGAGAAGCTTAAAAATATATTCCTCTGCAACAAAGGATCCCGAGCCGCTGCCCTTGAACATGAGTTCACCAACCTCACCCTTCGAGCTTCGACTTCTCTCGACGACTATTGCCAAAAACTGAAAGATTTGGCCGATCAATTGAATGACGTGGATAACCCGGTTAATGAGCAACGTTTGGTCCTTCAGTTGGTCCGTGGCCTCCCACCGGAGTTTGATACCGCTGCTGCCTACATTAACCAGACGCTGCCCGATTGGGACACCGCTCGAAGCATGCTCCAGCTTGAACACAATCGCCAACTTGCACGGGAAAAAGCCAATATTTCATCCGCTGCTGGAGAAGCCAACATTGCTGCAGATCATCGCCAACCCAATCGGACTGGTCGTGGACCACCCCATTCTCAGCAGAATCAAGGAAGATCAAACCCACGTGGCTCCAATCGGTTCAACCAAAATGGACAGCCCCCAAACCGCTCTAATCGCATAGGCTCGTCGGATCCGTCTTTTGGCTCACAAAACGCACCACCATGGTGGGCTATGATGCCGCCACCTTGCCCGTACCCTACTCAACAGGGTTGGGCCTATCCGTGGTATCCTCAGCCACGTCCACATCCCTCACAACACCGATCTTCTACTCGGCCTTTTGAACCCTCTCCACAAGCTTATGATGCTCCTCAAGCCCATACTGCTGGATCTCTTAATGCTTTGGATCCTACTGATATTGGCACAGCTTTTCAGACGCTGACATTGGAACCACCGGAAGATTCTCAATGGTACATGGACACCGGTGCATCGTCTCACCTTACGAGTGACTCAGGTATTCTCGATCAATTTTCTAATCATAGTCATATAAAATCTATATTTGTCGGAAATGGTAATGATATTCCAGTTAGAGGCTCGGGTAAAAACACCATTCTCACCAAACCCAAACCTCTTCACCTTAATGATGTTTTATACACGCCAGGAATTATCAAAAATCTAGTTTCCGTTCGTCAATTCACTATTGATAATAATGTTTCCGTTGAGTTTGATCCTCGTGGTTTTTTTGTAAAGGACCTTCAGAGTGGGAAGATCCTTACCAGACATAATAGTACCGGATCTCTTTACCCGTTCACCACTCCGGCAAACTCGCGTCCTACGTTTTTATCAGTATCGTCTTCAGATTTATGGCATTTTCGACTCGGACATCCGGCTGGAAATATCATTGATTATTTAAGTTCAAAGTCTATTATTCCTTGTAATAAGAGTTCTAGTAATACTCATTCTCTTTGTCATTCTTGTCAAATATCAAAACACAAGCGTTTGCCGTTTTATGATTCCACGTCTACTACTTTGTTGCCTTTTGATATTATACATTGCGACTTGTGGACCTCTCCGATTCTTAGTAAAACTGGATATAAATACTACATGGTCTTAATCGATAACTTCACACAATATGTATGGGTATATCCGTTGAAACTAAAATCGGAAACCTTCTCTCGTTTCTCTCAATTTCATTCGTTCATTCGAACTCAATTTCACACCAAGATCAAAAGTTTCCAATGTGACATGGGTGGTGAATTTGATAATAAACAGTTTAAAGACTTTGCTTCCACACATGGCCTCCAGTTTCGTTTTTCTTGCCCACAAACTTCACCACAAAACGGTAAAGCTGAACGCATGATCCGCCGACTAAATGAAATAATTCTTGTCCTTCTTGCTCATGCATCTCTTCCACCTGCATTCTGGGTTGATGCCCTACACGCTGCTGCTTACCTCCATAACATCACTCCAACCAAATTACTACACTACCAAACTCCTACCTCGACACTCTTTCGACGAAACCCATCTTATGCCCATCTTCGCGTGTTCGGATGTGCTTGCTACCCTAACCTCTCCGCTACTCGTGATCATAAACTTAGCCCTCGGTCCATCCGATGTGTCTTTCTTGGCTACCCCGCCAACTATCGAGGTTATCGATGTCTCGATCCCACAACCGGCAAAATTCACTTATCTCGTCATGTCACGTTTGATGAATCCGTTTTTCCATTTGCCACTCGCCCTTCTAACACATCTCCTGACTACCGGTTCTTATCTTCTGACACCAATCTCCCTTCCACAATTCACCACTTCACCTCATCATCAACGCCACCGTCGCCCTCATCCCCTCCATCTCCTACTGATCCCACCTTGCCACCTCCCAATTCTACTTCCATACACTCGACACCACCACCGTCTCCACCACCGCCACCGCCACCTCCTATTCCCACTCACCCAATGACTACTCGATCTCGTCTTGGCACTCTCAAACCAACCCAACGTCTAAACCTCCACACCTCTACTATTTCTCCACATCCCAAAAACCTTCGCCTCGCCTTCCTCGACCCTAACTGGAAACATGCTATGAACGACGAATATAAAGCTTTATGTGACAATGACACATGGGAATTGGTCCCGAAACCCCCTGATTCCCATATTATTCGGTGCTTATGGCTTTTTCGCCACAAATTTCACTCGGATGGCACCTTAGCTCGTTATAAAGCCCGACTTGTGGTTGATGGTAAATCTCAGCAGGTCGGCATTGATTGTGGTGAGACGTTCAGCCCAGTTGTTAAGCCAACTACCATCCGCACCGTGCTCACACTTGCAGTTTCTCGTTCGTGGTCAATACATCAACTTAATGTAAAAAATGCGTTTCTTCACGGGAACTTGGATGAAACCGTCTATATGCATCAACCTCCCGGTTTTGTTGATCGCAATCACCCTGATTTTGTGTGCAGGTTACGTAAATCATTGTATGGTCTTAAGCAAGCCCCACGAGCTTGGTACCACCGTTTTGCAACCTTTATTACATCTACGGGTTTCAAGAGTGCCGCATCTGATACATCATTATTTGTCTACCGCAAGGGAAACAACATTGCTTACTTACTATTATACGTTGATGACATCATTCTTACAGCCTCTACTGATAACTTTCTCCACTCGGTCATCAACAAACTTTCGAAGGAATTTGCTATGACCGACTTGGGTAGATTACATCATTTCCTTGGTATCCAAGTAACTCATACAGCTGCTGGTATTTTTTTGTCTCAATCACAGTATGTGAACGCAATTCTTGCACGGGCTAACATGACAGGTTGTAACCCTGTAGCCACGCCCGTCGATACCTCGTCCAAACTTAGTGCCACTGCCGGGGAGCCGTTGAAAGATGGTACTCTTTATCGTAGTCTAGCCGGTGCTCTGCAATATCTCACATTCACACGACCCGATATTACATATGTCGTGCAACAAGTTTGCCTATCTTTCTCGGGGACAATCTCGTCTCTTGGTCATCTAAGAGACAACCAACGGTATCACGCTCCAGTGCAGAGGCGGAATACAAGGGAGTGGCCAATGCTACATCTGAAACTAGTTGGCTCAGAAATTTACTACTTGAGCTCCATGTATCGGTCACCAAAGCCATGCTCGTATATTGTGATAATATTTCTGCTGTGTATCTCTCTGATAACCCGGTGCAACACCAACGAACTAAACATGTTGAGATCGATATCCATTTTGTTCGAGAACTTGTTAAAATAGGCCGCATTCGGGTAATTCATGTGCCCACGGAACATCAATATGCCGATATCTTCACTAAAGGTCTGCCACGCCAGCTATTTCAACGCTTCCGCTCCAGTTTATGCATACGCTCTCCTCCTGCTTCAACTGCCGGGGAGTATTAGAGTGTATATTTATAATTATTGTTGTATATCTAGTCCATATTTATCTCCATATATATTAGGTAGTTTGTTATTATCTTTTGTATATATTTAATAGTTCAATGGGAAATAATGGGGGATTCTTTGCCAATCTTTATATATATATATATATATTTAGGTTCAAAAAGGTACCTTTCGAAATCAAGTGCACCCGAAGGTACCAACCTTAAAAAACTTTTTTTGAATTTTTTTCTCATAACTATGTTTAATTTAATGTTATACGCATGATATATGAATTTCACATACATTCACACTTTCTGTGTCCTTATAAATTATGTGAATAATCAATGCATATTTATGTGAATGGTCAATGGTGTGGAATAACCATTTACATGATCTTTTTTTACCATTCACAAGATTTATGATGTTGCTTCTTTTGAAAAAAAAGTTTTATAATGTTGTCTTATACATATCTATTCAAAAAATATATATGTG
This sequence comes from Centrapalus pauciflorus, assembly GCA_020465985.1. Classification (NCBI taxonomy): domain Eukaryota; kingdom Viridiplantae; phylum Streptophyta; class Magnoliopsida; order Asterales; family Asteraceae; genus Centrapalus; species Centrapalus pauciflorus. Next base: position 483,350 of record JAANYP010000239.1, read on the forward strand.
AATGATCATTCACATTAGGGTACGCTGGAATAGGGATGAGCGACGGGTACCATTTTCCGAACCCGAACCGGTACCGACTGATACCGAATTAATACATTCGGTTCGGTATTCGGTTTTTAAATTAGCTAAAATTCGGTATTCGGTACTCTCGGTTCGGTATTCGGTTTTTAAATTAGCTAAAATTCGGTATTCGGAACCGAACCGGCACCATATAAAATTATACGGTTCGGTATTCGGTTCATCAAAACTAATAATTCGGTTTCGGTATTTTCGGGATCGGTACCGGTTCGGTACGTTACGGTACCGAGCTCACCCCTACGCTGGAATCTTATAGGTACGCTGATGAACCTGATTCTATATATATATATATATATATGTTCAAGTGAGTACCACCTATTACACAGCGCACCCGAACGTACCATTCTAAAAACTATTTTTTTTATAAACATGTTTTAACTAACATTACACAGATAATTCATAAAATTTCATGCAAATTCACACATTACAAGTGCATGAAATCACCCATCACATAAATGCACATTCACATATATGCAAATTTATGTAAGTGTACGTTTACATCATTTTTAAGGAGCTAGGAGATGTAAATGTATGTGAAATTTACATATTATCTTTATAATGTTAATTAAAACATGTTTATGAAAAAAAAAAAAATTTTTTTAAAGGTGATACATTCTGGTGCGCTCTATAATGAGTGATACTCTCTTGAACTATATATATATATATATATATATATATATATATATATATATATATATATATATATATATATATATATATATATATATATATATATATATATATATATATATATATAAATATATATATATATATATATATATATATATATATGTATATATATATATAGAGAGAGAGGTTCAAAAAAATATCTCTCGAAATCAAGTGCACCCGAATGTACAAACCTTAAAAAACTTTTTTTTAATTTTTTTCTCATAACCATGTTTAAATTAATGTTATACGCATGATATATGAATTTCACATACATTCACAGTTTCACACAATCTGTGTCCTTAAAAAGTATGTGAATGTTTCATGCATATTTATGTGAATGATCATCAAAGTGAATGATCATTCACATAATTTTTTTTACCATTCACAATATTTATGATGTTGTTTTTTTTGAAAAAAAAATATTATAATGTTGTCTTATACATGTCTATTCGAAAAAAAATATATGTGAATGATCATTCACCTGAGTATACACTGTAATCTTATAGTTACACTGATTAACCTGATTCTCTTTCTATATATATAATTAAGCTCCAATTAAAAAATTATTTTACAAGAATAATTAGGTAAACAATTTATGTGGGTGGGGTGACAACCTGGTAAAGTGATCATAATATATAATAATTAAATATTTAAATTCTGTATTTAAAAGGAATTTGAGGGAGTCAAAATTACTCAAAGTCAAACCTCCACCTTTGAGTGACATTTTCAACTTGTAGTTTGATCATGATTAAAGAAATCTTAATTAAAGATTTTTATGTATATTATTAAATATTAATTAGGGGGTCTGCATCGGATTAAAATCAAGTTTATACAAAAACAAGTTAGAATAACATAATACAAAATAATGGGTTAGAAATGGACCGATTAAAATTGATTTGACCTCGGTTATGTTTATTATTATTTTTGGTTTCGATGCAACATTGTTCCGTTTTTGGATATTTCGATTGTAAAATTCAAGAAAAATCAAATTGTATGATTGTATTGAATCGATTTTTGAAGCTTATATCCAGTATCATATGTCACTATAAAGTAATACATATGATAGCATCAGGACAAGATGGATTTAACCATTGAATGATTAATTTGGCTGACTTAATAATTTAGGGATCAAAGTGCAATATTAGTTATTACAAAAAATAATTATTATAAGATAATAATTATATGTAGGTTTATTAAATATTATTCTTAGATAATATTTAATAGATAATTACTTGTTTTTGTTTTTAGGGTTAATATTGGAAAAACACAACCATCTTTTCTCATTTTATCGATTAAGTCCCTAAACTTTTTTTCGATTGTTTAAATCCCTAAACAAACTTTGTCTTATCTGAACCTATATATTTGTTACCGGCAACCGAGAGAAGAGGTCACCCGATTTTAAACCCTTTCATTTCTTCTGCTTTAACATAACCCTTTCATTTTCAGTTTTTTAACCCTAATTTGTGAAGGTTTAACTGAAGCTGTAAAACCCCTTCCATTCCATCCAGCGTCAAAGTTCGAATGATTCACGTCAAATTTCGATTGCATTCTGTGAGTTTTGAACACATTAAGCTCAGTAAGTTCGAACGATTCCATAATGTAGGTTTTGTTTGTTGACGTTAATCTTGGTTTGGTATTTGTTATTTTTCAGTAAGTTTCCAACGCATTCAATGTAGTGGTGACCTGTACTCCATCATTTTTAAAGCCCCATATGAAGGTCAGTATGTTAATAAAGTTACTTCATAGTCATTGTAATTTATACTCCATCTGTGACTTGCACTCCATCCTTATTATTTGAACGATTCCCTAATGCAAGAGCAGACGTGCAGGGAATGGAGAAATAAAAAGCGTAGACGTGAAGGGAAGATGACTTACTGGTATGTTTACCTAATGAACCAGTCATTTACATAGGTTCAGATAAGACAAAGTTTGTTTAGGGATTTAAATAATCGAAAAAAAAATTTAGGGACTTAATCGATAAAATGTGAAAAGATGGTTGGGTTTTTTCAATATTAACCCTTGTTTTTATCCATAATAAGAATCAAGTTCATCAACGTACCCAGCGTACCCTAATGTGAATGATCATTCACATATATATTTTTTGAGTAGACATATATAAGATAACATTATAAGATTTTTTTCCAAAAGGAGCAACATCATAAATATTGTGAATGGTAAAAAAAGATCATGTGAATGGTGTGAATGATCATTCACTTGGATGACCATTCACATAAATATGTATTGAACATTCACATGATTTTTAAAGACGTAGAAAGCGTGAATGTATGTGAAATTGATATATCATGTGTATAACATCAACTTAAACATGTTTATGAGAAAAAAAATTAAATTTTTTTTAAAGGTTGGTACCTTCGGGTACACTTGATTTCGAAATGTACTTTTTTGAACCTGAATCTCCATAATAAACATACAACTATGAGGATAAACATCTAAAGGTTTATTTAATAGAGATTAAACCTAAAGCCCATAATAATCCAAGACTTAGAAGAATCGGTCTCCCCTTCTCCTTTGGCACCATTCGACCGAACCTCCCAAAACCTACATGGTGTATTGGATTTGATTGTTTATTGCAAGATCTAGCCTCGTAGTCATTTCGTACAACGTGTGTTGATCACCTACAACGATTCTAGGCGGTATTTGCATCGTTCATCGTCATTGTTCGATACACATAATCGCTTCTGTTGCGTTAATTTTTTTTTATGAAAATCCCATTTTAATATTTCAGTGGTACTCTCGGTCAAAGAGGATTTACTATAATGAGGCCTTTTCGCCGATAACGTTTAAATCAATAAGGATTATGCTTGGCATAGGTGCAATTATGACTATGATATATGACAAATGGATTCCAAAATCGCATTCCTGAATGATGTCATATCAGATTAGGTATATATGGAATAGCCAAATGGTTTTATAGATCCAAATAATCCTAACAAGCTTTACAAGCTGAAAAAACCAATTTATGGTTTGAAGTAGACATCTCATTACTGGAATTTAACCTTGGCCAAGAAAATAAAAGAGTTTGTTTTCAAAAGTGAATTTGAGCCCTGTGTCTACACGAAGTTCAGAGAGAACAAAGTAACATTCTCAGTCTTGTCTGTAGATGACATACTGCTTATTGGAAACAACATTGAAATGTTGGAATGATATCAAAGGTTGGTTGAATAAATGTTTCTAAATGAAGGATCTTGGAGAAGAAGTCTAAATTATAAGGATAAACATCTATAGAGATAGATCGAGCAGGCTTACCAGGGTTGGTCAAAACACATACATTAAGAGAGTCTTGAAAAGATTTAACATGGTTGAAGCCAAAAAGGGTCTTGTTCCAATGTCAGGTGGCACCATTCTATTCAGGGCACAATGTCTTACTGTAATGGTTGGCATCGAATGGATGAGTAAGATTCCATACTGTTCAATTGTTAGATATATTATGTATGTCATGCTTTGTACTAGTCTCATGTTGATTATGTTATCAATGTTACAAAGAAGACATCAAAAGAACCCATGAGTAATCATTGGTTGGCTATCAAAAACATCCTTACATAGCTAAGAAGAACTAATGAAGTGTTTTTAGTCTCTGAAGGTATGGAATTGAAGATGATCTTCATGTAATTAGTTACACGAATGCAAGCTTTCAGAATGACATAGATGACTCCAAGTCACAGTCAGGGTATGTATTACTTTGAACGGCAATGTAGTGAGCTGGAAAAACAAGAAACACGACACTATTTGATTCGACTATAAAAGCATAATGTATTGCATCATCTGATGCATACATGCAACAAAGGAAAGAGTCTGGCTTAAGAACTTCATCATGGACTTAGGAGTCATGAGCAGTATTTCTAAGCCGACTGAAGTACATTGTTATAACTTTAGAGCCATAACCAAGAGCACATCACAGAACTAGACACTTTCTTAGAAAATATCACGTGGTCTATAAAATTAGTGGGAGAGATGATATTAAAACAATGAAGATTCCATTTGATGATAATGTGGTATATCCACTTGCCAGACCACTTTTCTAAGTCTAGCATGAACGTTATGGTAAATTCATGGGATTGAAAACCTAAGATTTGTGGTTTATATTGTACTTTTCATGATTCAATAAAGAATAGTAGCATTCAAACATGTAATTTTATGTGATGTTGTGGAAGATAATTTGATTTCATAATACATTTAATGTTATTCTACTTTACATGATTTAATAATCCATGAATGAACTGGATTCATTCTAAAAGCTCCATAACTACTTATTGTCATGAGAACCATAATAAGACTTTAAAAGTTATCATGAAATATTGTTGATGTCTATAGGCGATAGACATATCAATGTAGTTGAAACTAAACATTCACGAGTAAGTGTTGCGAACAATTATTGGAAAAGCGTATTGAGATCACTCCATGATTCTTTTTCATGAGTCAACTCATTCAGTAGGAGGCATGACTTAGGGGTGAAATTAGTAAATATTATTAGATAATACTTAATGGATAATTACTGTTTTTCTTTCTATCCATAATAAAACTACAATTATGGGGATAGACATATAGGGGTTTATCTCATAGAGGTTAAACCTAAAACCACAAAATCCAAGACTTAAGAAACCAGCCTTCCCTTCTCTTTTGGCACCATTCGGCTGTACCCCCTCAAAACCCACACACGTTTTTCGATTTGATCGATTATTATGGATCTAGTCTTGTAGTCTTTTCGTGAAGCGTGTATAGATCACTTACAACGGTTCTAGATGATATATTGCATCGCTCTTCATCATTATTTGTATAGGTCCCAAAATTATATCCCAAGTGTCTCAAGAGTAGCTAGAGAGGGGGGGGGGGGGGGGGGAAGAAGGTTAATACACCTTAAACAAAATCACACAGATTTTTCTTAATGTTTGTATGTTTATATTAACAAGTATATTAACTTTACAAACAAGTCTGGGTTGCGAAAAGATCCAAACTAAGATGACAAATGAACAACATATTTGGCTAACCTACGACACAATCAGACTACTTACAATGAAATGACTCACTAAGACTCACTAACTATTTAACAAACTTAGTGTTTAAATATATGACTTAACCAATCAGTTTTGGGAGAACTGAACAACTTTGAGGACTGGTTCACTTAGAACAACTTAGATACACTTAGCTTTTGTCATTCAAGTTGAAGTAATACGTGCATGCATGAACTCACAAGTATCACTATTTTTAGCACACAACGACACTTAACACGTAACAATTTTCTTTCTCTTTGGAACCTTATTTATATAGGTTCATATTGAATCCCAATGAAACTTTTTCATTGGATGTAAAGAAATAAGGAAATGTCTTACTAAGAGTCAAACTTAATATTCTGCAAAAAGACAAGTATTGCAAAAGGTATTTTTGTCTTTGTATTGCAAAATCTTTATCTTGTTCATATGTCTATTGTTGTTCTTATTTTAACCCAAATGAGCAAGTCAAATTATATAATTCAGTCTCCTTATAAAGTTATTTTTGATATAAGAAATAGTCTGTCACCATTTTCAAATCGCTTCTTTGTCTTCATGTACCAGAACAATTTTGCCATATTTTAGCAAATTATGATTTTCTACTTTGTCTTGACTCTTCAGGCTGACCCCAACGTTCAAAATTTTTTATGAAGACTTAGAAACATATTCCAATAAATGTTTACAAAGCACATATCACTTAATTATGTCAAACCTGTCCAACAGACATGAACAATTTAGACATAAACTGTCAAACCTGTTCAACTGATGATGACAATTTCGATCTTCTGCCAAGTTACAACCTATGTAAGAGTGCTCAAATGACTTAGACTAATATTGCAAATCATCTCCAGGTTTGATTGAGACATTAAATAACATAACAATCTCACGTTAAGTGTATCAGTCAGGTTTGATAAAAAAATATTCCCTATGATTAAAAAAACAAGGTTAATTGATGATTTTTGTGTCTAATAGTTTGGTACACACTAAACCCCCCTATTTTTTTAATGTCTAAGCAAGTGATGGTTTAAACACTTCTATCATTTTCGTTAGGGATAATAACACCAAATAACTAATATTCTTTGAATTTGTACACATTTATGCAGTGTATTTTTGTGCACATTTATGTAGTATACTTTTAAAAGTGTTTCAATTTGGTAATTGAGTAACCTGATGACTGATACTACATGTTATTATGCTTAGTCAAACTTGACATAAATGACAAATTATTAAGAAAGGTAACATAAAATACAAAATTTGACAATAAAAGTATTGTGAAATTTTTTAGGCCAAGAAAAGGTGACATAAAATTCAATATTATCAGAAAAGAGTATTGTTGACCAATTAAGATCGTAAAAGTTTAATTTTATGATCCTCTTTTTGGTAGAAAATAACTTTTGATTATCATTCATGGCTTAAAATTTAAATATCATGTCTTTTCTCGGGCAAAATATAATTTTACATTATCTTTTTCGAACTAAAATTTTTTACGATACCTTAATTTTTAAATTTTGTATTTTATATTACAATCTTTGGTAATTATCCCTCACATAAAACAACAACTAAAGTTTAATAAAATGCAGAAAACTAACGTGAGTACGTGACATGATAAAGGAGGGAAATACGGTTTAATAAAGTTCTAAAATCATAAAATTTTAAGGAAAAAAAGTAACAAAATGTTAAAATACATGCTTCACCAAATTACAAAATCGCCCTTAGATTAATCCCAAAGGTCACTTGTGTACTTTCATGGGTAATTCCGTAATTGAGTATAACTCACGACCTTGGATGGGGCCCACGGTTCTCCTAATCAACACCTACCGTTTACTTTTCAGTTTTCAAAGTACACCAAGAGGGACATTTTAGTAACTTCATTATTGCCCGTTTTTTCACATTTTTATTTATTTATGTTTATATAAAAAAACACCCATCAACTTTCTTGGTTTTGGCAATTAATTTCTTAATTTTTTTTTCAATTCTTTTAAGTTCTAAGTTATTTTTGTTTTATTTAAAAATGTGTATTTGACTTGTTTGACAGGTTACCAAACTAATTTTTTTTAGTTTTTTCACTTGGTTAATTTCTTAAAAATCCCACGATCTTTTCAACCGGCTAATCTGATAACCAATAAAAATAATAGTTAAAAAACTTAAAGAATTAAATATAAATTTTAAAGATTTAATTGAGAAAATAAGAATATTGGTTCTTAGTATTAACCCTTTAAAACACGGAGGTCATCTCACAGCAAAAACTCCTTTCTGTAAACCTCAAATCTCACGCGCCGCACTTCACAAAGCGCGTGACACCACGTTCTTCCTCACGTACCGGAGGGTTTAAGCCACCGCCACCTGTCGACTGACACTTTTTGGCCCTACATAAACTTCGATCGCCTCCAGTCCCTCTTCCTCTCTCTCTATAAACCCAACAAATCTTACGTTCTCAGAGAGAGAAAGAATCCTGACGGTGACCGGAGATGGGATCTGAGTTGATATACAGAGGGCATGAAGCTCAGACGACGTCAGATTCGTACTCGCCGAAACCGAACAAGCCATGGCTGTCGGTCATTCGACCCATTCGTTACATGCTCCGGGAACAACGTTTACTTTTTGTACTCGTCGGCATTCTCATCGGCGCCGTCTTCATCGCCATCCTTCCATCCTCCTCACACCACCAGATCAGTTACCATGACGCATATTCCGTCTCCGAAGCATCTCAGTTGATGAACATGAACCCACGGCGACCGGTTTATCGTCCTGGTTTTGGATCGTTGAATTCGGGAGGTAAGATCCCGTTAGGTCTGAAACGAAAGGGGTTAAGGATTGTGGTGACCGGAGGAGCAGGTTTCGTAGGAAGTCATCTCGTTGACCGGTTAATTGCTAGAGGAGATAGCGTGATTGTTGTTGATAATTTCTTCACTGGGAATAAGGATAACGTCATGCATCATTTTGGTAACCCTAGATTTGAGCTAATTAGGCATGATGTTGTTGAGCCGTTACTACTTGAAGTAGATCAGATCTATCACCTTGCTTGTCCTGCTTCCCCTGTTCATTACAAATACAATCCAGTCAAGACGATTATATCCTTAATTACTCTGTTTTGTTATCGATTAAGTTTAATTATGTGTTTATTATAACTAATCAACCTTTTTTTTTGTTAATCCTTAACTCTGATCTGTTCCTTACAAGACGAATGTGGTGGGGACATTGAACATGCTAGGGTTGGCGAAGAGAGTCAATGCGCGGTTCTTGCTAACGAGCACCAGCGAGGTGTACGGTGATCCCCTACAACATCCTCAAGTTGAAACCTACTGGGGAAACGTTAATCCAATCGGTAAGTTTCTTTCTGGTGGTGCAATTGCACTTAAAAATTGTCTCTTTAAAAAAAAAAAACTTTTGGTTTATTCCGACTTTCCGTCACCGGAAATCTGACATCAAATGCGCATGAAATACGGTATAATATTTAGTGAATGGTGACGCCAGATCTGGCTTGTGATTCAAGGCCTTTAATTTTTAGTCCTGATTTTGGGGTCTGTAATTCTGTTTTTGTAATTGAAGATACTTTAATCTTGAAAATTGTTGTGTGTGATTTTTTATTTATTACTAAACTTGGTGACATTGCAAGTACAAGTACAAGATTTGGTTGAATGTGAGAATGTAAGATCTAACTGTATCTGCCATTTCGGCCTTTCGGGCAGGTGTCAGAAGCTGCTACGATGAAGGAAAGCGGACCGCTGAAACATTGACCATGGATTACCACCGCGGTGCTGGCGTTGAGGTGCCGTAACAAATTAGTTTTTGATTAGGTGAAATGGAATTATGGGGTTGTTTTTAAAGGAATGATGTTATTGAACGTGTTTGTAATTTAGGTGAGAATTGCTAGGATCTTCAATACGTATGGTCCGAGAATGTGCATTGATGATGGCCGAGTTGTTAGTAACTTTGTTGCTCAGGTGGGTTTGTGGACATTATCACTTTTCAATCTTTAAGAATTGCTTGTTAGGTTGAATTAATTACATATCATTTTCAATTTCTGTTTATAACTTTATATGTACAATGATGGTGATTGATTGACTATGCAGGCACTAAGGAAAGAGCCTATGACCGTTTATGGCGATGGGAAACAAACAAGAAGTTTCCAATATGTTTCGGATTTGGTTAGTATACGTTCTTCCTATGGTTCTTTACAAGTTTGTAGTTACCTTAATCTATAAATGTCTAATTGTTATTTTTGGCTTTCTGTTTTTGTATGTTTGTTTGAATTTGTTTGGTCCCTGTTGTTTGGAGTTTTATGAATGGTCTGCTAATTGGCTTTCCTGTATTGGTTGCCAACCAAATCCTTTTTAGGGAAATTTCCTGGTATTCAATTTAAATCAAGCCAATTCATTAGAGTATTAGATTAAAAAGGATTATTTGTATGATATTAAATTTATCAGGAGTGTCTGAACTCTGAACATAGTTGCTAAGGAATTCCCGGCTCTATTAGACCAGGGTGTGTTTACTTTTCTAGTTCCATTTTTGCATCTTGTAATAAAAATATCTTAGGGGCGGGTTAATGGTTGGTTTTTGATTGATTTAGGTGTAAGTTGATTATCAATATAATTCGGTTAACAATCAGCATGATAAGTTCTTGAATCTTGATTTGATGGGTCCAAGTCCTAACTCTTTTTGAGTGGTAAAAAAGTGTTCTTGGTGTTGATTAGAAACATATGCCAAATGATCATATTCTTAGTCTTTGCTTTGGTTTAATTAAAATGTAAATTGCAATATATCTCTTTTGTGAAATCTTCGGGGTCATGTTTTTAATTCTGAATTATTTTCATGACTTAAGGAAGATAGAAATAGATGTACCATCATCATGTGTGGTGAAAATTGATGAGATTTCAAGGGTATAAAGACATTACGGGTCGCAGGGTACCATGTGGGTAGACAGTGAACATGACACTTTTGGTGCAGTCTAGGAGGCCCAATGCAAATTAACTCTTTCTGGGACGTAAATCATGTCAATGTTTTCCATTGAAAGCCATTTCTGACCTAACCAGTAACCACTCATGTGGTATCATCTCTAATTTACTCTGCTTCGAATGTGCAGGTCGAGGGTTTAATGCGTCTGATGGAAGGTGAACATGTAGGACCGTTCAATCTTGGAAACCCTGGTGAATTCACCATGCTCGAACTTGCTCAGGTATACTTTTGTTTTCCCATGTGATATGGTTGCATTTATATAAGATTTAGATTAGATGGTTTACTCAGTGAGGTGGCGATTGTTGCCCATTTGCTTGGGCCGATATTAAAAGAACCATATTTTTATATATATTTGAAGTTTTTCTAAAAACAACTTATTAGATACATCGATTTTAAAGATTCTATTGATAAAAAAGTTCTATAAACCTTTGTTCTAACTTCGTTCTTTTATCACCCATTTTGGCTTGTTGGGTCAAAATCGCCACCTCTTAGTTTTAGCAGAACCATTGAATTCTTATGTCACGTCGGTGTGCAGGTGGTCCAGGAGACAATAGACCCAAATGCAAAAATTGAGTTTAGGCCAAACACAGAAGACGACCCACACAAAAGGAAACCCGATATCACCAAAGCAAAAGATCTCTTGGGATGGGAGCCAAAGGTGCCTCTACGCAAAGGTCTCCCAATGATGGTGTCCGACTTTAGGCAGCGCATCTTTGGTGACCACAAAGACAACGGCGCAACGACCACCTCGGCTTAGAGGACCAACACTCTTTATACCAGTAATATATGAGGATATTATGCAGCAGGGACAGCGTATACTGTTTTCGGTTCCCCTTCACTCATCCGAGACTAGTATAGCAGAGGTTACGCCCTCTCTCTTTCTCTTTACGATTGTTTAGGATCGAGTCGGCTATATTAGCTTGTCGGGTATGTATTTCATTTTATTAATATCTTTAATAGGATCTGGGAGCTTAATTGGCATTTTACACAGAGATGAGTCTTACATTGTAGCTTACCCCCTTCCCTTTATTATTAATATTAATGCAATTGGCATTTGAAATATTCTCTCTTTTCCTGTATGTCACATGCTGGACAGAAAAAAATTGCACCTGAGTGACTAAAATGTATAATTTAGTGGTTAGTTATAAAAATAACCATTTTACAAAAAAAAGTTCAAATATGTTGCTGAGTTTGGAGCAACTATATAGTCAGGATTAAAGTTGCAAATAAGTCGAGCATTTATCGAGTTATAAAAACTGTTCAAGTCAGATTTTGTCAGGTTCGGGTGTGAGTCTGAGTAGAACTTGAACAATTGAACTTTGAATCTTAACAAGCTAAGCTCGATTGTATATCAACTAGAATTCGTATCAAGTTTTCTCGAGTTATGTAATATGCGATAAATTGATAATTTTTTTTTGAGTTGAATTGAAATCAAATTTGATTCGGAGTAAATTACAAAAATGGTCCCTGTGGTTTGCAAAAAAACTTTGAATTCAGTCCCTGTGGTTTTAATTTTATATAAACGGTCATTATTTGTATTGTTTACTTGCATAAATGGTCCATCTGTCTCATTTATTTTCTTAAATGACAATTATATCATTTTCTTTAATAACTAATTTGGTGAAACACCCGTCCTAAATTGCATAGAACGGTTACATGATTTCTACGTTACAAGCAACTCAAAATACGGGATAAATGATTTTTTTTCCAAAGGATAATATATAGTGCAGACAACTATCCAAAAACATCATCAGAGTACGCTTAAAAATCAGCGTGTTGATATTACATGCCAAATCTTATTAACAAAGTCTATGGATCTACCCAATCCCAAAAGTATCATAATAAAACTAAGGCATGAGTATCTCGAAATCATCTCTATCTCTTCAACACGTAGTTCAATATCAATGGTGAGAACTCTGACCCATAGTGGCCTTACCCTTATCGACAGGACCTGTAAAATATAAGTCCTCCATCGGGGTAAGCAATCGCCTAGCGAGTAACATATTTAAAAACACAACAAACACATATAACAATGGTTGAGTAATTGTTAAACATAAATACAACATATTACAGTTCCGGCTCACCCATAATAATTCACGACTCGCCCGTGGAGACATATCTAAGCATGCGGCTCGCCTGACATGCTAGCGCACCGACTCGCTCGGTGTGTGCTATGCCACACGGAGTAGCATCACACTCTCATAGATTTCTCATAATATTTCTATCACAGTATGCATACTGGAGTTTCTCACATATACTCTCAGGGTAATAATTTAACATGACAAAACAGTCTCAATAATTTAATAATGGCAATACAAAAGAATTCTCATGGCAATCATAATAAGTTAGATATCAAGTTCAAGTAGTTACATATGAATATTATGCATTTAAATAAGTTACTCACATAGTCTGCAAATCAAAACGTTCCATAGTTTGCCTCAATCTTGAAGTTCGGTATAAACTCTAACAATAATATTCAAGCTCTAGCCAAAGCCAAACACAACACTACTGTAGTATTGATACCATAATATAAAATTTCGCTATTAATATTTATCTTACGATATGTGTTTAATGTAATCATTTCCGTCTTGCATCCAATATTGGCGTTTATTATTCACAAAAATTATTTTGACCTTCGAATTTAATATATAAAATAAGGGTCCCAATTAATATAAGTTCCTCTTTTAAAAGTTTAGATAAATATTTAAATTAACTATTCGTGTTATCTACTAAATAATCTCTAAATAACCTAATAATTTAATATTCAAATCCATTTAACTATAAAGTAGTCTCTCAATCATGATTCAATTATATTAACCTATAACTAAAACAAGATGAATCAACCTATGTATATTTTAGTTAGTGAAAGCTCAAAGATAAATAATTTAATTACTTAACTTTACCAATTATATTAGTCCACACTAATATAAATAAACCAAGTCTAAGAAATTAGTGGCAACCCAAACCAATAGTAGTGCAACCCATCTAATTTGTTAATCCATTTTCTTAGCCCAAATTAAATAATTATAACTAACCACTTAATCTAGCTTTAGCCCAAATCTCATTTAATTACAAGGCCCAAATATCATTTTAATTAAAGGCCCAAATCTCAATTTTAGAGTGTCATGGCTCATGTGTGTGTGTGTCGTGAGGCAGCAAAGAAAGCGATGGACAGAGGGCAACGTACAAGAGGGAAAACGCCGGCCAGGGAGAAAGAAGGGAAAGGCAAGTCGGCCGGCCGGCCACCGGCGGCGGTGCAGCTCCGACAACCCTCTCTGATCGGAATCCAACGGGGAATATTCTCACCCTCTTGTTTTTCATTTAACCCATTAATATCTATTTATTATCTGAAAATTTCTATGAACTCCAAAATTTGAAAATTAACAATACTTGATTATAAGGTCTCAAATGTCAGATTATTACATGGGATCATGTTATAGGCATGCTTATATATTCATTTCTATAACTATATTGTTACTTGAATGATCATTTCAACTATCTCCAAAAATCTGAGAAACTCCATTAATGGAGTTCCAAACTTCATGTGGAAAAAATGATAATAAATAGATTAAATGAATGTTTTATTTTTAGATTATGAATATTGTATAAGCCTTATTTTGATGATTATTTTGATGCACGAAAATATAATACGAGAATAGCATGATGTTACCTCAAAAGTGGTTTGAGTCGGCGAGTCGGTTCCAGTGTATGCGAACTTTGGATATGATGTGGGGAAATTCGAACTTGGGATTAATTTACCATATTTTTGAGACATGAACTTCAGATGATGAAAACTTCCGACCTAATGGGAACCTCGAATAGTCCGAAGTTAAACACTTAAATTTGGAAACTTTGATGAACTTTATTAAATGATCAGACACTGATAATAATGTAATGTTACCGATATGACAGGTCCAGTGGCGTGATTTCTTACTAAAGAACTGTTGTTGGTAATCTGTGGATCCGGTTGAAATCCCGAAGAGATATAAAACTGATTTAAAGTTAAAATAACGCACACACTATGAGTCCTTAGATTTATATGTCTGCATTTGTTTTATGTTAGCTGTGATCATTGAGGCATGTTGTATCATATTCGTTTTGCATTTTACTAACTTGCGTATATTTTGATGCACATTGTTACTTGCATACATGCTATTACATGTTCCGTTTTGTGCATCGAGCTTTCGAGCTATAACTTGTAATTCGAGGCTACTGAGACTATATGACCCGGAGCTGATCCCTCTATGGTCCCGGAGGGCAGGTGTAGCATCCCGATAGTAATTTTTGCCTCAATTGATTTTATCTGTTATGTGCAATGGCACAGTGGAGCTTTAAGCTCATATATGTGTTCGTACTTCATGTACCAAGGGGTGCACGACGTTTGTGACCAGTGTGACTCATGTGTGCTACATAAAGACTTGGGAAATATGAAATCTTTGTACTCACTAAGCATCACTTACATTTTAGTTGTTAATTGTTTTCAGGAAAGAAAAAATTCGCAGCTGGACCTTCTTGTTAGGTCAACCTTTGAAGTCACTTGAGAATTCTACTACTCATATTGGAAACTGAATAATGAAGATTCCATTAGGATATTTTAAGTTGATATTACAAAATATGGACTATGTAGAATTAGATTGAAACCTTATAGTACATTAGTGTTGTAACATCCTAAGAATTTAAAATGATGTAATTGAGGTTAATTAGTATAAATTTTTGAATTTAATATAATTATGTTGGATTAGGTATTGGGATTAATTATAAGAGTTGGTTGTTTTATTCAGAATTTGATAATTTCCAATTTATTAAGTTAATATAATTATTATTAAGTGGTTGAAAGGATAAAATAAAGATTTAATCTTTATTTAATGGAAATTAAGAACGTGGTTGCTATTTTATGGAATTTAGAAATTTTTAAATTCGAAGTATACTTTATTTAGAATGATGATGATAAATTATAATGATGATTAAATAAAGATGGAAATCTTTATTTAAAGAAAGTTAGATAAGTTGAGGGATTAAATTGTCAAAAGTTGAAGTTGGTGAATTAAAAGACTTAAGGCTTTCATATTTGCACATTCATCTCTCTCTCTACTTTCTCTCTCAAAAGAAAGAAAACTCACGGTTCTTCCATTTCCAAATCAAGAATCAAAGAAAACATCGAATTGGAGGCTGAAAATTCGGATTCAAGTTGCATTGGAGAAGCTATAATCACTACAACGAACGATTCGAGGTAAAATTTACTCAAAATCTCGATATTTAAGGATTTAGAAATTGGTTTCTATGAAAATCGAATTTGAGATTGAGGATTCAAAAGTTGATGCATGTCTAAAATTTTGATGGGATTGTATAAATCAAGTGTTATAGAAGATGTGTACAAAATTTTAGGTTCTGATTTAAGTTATAAATATGATTTTGGGAAATTTACAATAAGATTCTGTGTGCTTTGCATAGTACCGAAACCTTAAAGTAAGGGTACCGAAACCATAAAGGTTTCGGTATTAACCCCCTTCTACCGAAACATATACTGAAACTCTCATGATGCTGAAATTCCTGGACTACCAAAACCTTGTACATAATACCGAAACTCTGAAGGGTACCGAAACTATATATATGTACCGAAACCTTTTGAGGTTTCGGTATTGCTGACTTATACTGAAACCATGCTAGTGAAACTCTATATACCGAAACCCACGCATGTACTGAAACCATTGTATAGATACCGAAACTAATATGGTTTCGGTAATGTACCGAGACTCCCACACCACCTACTGGAACCTTTATGAATACTGAAACCCACAAGCATGTACCGAAACATTGCCATATTATCTTCTTTGTGATTGCATGCATAAAAGCATGTATGCATGTGACTATGTAAGCAATGTGTATATATATATATATATATATATATATATATATATATATATATATATATATATATATATATATATATATATATATATATATATATATATATATATATATAATTGTATTGGATTGGGTTTAATTAGAGAAAATAAAATGGAACCGGACGGACATTCTATATTTCAGACATTTTATGGACAGTTTGGCAATCTCAAATATTGGAAATTAAAAAGTATAAACTTCAATATAATTTCGACGGGTTAACACCATAAATTGGGAAACTTAGCGAGACACATTATAAAACAAGAGATTTATGGTATTATTAAAGGGATTAATTGGGACCAATGAGACCATTCAGAAAGAGGATTTAATTTTAAGTTTCGGGCGTTGGTTCCGAATGTTGTAATATTTATGATTGTACAAATTGATGCCAATTTGTTAAAGAACACGTAATAATGATATGTTTATCATATGGAAATGTAACAGGTCCCTTGTGGTGTTGTTTAACCCACAGTGGGGTACTTGGGGAGTCCGGTTGAAAGCCCGAAGAGAAATAAAATTGCTTAAAGTTTAATAACGCACCCACTGTGAGTACAGTAGATTCCGCATGTTTATATTTGTTTTATGTCAAGCTTTGCCTGCTGAGACCTGTTGCTTCAATTATTTGTTTGGAAATTCTACTAACTTGCGTAGATTTAGATGCACATTCCTACTTGTTGCATGTCCTTTCGATTGTTGTGCATCTATTGATGGACTGGTGGGTCGCATCGATTACTCTGATGTTACTGCGCTATATGACCTGGAGCTGATCCACTCCTAGGCCCGGTAGGCAGTATGTCATCCCCGATCGTACGTTTGTCTCAGATGGTATGTTTAAATGCCGAGCTTTGGGCTCGAAGGGGCTGCGGCTCTGGTCCGTACTTAGTGTACGAAGAGGATATCCGATGTTGGTCATCTGTGTTATCCTTGGGCTTCATAAAAATTTATAAAATGCGTAATCTTTGTATTCACTAAGCCTTTGCTTATACCTCAGTTGCTCTGTTTTTACAGGAAAAGGAAAGTCTACCGTCGGACCATCTAGTTAGGTCGATTGTGAAGATTCGGAAGATTTGGTATTACTTAATCGGTAATCATGTTATGAGACAATGTTGTAATATATTCTTGATGTTGTAATAAATTATCTGGGTGTGTAGATTTAGACTTGGTACCTTGTAGCACAGTAGGGTGTTTGACACTGTTGCACTACTTTAAATTATGTGTTTTAATGCTTCCGCACTTAATTAGGTTATCAGATCATTATGTAATTGTGTTTGATGTTTAATCCTGGGTGTTTTAGTAAATTGGTGGTTGTTGTGGCAAGGGTGTCATGACTTCATATAATTTATGTATTTTTAAATATTCTGTAGTGTAATAGTCAAATTTGGATTAATGAAATGTTAATGGTCTGGTTGTATTAATACTAGGTGATATGTAGAGGTGTTCATGGATGGTTAACCGAAACCGAAAGTGCATTTCGGATGGTTAACCGGAGATATCGGTTCGATGATTTCGTGAACCTAAACCTAAACCGAAAAAACCGGTTAACCGATAATCGGTTAACCGGGTTTTTCGGTTCGGTTATTCGGTTAACCAATTAACCATTTTTTATTTAATAAATCATTTTTTTAAATTAAAAAACCCCAATATTTAGTTTCTAAAAACTTCAAATGTTCAAGATAATAAATGCGATTAATAAGACCACAAATCATCTATAAAAGATCCTTAAACGATTGAATAATTTCTTTCATAATCTAATAGAAACAAAAAAAATTTATATAATATTTCCTAAATTAGTCGTTCTAATGTCGTTTTTTTTGTTGTTTTGGATTTAAAAATTAATGCGGACTAATAGATGAGCTAAAATATTATATTATTGTTAAGATAAATGCTAAATTTATAGGTCTAAACATTAAATTATATAAAATTAAAATTCTTTTGGTTTTTCGGTTAACCGTCCGTCACCAAAATCGTGAACCTAAACCGAAACCGAAACCGAAGATTTTTTCCGGTTCGGTTAACCAAACCGAAAATAATAGAAAATTCGGTTCGGTTAACCTTAAAATCGGTACGGTTTTTCGATTTTTCGTATCGGTTTTTCGGTTTCGGAATATTTTGAACACCCCTAGTGATATGCATGTTGTAATGTGACAGGGTGTCATAATATATAACATACATTGATCAATGTAATTCACATGTATTTTTCTTTATCTTAAGTTTTTATATACATATTAAATGTGTTGGTTTAAATTTTAAAAAATTTAGTTTGAAAGAACAATTATAATATTAGAAATATCGCGTTAACACAAGTTATGTAGCATAATACATGTGCACTACTTGAGACATTATTTTTTAAGTTTACATACTTATAAAATGTTTGATAAAATAAATACTAAAATAGCAAGTTATTCATATTCATAGTACATATAAAATTATAAATATACTTTATTGTGAGGAAAATCATTATTGTTCAATATGAAGCTCTTACACACATAACTCTTCTCATATGTTTTCTTTTTTGATAGTTTCACCATATATTTGCTTATTATAATTTGTTTTTTCAAGTCGATGTGAGAATTGAAATGCCTTTTATACGGATTTTTGTACTCTTGCTTTTGTCATCTAGACGATGTGGAATTACAATTTACAACTTTCTTGTAATCTTATTATATCAATTTTTGATTAACCTTTTACATTCTATCGTATGTCTCACGTTGATTTTCAACCACAATTAAAGGATTCAAAACCCTTTTATATGGAAATACAATGTAGCGAAATCGAGGTTAATCGTGACATGCCATATAATGCATTGGTACACATATTGCCACGACATCGAAAAGTTTTAAAGAAAGTTCTATATATTACCATCTTCATCAACGACGACCTAAAAAAGTTACAAAAAGTTCTACATCGTTTTAAAACGTACCTATGAATCTCATTTCAGTTTAAGAATCATCTATCTAGTTATAAATATACTTTTTATTTGGGGAGAATCATTATTGTTCAATGTGAAGCTTTTAAACACATAACTCTCCTCCTTCTGTATTTTTCTTTAGGCAAATGACAAAAAATGGTAACAAATTTTGATATTTTATCATTAATAGTAAAATTATTATTTTTTTTTTGTCATTTATAGTAACAACTTTTTATTTTTCTATCAATAATGATAATTGGTGACCTGCAAACCTGTTTAACAGGTCACCAACTTTTCAGTTATCAAAAATAGTAACATCTTTTTAGATTTTTATCAATAATAGTAACATATAAATTAAAACATAATTTTGTTTATTTTATTAAGTTTTCTAATATTTTATAAACACCAAAATAAACCAAACTTATATTCCAAATATTTACGGATAGATAATATTCGAATATTTATTCAGAACTATACATAATATGAATGAAAAAAAAATACTATGAATCATTTCAATTTTCACTTTTTCCAACAAAAAAACTACGGACCATCATTTTTTTAGTTTTTCGAACAAAATAATACATATCGTTCCATTGTTTAGTTTTTTCCAATCTAAATGAGTCATAGTATTTTTTATTTAAAAAACAAAAAAATAAAAATGAGTCTCAATATTTTTCATTTATAAAACTATAAACCACAATGAGTCAAAGTTTTTCTATTAATAGAAAAACTTAAAAATGATAGGGTCGCAATAGTTTTTTATTCGTAGTACTTTTCATTTGGAATAAAAAAATTACAAATTGTTCGGCTTTTTAATAAATTCCAAACTAAATTGATTACAAACCACTCAAATTTTATCTTTCAAGAATGAAAAACTACGACCCAATCATGTTTTAGATTTTTTTTACAGAAAATTATAAATCATTCTGATTTTTCGTACAAAATAATTGCAACTCGTTTATTTTTGTGTTTTTAACAATGAAAAAATTTATGAATTATTCCAGTTTATAGTTTTGCCGAATAAAAAATATTGCAACCCATAAAAACGATACATAACCACTTGCAAACACTTGCTAAACCAATTTTCATAATTTAGGAGCTTATAACACAATCAATTCATTTAAATTAGAGGTTTCTTACCTTCCCAAGTTAAAGAACACTCCAAGCCAAGCTGAAGATGAATTCCACAGTTCAATTCGATCTGTTACGACTTTTTTTCCCTTCTGTTTGCTCTTACAAACACACACAACACTTCTCAATTGTTTTTGGAATGAATGAAAAGGAAGCAAAGAGTTAAACGTGTTATAAATATAAACATATCGTTTATAACGCAGGTTCGACACCGATACCCGATCCTGTTATATATCAATATTTCATAATTAATATCAATATTTTCATTTAATTCTGTGGTCTCATAATTGTTAATAATCCACTAAAATTATAACCCGGTGACATATATACTCGACCCTGACACGTGTTCATTCCACTAATTGCTTTCATACCATTGCCCCAACGCAATATTAATAATTTAATGAACCAATAAATTAAATCCAAGTAATATTTTTCAAAGACGGGGTGTTACAATTTTTAACAACGCAAAAAATTATGAATAATTGTGGTTTATAGTTTTTCTGCTGGAAAAATATTACAACCAATTTTTACTTTTAGTTTTTTATATAAAAAACTGCTCCCATTTAGATCGAAAAAACTAAAAAACCAAAATAGTTCATATTATTTTGTTGGAAAAAACTAAAAAGAGAATGATTCATAGTTTTTTGTTTGGAAAAAGTGAAATTTAAATGATTTGTTGTAACACCCCAATATTTAAAAGGTAATTGACTTTGTGAAAAAATTATAATTGTGATCTTAGGTGCAATATTTTAAGTTAATTGCTAAATATTAGTGATAATTGTTATTATTGGGACCTGAATGATAAAAGAAAAATAAAATGTTGGTTTGTATTGAAATGACAAGAATAACTAATTTACTTTGACGATTAAATAATGATTAGTATCACATAAGAATTCGAATATATTTAGTATAATTATGTCAAAATACTCATTTGGGTATTGAATTGTTAAATAAATGCAAGTTATAGCATTGTGGTTAAGGGTGTTCAAAACCGGATATCCGAACGAATTTTCGGATAGTGAATTTTGCTATCCGAATCCGAAAATTCATATTTTAATTTTTAAAAAAAATTTAATCAAATATTTAAATATCTAAAATACAAATTCATATATCCAAATAGATATTAAAAATAAATATATCACAAACTAAATGTATCCGGAATTATTTTACTCAAAATGACTAAAAAATATAAAAAAACTAAAATTTATAAAAATATTAGTTAATAAATCTATAATGCTAAGATAAAACTAAAAAATATACATTAGAATAATAATAAACACTCAATATTATGTAAATAAACAATACTAAAGATATAAAAAAATTATTTTTTTGGATTTTCGGATATCGGATTCGAAAATCTGAAATTTTACTATCCGAATCCGAAATTTCAGATATCCGAAATTTCGGATCGGATTTTCAGATTTTTGTTTCGGATGCTCGGATTCGGAATTTTTTGAACACCCCTAATTGTGGTTGTTTTATAAATAAAGATGATTATGGTAGGGGTCTTTTGTGTGTGAGAGTTTAAGTTGGAGGGGCAAGGTGGCAAGAGGGCCAAACCTCCCCCTCCTCCCTCTTAAAATCATGCATATGCACCACTTCACATTTTTTCAAGATTAGGAGAAAAGAGATGAGAAAAGATAGAGTTTGGAAGGTTGGTCATGAAGGTGAAAGATTGAAGCTTAGGAATCACATTTTGGGTTATCTTTGAAGGTATAATCATCTTCTCCATCTCCATCTCCTAATCCATCTTCTTCCTTCTCCATTCTTCATTTGAAAAATCTAGCCTTAAATGGGTTTGTTAGATTGAGTTGTTAAATGACTTAAATATCAAAAGTAGGTTAATGTTTATGATTTATAAATGTTTTTTGGCTCATAAATATGTGAATTGTTGGGTTGATTTGGTGATAATGGGTGGAAACTCAAATTGAAGCTCCATTTGAGCTTCAATGGTGAAAGTGGGAATAATTGTGTTGATTTAGTATGTTTATATGTTAGTTATGATTCAAATATGTTAAGTAGTGATACGATATTGATTTGAGTCAAGTGGAAACTCGTTTGGAGTTAAAATTTGGTGAACTCGGGTGAAAACCCAAGTTTGAGCTCCATTTGAGCTCCAATGGTGGATGGAAATTGATTTGCATGATTATATCATGTTTTATATGATCATTTAGGAACCAAATATGTTATTTATGGCAATGGAATTGAATGGAAGCTAGTAGGAACTCATTTGGAGTTTTGAAGGCTTAGTTTGGGTTTTGGATATTTAGGAACTCAATATGAGTTCATATGAAATCCATGGAATAATGGAATGCTATCTATTGTGTTTATAAAGTATGTATTTATGTTAGTAAAGTGTTTTCATGTAACAGATAACAGAAAACATGTGCAAAGACTCAATTTGGCGTTTTAAGTCTAAACTACACACCACGTGTTCAGTGAAATGCCACAATGAGTTCCTAAGTATAGGAATTGGGGTTTAATGTTTAAATATGACTTGAATGCTTAAAAATAACCTAAATATGTCTAATATTTCTATGGAATCTATTAAAATTGAATACAATCTCAATTGGAGCATGGTGTTGTTGGTTGGAGTTTTCGGCCATTCTAGAACTCGATTGGAGTTCATATGAATTCCATGGAATCATGAAATGTTAGGAAATGATTCTATTATTTTTAGAGGTGTTAAAATGACCTAAATATGTTAATTATATTGTTGGTAAAACCCTTTCAAAGTTTCATAACCATTAGAGTTTTGGGGAGTTGAATGTTGAGAAAAATGTGCAGGCAGGCCTGGGTGACAGCAGTCACGGCGTGACCACCCCCAGGGTCACATCATAACCAACTTTCTGCCCAAAAACTTGATTTTGGTAGGTCAGGGGTCGATGCTTGGGTCTTATACTTGCAAACCACTTCTAAATTGAGTGTTTAAAGGGTTTGAGGGCCTTTGATCAATTCCGGAACTCATAGGGCCTCATATGGACTTAGTGCTTTCGATTTGTTGTCCCATTATTCTTGACCTACTCTTAGAGGCTTATCATGTGTTTGAGGGCTTATGTGTACACCTTATGAATGCTTATAGGTGAATTGAGTCGAAAGAGGCTTGATCACAAGTCCTAGCCATCCTTGGGGCTATTGAATCTTCGTGAGGAGGCTTGAGGTTCTTATTAAACCGATCACTGCGAGTTCTAGGTTAGATTTTCATAAATTCATATATGATGTACTTGTTGTTTCATGATTGATCATTCGTTATTGATTCATACTATGACATCATACTATCTGTCACTTATTCATTCGCTTCATTGATGCATGATTCATTCGTTATTGATTCATACTATGACATCATACTATCTGTCACTTATTCATTCGCTTCATTGATGCATGATTCATTTGTATACTTGAGGCACTTTGGACCTCATTATTTGGTCATACCTTTCATTTGGACTCACCTGGATTTCCGTGGATTATTCCCGGCTCCTTTGGATGTCGGATGACTGACGTACTTGAATTGTCGGAAGTCCCGACTATGATAGGGACAATCCCGATTATGATAGGGACAACCTCGTACTATGCTAGAGGCAACACCACACCCGACTATGATAGGGAACCCCGTACTACGAAAGGGCATGTGGTACTTGATCGCATACTCTATGCACTTGAGTTATGTTGTTTGGAATCATTATGTTGATCATCCTTGAATCTATAAACATTATGTTATATCTAATCTAGTAACTCACTCAACTTTGTTGACCCCCCTTAGTTGTTAACCTTTTCAGAAAAAAGGAAAGGGTCACGCTAGACCATCTTGATAGTGGATTGGAACTTGACTAGCGGCTCCATTGTTTTACTATATGGCTTGTCATGCTTGGGGTTGGGATTTAGTGGACTTCCGTTTTGATTTAGATGTTTAGACGTTGTAACCCTTGAACTTTGATCCATGATTCACCACAATTTGCATTTTGATAGATAGTAAAGTGGGGAGAATCATGTTGATGGCTTGTGTCTATTGAAAATTTAAATTTGACCACAATTCCGCAAGTATTTATTGTTAATTGTTCGTGAAACATCTATATTAGTTGGAATGATGTTTCATTGGTAGTTTTTTTTACGTTCATATTATATAAAATTGTGAATAAATAATCAGATATTATCTAATCGTAAATAAATATTCAAAAAATATATTAAAAGTTTATAAGGTTATGAAAAAATAAAAATTGTAAATAAATAATTTTTATGAAATTAAAAAAAAATAATCACTAAAGATAATAGCAATGTAATTAAATAAATTAAAACATAGTTTAATTTATCTTGATGTTTATGAAATCTTAGAAAAACTTAAAAAATAAAAATGTTTGGTTTAATTTGATATGTTACTGTTATTGATAAAAATATGAAAAGTTGTTACTATTTTTGATAACTGAAAAGTTGTTGGTGACCTGCTAAACAAGTTTGCAGGTCACCAATTACTATTGTTGATAGAAATATATAAAGTTGTTAATATTAATGATAAAAAATAAATAATGTTACTATTAATGATAAAAATGTCAAAACTTGTTACTATTTTTGGTCATTTGTCATTTTTCTTTTTATCAGCTCCCCATGTATAGTGGTTTGCTGATTATAAGTTATTTTTTTTCAAGTCAAGGGAAGTGAGAGCCATTGAATTTTTTCTTCCAAAGGATGTGAGATTGCATGTTTCTTATTGTACTACTATGATTTACTTTTCTTTATTCTATCTTGTGTCTCACATTGATTTTCAACCAAAATCAAAGGATTCAAAACCCTTATTATATATGGAAACACAATGTAGCAAAATTGAGGTTAACCGTGACATGCTATTTAATGCGTTGGTACACATATTTCCATGACATCGAAAAGTCTTAAAAGGAAGTTTTACATATTACCACATTTCATTACCGACGACGTTGCATGTGTTAATACACATATTACCACCTTTTGTTGTATATTTTTTATGTTATGGCATTTCAACGCACCAATCTTTTGGTTTGCACTTCATTTATACTAAAGTCTCTTGGATTGCACTCTCATTCATTGGTCCTCTTTTTTGTGCCCTATAAATGGACATCTCATTCTTGTTGTTAAATACACAATTCACAATAGTGAACTCTCATCTTTTCCTCTCCTTAAAGTATTCATTTCAAGTGGCTAGAAAGTGTGCAAGGTTGTTCCAAATTCAGTCTCCAAGTTGTGCGACCTTGGTAGACGTGTTCTATAAGAATCCTGGGAGGTTACGCGCCGGTAGGCCTTCACATCAACTCACAGACTTCGTGGTGGGCGTGATAAACCTTTAAGGACAAAGTTTCGGCTTGATCCTATAATTGTCGGTGAGATCGTTCTATTCCTTTGTTTTATCTTATTAATGATTCGGTTGTGCCTTCATTTCACAATAATATTTATAATAATCTTAAAGGTTTATTCATAAAATGGACGCCCAACTTCTCACCCAAACAAAGATTTTTCCAGATGCTTGTAGTATCGATCAGTTCAATGGTACTGTTAAAAGGTTTGGTCAAAGGTGTTTGGCAAGTTAATTGTTGTTTTCCAATTTCTTTCCTTTATTTATTGTGTTTGGATATTGTTACTGTTTTTGTTTTTTAATCTATTTTGCAGGCGTTGATTTGGAACTTGTTAAGGGTGGAGAGTGAAACATTTTGGCTATAAAAGGCTGGAAATTCTAGTTCATCAGGGGTTTTTGTTAGTATATGGCGTGTAAAGATGACATTACTACTGCATCATGACTGATTTTATAAAACATTTGAGGGTCACACCGATGAGCACAACTGAGCAGATGCAATTAAACTATTGAATAAATGATATTGGATATTGTTTATGACACGAAATGATCATTAAGATTAAATTAATGTGTGATTAATTATATCTCAAAGTACGGGGACTAAAAGTACAATATTAGATATGTATTGATTTAATTGTCATTGGATGATAATTAAATAAATAATTTATAATTATCTAGTTTTTATTTATTATTAGATATTAAATAAAAGATATATTTATTTGAATTAGTATTATCATCTATTATTAGATAATTGAATGGATAATTATAAAAAAAATAAATAAGAGAGTCATTTATATATTATTAGATAATATATAAAGGATAAATATTATTTAATAGATATATAATTATAGAGATAATAATATAAGGTTTAATTAATAAAGATAATTATTAAGATATATATTATATTATTATATTAGAGTTTGATTAAAATTAAAACTCTTAATTAATAATATATATATATATATATATATATATATATATATATATATATATATATATATATATATATATATATATATATATATATATATATACCAACCTTTAAAAAAAAATTTAAATTTTTTTTCACATGACCACGTTTAATTTAATGTTATATGCATGATATATGAATTTCACATAGAGTCACAATTTCTGTGTCCTTAAGAATTATATGAATGTTCAATGCATATGTATGTGAATGGTCATCCATGTGAATGGTGTGAAGGACCATTCACATGATCTTTTTTACCATTCAAAAGATTTATGATGTTACTCCTTTTGAAAAAAAGTCTTATAATGTTGTCTTATACATGTCTATTCAAAAAAATATATGTGAATGATCATTCACATTAGGGTACGCTGGAATCTCATAGGTACGCTGATGAACCTGATTATATATATATATATATATATATATATATATATATATATATATATATATATATATATATATATATATATATATATATATAAGCATACGACGATACATATAGTGATATAAATATGAATTAGGTGTGACCTAATGAGGGAGGAATGGACGGTGCACACACACTTGAAGGTGTGTGTGTGGTGGCCATCTCGGCCGTACCAAACTCATACGATTGTTTGTTTGGTTTTCTCGTTCTTCGTGTTTTTGATTGCTTACCTGAAGCCCCTCGATCGTGTCATCACCAGTGGATACCGAAAGCATCTCATTCGTGCATTCTTGTCATCGAATGCAAAGGTACGAATTTTTATTGCTTTCTAGTTTACTTATCTTATCTATACTTGATGATCCGTGTACGGAATTCGTGATTTTAAAAAAATCTTCCATTGTGCATTTAATGTGATTAATGTTTATGTTTTTATGAAAAACGATACGAATTCCCAACAGTGGTATCAGAGCTAGGGGTGATCAACGGTCTGGTTTATGGGTTCGTTGGTTTCCTCGGTTTGGTTTTTCCGTTTGAAATTTTTTTTGTCCTAAACCAAAAACCAAACCAAACCAAATTCAAAACTACATAAACCAAACCATAAACCGAATTCAAATTCGGTTTGGTTTGGTTTATAAACCAAATAAACCAAATATTCAAACAACAAAACTTTCAAGCATCTTTAATTGTCAAATACAATCCCAAAATATAAAGTTGACATATATAAAATGTTTTACGCCAAAAGACATTAACCCCAAAAATATTATGTTTCCAAACAGCCTAACATTCAAGCTTTATATTATTTTTTCTTTGTGTTTCATGGCTACCTAATCATTTTAAAGTTGGTTTATACTCTGCGCATAGAAAAGTGAAGGCTGGTGTTGTTAATCGGTTTTAAAATTGTTGAGCTCAAATTAATTGTTGACTAATTGTTGATTGCCCTGCTGGTGGCCACCACCAAAGGTGGGGAGGCTTGCCTCTAGGAGAGGTCACGGGTTCAATCCCTGACATTGGTGAATCTAATCTAACTTTGGGTGTAATACTAACAACTAACTAGCCTTTCAAAAAAAAAAAAAATTGTTGATTGCCCTGCTATATAATATATTATTGTGTTCGTGTCTTGTTCATTCCCAGAGCTCTTACAAGTTGTTTATTTGAGGCTCTCCCTCCGTTGATTTTGAAAGTTTAAATTGTTTTTTAAACTAAGTTTCAAAAAAAAAAATTTAGGGAAGTTAAAATATTTTCTTGGTGTTAAAATTGTTGAAGTTGATAATGGAATTTCTTTATAAAAAAAAGAAAATATTGTTTGGATTACTTTCTGAGTTTAGGTTGTTGGGTTGCAAGTCTGTACCTTCTCCGTTAGATCAAGAGCTTTCATAAGTTGCAAAGGTTATGAAAGCAGTGCTGATGTGTACTTAAAAAACGTATCTGAATATCAAAAGCTTGTTGGTATGTTGATTTACTTAACGCTATCAAGACCTGATATTACCTATTCTGTTCATTTTCAACTGTCCTTTTACGCATAATCCTAGACTTTCTAATCTAAAATGTGTTTTAAGGGTGCTGCTATTCAGATTGCAGCCAATCCTGGTCTTTATGAGAAGACAAAACATTTTAAAATTGATCTCTATTTTGTTAAAGAGAAGATTTTATAAGGCATTGTTGAAGTAATAAAATAAATGTTGTAGAAAATGTTGCAAATTTTTTACGAAAGGATTAGCTTGTCTTCAACATAAAAGGTTATGTGGAAAATGAATTTAATAAATGTTTATAACAATTAACTTGAGGAGGGGTGTTAAAAGGTTTGGTCAAAGGTGTTTGGCAAGTTAATTGTTGTTTTCCTATTTCTTTCCTTTATTTATTGTGTTTGGATATTGTTACTGTTTTTGTTTTTTTGTCTATTTTGCAGGGGTTGATTTGGAACTTGTTAAGCGTGGAGAGTGAAATAATTTTGGCTATAAAAGGCTGGAAATTCTAGTTCATCAGGGGTCTTTAAATTCATTAATGAGTCTTCGTCTTTTTTGGTTTTCTTTTCTGCTCATCTTCATCTCCTTTATTATAAGGGTTTTTTTCCTTTTAGTTTTGTTAGTAAGAGCAGATTATTTTCTTGGTTGAGTGAACGGTTCTCATCTGTTGGTGTGCAATCGTTGAGTGTTGTAGAGAGGTTTGATGTGTAAGTACTAGGGTGGCTGTTAAGCCTGTTGTTTTAGGGTTCTTCTTTTTGTTAATGGAAAATAAGTTTGTCGATCTCTGTTGTCTTCCAAACTGTTATAATTTCACCATGGCATCACAGCTTCAAGTTCTGTTCGTTGTTAGGGTTTTGGGCCTTTTGGCTAGGATTAATTGGTCTACTACGGTATGCTGTTGCAGTTTCTGGTTCGTATAGTTAGGATTTGGAGATTTCAGTCTACGGCCTTTGTAGTTTTGTTTTGTTTTCTTTCTCGTTGGTGTGGTCGATCTTGGTTGTTTCCGCTGCTTTAAGAGTTTATCTACTGGTTACCTGGTGCGACCGGAGTTGTTCATCGACTCTTGGGTGGATTACACTGATTTGAAAAAAAAAATGTATCTCGAAAAGGAGATCTTAAGGAGGTGAAAAGGCTTCTTGATGAAGGAATGGATCCAAATGCTGCTGCAATCGGTCAAAAATTTCATGGGCTCCATCATTTGTATTTTCCTGGTTATACTGGTATTTAATTGATGCTCTTCTGCTGCCGATTGGTGTTCTGTGGAGTACTCTGTAAGTATTCTTGATCCCTCTCGTGTTGTAGCAAGTACCTGTTCTTGGGAGTTTCCGTACAAACGGGAATCAACTGCCCCCTAAGAATCAGAGGATCTGTATATTATGTTAGATGGAAAAATATGGTTTGGGATGTTCTAGATTTCTCAAAAGTCAGTTTTGCTATCTCGACTCCCAAACCCACTTTAGACATAAATGATAATGAATCACAAAAGAAACTTGAAGATTATGAATTGGCTAAGCGTTTGTGTAGCATGACAATTCATAATTCTTAAAGTGATGATTTATATAATGTTTATATCAAATATTCTAAAGCAAAAGAATTTTGGGAAGATTTGCAAAAGAAGTATGATCTTGAAAATGAAGGCTCAAAGAAATTTTTAACAACTAAATTTCTGCAATTTTAGATCGTTGATGAGAAAGCGATTGTAACATCCGACATTAAACCAGGTTAGCAACTATGATCTAATTAGTATCTACTAGCCAATTATAACCTAATCAGTGGTCATTAGCAATTAATAAAGTGATTAACAATGTTCACAAGGAAATTCAACTCAATTAGAATCAAATTCATCGGTGCGATGAATCGGAAAATCAATTAATCCGATAGATTTACGATATGATGGATTAATTCAACTAAGTACATAATTAATCTATGATTAGTGACACTAATCATACACTAATACACTTACTTAACATTAATTATGAAAAACTAAAACAATTCATTAAAACAATGCATCCAAAAGTATTTATGAAATTACAAAAAAAGGGAAATACAAGAATACATTTCTAAATACTTTTATACAAAAAAAAAAAATGAAAATACATCAATAATACCCTCATTAGGCCGGCCATAGGAAGGACTAAAAGGACCTTGAAATATATTTTTTTTACTTAACATATCACAATCAAATCCTCCTCTTTCATTTCAAACAAGATCTCACACTCAACCTTCAAATCATTTATCATTTCACCATTTTTTTCCATCTATAAATATGAGATCAAATTCACTTCATTTCACACATTGCAAGTATCAAAAACCCTTTCTTTTCTCTCATCAAAACCGGCCACCACTCTCAAAGAAACCAAAGTTTCCTTCTTCCTTTGTTCTTCAAGTTTTTCAAGTGTTATTGGTGCAAATCTTTCAAGAGTTTCAAATTCTACTCATTTTCATTCTTCTAAAACATCAAAGTAAGTAAATACTAACGTATTATATCTTATATTAATATTTATATAAGTCTTGCATAATATATATAAACACCAACAACAACAAGTTTCATAAAAACTCAAGTTTATAAATCACTAGTTTTTGTTTTTAAGTTGTTTCTTCAAATATGTTTATAAATATATAAACACATCATGTAAGTGTACATATTATGAAAACAAGTTATAGAAATATGTTTTATAACTTTTATACAAGTAGTCTTTGAATAAACAACAAGAATCACAAGTTATTTCAAGTTTATGAAATACGGAATTTCGGCAGAAATGTTGCATCAACTTTGAAAAATCATAACTAATTCATAACTTAACAAAATGAGTTGATTGTTGTCTCAAAAGTTAGATCTATGTCTTAATAAAAATTTGAAATTTTTCATAATTTATTATGGAGTTTAGAACCCCCAGATATTATTTGGAACCCGAAAGTTTGACAGCTCAAAAATGGCCAACATAGGGTTTTTAACGAGCTTTTTCCCTAACCTAAACACCTCGAAAAATGTCCGTTCTTGACTCTATAAATTCTTTGTATATAGTAGTTTTATGTCTAAGAAAACCAAAGCCTAAATCGTTT
This sequence comes from Centrapalus pauciflorus, assembly GCA_020465985.1. Taxonomy (NCBI): domain Eukaryota; kingdom Viridiplantae; phylum Streptophyta; class Magnoliopsida; order Asterales; family Asteraceae; genus Centrapalus; species Centrapalus pauciflorus. Next base: position 515,239 of record JAANYP010000239.1, read on the forward strand.
TGGAGCTTGGTCAAAAACAACCTCAAAGTAGGCCAAAAAACCTTCAAAAAGCTGGAAAATTATATATATATATAAACTTGACGTTTTAAGTGGGTTTTATTTATAAACTTGTAATGTTGTGTTATTTACGACATAAAAACCTTTATATATACATATTATCATACATGAGAGATTATTAAGTCCCTTATATCATTTAGGGCATGGTTAATCACATCCGGATCATCACCCATCAATCAACGTAAACTTGCATTTTTCGCGCATATTTTGCCATCGCACTCTCGGTGAGTCTTCATAGCCCCTATTTTCACACTGTTATGTTTTGGGGTTGAAATACATGCTATGTTTTCATATGGACACGGAAACTACTTCATTTCTATTATGTATTACACATGTGGTTCCATCAGCTCTTAAATCATGAACCGTTAGTTACATTTATTTGTAAGCGCAAATATATTGTGGATAGATCTATCGGGAGTCATGTCCCCCATTCGGGTTAGTCTTACCGGCTAACGGCGGAATGCATATATATTTAACATTACGGTATTACGTATGAGATTACTGCACAGGGCAAACTTACAATTAAGTTTCGGTTGCATGATGGTTTTTATGTAATACATAACATGGAATCTATGATTTTATAAATTCAAACTCAACTTTTGATTTCCATGCAAGTCATATTTACGTGTAAACCTATGAGCTCACCAACAATTTTGTTGACGTATTTTAGCATGTATTTTCAGGATGGCAAGTGCACAGCATCGGAAGTACTTTCAAGCTTCCGTACTTATGGAGTCGCATTCATTTTCAAGCCATCAGAGATTTATTTGCATTATTTTGGTTAATTTAATTATGTATTTAAATCTCTGTATCTTGCGAACTACTCTTTATCATTTTTGGGCTATGTAAAACATTTCTATATTTTGAAGTTATATCGATGTATTTTGAAAACGTCCATATAGTGGTCGTTCGTTATGATTATGGTTATGCTTCCGCGACGTCATGCTTCGTTGCCAACCGGGGTAACGGGGTGTGACAGATTGAGACACAACACCGCCGAGATAGAACAACTGGTCGCACAACGAGTGGCAGTAGCTATAGCCACCTATGAAACCAACAGAAATAGATACGCAAACGGCAACGGAGGTGCTAGTCGGACCACAGGAGGGTCTGATTCAACCCATAAAGGGTGTGGAATCAAAGGATTGTTAAGTTGTAAGCCTCGATACTTCAACGGAACTGAAGGTGTTGTCGGATTTGTTCACTGGTTCTAGAAACTGGAGTCGGTGTTTCGTGTCAGTGGTTGCATCGAGGATGAGAAGGTCAAGTTCGCCACCCACACACTTTAAGATGACGCATTGACATGGTAGAATTCTTATGCTCAATCTGTGGGAATCGATACAGCTTACCAAATCGCCTGGACCGAGTTAAAACAAATGATGACAGACGAGTACTGTCCTAGGAACGAACTACAAAAGATGGAGTCAGAGTTCTGGAATCTGGCTATGAAGGGAACGGATGCAGCTGGGTACACCAACCATTTTCACGAGCTGAGTCTACTGTGCCCATAGACGGTCACTCCGCAATACAAGAAAATTGAGCGCTACATTTGGGGACTCGCCCCCAAATCCAAGGAAATGTTACCGCATCCAACCCAACTACTATCCAGAGCGCCATTCGAATGGCGAATAATTTGATGGACCAAGTGGCCCGAAGGAACGAGGCCAAAGCCGGGGAAAACAAGAGGAAGTGGGAAGATAAATCGGGGAAAGGTTCGGGTTCACAGTCCAAGAAGCCCGAAACCATCAAAGCTTTTGTCGTCGGATTGAGTCAAGGAAGGGCTATACCGGCACTAAACCATGGTGTAACCGATGCACCTACCATCACGTAGGTCCCTGTCCAACCCCTTGCGGGAAGTATAAGAAGCTCGGTTATCTGACCCAAGTGTAATATCCTCGGATTTAAATTTATTGTATTTGAAGTTATTAGTTTAAATTTTGTAAGTTAAGTTGAATTTTGAAAGTTGGTTGTCATTTTAAGAAATTAAGAAATTTGAGAATTTAAATTTTTAGTTATTAAGTATGGTAATTGTTAAAAGTTAGTGATGATGAAAATTTTGATGAAAATCAGTATTTAATGGAACCGGATAAGTTGAGGGGCTAAATGTGACAAAAGTCAAAAATATGAATAAAAGACTCTTGATGTCTTTCATTCTCATTTCACCATTTATGCTTCAAAGTTTTCTCTCAATCTCTCTCTAAAATCTCTGGAAATCCTTGCTGAAATTTGAAGTTTGTGGAATTAAATTCGTGGATTAAAGCTATATATTAACAAGATTCAAGAGGAATTAAGGTAAGAAACATTATATCTCAATTTGGGCTTTATTTTGAGAGTTTGAGGTTCAAAATTCGGATTTTAATCTGAAGAAAATGTTAATGCATGTATGTTATATCAGTTGGAAATCATCCCTTGAAGATATCTGAAGCATTTGAAACAAGAATCAACCGTTGGAACGTCCTAAATGGTAAGAAATCTGAGTTTTTATGAGCTTTAGTGTTCCTGAGAAAAATCTTCATTTTTGGTCATTTTTGGACGAATTAGAATGTTATTGATGGGAAAAATGATGTAAAAACACTCAATATATAGTAACATATCAAATGTATGGATTGCATGTTGTTAGATTTAAGTTTTGGAAGTATTTACTTAAAATCCGTAAGCTGCGACCTTCATACCTGATGGTCGACTCGGCGAGTCACCAAGAACACTTGCATAAAATCTTCAAAAAATTCATAAGTGTTGGATCCGAATCCGGTTTGGACCCGAACTCGGATGGACCCGAATTCGGATGGGTCAACTTGATTCGGATGGATCCGAAATCCGGCCGAGGATCCGTAATTCGGACCTCGACTCGGCGAGTCAACTAGGCCGACTCGGCGAGTCGCCTGCATATGAGGTGTGATTCAGATGGGTTATTAACGACCCGAATTGATAGTCAAATAATCACACTTTTGGGATATCTTTGGTACTACATTAATGCATATAATGGAGGGTTAATTGGGAATAATAACACCTCGAATGATGGTTTATAACGTGAGATTCAGATGACGGTTCCGATTGTTGTAACACTTTTTATTGTACAAATTGATGCTCGAACACGTATGTGATATGTTTTCCATATGGAAGTGTAACAGGTCCCTTGTGGTGTTGTTTAACCCACAGTAGGGTACTTTGTGTTCCGGTTGAAAGCCCGAAGAGAAATAAAATTAACTTGAAGCTTAATAACGCACCCACTGTGAGTACCTTTGATTTTTAACATGTCTGCATCTGCTTTGTGTTTGCTTTGCCTGTTGAGGCATGTTGTTTCATTATCGTTTGGCACTCTACTAACTTGCGTATATGTTGATGCACATTCATACTTGTTGCATGTCCGTTCATTTGTTGTGCATCCTATTGATGGACCTGCATGGTCGCATCTTTACTCTAATGTTACTGTGCTATATGACCAAGAGTTTGACACCTCTGTGGTCAGGATAGACAGTAAGACATCCCCGATGTAATGTCTGCCTTAGATGGTTGGTTTTCCTAATGCCGAGTGTCAACTCGAAGGAGCTGCGGCTCGGGTTTGCGTACTTTGAGTACGTGTGGAGTATACGGTATGTGTTACCGCGGTTACTCTGGGTGGCATCATAAGGATTTGCAGAATGTGTAAAATCATTTGGTATTCACTAAGCATTCGCTTACCCCTCAGTTGTTGACTTTTTACAAGAAAAGAGAAATCTGCGGTGGGACCATCTAGCTAGGTCATCTGTTGAAGTGATTGAAGATATCTACTGTGTATCTTGGTAACAAATCTATGGAGATAATTGTTGTAATAAATTTGGGATGATGTAATATAATTTGAGTATGTAGACTTAAACATGAATCCTCGTAGTACCGTAGGGTGTTTGACAGTTGTATTACTTTTATTATGTACTTTAATGCTTCCGCACTTTGTTTTAAGTAATTCAGATCATTATGTTGTATTTGTATGTTGGTGATTAATCCTGGGTGTATTGTAATGGTGGTTAATGCGGCAAGGGTGTCATACCATGACAGGATCTAAAACTTGAATAACCAAGATTAACTGATTTGAAATTTATCAGAGTATAAATCAATAATCTTGCTTTGAATCAAAGTTTAATTAAGAAGTTTGCGGAATAACACTTAATTATTTTAACAAAAACTTTCAGAACCAATGAAGCATAAAACATAAGAAGTAATCAAGACTGTTTGTATTGCTGAATTCAATGATTACAATCACCTCTAATCTGTTTTGATTAGACGAAGTACACAGACTGTTCTTAGGGTTTTACAACCTTAGAGGCTTATGAAAACTTAATCAACAAAGCAATTACAGACTCAAAATATGCAGAAAACTTCTATATACTTCTATACAATAGAATGACCTATTCTCTGTATTTATATTGCTTTTTGGACTTGTTTCCTTGAAGGACTATGACTTCTCTGATAGTAGATATGCTGGAATCTTCGTGTAGATATCTTTCCTGAAAATCAGCACTTTCTGTTTATGAAACTGTTGAGCAGCTTGAATCTCTTGACAGCATGAACTGAGCAGCTTGAGTTGTTTTACTCTGGCAGCTTGAACTTTTACACTGGCAGTTCGAGTTTCTTCAACTAGCAGCATGAACTTTGTATTTACATGACAAATCTACTAACAGTCTGAGAAGTCTAACTAACAGCTTGAATGTACTTAAACTATTTCCCAACAATCTCCCCCTAACTTAAATTCTTTACACAAGACTTTAAGTTCTATACAAAAATGGAAATGAAAAAGTAAACTGTTATTTACAAACCAAGGCTTTCAAAAACTTACAATGTGCAAGTTTCTGATCTACAGCCTTCAAAAATTCTTTCTTCATCTCATCTCTATCACAAGATACCCTAACAGATTTTATCTGAAGTAGCATATCTTTTGGTAAATCATAAAATTCGAGATTGAAGAATATACCAGGTCCATCTGAAAATTTGATTCTGTATGTCCTTGACTTGACAAACAGATCAACTTGCTTGACCTTCTTCCCCTTCTTCACAGCATCCTCTATTTCTTTCCTTGCAGATTCAGGGTCAACAATTGATTTTAGATCTTTAATTACTTGCTTCACTTGTGGTAGAGCAGATCTAACTTGTGATACAGACCCAATGTTGTGCATTCTGATAAGCTCATCTCTGGTCAACTTCTGAACCATCTGCCAAAATGTATCATATTCTTCTTCTGGTCCAGACTCCCTTCTTACCACAAACTTAACTCTCAAGTTACGGTCATCCAGGGACTTAGCAAACCAGTAGTTGATTTGAGGCTTTGTAAAATCATGTTGATCAATCAACTTCTCTATCTCCATGGCCTTTTGTAGTTGTTGCTCAAAGAGCACCCTTTTAACTGATGAATGAATAGAGACAACTGCTTGATCAGTAGGAACAGGAGCACTGGCAGCAGCTTGACTATGACTTGTAGTAGGTTGAGCTGGTTCTTGGACTTCTTGGGATGGTTGAGCTTCTGGAGAGACTTTTGTTCTCTTTCTTTTGTCCATCTCCTTGTCATGAATCTCCTGCAGCCTTTCAGTAGACATGGACTGAGCCATTTTCTTTGGAATACCTGCTGCAAAGGCAAAATTGATAAGAAATCTTCTATGCTCAGCCTTGGAGTGCCCTGTTGGCATCTTTCTCTTCTTTTCACCTTGTTTGCCCACAAACCCCTTTAGGTAATCACCTAATGTCTCATCATCATCTATTGGGGGCTGGGCTTGCTGATCTAATTCTTTGTCCATTTCTTCTGCCAATTTCTTGGCAACTTCAGCATCAAAGGCAATCTGGGCTTCTTTGGAGGAGAATTTGTGCTTTGGAGACTCAATGAGAATGCCCTTGCCCTTGTCTTTTACAGAAGAGGATGTTGCTTGGACTGTACTTGATGGAGCTTGAATGCCTTCCCTGATCACAACTCCAGTGACTTTTGAAGGAGCAGCTTGAGTTTCTAGGCTAACAGCTTGAGAAGCTGTTGGGACTGCTAGCCTAGAAACTGAAGCTGTTGGGACTGCTAGCCTAGAAACTGGGACTGTTGGTGCTACTTGGACTGTTGTTGTTGTTGGAGCTGCTTGGACTGATTTAGGAACCTCCTGATTCTCCCCCTTTTTGGAAGCATTGGTTTGGTCAGAAGGACCTACAACCTTTGCCCCTTGGGTTTGAATCAAACGCTCTAATTGAATGAGCTTATTTCCACAAAGGGTAAACCCTTTATGAAGATAATCCATCCTCTGATTTTGAGCCATTTCTGATTGCTTTAGGGCCATTATTTGTGCACCCTGTGCAGCAATGATGGACATTTGGTATTCCAACATAGCTACAACAGGTTTCAGCTTGGGATCCGTCAAAAGCATAAGTTGTAGACTAGTCTCAAGATCAGAAAACACCTGTGGTGCTTGTGATCTATCACTGACATCAATACCAGAAGTAGAAACCTCTGGGCCCCTCTTTTCTTGGTTCTGGGGACTTCCAGCTTGTGTTTGCACACTTGCTGTTGCCATGGGCGTGGACTTAGCTATGTTGGCACTTTCCTGTGCCTCTTGTGCAGAGACATCAGTAGTCCCAGCCACAGAACCCATATGAACCATCTCTGAAGAGATGTTCACCTCCTGAGTGAGGATGAGAGTTTCCTCTAGTGGTTCCCTTTGGATATGCTGTGCAGGAGTATCCTCCTGCACAGGGATATATGGCTCTTGCTGATGGGAAGAGGAGGAAGGAGCTCCTGGTCCCCTATTTCTTTTGTATATGTTTCTGAGTGGGCGTGTTGGCTGTACAAAAGGATCAGTGGGAGTTTGTGTATCATGAGGAGTGGGTTGGGGTCTTGGGATTGTAGCAGTAATGTTAGGCTGAGCCTGCTCAAGACCCTCTCCTCTGTTTCCTGAAATGATGTTCATCATTGCAGAGGGCAATGGAGCATCTACACTTACAAAATTGGCACTTGGCTTTATCAGCCTTTTGATTGAAGACAATGAGTGCCTATGGGAAACATGTATCCGTTTATGTAAATGTGGAGTTGTGCAGGTGTGTGCAATTATTTCTGCCAAAAACCTAGGATACATCAAAAATTTCCCATTCTTTAGGGAATGATGCCTTAACATCCCTTGAAAGATCATGTTTGAAAAATTGAACTGTTGGCCAGTAGAAAAGCACACTAAGGCAGTGGCAATATTTGAAGAAAACTCAGACCAACCAGTTCTTTTGGGGCTTAAACATTGCTGAATAATGTGCACAAGGTATTTCCATTTAGGAGAAAAATGTGCCTTAAGAAAAGTAAAAGAATCAGCAGGACCCCTATAACCAATGTTTTGAAGACCAAAATGTAAAGCTTGAAGGGATAGGTCGGTCATACCTGAGGCATCTTGAAGATGCAAGTGATGTCTGATGGATTCCTCAGTGATATTGATGACAGTTCCATCAATCTTGGATATGAGAGTAGGCACTCCATTGATGGTTTGAACAGAAGCATGATTCCAAAACTGTTCAATATGGGAGATGTATATAGTAGGGTTTATGGTTAGGGCATAATGAATATGGGAGTGCCTGAGGAAATCCATCATTGCATGAAACGGTTGAAGTTCAGAGTGTTTTAGGGTGTATGGGAGGCAGTTATGCTCTTTTACGAACTCCATGGATGAACAAACGATGGTTGTAGGGTTTGAAAGAAGAATGTGTGATTCGTTCAGAGAGAAAGCAGAAGGCCGTGGAAGAAGAATATGTAACTGGTAGTTACAACTGAACGAAACCGGGACCTTTAAAGGTTTCGAAAAGGTTGGGTCCCGCGCACACATTTGAAAAATTACCCAAATACCCTGCACACTTTGACAGATCAAGTGAAAATAACTAGCAGTCCGAGAAAATGAACTAGCAGCATGAGAAAATACTCATGCTGTTAGTGTAAAATTGTGCAACTTTTCAATGGAACAGTGTCTCCCCCTTAAATTAGCATACTGAGTCGATAATAATGAAAACCAATTAATCCATGTTTACCATACCAATATTTGATATTAGGAAAGTGAACCTTCCCACATCAAAAGGTTTTGTAAATAGATCAGCTAGCTGATCATCTGTATGTATTTTGGTAACTTGGATTAATTTCTTTTCATTACAATCTCTGATGAAGTGAAACCTGATTTCTATATGCTTGGTTTTTGGGAATTTCACTGGGTTTTGCACAATGCTAATTGCACTTGAATTGTCAATATAAATAGGAGTGGATAAGAAATTCATACCATAGTCTCTTAGCTGATTTTGAATCCACATTACCTGGGAGCAGCAGCTTGCAGCTGCTACGTATTCTGCTTCAGTGGATGATGTGGAGACAGTTGTTTGCTTTTTGCATTGCCAAGAGACCAGTCTTGCTCCTAAGTATTGACATCCACCAGTTGTGGATTTTCTGTCAATGTTGCATCCACCATAGTCACTGTCAGAATAAGCAGTTAGTTCAAAAGGAGAGTCTTTAGGATACCATAGACCTAAATGTGGTTGGCCTTTAAGATATCTAAAGATTCTCTTAACAGCAACCAAGTGAGAATCCTTTGGAGAGCATTGAAACCTAGCACACACACAGACAGCAAACATAATATCAGGTCTTGAAGATGTTAGATACATGAGAGATCCTATAAGGGATCTGTATAGATGAATATCCACATCTATGCCATCTTTGTCTGCATGGAGCTGTTTATGAGGATCCATTGGAGTGCTTGCAACCTTTGTGTCTTGATAGCCAAACTTTTCCAGTATGTCTTTGACATACTTTGATTGACTTATGAATAGACCAGTAGGCTTCTGTTTAACCTGCAGCCCTAGAAAGAATGTGAGTTCCCCCATTGAACTCATTTGAAACTTTTTGTGCATTAGGGCCTCAAAATCTTTGCACAACCTATCATTAGTTGAGCCAAAGATGATGTCATCAACATAGATTTGGAGAAGTAGAATCTCAGCTTTGATGAATTTAGTGAAGAGTGTTTTGTCCAGAGTGCCTCTCTTGAATCCATTCTGTAGAAGATATGATGATAGTGTGTCATACCATGCTCTGGGGGCTTGGTGAAGACCATAGAGAGCTTTGTCTAGCTTGTACACCCTGTCTGGATACTTGTAGTCTTCAAAACCAGGAGGTTGACACACATACACTTCCTCTTCAATTGTCCCATACAAGAAAGCAGACTTAACATCCATTTGATACACTTTAAAGCCTTTGAAACTTGCATATGCTAGAAATAGTCTGATGGCTTCAATTCTTGCTACTGGAGCAAAGACATCATCATAATCTATTCCTTCTTCTTGAGTGTACCCTTGTGCTACTAGTCTTGCTTTGTTCTTGATGACTATCCCTCTCTCATCCTTCTTGTTTCTGAACACCCATCTTGTACCTATTGCTCTCTTACCTTTAGGAAGATCCACCAGAGTCCATACATTCTGAATTTTGAACTGTAAAAGCTCTTCTTGCATAGCTTCAATCCAGGATGAATCTTTTAATGCTTCTGATGCCTTTTTAGGTTCCAATTGAGACATGAAACAGGCATGTTCAAAAGCAGCTAGACTGAATTCAGGAACTGCTAGTTCAGCAGCAGCAGTCTCATTTTGAACCATTTTCCTTGTTTGAACAGGAGTGCTTGGATCACCCAGTATTTGATTGAGAGGGTGATACTTGTGAACTCTTAGTGTGGGCTCTCTCTCTGTTTGAAAAGAAGTTCCAAGGTTGGTATCATCTCCATCAGAACCAGTGAATGGTTCAGTTTCTGAAACAGCTTGACTTGAATCTGGGACTGTTTCCTGTTGTGTTGGAGCTGTTCTTTCAGAACTTTGGAGTGGCACTTCAGTGTCTGGATTTGTATCATTCAGGACCCCTGGAGGATCACAAGACAGAAGTGGTAGAGTGGTGAAATCATCCCAACTTGTTGAATCTGCAGCAGTCTGAGACTTTGTGCCAACAGCATGAGAAATTGTATTGGCAGCATGAGAATTCGTGTTAGCAGCTTCAACCCTGTATGCATCAGCTTCTGCAGTATACTCAACAAAGCTCAGAGAATTTGTTAGTGAATCTAAATCAAACAACCAATCAGGACCAGTGCCTTTGATATTAGCAGTATTTTCATTAAATTCAACATTGGCACTTTCTTCAATTGTTTTAGACACACTGTTGTATACTCTATAGGCTTTGCTTTGAGTTGAGTATCCTACAAAGAATCCTTCTTCAGCTTTACTCTCAAAGTTCCCTAAGTGAGTCTTGGTGTGAAGAATAGTACATGGGCATCCAAAAGACTTGAAGAAAGCTATTAGGGGACTTCTGTTATGGAATAACTCATAGGGAGTTTTTCCTTGAGATTGGACAACTTGAACCCTATTTAGAACATAACAGGCTGTATTAACAGCTTCTGCCCAGAAAGTCATTGGCAGATTTGAATCAGCTAGCATTGTTCTAGCAGCCTCAATTAATGTTCTATTCTTTCTTTCAGCTACACCATTTTGCTGTGGTGTTCTTGGTGCACTATATTGTCTAGCAATGCCTTTGGACTCACATAAACTGTTTAGAATTTGATTTTTAAATTCAGTTCCATTGTCTGATCTTATCACCTTAACTTTGGAATTGGATTGGTTTTCTATCTTAAGAATAAAAGACTTAACTAGCTCAGCAGTTTCATCTTTGGACCTAAGAAAGTAAACCCAAGTAAATCTGGTGAAATCATCAACAATGACTAAACAGTATGCCCTTTTATTCAAACTCAAAACAGATGTTGGACCAAATAGATCCATATGTAACAACTGAAGAACAGATGAGATTGAATTTACTTCTTTGGCCTTATGAGAAGTTTTGTGTTGCTTACCTTTAAGACATGCTACACAATGATCATCACAAATGAACTCCTTTTGTGGTAATCCTCTTACCAGATTCTTTTTAACTAAATCATTCATGGACTTGAAGTTCATGTGACACATCCTTCTATGCCAAAGAGCAGACTCATTTGATGATGCTTTGGATATTAAACAGCTTAAAGTATTTGATTTAGTCAAGAGAGCTGTGTCCAGGCAGTAAACATTGTCCTTTCTTGGTGTTCTAAGTAAAACAAGATTTTCAGGAATTTTGAAATCCTTTGAAAGAACAATGCACTCAGAATCTGTGAACAGAACAATGTTTTGTTTGTCACAGATTTGAGAGACACTCAATAAATTGTACTTAAGCTGTTCAACATACAGAACATCATGGAATGTCATGTTGCCTGCATTAACAGTACCTTTACCTGTAACCTTACCTCCTTTTGAGTTGCCTCCAAATGCAACAAAACCTCCATCAAAACCTTTGAAATTTGACAAGCATTCAGAATTGCCTGTCATGTGCCTAGAGCATCCACTGTCCAGATGCCATCTTGTTCTATGAGGAGACCTGTGGTTGCCCTGCACAAATAGCATCTTAGTTAGTAGTGGAGTAAACCCAAACCAAATTGGTTTTGGGTTGGCCTTGTACATTGACATAACTAAAAACTGTTTTTGACTTCTTATATTTGGTGAGATCTACTGATGGAGTCTTTGGAGAGTATTTAGTGATAATATGAGGTATCCAACTATTTTGATCATCTTTTCTTCTGACAGTCTCAGATGATTCACTAGCAGCTCCAGTTTGATGCCCAGCAGCTTGAGCTGTGTTTGTAGTGCTAACAGTTTCAGTTTTTGCACTAACAGCATCAGATTTTGACTTAGCAGTCTGATCTTTTGCATTAGCAGTTTGAGCAACAGATTTGTCCTTGACACACCATGTTTGTTTAAAACTTGATTTAGGCTTTGCCAAAACTTGTTTTTGATGTGTGGACTGTTTTTTATTAACTTTTGAGAATCTGTGATCAACTGTTTGGAGCTGCTGTGGAAGATTTCACTTTTGAGTGCTTTGCCTGATTAGGATTTGATTTTGTGTGATGCATAGTCTGTTTTGCAACAGCTGGTTTGTAAAAACAATCCTTGGCTAAGTGATTCTTCCTTCCACAGTGAAAGCATCTTTTGACAGTTTGAATTGGAACACCAGACTTTTCTGTCAATTTCTGGTTCTTGTTTCTCTGGTTTCCTCTTACCTGCTGTTGTTTAGGAAACTTTTGAACACCATGCTTTTGGCATGTGCAGATAGAAACAGTTTTACCTCTTTTAGTTCCTTTGGATGAAGATGCAGTGTTACAGTTAGAATGTACAGAAACTTGTGGAGTAGCATTGCATACACTCATCTTCTCTTTTCCTTTCTTACTGGGAACTTGGACTTCTATGGGTGCACTCTTTGTGTCACAGTCTCTATTTTGACTCTTATCTTCTTTTAATTCAGGACTGTTATCAAGGATAGGATCTACAATAGTCATAGACTCATCTAGTGGTTCATTGACAAGTCTATCAGCAACTTCACTCATTGGATGAATGTACTTGTTATTATATGGAGGTGGAGTAGCTCTGTATCCTATTCCTTCTTTGGGATTGACCTGAGATTTGACTCTATCTGTGAATTGAACTTCCATTAGGTGTTCTAGCTTTTGATTTGCTAACTTGAAGTTACCTAGATCTATGTTAACAGATTCCAGTTTCTCATTAGCCTCTAACACCTTCTGTTCAGTTTCTTCTACCTTTTTATTCAGAGATTCTATTTTCTTATTGAGTTCCTTTTTCTCCCATTCATGATAGTTTCTATCATACCCCATTTGAATCTCATTATCCTTATAATCATTGATCTGTTTTTCCAGATCTTCTATGGCTTGCATATATTCATATCTCCTTTCTTCCATCTTAGCTAGAGTTTTGCACATGCTCTCATTATGATCTCTGTACTTTTTAACCATATTTTTGCATGATTGAGAGCAGAGTTTAGAATTTACCTCAGATGGTAGTTCAGTGGAGGAGACATTTGATGTTTCTGCCATAAGTGCTTGATTTTGGAATTCTTCCTCTGTCTGATCACTCCAGTCAAACACATTGTCTTCTTGAGAGACAAGTGCTGTTGATGAGGAAGCTTGGATGGGCTGTGAAGTCCTTGATGGCTGTTGACCTTGAGATCTACATTCTCTGGCAAAGTGACCAAGCTTATGGCATTTATAGCATTCCACTTTTGATTTATCAAAAGATGGTTTGCCTTCTGTCTTGGCTTGAAAGTTGGCCCTACCAGTTCTTTTCAGAAATCTTTTGGCTCTCATGGTCAGCATTGCATGTTGCCACTTTAAATCCATCTCTTCAAGATCATCTGGATGAATTTGTTCCAAGTCTTCAACATTTAGAGCAAATAATCCATCATTGGCAACAAAAGCCTCATAGTGAGTTTCAGCAGAATTGCCATCACCACCTGAAAAAGAATCACAGTTATTAGATTTTTCAGAAGACAGAAGAGCAGTGTTGTGATTATAAGAAAAGGATTTCTTTTTAGCATCAATCTCAGTCTCAAACACTCTTAAACTGTTATATAGATCATCCAATTCTATCTCATCAAGTGTGTCTTTTGTTCTCCACTGTGCAGCATAGACTGTCCATTCTTCTCCAAGAGATCTGAGAAACTTTCTGTTGACTTCATCTTGATCCAGATTGACTTTTGCACTTTCCAGTTCACTTATCAGTTTGTTGAACCTGTCAAAGATTTGAGTGAGGTTTTCATTCTTGCCACCAGAAAAGTTTTCATACTGCTGTTTCAAGAGGTCTTTTTGATTTCTTTTGGTACTTGCATTACCAGCAAACCTCTTCTCTAAGGCATTCCAAAGAGAGTGAGCAGTATAAAACTTTTTGAACTGATGTTGATAAGCATTAGGAATTACTATTTGTAATAGTGTGAGTGCTTTCACTTCATTCATTCTAGCCTTCCTTTCAAGTTCAGTTTTTGGAGGAGTTTTGACTGGTTTTCCCTCAGCATCAAGTTCTGGATCAACTACAGGAGGAAATTCAACAGCTTCCCATATGACATAATCAATGAATTGAATATGCTGTTGAATCCTGAGTTTCCACATCTCAAACTCAGTGGGCTTGAGCATAGGCACTTTGAGTCCTTGCCCAGATCCACTGCTGCTATTTTCAAATTCCATTGTAAAAGATTAAAAATTTGAAAGAAAGTTTTCGACTTTGAAAAACAAAGAACGACCTGTGGCTCTGGTACCACTTGACAGGATCTAAAACTTGAATAACCAAGATTAACTGATTTGAAATTTATCAGAGTATAAATCAATAATCTTGCTTTGAATCAAAGTTTAATTAAGAAGTTTGCGGAATAACACTTAATTATTTTAACAAAAACTTTCAGAACCAATGAAGCATAAAACATAAGAAGTAATCAAGACTGTTTGTATTGCTGAATTCAATGATTACAATCACCTCTAATCTGTTTTGATTAGACGAAGAACACAGACTGTTCTTAGGGTTTTACAACCTTAGAGGCTTATGAAAACTTAATCAACAAAGCAATTACAGACTCAAAAATATGCAGAAAACTTCTATATACTTCTATACAATAGAATGACCTATTCTCTGTATTTATATTGCTTTTTGGACTTGTTTCCTTGAAGGACTATGACTTCTCTGATAGTAGATATGCTGGAATCTTCGTGTAGATATCTTTCCTGAAAATCAGCACTTTCTGTTTATGAAACTGTTGAGCAGCTTGAATTTCTTGACAGCATGAACTGAGCAGCTTGAGTTGTTTTACTCTGGCAGCTTGAACTTTTACACTGGCAGCTCGAGTTTCTTCAACTAGCAGCATGAACTTTGTATTTACATGACAAATCTACTAACAGTCTGAGAAGTCTAACTAACAGCTTGAATGTACTTAAACTATTTCCCAACATACCAAGACTGCAAGTTTAACGCCAACGGAGGCAGCAACGGCACGCAAAGGAGCTGCTTCTAATGTGGGAACACTAGGCACTTCAAGAATGATTGTCCCAAGAAAAGGAACAATGGTGGAGCTCAAGGGAGAGCTTTTGTATTGGGAGCAGACGACGCTCGTCAGGATCCCAACGTAGTGACAGGTACGTTCCTCCTTAATGATACGTATGCTTATGTGTTATTTGATACTGGGGCTGATAGGAGTTTTATATCTGCTAAGTTTAGTGAACAACTGAATGCCACTCTTTCCCCATTAGAAAATGATTATGCTGTAGAATTAGCGGACGGAAAGTTGATTGAAGCAAATAGTATAATTAAGGAGTGCACACTAAAATTGGCAGATCATCCCTTTAAGATCAACTTGATGCCTACTGAACTCGGAAGCTTCGATGTAGTTATTGGTATGGATTGGTTGTCAGACAACCATGCCGAAATCTTATGTGGTAAGAAAGTCGTAAGAATACCACTTAAGAAAAAGAAAGTCCTCACAGTCCAAGGAGAAAGAAAGAATCGCCAGTTGAACGTCATCTCTGGTTTAAGAATGCTGAAATGCCTTCGAAGAGGTTGTCAAGCAGTGTTAGTTCAGCTAGTGGAAAAAGGAATCGAAGGAGAAGCGACTTGAAGAAATCCCGGTAGTTTGTGACTACCCAAAAGTCTTTCCTGATGACTTGCCTGGACTTCCACCAATTAGGCAAGTGGAATTTCAGATTGACTTGGTGCCTGGAGATACACCTGTCGCACGAGCACCCTACCGATTGGCACCGTCAGAGATGCAAGAATTATCCAATCAGTTGCAAGAACTGTTGGAGAAAGGATTCATCTGACCAAGTTCCTAACCTTGGGGAGCTCCGGTCTTATTTGTCAAAAAGAAGGATGGATCCTTTAGGATGTACATCGATTATCGAGAGCTGAACAAGTTAACGATCAAAAACCGGTACCCTCTCCCCAGAATCGACGACTTATTCGATCAACTCCAAGGATCTAGTTTTTACTCTAAGATTGATCTGCGATCCGGTTATCACCAAGTAAAAGTTCGGGAAGAAGATATACCCAAGACAGCGTTCAGAACTCGTTATGGACATTACAAATTTCAGGTGATGCCATTCGGTTTGACCAACGCACCAACCGTATTCATGGACCTTATGAATCGAGTGTGTAAACTGTATTTGGACAAATTTGTAATAGTGTTCATAGACGATATCCTTATCTACTCTAGAAATAAGGAAGAGCATGAGCAGCATCTAAAGTTGATTATGGAGCTTCTAGAAAAAGAACAGTTGTACGCCAAATTCTCTAAGTGTGAATTTTGGCTACGAGAAGTCAAATTCCTAGGGCATGTGATCATTAGCCAAGGAATTCAAGTAGACCCATAAAAAATTGAGGCTATTAAGAACTGGGCAACTCCTAGGACACCCACTGAAATCCGTCAGTTCTTAGGTCTTGCCGGTTATTATAGGCGATTCATTGAAAACTTCTTGAAGATAGCTGGTTCTTTAACGGAATTGACTCGAAAGGACATAAAGTACAACTGGGGTGAAGATCAGGAAACGACATTTCGGATGTTAAAGCAAAGGTTGTGTAGTCCACCTATTCTGTCCCTACCGGAAGGAACAAAAGATTTTGTTGTTTACTGCGATGCCTCACACAATGGATTGGGTTGTGTGTTAATGCAAAGAGACAAGGTTATCGCTTATGCATCGCGGCAACTTAAAGTGCATGAGGTAAACTACACGACTCATGACTTGGAGCTTGGAGCTGTGGTATTCGCTCTCAAGATATGGAGGAACTACCTTTACGGTACAAAGTGCACAGTGTTTACAGATCACAAGAGCCTTCAGCATATTTTGAACCAGAAAGAGTTAAACATGAGGCAACGTCGTTGGGTTGAGCTGCTTAGCGATTACGACTGCGAGATCCGATATCATCCGGGTAAGGCAAATGTTGTAGCTGATGCCTTGAGCCGTAAGGAACGAGTTAAACCTCTAAGGGTCCGAGCTTTGGTCATGACTATACAGTCAAACTTGAACTCTCAAATCCGGGAGGCACAAGAGGAAGCAGTCAAGGAAGGAAATCTAATAGATGAAGCCTTGTGATATTGTCTTATTTATTCATATATTTATGCAACAATATCATTCTTTTTATGCGCTTAAACATATAAGTTTTGATGCGAAAAGTTCATTTTCTTGTCATTTTTTATTTGCAGGTTTAATTGGGTACAAGACAAGAAAATAAGATGATTATGTGGGCTTAAAGTGAAAAATATGAGAGCATGCAAGCAGGTCCAAAGAAAGTTCAAGATTTGAGTCTCTTCAAGTCCAGTACCCAACGGGCCCAAAATCCATATAATAATTTAGGGTTTTGGAGAGATTTAATTTTTTTAATTTATTTTTAAGAGAGCCGCAAGAGAGAGGAGGAGATAGATATTTTTTGGTTTCTATTTGTTTTGTGGGTTTGGAGGCGTAAAAGACAGGAGGAGAAGGAAACAAATTAAAGAGGAGGAGAGATTGGAAAAAAAATCAAGGGAAGTTTCTTTTGTGGGTAGCTCAGAAAAAAATAGCAAAAAAAACATATTGAAGATTTAGTATTTCTTTTTCTGTGTCTTCTGCTTGGTGGGCAGCGCAAGAAAGGCAGGAAGTAGCAAAACAAATACATATTCAACACTTTAATTTTTTTATTTGTTTATGTTTTTCCTGCTGAGGGGCGACACAAAAAGGAAGAGAACACCAAATATTTGTGTTTGCTTTTCTATTGATTTTTCTTGGTGGTATTTGGTGCGCAGTAAGTAACAAGCAAAACATCAATATTAGCAATTATGTTTTTGGTTTCTTTTCTAGCAATTATGTTTGGTTTTCTTGTTAATTTATTATTGTTAGTTATTAATTTAATTATGGGCTAAGTTTGTTGTATTTGTCATTGATGAACGAACCCTAGATTTAGGTTTAGTTTTTATTATTGATTGAGTTTTGTTTATGTCTAGTCGTGAACCTTGAATTATTTATCTTAATAATTATTGAGTAGTTTACTATTACATTGTGTCATATTCTGAAATTATGACTTGCACGTGTAATTAGTTTTATCTTGTCGTTTGCTTGTTCTGAAATTATGACGGTTGAATACGGTTAGGGTAATCAATTATTCTGAAATTATGATAGTTGAAACTGCTTCTCTAATAACCCAGATAAAAGTTTGAGTTCAATTCACCAATAACGAAAGTTAACGTGTTTTGAATAGATTAGGTTATAATCGGATTAGTAGGGTTGATGGTCTATGTTAGCTCGAAATTTCTTAAAAACTCTATCAATCAATTGCACTTTTAAACGAACCAAATCTAGGGGGAGTGATTCAATGATAAATACATTTTAGTTATTTGATTCTATTCTCATAGCTAGTTATTTCATAGTCGTTTTAAATTTTCGTTAGTTACTATTAATTGTCATTTTAGTTTGAGTAATTTTGTTTATTTTGCCGTGTCAACGGTATCCAAAAAATCTAAAAACAAAACCCCTTTTTTCTCGTTTGCATTTTGTCCACTTTATTTTTGCTAGAGTAATTTTAATTAGTATAAATTGTATTTTCCGTTCCCTGTGACGATCCTGGTCTTACCAGTTTATTGCTATACGATCGGGTACACTTGCCCGAGAGTTTATTGGTCAATTTGCTCAGATTAGAGTTTATAAATTTAAGACTGATAATTCCGTATCAAGTTTTTGGCGCCGTTGCCGGGGAACGGTTTCCAATTTTACTACTTAGAATTCTTCTAGCATTTTCTTTTTATTCTTATTTTAATTTGAAGTTTTTTTTAGTTTAGTTTTTAGTTTTATTTTACTCATTAATTTTATTTTATTTTCTTTATAGGTTATTTAGTTTTCTTAGATTTATTTTATTTTATTTAGTTAGTTCCATAATTCTACTTTTTCTTAGTTTAGTTAGTGCATGACCCGTAGATCATCGTCTCAACTCTTAGAACCGTTTCAAGAGCCTGAACGAGAATTCCACCGTCGACTTCGTCGACGTCAACCACCAACAATCACGGAAGATCCTCACTTGGAGTCTGAATCCGAGGAGGAACCAATGGCTAATGAAGATGATACCCCGATGTGGACAGCCCGTGAGAGTGCACCACCAGCTCCACAGTCTGCTATCCGAGTCCCTGTTGCTGCTAATGAAGAAAGATTCGAAATCAAAGGGCAGTTCGTCAGCATGGCTCGGGAATTGAATTTTGATGGGAGGTTAAAGCATGATCCTAAGCGACACATTCAGTCGTTCCTTTCTATCTGTGACTTATTCAGAGCTAATTCTGATGCCGCGAGACTTAGAGTTTTCCCGTTCACCCTTATTGGGGAAGCTCAAGAGTGGTTAGAATCTTTAGAGCCAGACTCTATCCCGACCTGGGCAGACATGAACAACTTGTTCATTAACCACTTTTTCCCTCCGGCTAAGGAAGAAAGAATGATAGCTGAGATTTCAAACTTTTCCCAGAAAGTTGGGGAATCTTTTGTTGATTCATGGACACGATTCAAGAAGATGTTACGCGAATGTCCAAATCACGAGCTTAATAAGAGAAAGCAGGTCGAGACGTTCTACAGGGGTATGGATGAAGAGATTAAGGAGCGGATCGACTCAGCATGCGGCGGTATCTTTCAATATAAAACTCTGAGGGAAGCCTTTAAGCTTTTAGAAGACATATCTTTAGTTAAGCAGGGATGGAGTGTCGAGAAGAAATCAGGCAGAAAGACGATAGCTGCAATAGAGGATGACGGGGGTAGTGATACTGTAGCATCGCTTGCTAACTGTCAAAAGTCATTGGAGCGTAAAGTTGATAAGTTGATCCAAAGTATTCACGCTATGCAGGTAGGGTGTGAGACTTGTGGAGGATCTCACCTGACGAAAGACTGCGAGGATCGACCGATGATCCAGACACAGAGTGTTAACTTCATGAACCAGAGGCCGGGAAATAACTTCCAGGGGAATAATTCAAATTACCAGGGAAATAACTACCAGGGGAATAATTCAAATTACCAGGGAAACAACCGAGGAAATTTCCAAAGACAGAACCCACCGGGGTTCTATCGGTTTAACCAGGAAAACACCAACCCGAATCCTCAGCCTCCAGTACAGATCACTCAGCCAGCAGCTGGAACAAGCAGCAACATAGAAGATATATTGAAGAGTTTCATGCCGACTGTGCAACAGAATCAAGCTAATAATGAGCAAGTTCAAAGGAATCAGCAAGCATCGATCCAGAATATTGAGCGCGACTTAGGTAGATTAGCTGAGGTCGTATCAGGACGTCAAAGTGGGTCACTACCAAGCAATACCCAAAAGAACCCCAATGTGAATCAGAATCACGATGAGCATGTTAAGGCGATTACCACTCGCTCAGGTAAGATGGTCGGAGTTATGGATACATCACATTCTGACAGCTCTGTTATTGTGCAGGATTGGACTTCAGATGATGAGGATAACATGAAGAGATCAAGCCAAACAGAAACACCTATAGCTGATTCCGTGGAGAACGAGACGCCACCAACGGTCGCTAAGTCATCAAAGCCAAAGCCAGCGCCTCTGAGGTATTACCAACCAAAAATTCCTTATCCTAATCGTCTACGAAAAGAACACATGAAAGAGCAGTATGGTAAGTTTGTTGACTTATTGAAGCAAATTAGGATTAACGTACCTCTTGTTGATGTCATTGCAGGTATGCCTAACTATGAGAAGTTTCTGAA
This sequence comes from Centrapalus pauciflorus, assembly GCA_020465985.1. Taxonomy (NCBI): domain Eukaryota; kingdom Viridiplantae; phylum Streptophyta; class Magnoliopsida; order Asterales; family Asteraceae; genus Centrapalus; species Centrapalus pauciflorus. Next base: position 535,866 of record JAANYP010000239.1, read on the forward strand.
GGATCTAGTGTCGAATAGGAAGAAGTTGGAGGACGCGACCACATTGCCACTCGATGAGCAGTGTTCAACCATTCTACAGACGAAGGACATGCCTCCTAAGCTTGGAGATCCAGGGAGTTTTTTATCCCTTGTTTTCTTGGTTCTGATACTGTATGTAATGCATTAGCTGATCTTGGTGCTAGCATTTATCTCATGCCACTCACATTATACTCTAAGCTAGACCTAGGTGAACTTAAGCAGACCAGGATGTGCCTTCAGCTTGCAGACCGTAGCTTTAAGTATCCTTTAGACATAGCGGAGAATGTCCCAGTTAAGGTAGATAGGTTTGTCTTTCCTGCTGACTTTGTCATCCTAGAAATGAAAGAAGATAGCCAGATTCCACTCATTCTAGGACGACCATTCCTTAACACTGCTGATGCCATAGTTCACGTATCTAAGAGACAACTCAATCTAGGTATTGCTGATGACAGAGTCACATTCTCCATCGATAAGGCAATGACACACGCACACACGGCAGATGATTCATGTTTCTCTATTGATGTTATAGATGATTGTCTGGATTCTGAGCTGGATCAGCTTCTGACCTTGATGAGTAATGAGGCGTGCACGATTGATCCTGATGTGGTAATGCGCAATCTCGAAGATCTCCTATGCGCAGACGCCGTTGACGCCCAAGAGACCGAAGTAGATGTCGAGCCACTCGCAGTTAACGAGAAGATCCGTATTAAGACATCTCTTGAAGAGTCACCTACTCTCGAGCTTAAACCTCTTCCCGATCATCTTGAGTATGTTTTCTTACAGGGAGAATCTTCTCTCCCTGTCATCATTTCTTCTGCTCTCTCCCCTGATGAGAAAGACAGATTGATTCATCTTCTCAAAACTCATAAGCGGGTAATCGCCTGGAAGACTGCTGACATTCCAGGGATCATTCCTTCCTACTGCACACATAAGATTCTCATGGAGGATAACTATAAGTCATTGTGCAGAGACAGAGGTGGCTGAACCCTAATATGACCGAAGTGGTCAAGAAGGAGGTCATCAAACTCCTCGATGCTGGGATTATATACCCTATTTCTGACAGCCCATGGGTCAGCCGTGTTCAGGTGGTTCCTAAAAAGGGAGGTACCACTGTTGTTCGAAACGAGAAAGATGAACTCGTCCCTACTCGCATGGCCACTTGATGGAGGGTATGCATAGATTATCGGAAACTTAATGATGCTACCCGAAAGGACCACTTTTCTCTTCCCTTCATTGACCAGATGTTAGAGAGACTAGCAGGGAACGAGTTCTACTGCTTCCTTGATGGTTTGTCTGGCTACTTTCAGATTCCTATCGAGCCAAAGGATCAGGAGAAGACCACCTTCACCTGTCCTTTCGGGACCTTTGCTTACAGGCGGATGCCTTTTGGTCTTTGCAACGCTCCTGCCACTTTCCAGCGTTGTATGACAGCCATCTTCCATGACATGATTGAGGATTGCATGGAGGTTTTCATGGACGACTTTTCAGTATTCGGCAATTCCTTCGATTCATGTCTCTTGAACCTTGAGCGTATCCTGACTAAATGCGAGGAGTCTCACCTTGTGTTGAATTGGGAAAAATGCCACTTTATGGTTCGAGAAGGCATAGTTCTCGGCCATAAAATCTCAAGTGTGGGAATGGAGGTCGATAAATCCAAGGTTGACGTGATTTCCAAACTCCCTCCACCCACGAATGTCAAAGCGGTTCGTAGCTTTTTGGGTCATGCCGGGTTCTATAGGCGCTTTATCAAAGATTTTTCAAAGATCGCCCGGCCTCTCACCCAACTTCTCGAGAAGGACGTGCCATTCGTATTCTCATCCGAGTGTATGAAGGCACACGATCTCTGAAGCATCATCTGACACATGCGCCAATCATGATACCACCAGATTGGTCCTCACCATTCGAGCTCATGTGTGATGCTAGCGATTACGCGCTTGGAGCTGTTCTAGGCCAAAGAAAGAATAATCATTTTCAGCCTATCTACTATGCGAGTCGCACTCTGACCGCGGCCCAGGGACATTACACTACCACCGAGAAAGATCTCCTAGCGGTAGTTTTTGCATTCGATAAGTTTCGTCAGTACTTGGTGCTTTCAAAGACCATAGTCTATACTGACCATTCTGCCCACAAATATCTGTTCGCCAAGCAAGATGCAAAGCCGAGACTAATTCATTGGATCCTACTCTTACAGGAATTCGACATTGAGATCCGGAACAAAAAGGGTTGACATACCAGCACAAGCGAAAACTTTTGAGTGATTCTAAGTTCTATCATTGGTATCCACCCTATCTCTTCCGTTTAGGTGCCGACTATGTGATGCGCCGTTGCGTGTCTGGTACTGATGCCAGACAAATCTTGAATGAATGTCACGAAGGACCGGTCGGAGGACACTTTGGGCCAAACTACACTGCGAAAAAGGTCTTAGATTGTGGTTTCTATTGGCCCACTCTCTTCAAAGATGCTCATTCCATGGTCAAGACCTGTGATGCGTGTCAGCGTGCAGGCAATATCTCGAAAAGGGATGAGATGCCCCAACAAGGAATTCAGATTTGTGAGATCTTTGATGTATGGGGCATCGACTTCATGGGTCCTTTCCCGACATCTCGTAACAACAAATACATACTCGTGGCTGTAGATTATCTTTCGAAATGGGCTGAGGCAAAAGCCCTCCCAACCAACGATGCCCGAGTAGTTGTGAATTTCCTTAAAAGCCTATTCTCTCGATTCGGTTGTCCTAAGGCGCTGATTAGTGATCGGGGATCACATTTCTGTAATCAGCAGTTGGAGAAAGTCTTGAAACGCTATGGAGTGAATCACAGGTTCTCGACACCATATCACCCGCAAACGAGTGGACAAGTCGAGAACACGAATAGAGGACTTAAACGTATTCTCGAGCGCACTATTGGCTTCAACCCCAAATTGTGGTCCGACAAGCTTGAAGATGCGTTGTGGGCATTCCGTACTGCCTACAAAACTCCTACCGGCACGACACCGTTTCAAATGGTTTATGGCAAAGCATGCCATCTCCCTCTTGAAATTGAGCACAAGGCATTCTGGGCCCTGAATAATGCAAATCTCGATTATCATGAAGCAGGAAAACACCGGTTTCTCCAATTGAACGAATTAGACGAGTTGAGACTCCAAGCCTATGATAACTCGCGATTATATAAGGAGAGATCAAAGGTGTTGCATGATAGTCGTCTGAAGACTGTCAAGGAGTTCAGACCAGGGGACAAAGTTCTATTATTCAAATCCCGTCTGAAACTCACTCCAGGTAAGCTGAAATCGCGCTGGACTCGTCCTTATACAGTCATTAAAGCTTCCCAATCTGGTTTCATTGATCTCCAGTCTGACAGTGGCTCTTTTCGCGTTAACGGTCATCGTTTGAAGTTATACAATGAGGCAGAAGGACCCGAACAAGAGGAGGTCATGGACACCTTCCCCAAATAGTTAATTTTAGGGGCGAGTCGAGCTCAAGACTCGAAAATAAACAAGGCGCTCTCGGGAGGCAGCCCGAATTCCTGTTTCTTTAAGTTTTATTTTAGTTATTTTTGTCTTGCATTATCTTATTTTTATTTTATTCGTGTGCTTAGTCTAATGTGTGTTGCTTCTCTTTTTACAGGTTTTATTCTTTTCTTTGTCATGTGTGCTTTTTCAGTTATTAATGCTTGCTGCTGTGAGTTGACATCTACCGCCGCTGTCTCATGTTATTGCTGCTAGCCCCAAGGGAGTATTGTTCCTTTACTCTCCCTGTTCTTTCCATATATCTGTGCTCTATCTGTGATTGCATTGGGGACAATGCAAAATTTTTAGTGTGGGAAGGGGGTTAACTACTTTAACCATTGTTTGTCCTATTAGTATATCATCTCTATGCGTTTTAATTTCTTTTATTTTATCAAGTTCATACACTTCATTTGCATAGTGATGTTTAAATAAGTGAGAGTGTGTCCGTGAAAAGCGCTTGTCTTTAACATAATCGGTTAGCTTAGCTTTCATGTTGCAGTGTTTGTGGCTTTTTGCTGGTTTTTAACTATTTTCTTGATCACTATGAACTCTAATGGCCTGGAAATTGCAAAAAGTCTTGCATGTTATGTTAATCCCTAAGATTATTGTCAGCGAGTCGGTATCCTGAGATACCATCTTAAACTACAAACAGCTGAATTCTGACAAAAGAGGTTGAGATTGATTTTCTAAAATAAAAAAAAAGAAAAAAAAAGTGATTAAGTAACTAAATGTGGCCTTTGGTTCTCGAACAAGTAAACTTCGAGGGGTGTTTAACACCTGATCACCTAAAACCATCTGGTTTGGGATCGGTCAAGTAGAAAGTTCGTTACATGTGATCCATCGAAAGTCATAGGTTTCTTGAATCCAAAAAAAAAAAAGCGTTCAGAAATCATCAATAAGCCTTGAGTCAGAAGAGTTTGAAGGGAAAAGATTAATAAAGCATGCAAGGATGAGTGATTTGTAGGTCTAATGAGTTTAGTTAAGTGATTTTTGAATTCTGTTGGAGTCAGTGAAAAGTTAGAGTGCATCGGTACACAAACATGTGCATGAATCTAAGTTATCTTGTGTTTGTTGAAGTTGAGTTATTTTTGCAGGCGTTCCTTTTAACTGTTTGAGTTTCGTCTGCGTCTGAATTGTGTTTGCTTGTTTAATGTGTTTCTTTTGAGATGATTTGCTTGAGGACAAGCAAAGTTTAAGTGTGGGAAGTTTTGATATTGTCTTATTTATTCATATATTTATGCAACAATATCATTCTTTTTATGCGCTTAAACATATAAGTTTTGATGCTAAAAGTTCATTTTCTTGTCATTTTTATTTGCATGTTTAATTGGGTACAAGACAAGAAAATAAGATGATTATGTGGGCTTAAAGTGAAAAATATGAGAGCATGCAAGCAGGTCCAAAGAAAGTTCAAGATTTGAGTCTCTCCAAGTCCAGTACCCAACGGGCCCAAAATCCATATAATGATTTAGGGTTTTGGAGAGATTTAATTTTTATAATTTATTTTTAAGAGAGCCGCAGGAGAGAGGAGGAGATAGATATTTTTTGGTTTCTATTTGTTTTGTGGGTTTGGAGGCGTAAAAGACATAAGGAGAAGGAAACAAATTAAAGAGGAGGAGAGATTGGAAAAAAAAGTCAAGGGAAGTCTCTTTTGTGGTTGGTAGCTCAGAAAAAAATAGCAAAAAAACATATTGAAGATTTAGTATTTCTTTTTCTTTGTCTTCTGCTTGGTGGGCGGCGCAAGAAAGGCAGGAAGTAGCAAAACAAATACATATTCAACAATTTAATTTTTTTATTTGTTTCTGTTTTTCCTGCTGAGGGGCGACACAAAAAGGAAGAGAACACAAAATATTTGTGTTTGCTTTTCTGTTGATTTTTCTTGGTGGTATTTGGTGCGCAGTAAGTAACAAGCAAAACATCAATATTAGCAATTATGTTTTTGGTTTCTTTTCTAGCAATTATGTTTGGTTTTCTTGTTAATTTATTATTGTTAGTTATTAATTTAATTATGGGCTAAGTTTGTTGTATTTGTCATTGATGAACGAACCCTAGATTTAGGTTTAGTTTTTATTATTGATTGAGTTTTGTTTATGTCTAGAAGTGAACCTTGAATTATTTATCTTAATAATTATTGAGTAGTTTACTATTACATTGTGTCATGTTCTGAAATTATGACTTGCACGTGTAATTAGTTTTATCTTATCGTTTGCTTGTTCTGAAATTATGACGGTTGCATACGGTTAGGGTAATCAATTATTCTGAAATTATGATAGTTGAAACTGCTTCTCTAATAACCCAGATAAAAGTTTGAGTTCAATTCACCAATAACGAAAGTTAGCGTGTTTTGAATAGATTAGGTTATAATCGGATTAGTAGGGTTGATGGTCTATGTTAGCTCGAAATTTCTTAAAAACTCTATCAATCAATTGCACTTTTAAACGGACCAAATCTAGGGGGAGTGATTCAATGATAAATACATTTAGTTATTTGATTCTATTCTCATAGCTAGTTATTTCATAGTCGTTTTAAATTTTCGTTAATTACTATTAATTGTCATTTTAGTTTAAGTAATTTTGTTTATTTTGCCGTGTCAACGGTATCCAAAAAATCTAAAAACAAAACCCCTTTTTTCTCTGCATTTTGTCCACTTTATTTTTGCTAGAGTAATTTTAATTAGTATAAATTGCATTTTCTGTTCCCTGTGGAGACGATCCTGGTCTTACCAGTTTATTGCTATACGATCGGGTACACTTGCCCGAGGTTATGACACCATTTGGGTGATTGTGGATCGACTCACAAAGACTGCACACTTCTTGCCAATCAAGGAGACTGATAAGATGGATAAGTTAACACGAATCTATCTTAAAGAAGTCGTCTCAAGGCATGGAGTTCTTGTATCAATTATATCAGATAGAGACAGCCGGTTCACATCAAGATTTTGGCAATCGTTACAAGAGGCATTGGGTACACGCCTAGACATGAGCACAGCCTATCACCCGCAGACGGATGGTCAGAGTGAAAGAACGATTCAGACATTGGAGGACATGCTAAGGGCATGTGTTATCGACTTTGGCAAAAGTTGGGACAGGCACCTGCCATTAGTTGAGTTTTTCTATAACAACAACTACCATTCGAGTATTAAGACTGCTCCATTCGAGGCACTTTATGGGCGAAAGTGTCGGAACCGATTAAAGATCGCACGAGATCGACAGAAATGCTATGCAGATGTTCGACGGAAGGATTTGGAATTTCAGGAGGGAGATCAAGTAATGCTGAAAGTCTCGCCTTGGAAAGGCGTAATCCGTTTTGGGAAACGAGGAAAACTCAATCCTCGTTATATCAGACCATTCAAGATTTCCAAAAGAATTGGCCCGGTAGCCTACCGACTCGATCTGCCCCCAGAGCTTAGTAATGTTCATAATACCTTCCACGTATCCAACATAAGAAATGCCTGGCTGATGAACCACTCGTCATACCCATGGACGAGCTGGAGCTAGACGATAAGTTGAACTTAGTTGAAAAACCCGTGGAACTAATGGACCGAGAAGTCAAGAAAATAAAGCACAACCGAATCCCGATAATTAAAGTCAGATGGAACTCTAAACGAGGTCCTGAGTTTATATGGGAACACGGAGATCAGTTCTGGGAAAAATACCCTAATCTGTTCTCAAATTCTCAAGCAGTGGAGAACACGAGCTAATTTCGGGACGAAAATCCCTTAACAGGGGGAGACTGTAACATCCGGCATTAAACCAGGTTAGCAACTATGACCTAATTAGTATCTACTAGCCAATTATAACCTAATCAGTGGTCATTAGCAATTAATAAAGTGATTAACAATGTTCACAAGGAAATTCAACTCAATTAGAATCAAATTCATCGGTGCGATGAATCGGAAAATCAATTAATCCGATCGATTTACGATATGATGGATTAATTCAACTAAGTACATAATTAATCTATGATTAGTGACACTAATCATACACTAATACACTTACTTAACATTAATTATGAAAGACTAAAACAATTCATTAAAACAATGCATCCAAAAGTATTTATGAAATTACAAAAAAAGGGAAATACAAGAATACATTTCTAAATACTTTTATACAAAAAAAAAAAATGAAAATACATCAATAATACCCTCATTAGGCCGGCCATAGGAAGGATTAAAAGGACCTTGAAATATATTTTTTTACTTAACATATCACAATCAAATCCTCCTCTTTCATTTCAAACAAGATCTCACACTCAACCTTCAAATCCTTCATCATTTCACCACCTTTTTCCATCTATAAATATGAGATCAAATTCACTTCATTTCACACATTTCAAGTATCAAAAACCCTTTCTTTTCCCTCATCAAAACCGGCCACCACTCTCAAAGAAACCAAAGTTTCCTTCTTCCTTTGTTCTTCAAGTTTTTCAAGTGTTATTGGTGCAAATCTTTCAAGAGTTTCAAATTCTACTCATTTTCATTCTTCTAAAACATCAAAGTAAGTAAATACTAACGTATTATATCTTATATTAATGTTTATATAAGTCTTGCATAATATATATAATCACCAACAACAACAAGTTTCATAAAAACTCAAGTTTATAAATCACTAGTTTTTGTTTTTAAGTTGTTTCTTCAAAAATGTTTATAAATATATAAACACATTGTGCAAGTGTAAATATTATGAAAACAAGTTAATAAATGTGTTTTATAACTTTTATACAAGTAGTCTTTGAATAAACAACAAGAATAATAAGTTATTTCAAGTTTATGAAATATAGAATTTCGGTAGAAATGTTGCATCAACTTTGAAAGATCATAACTAATTCATAACTTAACAAAATGAGTTGGTTCTTTTCTCAAAAGTTAGATCTATGTCTTAACTAAAAATCTGGAAGTTTTCATAATTTATTATGGAGTTTAGAACCCCAGATATTATTTGGGAACCCGAAAGTTTGACAGCTCAAAAATGGCCAACATAGGGTTTTTAGCGAGCTTTTTTCCTAACCTAAACACCTCGAAAAATTTCCGTTCTTGACTTTAAAAAGTCTCTGTATATAGTAGTTTTATGTCTAAGAAAACCAAAGCCTAAATCGTTTTGGAGCTTGGTAAAAAACAACCTCAAAGTAGGCCGAAAAACCTTCAAAAAGCTGGAAAATTATATATATATATAAACTTGACGTTTTAAGTGGGTTTTATTTATAAACTTGTAATGTTGTGTTATTTACGACATAAAAACCTTTATATATACATATTATCATACATGAGAGATTATTAAGTCCCTTATATCATTTAGGGCATGGTTAATCACATCCGGATCATCACCCATCAATCAACGTAAACTTGCATTTTTCGCGCATATTTTGCCATCGCACTCTCGGTGAGTCTTCATAGCCCCTATTTTCACACTGTTATGTTTTGGGGTTGAAATACATGCTATGTTTTCATATGGACACGGAAACTACTTCATTTCTATTATGTATTGCACATGTGGTTCCATCAGCCCTCAAATCATGAACCGCTAGTTACATTTATTTGTAAGCGCGAATATATTGTGGATAAATCTATCGGGAGTCATGTCCCCCATTCGGGTTAGTCTTACCGGCTAACGGCGGAATGCATATATATTTAACATTACGGTATTACGTATGGGAATACTGCACAGGGCAAACTCACAATTAAATTTCGGTTGCATGATAGTTTTTATGTAATACATAACATGGAATTTATGATTTTATAAATTCAAACTCAACTGTTGATGTCCATACAAGTCATATTTACGTGTAAACCTATGAACTCACCAACAATTTTGTTGACGTATTTTAGCATGTATTTTCTCGAAATTAAGGCAAGTGCATCGCATCGGAGGTACTTTCAAGCTTCCGTACTTATGGAGTCGCATTCATTTTCAAACCATCAGAGATTTATTTGCATTATTTTGGTTAATTTAATTATGTATTTAAATCTCTGTATCTTGCGAACTACTCTTTATCATTTTCGGGCTATGTAAAACATTTCTATTTTTGAAGTTATATCGATGTATTTTGAAAACGTCCATATAGTGGTCGTTCGTTATGATTATGGTTATGCTTCCGCGACGTCACGCTTCGTTGCTAACCGGGATAACGGGGTGTGACAGCGATGGAAGCCCAAATAATTGAATTTCAAAATATCGTTAATGGTTTGGCTAAGGAAGGTGATGTTCTACCCAAAAGATTTTTAACTCAATGCCTAGTTGAAAAATTGCCCGAATCATGGAACGAGTTTCAATTTAAGCAACGTCAAAAAACAAAGTTAAGTTTTCAAGAAATCATTGTTGACGTAAAAATCGAAGAGAAAAATTAAAACATAAATAAGGTTTCTAAAACCAAGAAACTTGTTTCAAAAGTAAATATTGTGGTTGATAATAATGCTTCAAAAAATAACTTATTCACATGGTGAAAATAATTCTGCAAATAGAAACAATATGAGATCTTATAATCATAGTAATAATCGCAATAAATATAATCTTGGTGTTTCTAACCCACCTGTTCAAAAGACAGGTGAATGTTATGTTTTGTAGAAAAATAGGACATAAAGCTTCAACTTGTCGAGAAAGAAAAGGAGGATTACATAACAAGAGTCACAACAACAAACTAGAGAAGAATGGAAGAGGGAAACACGAAGCAAACATGGTGGAGGAAGATGACATTATTGTTGCGGTGGTTACTAACGAAGTGAATGTAGTGACGTGTAACAAAAAATGGATTATCGATTTTGGAGCGACTAGTCACATTTGCGCTAGTAGAAATATGTTTTCCTCCTACGTTGAGGTAGGAGATGAATCCGAACATGTATATGTTGGTGACAATCGTGCGGTACCTATTAAAGGAAAGGGACAAGTTAATTTAAAGCTCACATCCGGTAAGGCCGTTTCTCTGTCTAATGTGCTTCATGTGCCACCTATGAAGCATAACCTAGTATCGGTCCAATTACTCGGTAATGATGGAATCAAAACCATGTTTGATGGAGGTATGATCACTCTCAAAAATGAAGTCTTTGTCGGTAAGGGATATCTTGATTTAGGCCTCTAGATTTAGGATCAAATGAGAAGTAAATATATTTTGAGAAGTGTGAAAGCACTGTGATTCATTTTTTAGCATATCGATTCACTAATATTTAAATATATAATAATGAATCATAAATTTCAAATTTAATAAATCAACAGTTCATTACTTTTTTTACATTAAATTATTATTTTTTGAATTTATAAAGAATGAATCACAAGTTTAAAAATTAGTGAATCAACGTACAAAATAAGTGAATCAATATACACTATTAGTGAATCAATATATAAAATTAGTGAATTATAGTGCTTCTCACACTTCTCAAAATATATTTAACTCTCACAATAACCTAAGCCTAGGCCTCCATGTACTTAATATTATTGATCGTGATAATAAATGTGCATCATCTTCTGCTTACTTAGTTGACTCTATTGATATTTGGCATGGTAGACTTGGACATGTTAATTTTGGATATATGAAAATGATGAAAGCAAAAGGATTAATCACAAACTTGGAAGAGTCAAAATTAGATAAATGTGATATATGTGCCGAGACTAAAACCACTAAGAAGCCTTGTAAGCCAACGAGTAGAAAAAGTGAATTACTTGGATTAATCTATCTATACTATTGAAAGACTAACTATTTGCCACGTGTCGTCGCATGCTATTGCCATGTGACGTCACCTCCTACTACCATTTGGAAATTATGTTTTTCAAGCTTTTGTAATTAATGTATATTAAAATTAGTTTAAATGATATCTAATCAAATCTAAATCTAAACTAAATCTTATCTAATATGAAACTCAAATTTGAATTTGATAATATATTTACAATTTATTATGTTGTATAAGTAGACACTATAAATGTGATAAAATATTTTTAATATTTATCCTACAAATTAATAATATTATTATTTTTAAATTAAAACTCATGTTATACATGGGTATATAAACTAGTTCATAGTAACTTAGGTGATTTAAAAAATACTATGACTAGAGGAGGAAAAAAATTTATGCAATATTTGTTGACGATTATTCACGCTTCACTAAACTTTATCTATTGAGATCAAAAGACGAAGCACTTGAAATGTTTGTAAAATATAAGGCTGAAGTAGAAAATCAATTAAATAAGAAAATTAAAAAATTAAGATCCGATAGGGTTGGCGAATATGTCTCTACTATGTTTCATGACTTCTGTGAACAATATGGAATAATACACGAAGTAACTCCACCATACTCACCCGCTGAGAGCAATAATAGAACTTTAAAAAGAAACGATGAATGCAATGTTTGTTAGTTCAGGGTTAAGTCTTAACATGTGGGGGAAACTATTCTCTCAGCTTGTCATATACAATATAAAATACCTCTTAAGAAAATGAACTTTGGCATGGTCGTCTTCCTAACTTAAAATACTTGAAAGTGTGTGGGTGCTTAGCAAAAGTTATGCTACCAGAGCCAAAGAAAAGAAAATTAGGTTCAAGAACTTGTGATTGTGTGTTTATTGGTTATGCTATAAATAGTGCATGTTATAGATTTATGGTTATTAAAAGTGATGTCATGGAAACTAATACAATTATTGAATCTAGTAATGCAAGTATGCAACCTTCTTTGAAAATATGTTTCATATCTATATATATCTATTCTATCTATACTATTAAAAGAATAACTAACATGCCACATGACATGCTCTCATTTAATTTGCCACATGCCGCTCTCTCCTTTTGCCATGTCGTTTACTAAATTTATTTTAAAATTTAAAGCATATCAAATCTATTAAATCTAATATGGATTAATTTAATAACCAACTAACTAAAATCAAACAAACTTTATTATTCATATATTTATAAATATTTAGTTCTAAAATTAACCCATGTAATACATGGGTATTAACCTAGTATATTATAAAGAAAAACCTCTCATGCCACATGTCATTTACTCATCTCTCTAAAATTTTGATTTCCCGCCTTTTTTTCTTAATTAAATTTCTAATTTTACAAATTCATTATTAATAAAATTTATGGAATAGAATTCAAATACTTTCATATTTAATCCATACAGTTAAAAAAAGAAAAATATTTTAAATATTTTTTATATTAATCTAAATTCACTTTTACATAAAAAATTCATATTTTGATGTTTAATATTTAATTAAAACATACAATTTTTTTTTATATTATATGATATTTTCTTGGTATAAAACAAACATAACTGTACGTGAATTATTTTAATTAAAGGATACTGTTTATGTTAGTTTTTATAAAATGGATTTAACTTACTTATTCAAAACAAAATTGATCTTATTGTATTTATAATTAGATAAAACTAGATTCTTATGAATTTTATGTAAATCGAGCACATAATTTTTTATATTAAACTAATATCACATTTGTATAAGAAAATAAATTAATTTTGAGTTAAAAGTTTATGGATTTTTTTTCATGACGTATATTGATAATATACAAAATATTATAGTTGGGAAACATTATAGATGTTTAAGTTAAATTGAAGTTTTGATAAACTAAATATAGGTAACACCCTCGAACTAATCCACAATGCCACGCAATTACCACATCAGCAAAGATATAATATAATAATCCCTACACTATTCCCGAGATATATACATGAAAACCCGATAATTTAAAACATTAATTTACATAAGAAACAGTCACGGAAGTCCTGCATATTACACAACCTATCCGAAGTATATCAAACGATCCCCAAAATATAACTACCTCTATGAAAGGTAGCTAACTCCTCGAACACAGAAAACGTAAACCTACTTTGGTGCAGCAGGCCTACTAGCAGTCCGGTCACCTGGGACACACACAACAACACACACAGGTCAGCTAAAGCTGGTGAGAATGCAAGGGTTAGCGTACGATTATAAAGCTTAGAAAATAATTAACTCAATAATAAAACGTTCAGCATTCTCTACTGAACAAGTATATGAGATCCCACAAGGTAGCTCAACTCGCGTGGATAGGCCCACGTACCAGATCCCTAGACCGCACAAAGCAGTCATCAGGAACTCAGAAAGGGAATTGGGAGCGACCCAACCCCTGCCCAGCCGTACGGTTTAGTATCTCAACAGCTCAAGTGTCCCAAATCTCATATATAAAACACGTTTCTCAATATAACACAATAATACGTGCATGATAGTATCTCAATAAAAACTCGTAAGAAACTCATGATATCTCATATGAAAAGCTAGATAAAAGATCATGCAAGTATCAGTAAAATAATCGTACAAGTATCTTAACAAAAACATGCAAACTCACCTGCTCAGCTAGCTACACTAAGTCTCGGTTCCCTGCCCTTTCCCTACCCTGTCAACACGAGACCCTGAAAACACAATAACACAATCTCAATATCACAAACTCAACTCAACAACTCTATACACAATTCTCAACAACTCTCGAGACCCCAAGAATCCAAATACACGACTCACAGAACCCAAAAACCCGACCCGAAACCCTAGCCGCATCGCGGCCGCACTCAAACAATCGCGGCCGCACTGACCCTATCGCGGTCGCGGCCGCGCTGACCTCAAACCCGGCCGCGCTCACATCGCGGTCCGAGCTTGGGCTCAAACCGCCTGCGATCATCTCAAGAACATCGCGGCCCGCGATCAAGTGATCGCGGTCGCGCTCACGGACGAACAGTAGCAGATATGCTCTGTTTCTGCCCAGCCAGGGGAAATCTCCCCAAATTCAAATTCGGCCCGATTTTAATTGCAATTACCAGCTCGAATTTACTCAAAAACATATCTAAACTCAATTGAATCCATTACCTACGACCAACAACATCTAATCCAGGATTTTAAGCTCAAAATTACCTCAATACTCAAATAAGAAGATGATGAAGGAATTGGTTGCTTGAATCACAAATTGAAGCCTTAATCCTTGCTGGAGGATGCTGGAAATCAATTCACACACAACACACTTTTCAGCTCTGGCTTGAAAATGAATTGAAGAAGCAAAGGAGATAACAATATATACGTTTTGGGTTTAACTCGGTCCAATACACAAAAATCCGATCCCGATACCCCAAAATACAAATTTATATCCCCGGGTCCCAAATCAAATAATTAACCCAATGAAATAATTTCACGTACCTATCTCAAAATCGGGATGTTACAATATATGCTTATATTACATGCATATAATAATTGTGTATTTGTTTATGAGCTTATATTCTTAATATATATATGTGTGTGTGTGTGTAAAAGAAAATGTTTAGCATCACGTGTCGTTTCTTCTGTTAATAATATTTTTTCCCACCCAATTTTTCATATATGATTCTTCTAAATTAGTTTTCTAATTTATTTTAAAAATTTAAATAAAAATATAATTAAGTACTACTTAACTGCTATATATAAATACAATCTTTTTAATTGATTTAAATAACTTTCACATTTAACTACAAATGTTAGCTAACTATGCATTATTTTATATATGTAAAAAGTGAAAATAATGCAATATTGAAAATGAGTTGTTTCTTAATTTTTTTAGTCTTAAAGTTTTTTTATTTTTTATTCTGTGTAAAAAGTAAATTATTAGTTTTTTATTTATACATAAAAATCCAAAAATAAAAAGTTTAAAAAGATGAGATACGATAAATAATATTCATACATATTTAAAAATAGAAATTTTTTGTATTATCCTTAATAACAAAAGATAATACTATTTTCTTATTTTTTAGAAAAAAAATAAACATTTTTGTATGTAATTGATGTTTTGTGTAGATTTATATTGAACTAGAGTCTACTCTGTCAAATAGCTTTGGTGATGACTTTGTGTGTGTGTGTGTGTGTGTATATATATATATATATATATATATATATATATATATATATATATATATATATATATATATATATATAGATTTGGGTTCAAATGAGTACCACTAGTTTTGCGGAGTACCGGAGGTACCTCGCTTAAAACCATTTTTTTTGAAATGTTTTTTCATAATCATGTTTAAATTAATAATATAAGACTACTTGCAAAAAATCACACCTAAACACACACTACAACTATGTGAAACGTGCAAGTTCACATGAACTGCACTGTTGTGAACGTATGTTCACAGCTAAGCATGTTCACATGAATTTTTCACGTTCACATGACTTTTAAGAGGCTAGAAAGTGTGAATGTGTGTAATCTTTTACGAATAGGCTTATATTATTTGTATCTAAATTAATATGAAAAAAAATTACAAAAAAAAAAAACTTTTTTTCGGAGCATGTTCACATCTTAAACCCGTGTGTTCACAGGTACTCACGGTACTCTGCATTTTTTAGGTACTCACACGAACCATATTATATATATATATATATATATATATATATATATATATATATATATATATATATATATATATATATATATATATATATATATATAGAGAGAGAGAGAGAGAGAGAGAGAGAGAGAGAGAGAGAATCAGGTTCATCAGCGTACCTATGAGATTCCAGCGTACCCTAGTGTGAATGATAATTCACATGTATTTTTTTAATAAACATGTATAAGACAACATTATAAGACTTTTTTTTTCAAAATCAGCAACATCATAAATCTTGTGAATGGTAAAAAAAATCATGTGAATGGTCATTCACATGGTGTGAAATGACCATTCACATAAATATGCATTGAGCATTCACATAATTTTTAAGGACACAGAAAGTATCAATGTATGTGAAATTCATATATCATGCGTATAACATTAAATTAAACATAGTTATGTGAAAAAAAATTTATCATTCTTTTTGGAGGGAAGCTATTAACAATGAACTAGAGTCTATTCTGTCAAATCACACTTGGGAATTGGTTAATCTGCCTTATAAAACTAAGCTTCTTGGATGTAAATGAGTGTTTAAAAAAAATTATAACCCGATGGTTCCATTGATAAGTATAAGCCAAGACCTGTTGCCAAAGGCTACAAACAAAAACATAATATTGACTACTTTGATACTTATTCTTTTGTTACTAGAATAGCTTCTATCCACAAACTTGTCATACATCAAATGGATGTAAAAACAACATTTCTAAATGGGACCTTGAAGAAGAATTTTATATGGTGCAACCCGAGGGATATGTTGTTCCTGGTGACGAAAATTAAGTATGTAAATTAGTATGGTTTAAAGCAGGCTCCAAAAAATGGCACGAAAAAATTGATAACGTGATGATTTCTAATGGCTATACCATCAATAGTGCTGATAAATGTGTATATAGTAAATGTTTTGATAATGGAGTTATTATTGGTTGCTTATACGTTGATGATTTGCTTTTTTTTTTTTTGGTACTGGTATTGAAATTGTGCAAAATACTAAGAGTTTTCTTGCATCAATATTTGATATGAAAGACATTGGAGAAGCTAATGTCATATTGAGGATTAAAATATTGAGATCAAATAATTCGATCACTTTGTCACAATCACATTTTGTTGAAAACATGCTTAAGAAATTTGAGCAATATGATTTGTCGCCTTTGTCTTAACCGTACGATGCTAAATTACATCTCGTAAAAAATAATGGATCTGGGGTCTCACAAAACAGGTATGAACAAATTATTAGGAGTCTCATGTATTTAATGAATACCACGTGGGCAGATTAAGTAGATATACTCATAATCCGAGTAGTGATCATTGGAGTGCTATATCAAGATTATTAAGATATTTACGTGGCACTATTGATTTATGTTTGACTTATAATAGTTACCCTCCTGTTCTTGAAGGTTATACTGATGCTAACTAGATTTCAGACTTTGATGAACTTAAACCTACGAGCGGCTACATATTCACTTTAGCAGGGGGAGTTGTTTCTTGGAAATCATCAAAGCAAACTGTACTTGCGAGGTCTACTTTGGAATCAAAATTGATTGCATTGGAAAAGGCATCTAGTGAAGCAGAATGGTTGCGAAATCTTTTAATAGACATACCTTTGTGGGCAAAACCGGTTTTATCGGTTGTTATGCATTGTGATTGTCAAGCGGCCAATGCTCCGGCAAAAAGCAAAATTTACAATGGAAAAATTCGGCATATCCGAATGAGACACAATCTTGTGTGGCAATTAATAGGTGATGGTGTTGTGTCCATTTATTTTGTAATATCTGAGAAAAGTTTGGTTGATCCTCTTACCAAGCCTCTTGCCAAAAGGATTGTAAACAAAACATCGAGGGGGATGTGACTTTTGCCTATATGTTGAGATAACGTGATGGACACCCAACCTCGGTGATCGGAGATCCCGTGAATTTGGTTCAATGGGTAAAAACGAAGTCACCAAGTCCGGAAAGGTATTGTCTTGTTATGTTCCGCAAAGGCTTCAAGATCTTTTGTGAAGAGTCCATCCCTATGGTGTTGACAATGCCGTTGCAGTGTGAGGTTGGGTTTACAGCTCGCAATGGTTCCATAGTCTCTAGGCATTGAGGCCTAATTTATTTGGGATGGGATGCTTAACTGCAACGTACTCTTGATGGATACCGCCTATACGAGTGTAGAGGTTGAGCCGCCTCTATGAGACTTGGGCATGTCTCTAAAGCATTCATGAAAACCTAGGAATGATACATGACAATTTGTTAGGTGCCAACCCGCTGTAAGAACAATCTTGAATATAAAAGTAATGTGGATAGTAAGTTAGTTGATTCATAAATTAAAAGATTCTTGTTCTACCATGTATTCTAGTGTGTCTCCTCTTATCAATCCTAGGTGTGGTTCAAAGCTTAAGCGGCTATTGCACTAATGCATACTTTTATTTTATCTAGTTATCTTGTGTTTCTAGTGTGTTTTGTGGGGGATTGTTGTGTATTTTTATGTTATGGTATTTCGAAACACCAATCTTCTGATTTTCACTTCATTTATACTAAAGTCTCTTGGATTGCACTCTCATTCATTAGTCCTCTTCTCTGTGCCCTACAAATTGACATCTCATTCTTGTTGTTAAATACACAATTCACAATAGTGAACTCTCATCTTTTCCTCTCTTTAAAGAATTCATTTCAATTGGCTAGAAAGTGTGCAAGGTTGTTCCAAATACGGTCTCCAAGTTGTGCGACCTTGGTAGTCGTGTTCTATAGGAATCCTGGGAGGATACGCGCCCATAGGCCTTCGCATTCAGTCACAGACTTCGTGGTGGGCGTGATAAACCTTTAAGGACAAAGTTTCGGCTTGATCCTATAGTTGTCGTTGAGATCGTTCTAATCCTTTGTTTTCTCTTATTATTCGGTCGTGCCTTCATTTCACAAGAATATTTATAACACCTTTCATTACCGACGACATCAAAAAGTTTTAAAGAAAGTTTTACATCGTGTTTAAACGTACACATGAATTTCATTTCTGTTTAAAGATCATCTATCTAACGTAGGGGTGTTCAAATTATTCATAAATCGAAAACCTAATGAACCATTCAAATGTTCAAGTTGATCAGACATTTTTTTTTATAATTTATAATTCGAAACCAAAAAGCCAAATGATTTTTGTTTCCTATAAATTAAGGTTTCCCGTGATATGCCATTTAATGCGTTGGAACACATATTGCTACGACATTGAAGTTTTAAAGAAAGTTTTACATATTATGACCTTCCACTACTGACGACATTGAAAATTTTTAAAGAAAGTTTCACATCATGTTTAAATGTATCCATGAAGCTCATTTCAATTTAAAAATCAACTATCTAATTATAAATATATTTTATATGTGAGGAGAATCATTATTATTTAATGTGAAGCTCTTAGACACACAACTCTCCACTTCCTATATTTTTCTTTTTGACCAAATCCCCCATTTACAGTGTTTCGCTTATTATAAATTTTTTTTCAAGTTGATGTGGGAAGTGATATGTCTTTTATGAGGATTTTTACACCCTTGTTTTTATGATCCAACTATGTGGGACTGCAACTTTCTTATTGTATTATTTTCATTTAATTTCTATATTCTATCTTATGTACCATATTATTTTTCAACCAAAATTAGAGGATTCAAAATCTTTATAAATAGAAACGTACTTATATAGATTGACCTTTTGGGATATCGGGTAAAAATACCCTGATTAGTTTTCGACCAAGCAATTGTGCTCAGTGTGTGTGGTAGTAGGCGATGGCTAAGGGGGGTTACCCCCACCCTACTTACCCCCCTTCAACCTTCAAAAATCCATTGTATATGAACTCTCATCATGATATTGTAAATCTATTGGGCAATAGAGGCCACCGATTTTTTTTTTTAAAGAAAAAATCTACGTAGCACATATGGAGAGGTTGTGAAGAAAGGGTGGATCTATTTACACCCCATTTTCATTCTATTTCTACCCCATAATAATTAGGTTTACTAATGATTAACCCATCATCTTCAATCTATTTTAACTCAATGTGATGATTAGTAAACCTAATGATTAACCACATCATCTTCAATCTAATTCTAACCCATGATGATTATTTAATGATTAACCTTATTATTATGTTTTAAGATTAGATATTAATTTTTTAAAAAAATCTTAATATTAAAATAAATTAAAATTTGGGGATAATTGCAAAAAATAACCCGTTGTACAAACGAATTTATTACATAAAATATTATAACAATAGTCGATTCTTGTAAATTTTTTTCCATTCTTTTGCAGGTCTACAATGTCCCGCAAGACTTGGCATTAGATGTCCCTCTTGCAAATCCACCTTCATAAAATGATTTCCATGAACAAATGCAATTGCTATCGATTGATTTAGTTCTCTGGCGCACTTGGCTTTTTCCATAGCATAAAAATGTGAACTGATTAGATTTGTTAAAAAGCAAACAATGCAATTGTATGTGTTCGCAATGAAGACACCAGGCTTTTTCATCAAGTGATGATGTATTGGTGCAAAACCGTTATGGTAATAATCGAGAGAACGTTCCACAATAGCGTATCTATCACCCATAAATAGTTGATATCCATTTGAATTGCTACACAACTGCTCCATTAATTCACGACGAATAATCCGCCATTCATCTTGAGGTCGACCAAGAGCAACAACTATTGATCAAAAACCACAATTTCCATCACCAACAACATCTTCTGTTCCAGTGACATACGGTTGAAAAAATGATGGAATTTCACAAATATCAGGATGTGTATAAGAATTTACGTGTTGTGATGGTTCGCCATGAATATATTGACCATACATTGAGGCTGTTGGATCCTAACATTTATAAAAAATAAGATTAATTTAATGGATAATATAGAAACAAAAAAAACTTATTTATAAATGTTACCTGAAATGGTTGCTCATGATTAAAGTATTGACTGTGCGACGGTGGTTGGCAGTCATTAATTACCTATTTCAAAATGAAAAGTTTCGTATTCACCGTATGTTGGATTCGGAATCTCATACATCGTGAACTCAAAGACATAATCATTAGCATGCAATTGAGACATTAGAACCTGCATATGAGTTCTTCCTTGCTTGCTCGGCCATGTGAATCTTATGTTGTGTATTGTATATCGTTTTAAGCGTCGACACATTTTTTTATTTTTCTTCTTCAATGTTGACAAGATATCACGTGGCGCCACGTTCTTCATTGTTAAATCTCCCACCAAGCGAGTCTCGTTATCAGATAACCGTCTTTTAAATGGATGACCCTCCATATATTGTGCAGGTGGATGATTAAGTTCATCACATATTACCTTAACCATCCACTATATTTCCTTCAAGTTCAAATTTACAATTATTCTTTTTGCTTCCAGTTGCTCTATTTGTAGCTATAGATTTATACGTCCCACCTCGATCACAAATAAGTATGACTCGATATAGAAGTCGTTCGTGTGTAGACCTCCCCTTACGGGGAAGCCTTGAGCGTCTAGGTCCCACAATTTGCAATACAATATCAATCATAACTAAGATATAGTAATTAAGTTGCGGAATTAGAATTACAGTACAAATATTAGGATATGTTTAATACAAATTTTAGTACATAGTAACATTGTTCAAATTAAACTTATAAAGAGGTACAAGAGTAGTCTAATACATATCATCATACAATCAAAGTAATTCTACCAAACCACCACAATCATCATCTTCAAAAATGTACCAAAAGGTCGTTTGAGTAGTGGTCTATGAAAACTTCAACTTGATCTTCGAAGACCTAAGGTGCTTTTCATGTAAAAATGTTTAACAACAACTATAAGCAAGGCTTAGTGAGATCATAGATTATTCAGATTACATGCATTACAACAAGACGGAATGTGGGTAACCAGCGTGATATAACTTGACTACCGCCACAGCCATGCAAGGATGAGACATAGTAATATAGAGTAGGATGATGTCGAGGCCACACTCACGCTTTTAGTGGAAGCTATCCACGGGCTAGCTACCAGTAAGGGGGGAGCATTGGAGTAATCAACAACCAAGTTCAATAGAATTGGTTGACATAACAAGGTCCAGAACAATAGACCGACAGTGCTAAATATGCTAAGCTGAAATCAATACATCAAAGGTGCAAGCAATGATGAAAAGCATAACTAAACAATGACATGATAGCAATATCAACTGAAATGAATAGTAACTATAATGTGTGCAGTATGATATATCAAATAGCTATCATGATCCACAGGGTGACCCGAATCATGGTGAGCACATGTACTATAATGTGTGCGGAATGATATTATCAAATAGCTATCATGATCCACAGGGCATCACCGAACCATGGTGAGCACATGTCACAATCCAGCTGAGCATAAGTGAATGCCAAAATAAACTATCAACAACAATATGTCTCAACCGGAATCAAACATGTAAAACTGAATATCTATAACTCACAACTTTACTGTACAGTGCACTTTATCAAGCAGATTTCTCCACCACCTGAGTTATCTCAGGATTTCACTTTAGGCTTTGACTTTCTGGACTAGGCTTTACAAACTCTGACCCACTTTTAGTACTTTAAACTTTATTACTTTGTTCAGATTTATTGAACCTGTCCAGAATTTATCATTGCAAGAACATTAGTTTTAATTTTAATTGACTTGATTCTGATAACTCATAAGTTTTTATGTCCTTTTTCATGGACATTTGCACATTTGAATTTCTCATAAGACATATAAGAACATCGCTTGATTTATATATATATATATATATATATATATATATATATATATATATATATATATATATATATTAGTATTGGACTCTCATCCGAGATTTACAAGATGTGAATCTCGGGTCTCACACATAGTACACATACACACTTAATTATTTCTGTTCTTGACAACTTATACATCCGAGTTGGGCCATCCGAATTGGGCCATCCAAGATGTAGCATCCGAGTTTTACAAGGTCCGAAACTCGGATATGATACAAAATTCGGATGGATCCGAATTATGTTCAT
The DNA here is from genome assembly GCA_020465985.1 of Centrapalus pauciflorus. Taxonomy (NCBI): domain Eukaryota; kingdom Viridiplantae; phylum Streptophyta; class Magnoliopsida; order Asterales; family Asteraceae; genus Centrapalus; species Centrapalus pauciflorus. The sequence goes on from JAANYP010000239.1 coordinate 558,779, forward strand.
TAGACCCGATTTTACACTTGGACATTTTTCCTATTATTACTGGATTTCGTTTTGGTCATTTTATACATATTTTGTGAATGAAAATTGTTGATATAAGCTTAAGTGTACTCTTTTAACACTTTTTTAACATACTAAATCAGTCTCTTTTTGACTGTTTTCAACAGTCCATCGAACACACACACTAAAACACATAGTAAATTCTGAAAATCATACCTATCGTTCGAATCATAGGCAAAAATTTAATATATTACTTCTCTAGTACTTGATTTATACTAATCCACCATAATATATAACATGCAACAATATTCATGTATTAAATCTTAGATCCGGTTCTTTAAAAAAAGAAACACCAAAGCTTCAAAATTTGTAGTTTTAAGTAAATCTTACCTTGAAATCTTGTAGATTCTTGATGTTTGATGTTTGTTTGTTGATTCTTCTTGGTTTAAAATCTGAATTTTTGTTGCAAGATTAATGAATTCTTGATGATGAAGATGAAACAACCGTAGATGATGAGAGAGAAAGAGAAGAAATTTTGGTTTTCCTTGTTGGTGATAAATGAGCAATTAATCATTTTTTGAATATTTATATATTTTAACTTAGCTATATGTACAATTTAACCTCTACACTTATGTCTATTACATCTCTTTAACTTTGATCATGTAAATAATTTATAACAAATATTCAACTTAATTAAGTAATTTCATTACTTAATTAAATTACAAAACAAATAATGTAATTAAATTAGATTATTGAATCAAATACTGAAATTAAAGTTGGGTTAAAAAGCTAGGTTGTTACAGTTCGCATATGTTTTTGATCGTTTAGTTACAATGACAAAACCAATAGGACGTGTTGTGTTTCGTACCCACTCCATCAACTCCTCACGTGAGTTGGAAATCTGATAATTAAGGTTTAGGGTTATGTATAAATGTACAAACATGAAAATAATTTAAACATACATAAACATGAATATAATTAAAAAGTAAGCTGCTGATGTTTTGAACGAATATTCATCATCTCCAATAGATAAGTTGATTTCATGAAAATTAGACATCTCTTTATAAAAAAACGTAAAAAATAATTAGAATACTACACAACTATAAAAATAAATAGAATGTAACAATACATAAAAATTTAATATCTTATTTGATATTAAAAATACATAAAAAATTTGATTTAAAATCTGATTTGATATTAAAAAATATGATTTATAGTAACAAATACATAAAAATCTGATTTAAAAAAATTAAAAAAAAACCAAATTAGTTAATAATTAAAAATCTATTTGGTAAAAAAAAAAAAAAACTCAAGCCCACTAAAAAACCTAAACCCTAAACTTTGGTAAAAAAAGCCCAAGCCCACTCAAAAGCATAAACCCTAAATTCACCCTAAAAGAACTACTCCCCCCCTCCCAACTCCTCAGATCTCTCAGTGCCGGCGTCCCTCTCTCTTACTTCGGCTCACTGCCGCGTCTCTCTCTCTGATGCTCTCAGATGGTCTCACTTCGGATGGTCTCACTTCAGATGCTCTCGGATGCTCACTGCCGCCTCTCCCTCTCTCTCCCTCTCTCTCTCACAGCCATGTTGTCGCCATGCCTCCGCCTCATCGGCGCCGACGATGAGAGTCACGAATTCTCTCTCTGTCAAGCTTCCGCCTCTCTCTCACGCTCTCTCTCTCTCTCTCATAGCCACGCCGCCGCCACCACCCAGGTAAGAACAGGTCTCTCGCCGCCGCCACAGGTCTCTCGCTGTTCTCTTTCTCTCTCACGCGCTCTCTCTCACTGTTATGTTCAATGAAGTTGATGAGATGTTAGAGTTCATTGAAAGGACTTGGGGTATTCCTGGACTAGATCAGAGGTTTCACAATCTTGGGCCTTAGGTTATGAGAAGACATCAGTGTTTAGATAAAAGCAAAATTTCAGATCTGTTTTAAACAGATGACGGTAAGAGTTTAGACGTCTGATTTGGAAAAAAAAAACACCATTTGGCCACTTTTGTCTGACCGAAATAGAGGTTAGAGGCAAATTAGAGAAAAGAGGAGAAAACAAACGGGGCCTTTGTTTCTTGTGGGTTTTATTCAATCGTCATGTTTCCACTAACTGAGTGGAGAACGATTTGCTATGTGCTTGTGCTGATTTGTTGTTGGAAGTCAACAAAGATGCATATTCAGGTTTTGATTTGGAGCATTCAAAGATCTTGAACTCTACTTTGATCTTGAATTTAAAATGGACAGAGAAATTAATAAAATCAAGAACAGAGAAATTAAACTCTACTGTGAGAAATTAATTTGTTCAAGTTATTGGTATTGAAATTAATTTGTTCAAGTTATTCAAAACTTTTATTGGAAGTTGAAAGTTAGAAAAATCTGGGTAAAAGTTTATTGGTATTGAAAACTTGAAAATATGATGGTTAGTTGACATGAAAGGTAAAAATCTGTCATTTTCTATTGGCTAAAAGTAATTAATTAATTACTAAAATTTGATTTTAATAATACGGTAATGATGATGGGATAGAAATAGATAAAATGGGGTGATTTCAAGACCAGTGGTGCAAGAAAGTGTTGAACCCTCATTTTTAAAGCTTTTTGAAGGTAAAATCTTTACCCTAACTTATGTTATTACTTTGATACATGTAATTTACAAGTTTTATATGTGAATTATGAGCTCAAAGCTTTGTGGAAATCTTCAAAATCACAAGACAATAAATCTTCAAAATCACAATACACCGTTAATGGAGCTTGAAAACCCGTTATGCTGAAATCTGAAAAACATCACAAAGCTTCAAGCAAGTTACCAAAAAACATTCCTATGATGAGTTTTAACATTTTCCTATAGTTTGGCATCAAATGGTTAATGTTTGGATGACTTACGAATTTTTAAAGTTTTGAACAAAAATGATGATTTTATCTGTTAGAATATGTTTTGATTGATGAAAATCAAAGTCTAGGGACTGTTTATGTATTTTCTTAATAGTTTGTAAATAAGTATAAATAACCTTTTTGACTTTCCAAATAGATAGATCTGTCAGAATATCCTTTTGTACACATTGTAATCAGGAATAGAAGGACTGTACACGAAGATATCAAGATACATTTTGTAATCAACAAAATCATCAATCGAATCATTTGGTTAGTGTTGATTAATCTCTTTGTTCTTATTAATTGTATGTTGTTGATTGAATTGTTAGAAACTATTATTCACAATTGGTATCAGAGCCTTAGGGATGAATCATTCTGATTGAGATTGAAATTTTTTTTACGTGTTCTTGAGTATTTTTTCGGAAAAACCCTAAAATCACTAGGGGTTTTGATTCTGTTGATCATTGTCAGTGATAATTGGATCGAAGGTTAAGGATTCAAAGACGAATCAATTGAATATAAACTTGATTTGATTTTCAAAACACAGAAAAAGATCTAAGCAATTTTCTGAAATTTTGAAAAGTTCAAAAACGGGTACTGTTTCATTGAAAAAGTCAGATTTAGATCCATTTTTGCATAAAAGTGCTTTACACAAAGTGTTTGTATTCAAAAACCTTACCTTCGATTACAATTTGAGTGAAATTGGGTAAAATTTGGATTTAATCTGAATTTCAGACTTGAAAAAGCTGAAAATACTAAGAAACTCGAAATATACACATCCTGTGTGTAAATCGAGTTGAGTATCTTAGTTAATCGAGTTGATTATCTTAGTTATTCGAGTTGTGTTTTACTAATACTCGAGTTGACAAATTGTGAAAATAGAGTTGACAACAGTCTGTTAACAAACTTGAATTTCAGAACAATATCATTCGTGTTTTATATAAGACTCATTCGAGTTTTGTATAAGACCCATTCGAGTTGTGCAAGACTCATTCGAGTTTTGCAGAAGACTCATTCGAGTTTTTTTATAAGACTCAAGTTGTCATATACTTAATCGAGTTTTGTCATATACTTGATTCGAGTTTTATCAAAAACACATTCGAGTTTGATCAAACACACATTCGAGTTTGATCAAACACACATTCGAGTTTGATCAAACAAACATTCGAGTTTGATCAAAGATCCAATCGAGTTTCACTGAAAGAATCAATCGAGTTTGGTAAAAGACACAATCGAGTTTTACCACAAACTCAATCGAGTTTTACACTACATTCATTCAAGTTTCACTCATAACACAAGAATCATTCAAGTTTGACACACACATTAATCCAAACACAATTCACTGTCTGTGTTAAGCTGCTTATTGCTACTAACAAGTCATTGTGTTGTAGATTTCAGTACTAATCTGTGTTTCAAGGTGTGATCAAACTTTTCTATCTCATTCGGAGTTCATCAGATCTTGGTCAAGTTTCCCAAAGATCAATCAACATGTCTAAAGATGCACTTGCTATGGGATCAGAAACCAAACCCCCAATCTTATACAGGGGAGAATATGTCCAATGGCGGGAGCGGTTTCTTGAATTTATAAGTTTCCATGATTTGTCTGAAGAAATGCTGAAATCATTAAATGAAGGACCAGCAATTTTTATGGAAACGATCCTAGGAGTATCAACTGGCAATCCCCCAATACCACCGAGAACTGTTGAGGTCACAAACCTAACAGAGGCCCAGAAAAAGAGAAAGTTAGGGGACAAGACTGCCAGAAAACTATTGTTGATTTCAATCCCCAATGATATATACACTTGTCTGACAAATACAAAGACTGCTAAGTCCATCTGGGATGAAGTATGCAAAATCATGAGGGGATCAGACAGAGCTGCTACTAATAGGGCTAGGAATAGCCTAATGACGTTTGAGAACTTCAGAGCTCGTGAAGGTGAGCTTTTGGAAAACACTTACCTCAGATTTGTGAATCTGGTAAGTGAAGTAAAAAGAAACGGAGTGACAAAGTCCAACTTGGACATCAATGTCAAATTTTTAAATGTGCTAAATCCAGAATGGGAAAAATATGCTATGATCATCCAACAAACGAAAGATATTGAGGAGATGGATTTTCATATGCTATTTGAAAACCTCAACAACTACCAAGAAGTTGTATTGAGGAAATTATCTGGAAAGAAGAAAGCGGAAAAAGAAACTGCTGATCCACTAGCTCTACTGGCGGAGAAAAAGTATAAATACAAGCTGAAAAAGGATAAAAGAGCAGTAATCAGCAGCACATCTTCTGAATCAAAATCATCAGATTCATCTGCAGATCCAGAGATAGAAGAGATGAAAAAGCAGATGGCACTGCTTACGAAGGCATTTCAGAAGAAATTTTACAGGAAGCCAACCAACAACAAAATGCGCTACAATACATGTTCAAGGAAAGTTGAGAAAAAGGATAAATATGAGAAAGCTGGAGAAAGTAGTACACGAAAGTCTGACAAATATGAGAAGTCAGATAAATCAGCCAAGAAGGAGTCGGAGCAGAAATGCTATAACTGTGGAAAACCAGGTCACTATGCCCGGGAATGCAGATCTCCTGTAGTCAAAAATTCAGACTACTATACAAGAAAGGCACTCTTAGCCAAAGAGAAAGAGTCAGGCAAAGCTCTTATGGCGGAGGACGATCATTGGTTACAGTTATCAGAAGACGATGATATCTTGGATGAAGATGCCCATATTTGTCTAAAGTCAGAAATTTTCAATGAATCTGAACTGAGTGAATCAGCTATGATAGCTGAAGATGAGGTGTGGGTTGGACTGACTGATGAAGAGGATGCAGAGAGGAGAGAATCTGAGTCTGATGAAGAGGAAGCAACAGAAGAAGTTGCATTAATGGTATCTGGCCAAAATGAAGCTAAAAATGAGGAAGATTCAGAGTTTGAAAACTCAGATGATTCAGAAGGACCGGAGGTAAATTCTAATTCAGACTCTGATATAGATGACTCATGCATCTTAGAAGAAAAACTAACTAATATGGCCTTTATGCTTAAAAAGTTTGAAAAATCCTTAAAGGCAGAAAAGAAAAAGGTTCATTCTTTGGAAAACAAACTTCGAAATGAACACAATTTAGTTCTAGATTTTTCCAAAGATAAAGCCTTAGCTTTACGAGCTGTCTCAGACTTACAAGATAAGGAAAAAGAACTTCAAAGCAATATACTTAATCTGAATCACAAAATATATGATTTACAAGAAAGTCTGCGAATAGCTGAGTTAGAAGCCTCAAACTTTTCTGTAAAATATCATGCCATATTTGAAGAGAGAACTAAACTTTATGAGAAAATAAAAAAGATGGAGGATGAATTTATTAAAAGAGGGCAAACAGATCAAACAATATATTTAAATCAACCAAAAGATACAGAGTTTTATAACTCTAAATCTGGTATTGGTTGGGAAAATCCTAAGTATCTGACAAAAGCTATATCAAATTCACTAACACTATACGATGTCAGATACATGAATTTAGGATTAAAAATGACATTTATGAAAGCATCTGAAGAAATAGAATCTAGCGAAGAAATAAAAAGATTAAGATCAGACAAAATGCAAAATTATGTTGATTATACAAAGATAAATGAAACAAGCAACATTATTGATACTAAAGAAGAGTTCATTCAAACTTATTCTACAAAGAATTTGTCTGAATTATCAACTCAGTCTCAAAAATTATATTTACCAAATTCAATCTTAGAACAGATTAATTCTGATTTAGAATTGAAAATTAAAAATTTTGAGACAGAGAATGGAACTCTCAAGGCTGAATTAATTAAAATGGAACAAATGTTGCAAAATAAGCATAAACATATAAATGTGTCTGATCCACAATCAACTACTTCTCTAGACTCTATTACTTCAGAGAAAGAATTTGATCTGTACATGCACTCTGATGATAATTCATTAGATCAAATGTTTGGTAAAATTGGTGAATTTATCAAACCTTTGACTAATAAACAATCAAATGGTAATAAAGCACCTGTTAAAATTCTGCAAAGAATGGCTACAGATTTTTTAAAACCATCTGAAAATTCACCATCAGTACAACAAAAGAAGGAGAAAACAAAATTTTTTGTTCAGTCTCCTAGTTTTGAAAAGGGTGAATCATCTTCATCAACGGACTCTATTGCACGTAAAGTCAAATCTTCAACAGGTATGAAAAACTTACAGAAGAAACGAGTTTCTAAATCCACTAATTCTCATACTTCTTTTATGCCAGATATCATTGTGAACGGTTCGAGAAAACAAGTATGGCGAAAGAAGAAAAGAGAAGAGAAAAACAAGATTATAAAACAAGAATGGCGCGTGAAAGAAAAAATTGTTACAGATAGAAATAGCAAAATTGAACATTCTGTCTGTAATAATGATAAACTTGTTAATAATTCTTGTATTAAATTTTCAAGAACGAAATTAATTGTTTTGAATTCTTATGTTTGTAAGCCTGAAACTGTGAAATATAATAAGCTCGTATGGCAACCAAAGAAAAAGGACCCATTTTATGAACAGAAAAAGGTTCCATAGAAAAATATTTCAAAAACAATTCCACCGCGAATTGTACAAAAGTGGATACCCAAAAGAACAGTTCAAAAATGGGTACCTAAAATAAATACAAATGATAAGCTAAAAGGCATATCAGTTAGAAAAACAAAAGATACTATGCATGATTTACCTAAAACAAAAGTACCCAACTACAAGTGGGTACCTCATGTGCTACTTCGTTTTATAGGTAAACCATGTCTGGTACCTTGACTCCGGATGCTATACATATGACCGGACAACGAGACACACTCACGGACTTTGTAGAAAAGTTCTGTGGGACGTTTAGATTTGGAAACGATCAGTTTTGTCCGATCAAAGGATACGGAAGTCTGAAATATGACAAAATCACCATCCAAAAGGTCTTTTATGTTGATGGTCTTGGTCACAATCTATTTAGTATTGGACAATTGTGTGATAAGGGGTTAGAAGTCAACTTCAAAGCCAATCGGTGCAGCATCAGATCCGCAGAAGGAAAAGAAATTCTAGCAGGAAACAGGAAAACAAATTTGTACTCCATTGATTTAGCCTCGATCAATCTGAAGAAAGATGTCTGCTTATTGTCAAAAGCAACATCTAAAACAGCATGGCTGTGGCATCGTCGCCTTTCGCATCTGAATTTCAATGAGCTGACCAACCTAGCAAAAGGAGGGCTAGTTAAAGGGCTGCCGGCGCTCAAATTTCAAAAAGAGCGACTATGCGCGGCATGTGAAAAAAGAAAGATGACAAGAGCCACACACAAATCCAAAACAGAACACTCATCCACGAGAGCACTGGAGTTACTGCATATGGATTTGTGTGGACCAATGAGAGTACAAAGTATAAATAAGAAACGATATGTATTGGTGATAGTTGATGACTATTCACGATACACATGGGTGTTTTTTCTAAAATCCAAATCAGATGCAACCGAAACCATCATAGGCTTCATCCGGAAAATACAAGTAAAGTTGCAACTCACAATAGACAATCCGCTCAGACAATGGAACAGAGTTCAAGAACAAATCACTTGACTCGTTCTTAAATTCAGTAGGAATTACACATCAGTTCTCAGCTGCTCGAACTCCACAACAAAACGGTGTCGTTGAAAGAAGAAATCAGACACTAGTGGAATCAGCTAGGACGATGTTGGCCTACTCCAATTTACCATTGTTCTTGTGGGCAGAAGCGGTTGCAACAACTTGTTTCACACAAAACCGTTCAATAATAAATAAAAGATTCGGAAAGACTCCGTATGAACTGGTTAATAAACGAATACCTAATATTAAATTTTTCCATGTCTTTGGTTGCAGATGCTTTATATTGAATGATAAAGACAATCTGGGAAAGTTTAATCAAAAGGCGGATGAAGGAATCTTCATCGGGTATTCAAAGGAGTCGGTTGCTTTCCGAGTGTACAACAAGAGAACCAAGACAGTCAACGAGAGCGTAAATGTTAAATTCGACGAAGGAGTGGTTATGGCTTCTGAACACACCAGTTCAGGACCCGAACCTAATATGCAGACTTCATTGGAGTCAAATTGACAAAATGCTGAACATTCTGAATTAAATAAGTTGTTTGAGAACTTTTATGACGACTATTTTGAAACGCCCAAATCTAATGTTCAAAATTTGGTGCCTGACAGGATAACTGAAGATCCAGTCGTAGTTTCAGATCTTTCTCAACAACAAAGTTCAGAAGAAACTGGAGAAGCTTCAACAGCAAATGTGCAGTCAACTACTGAGACTGTACAACCAATTGAACCTCCACATTCTTCTGAAACCCCCATTACTTCTGAACAGTCAGAAGCTCCTACCTCAGATGTTCCACCTACAACATCTGCAGTAACTCCCGAACCATATCTAGATCTCAATCCCAACCAAGACCCAATAGAACCGTTTCCACATACAGTTAAGTGGAAAAGAAATCACTCTAATAGAGAACATCATCGGTGATCCATCTGCGTCAGTCCAAACCAGAAGGGCTACAATTAATGAATGCTTATTTTCAAATTTTTTGAGTAAGATTGAGCCTAAAAATGTAAAAGAAGCCATTCTGGATGCTGATTGGATTGTGGCGATGCAAGAAGAACTCAACCAGTTCGAACGGTTAAAGGTCTGGAGACTTGTTGAGCGCCCAAAAGACAAATCCATAATAGGCACGAAATGGATCTTCAAGAACAAGAAAGATGAACATGGTGTCATTATTCGGAATAAAGCTCGTCTCGTGGCCAAATGATACAGCCAACAAGAAGGGATTGATTATGGCAAAACATTTGCACCAGTTGCACGAATTGAAGCTATAAGGATGTTTTTAGCTTTTGCCGCTCATAAAAATTTTACAGTATATCAAATGGATGTCAAAACTGCATTTTTAAACGGGGAGCTAACAGATGAAGTATATACATATCAGCCCGAAGGGTTTACTGATCCTTCGAAACCTGATCATGTATATATTTTGGATAAGTCACTGTATGGCCTTAAACAAGCACCTCGTGCTTGGTATGATGCACTTTCAACATATCTGTTGAAATGTGGATTTACAAAAGGTGCAGTTGACACAACATTGTTTATAAAACGTCAGGGGTCAGATATCATAGTTATACAGATATATGTAGATGATATAATATTTGGGTCTACAAATCCAGAATTTTGTAAGAAATTCGCATTTTTAATGTCCCAGAAATTCGAAATGAGCATGATGGGTGAAATAAATTTTTTTTTAGGATTACAAGTAAAACAATTAACTGATGGTATTTTTATCAATCAGTCAAAATACATACAAGACATGTTAAAGAAATTTAACATGGTCAATAGTACTCCTATGAAAACTCCCATGGCTCCGGATTCAAAATCAAAACTCGATGCGGACATCTCAGGGAAACCTGTAGATGTGACCCATTATCGAGGTATAATTGGGTCATTAATGTACTTAACAGCCAGTAGACCAGATATTATGTTTGCTACATGTGTCTGTGCTAGATATCAGGCAAATCCAAAAGAATCACACTTAACAGCTGCAAAACGAATTTTAAGATATCTCAAAGGAACTCCAAATCTTGGTTTGTGGTATCCTAGGGAGTCTTCATTTAATCTGACTGCTTTTTCTGACGCTGATCACGCAGGTGATAAGATGGACAGAAAGAGTACGTCAGGAGCAGTACAATTCTTAGGTGACAAACCCGTATGTTGGTCATCCAAGAAACAACATTGTGTTTCATTGTCTACAGCTGAGGCAGAGTACGTTGCTGTATCTTCCTGCTGCTCTCAGGTGTTGTGGATGAAGAGCCAACTGCGTGATTACGGGTTTACACCAAAGAAAATTCCAATATACTGTGATTCTCAGAGCGCAATAGCTATTGCATCAAATCCGGTGCAACATTCAAAAACGAAACACATCGACATTCGGTATCATTTCATAAAAGATCATGTAGAAAATGGAAATATAGAATTATATTTTGTACCTACTGAATATCAACTAGCTGATTTGTTTACCAAAGCGTTAGATGAAAAGCGGTTTAATTTTTTGGTATACAAATTAGGTATGTTGAATCATTAAGATTTAATAATTCAGTAGTTTCAAAATATTAATTTTAAACTTTTCATTTTTAAGTGATTTTTATCTGATGTTAAATTCATGAATCATAACAAGTTTATATTCTTTAGAATTTAACAAGATCTGGATTGTCATGTGCAGGGGGAGCAGAAAAGAAATTTATCTGATTTTGATTAAATCTGATAAAACTTATCTGGTATTTTGTAGGGGGAGCAGAGCTGAGCAATTGAATATTAAGTTGAGGGGGAGCAACTTTCAGAAATTCAAGGGGGAGCAAATGCATTTTGTTAATGCTTTTAATTTTTGTTTTTGTGTGTGTTTTTCATTTATTTTGTGATGTGTATGTGAAATTTTTTTTGTTTTTCAAGTATAATTTTTTTTTTTAGTTCATTTTAAATTTTTAATTTTTTTTTAAATTCAAATTTTGTTTAGTCGCAATTTTGTTGAAAAATGGGTATGTGGGCTAAGTTGGTTTAGCTAATGGGCCGAATTTTCAAAATTTGAAAATTTAAAATGTGGGCCGGGTGAAATTTGAATATAAATTTGAATTTTCATATTCAAATTTACTTTTTCGGATATTCACTACTCTTTCATCTTCTGTAAAAAGCTTCCTTCACTTTAAAGAAAGCTAAAAACCCACAACCGACAAGTTCATATCATCAAAATTATGAGTAAAACTTTGTTTTTCTTTAATATTTCAGTTAGTATGAGCATAGTTTCAGTATATTTGTTTGAATGTGAGTATGTGTTCGTATTTTTATTTTTTGTGTTCATGGCCGTTAATGGCAAATCGTTGGATTCTTACTTGAAACTGAAATTAATTGTGTGATGATGTTCGTGTGGGTATTCAGACTATGAATCTGAAGTTTTCTAAGTCATTTGTACCTCACAAAAACAGAATCATTGATTTGTTAATGGAACAGTTTCGATTTTTTTTGAATAAACTGAAATTTGAATTTTTAACAACTTTAAAGTTGTTTTTGTTCAAAGTTCAGTAAAACAAATGTGTTTAAAACACATTTTCGAGGGGGGTACAAGTTTTAAAACACTGAAACACATCTCTGAACTCAAATTCATAAAATCAGTGTGTTTTAGACTTGTAGGAAAATAAACAGACATTTCTCGAATAAAGAGTCATTCGAGTTGCATCACAGTGTTATTCGAGTTTTATTATAGTGTCATTCGAGTTTCATGGAAGTTTCATTCGAGTTGACTTAAGAATAGTTCGAGTTGCATTTGTCTGTTATTCGAGTTTCATGATGACTAATTCGAGTTGATGTATATTAAACTCAGAGTTAATCGAGTTTATTACACATTACATTCGAGAAAGAGTTGTGCTTTATGCGAGTTGTCAAGTGTATGTAACACTTAGAAAATTTTCAGCACATAAGTACTTAAGGCTTATTCGAGTTTAGGACTTATATCATTCGAGTTTTACATGTCATCATTCGAGAAAATTCAAGACTGATTCGAGTTGAGTCAAACTTCATTCGAGTTGTATATAGACATATTCGAGTTTCATAGACTCATCATTCGAGTTTTTACAGAAACTTATTCGAGTTTCATAAACACATCATTCGAGTTGTCTCTAGGCTTATTCGAGTTGCCTCATGTGTCATCCGACATAGTTCAAGCATGATTCGAGAAAATTACAGTTTCATTCGAGTTACATCAGAAAATTTTTCTAAGTGTAGAATTGTAAAGTTTTAAGAAAAATGTCACATTTTTTTAAAGAAATTGTTATAAAGTTGTGTTTTTCTAACATTGGTCTCTAAACGATTGACTCTGGAGTCCTTTCAATAATTTTCAATTATTGTCAGGAATCCCGATGCTTTAAATAGAAAATCACAAGTTTTTACAATTTCTATTAAAATGTTACAATTTTTCTACATTTTTGACAGATGTCATTTGAGTACATGATATGACTAACATGATGTTATTTTTGGTTACAGGTGTCAAATGGCATCCCCAGTACAATCCCAAAATTCAAATTCCTCTGATTCCCATTCATCGTCAAATCATACCCTTGTATCTACTCCAGTCAGATCTACCTCAGTGGCCCGATCATCACAAACACATATTATCCCAGATAACCAACTTGTCAAACCAAAACATTGCCTTCCTTTCCGTGATAATAACCATAGGTTAGATACCAAGGTTATTAAAGTAAGCCATCCAATCATTGTGGACATTCTGAAAGGTCATCCACTCGGTTATCTGCTTCAGTACAAACCGTCTATTCCACAAGTATATTTACAACAATTTTGGCACACTGTCAAATTTGTTCCTGCGGACGGAAATCATCATTTTAAAGTGACAATTGATCAATTCAAGACGAAAATCACTCTTGCAAGACTACATCACAATCTTTTTCTTCCGAGACGAATAGACACTGTGAACTTCCCAGAGTTAGCAGATTTTGAAGATTTTGTTTCAGATGAAGAGCTCGTTCATGATTTAATTTGCCTAGGCTACTCAAAGCCACTTCCGAAGAGCTCAAAGTTTCACAGAAATGGTTTAAATGGCGAATGGTACACACTTTTTGGTATCACAAATCGGTGCATGACTTCAAAACATATTGGAATTGACAGATGCAGCATTCATTGCCTGAGGATATTTCATGGGATCGCATTCAACAAACATTATGACTTTGCTCAGTGTATATGGGAAGATTTAAAGGAGATTGTGCTTGCTAAAACTACAAATAGAGCAAGGAAGTTCGTTCCACTTCAGCGGTTTATACAGATTCTTATCCGAGGGATCTTAAGGGCCAATGAAAATATTCCAAAGCGAGCCAATTCTCAGAGATGCCCAGACTATGTCATGATGAGTTTGCATGAAGTGCCGGACTCCCCAAATGCCAACATAATGCCAATTCCAGAGTCGTTGCTCAAATATGCTGATCAGGAGAGTGAGAATGTGAGATTATATAGAATAGATCATGCTCCGATAGAGACCCAGGAACCGGGATCTCTTAGCCCAGGAGCTTTAAGGATAGAGGAACCTCAGCAAGGGGCTGAAGTTCAGGTTGCCTGTACTGAGAGTGAGGGAGAAGGTAGTGTGAGGGGTGGTGAGGAAGAACCAGAAAAATCAGATTATGAGAGGACATTATATGACATTCAAGAAGAAGAGGGAGAAGGGGATGATGATGATGATGATCATGGTGATGCTGGAGGTGATCATCATGAAGGAGGGGGAATGATGATTGATATTGTGCAAATAGCTGAAGAGAGTGTAAGGGATACCCTAAGCCTAGAAAGCCGGGAATTAACCACATCCACTGTTAGCTCTCCTATGGGAGTTAGCATTGAACAAGTCAGTATCCCACTGACGATTGCACACCCACCTATCCACTCAGTCTCCTCTCAACAGGAGACTGTTTCAATTGAACACAGGGATGAGCCACATGATCTATCCGAAAGTCACTTGGACTTGATGGATATTGAAACAAGTGCACAATTGCCCGTGTGTACGACTTCGTTTGAATCACTGAGTCTAGCTGATATACACTTTAGGACACTTGAGTCAACTTCATCTGTTGAAGTTAGTGTGGTTGAACTGAGTGTTCCCACTGGAACATCCTTAGTAACGGAAGCATTTGTTGCTCCGTCACTTGAAGAGGGTGGAAGTCCAGTCAGAGAAATGCCAATACCAACTCTGAGCACTGGCCACACAGAAGTTCTTTATACAAGTTCGACTGTTGTGTCAACTGGAAGTCTCCGTGACCCAGTGGTGAGTTTATCCCCGTTTGTGACTGAGTCAACATTGACAACAGCCTTGAATGAAGTTGTTTCTGGAGTAAACACGCATGTATCTAATCAACTGGCTGAGGTAATGGCTCAAATGACCAACATTCAGAAGTTCTTGAAGGGAAAGGATGTTGCGGAGGAGTCAGTTAAGCAAAATGAGTCAAAACAAGCTATTGAAGAGTTGAAGGAAGAATTGAAAGATTTTGTGTTTGAGCAGTTTGATGAAATGCGTGAACGTATGATCAGTCTGGAAAATACAGTGGTAACGGCGTTAGGTAATCTTTCAGAACGAGTGGCTGCAGTGGAAGATACCTGCAAGGCTCAAGCTTCCTCATCAAAGAGGAAACATGATGAGCATGACGAAGACTCCGATGATGCTCCTCATGAGGGGGAGAAGAGGAGAAAGCTTGATCAATCAACGCCGGGGATATTAATGTTAACATATCCAGAGAAGGAGCCGGAAGCTCAGGAGAGAGAAGCCGGGAGTTCTAAACAATCAGCTGGTGAACAGAGAGAACTGGGATTGATTCTCTATGAAGATGTTTCAGTTCCTTTGAACACTCAGCCCGATATTTATCAGTTTATTGAGTATATTGATTCAGAGGAAGACGTACAAGAGAAAGATAAAGAGCCAAGTATTCAAGAGACAGGAGAAGAAAGAGAGGAGTTCATTGAAGTGTCTGAAGATGATGACATAATTGCTTTGACATATGTAGACTTTAGAGCTGAAAGAATAGAGGAGGAGGAAGTGTTAGTTGAAGAAATAATGAAAGATGTTGAATCAACACCAACGGTTGAAAAGCCTGAGGTGGTTGTACAGATTAAAGAAGAATTTGAAGATTTTCCTGTTGAGAGCAGTATGGCTCAAGAAACAGTAGTTTTGAATGAAGTGGAGGTGATGGATAGATTTTTTAATGAATTTGTACTTGCTGATGAATCAAAGAAGCAACACAGACTAAGATTTCAAGCACAACAAGTGGTGCAGAGGGAGATTCAAGATATGTTAACTCTGTTGAATAAGGATGAAATAAGCAAGAAGAAGGTGAAAAAGCTTGAACTGCCAGAGAACAGGTCTGCTGAGTTTATAAGAAAAAGAAACAAGATGCCGTACATTGAAGACATTCTGGAGAAACGGATCTTTTGCAAAAAGCAAGCTCCATGTTCCTTTCACAAGTTATTCCGAGTTCTAGAGCCTAATATGCCCAATCTGGTCAACTATGCCAGTTTCCTGAGAAATAAGACACAAGATGTTGAGAAGGTTAAGAGCGAATTCAGGATAGTGGATCTGGTGAAGATTGATAAAGAAAGATTTGTCAAGATATTTTATCCAAAATTTACAGTCACTAGGTCTGATGGAAATACGTATGTGTTCACTGAAGCTGACATGTTTAACATGCACTTGGTCGATATTGAAGATCTTTTTGATGAGCTGTGCAGAAATAAAAGGAATGAACATTGTAGATTTGCGCTAAAGGCATTGTTTCACTTTATGCATACCAAACTGGTATTAATGTCAGTGCAAGATCTACAGATTGGGGTTGAAAGAGGCATGAGGAAGATAAATATGACTGCACCTCACAGAGATATTAAATTTGCTGGTGAGCTGAAAGAATTTCAAGTAATAATGGTGAAGCATCCAGCAGTCATGTATAAAGATAGGAATAAAAAGTTGAGAGCAATGAGGAGTGTGGAGCTGAACAAGTTTTCTGATGGTACGTTGATTATAGTTTTGAATGGTTTGAAAGGCAAGCTTGCTGCAGATCAAAAGAGGAAGACAAAGAAAGGAGCCTTTATCTGTTAACGACCGAAGACTCATGGTCGAGTTTATTTCTAAAATTGAATGGAGACTTTCGGATCGAAAAAGTATCAGAAGATTTGAACAGAAGTTGGGCTTGTCGATTTGAAGACTTTGCTATTTTCATCAAAGGGGGAGAATGTTAGAATATGTTTTGATTGATGAAAATCAAAGTCTAGGGACTGTTTATGTATTTTCTTAATAGTTTGTAAATAACTATAAATAGCCTTTTTGACTTTCCAAAATAGATAGATCTGTCAGAATATCCTTTTGTACACATTGTAATCAGGAATAGAAGGACTGTACACAAAGATATCAAGATACATTTTGTAATCAACAAAATCATCAACCAAATCATTTGGTTAGTGTTGATTAATCTCTTTGTTCTTATTAATTGCATGTTGTTGATTGAATTGTTAGAAACTATTATTCACATTATCCAAACTTCAAAACAACACTTGAAAAACGTTTTTTGATAAAAATATTAGAATATTTGGTTGAGTATTTAAGGAGTTATGATATTTTTAAGATTAATAGTGTTTTTGTTTTAGAAAAAACAAAGATTTGGATGTGTTTAATGTGTTATAAATGCCAAAGAATGTTTATAGATGATTGAAAGTAGTAAATATATCTTATTTAATGAGTTTAAGGGGTTAAAAGTTGAATTTTCATATTGTTCATATGGGCGCTGATAGAAGGAGGGGGAGGGGGCACTGGCCAGATGGAGGTTCGGCACTGGGGAGCTTAGTCGAATTTGATCTGACACCTAGTTTGTTAATTGTAAATAATTATGGGCATTGTGGCAACGCTAAGACTAGATAAAATATATTTAAAAATTTGAAGGCAATATGGTGGGCTCTACGTTGCTCTAGTGATCAGTTCATCCCATTTAGCTTACTAGAGTTGATTAGATAGCCCAAAATTGATTTAGATAATTGTTATAATGCTATGATGACTCTAGAAAGACCAAAATGATCATTAGAGGCTTTAAATAATCATAAAATGTATCCATGATACTAATGAAATATGTGACAAACGATAAATAACCTTAATAAATCTATGAAGGTGATTGTAGTGGATTCTTGTATTAATCAGGTCGTAAGTAGTGCAGAATGTCATCATCTCAGTATTTGTAAGTAACTACCATAATTTCAAAACTCGCAATCTGCAACACCTATAATATGTGATACTGATAACATGTGACAATCATGACATGCAACGCTCATGATATACAACACTGATGATATAAAACACTGATGATATACAACACTTATGATATGAAATTAATATATTTAGACTAATATATTATTAATAATGTGAATTACTGAGAAGTGCATTGCATCATACACATCATGAATCACTTGTGTTCTCTATAATCTTGTCATGCATTATACCATCAAGATAGGTATGCATTTGAAAGAGGAAGGATTAGGGGATTTGAGTGCGGCATCTGTGTGTCGTATCACTTAACTGGAGCTATGGGAGAAAGTGTGGTGTCTGTGTGTTGTAGCGTTGAGCAGTGTGTATATGTTTATTAACTGAGTGTATTCTGAGGCCACTTGTAACACCCATATAATTCAATGTTAATCGTTTATTTATGAAAATTTAGTAAGTTGATTATGTATATAGAGATTTAATCTTATTGTCTTAGTAAGCTAAGTCTAAAAAGAAATGAGTAAACAACAAATGAAAAGTGGGTATATAAAATTTAAAATTAAAAAAAAAGAGGGAAATTTAGAGATGCCAAATCGTGAGAGGGAGAAATAGGGATAAGAAATTGCATTTGCTCTCCTACTATCTTTGTAACCAACCCACACACTCACCATTTCATCTCCAATATCCATTGTTTTGATGTCTCAAGATCCCACACACTTTTACACATGCAATAATCTGGATTTGGAGATTGGGAGCTGAATAATTTAGAAGTGAAAAACATTATCTTCACCACGTTGATTGTTAGGCCTTGAGGTAATATTTATAAATTCAATATTAAACTTCAATTCCCGTATGTGTTTTTGGATCAATGTTAGAATTTATAAATGTGGTTTGGAAATGGGTATTAATCTAAAAATGAATAGGAACATCAATTAACTAATATACTCATCTTCTTCATTTTAGTGTTAAAAAACTTCAAAGGGGTTCATTAATGGTGATTAATTTAGTGAGTGTTGTATTTGAATCCGAAAATCTATATTAAAATAATAGAAATAGGTTAAGAAACATAATTAAAATATTATTTGGTTATCAATAGAAGGGTATCCAAGAATTTTGGAAGTTATGAGATTTTGTGAGAAATCTAGAAAATAAAGATGGAATCAATTAGTTAGGAGAGTGTGGAGGTCACCAGAGACCCGTCTGCCGCCGCCGCAGCTTTGGCCGGCCGGCGCCACCACAACCGCTGGCCGGCGGTCTGGGTGGAGAAGACAACAGCCCATCTATTTCTTTTTCTTGCCTGCGTTTTTTTTTTTTTTTTTTTTTGTTTCAGCAAAGAGAAAGAGAAGGGAAAGGGGAATTGGGGTATAAGTGTTAGGCTATTTTAGGGAAATTTTGGGCTTAGGTTAGATATTAATTTTGGGCTTAGTTAGATTTTAGTTAGGTTGTCCATTTAATTGGTTTTGGGTCCACTTTTAGTTAGATAGATTGGTTGGTTAATTAAATTAAGTGGGTTCGACATTTAAATGTTATGCTGGTTTAATCGATTTACTTAATTTGGGTCTAGATGATTTAAATCACTGAATTGGGTTTTGAGTTGGTTTTATTTTTCTAAATCCATTACAAATTCATCTTAGGTGTAATTGTTATTTTGAACATATGAATATTATGGGTTATATAATGTAGAAAGAGATTTGGAATTCGATGACCCATTTAATTAATTTAATAAATTAGTTTGGACTTAGAATTATAACATGGGGTTGAACTTGTCATTAAATTGAAATAGGATCTATATATAGATGGAGTTAAATACTTTATATATAAAATAATTTAGTAGTTCTAATTTAATTGATGAATTATTAATGCAATTTCAATTAATAACTTTATAATTGTTGGTGTAATAACTAAAGTTAAATTATTACTTTAATTTAAAAAATTACTTTTATAATGTAACAAATATAAATCGAAATTTACTAATCTAATCCTTGAACTTTATTTAAATTATATATATATTATATATATATATATATATATATATATATATATATATATATATATATATATATATATATATATATATATATATATATATATATATATATATATATATATATATGTTCAATTGAGAACATTTATGCACCGAGAAACCTCTAGGAACTTTTGTGCACCAAAGAATCAAACAATGGTGCACTAAAGGTATTCCTGGAATATTGAAAACTAGATTAATACCCATGTATTACATGGATTAATGTAAAAGATTTGTTATAAATTAAATATTAATAAAGAGGTGGATCCCTTATAAACCTTCAATTTTTTTTTAAATTACGATACAATAAAAACCAATAAAAAGTTGTCATACATGCAAAATCATTGAGTAATGGTAAAAAATGACGACTCTAAGTCAATGTTTAAGTCAAAGAAGACAACTAAAATGCGATTCAAAATATTTGAATTATTGATTTAATGGTAAAAAATGATGACTCTAAGTCAATCTTTTAAAAGATTTTATTATAAAACTAAATTTTTTATTTTACTAATTTTTTAAAATTATTTACTCTTTAGGACATTTAAACATGAAATTTATTATTTTATTGATTTTAAAAAAAAAATATTTTAGCTTGTTAATCTTGAAAACTTTTAATGAATATTAATTGTAGATTGAATTATTTTAGGTAACAAAAATAATAAGTTTCAACAATAAAGTTTATTAAATCAATTAAATGATAACAATGTTACTTAAATTAATGTTAATTTTTATTTTGGAAAAAGAGCGGGAAAATGAAAAAGTGAGGTATTAGAATGTTGACACGTGGCAGAAATTGTTCTGAATTATTATAATATATAGATGTAAAATTAAATATATGGAATTAATTATAATAGGTAATTAGAATTAAATAAGGAATAAATATTCAAAAAAAGTAACCACCTCCTAATATCTCTCTTTTTATTTATTTCTCTCTCTCTCTCTCTCTTTCTCTCTCCCCACCGTATCCACACCACCACCACCACCACCATCACCTTCGTTGTAACCACCTCTCCACCGTATCTCTCTTTTTTTTTTTCTCTCTCCACCATATGCATCGAGGAACCTCGCCAACCACCACCACCACCGCCGTCACCGCGATGATGATGAACACGATAATGATGAACATGATGAACAAGAGATGCAATCGATGATGAACAATATGATGAAACACGATGAACGAAGAAGATGATGATGAACACGTTGATGCATCCATTGGAACAATGACGTTGATGATTAACAACGATGCACCATGATGAACACTATGCATAGAAGAACGATGATGATAAACGATGAATGTGAAGATGATGAACGATGATGATAAACGATGAATATGAAGATGATGATTAACAGCGATGCATCACGAATTGTATAGATTTTGTATATATAAGACCGATATGCATCACGAATTAAACGATTAATATGAAATGCATCAATATCTCCATCATTCTTTTTCAATTTGTGTGACTTTTGTTAAATTTGGAAGTGATCAATTGAATTTATTTTAACACTTATTATTTAGTTATTTGTTAAAATATTAAATTTAATGAGGTATGCACAATACCCAAAATGCCCTTCCATGTTTTTTTGTAATGCACAATATGCATAAAATTGTCCAATTATTTACCATTTTGTCATTTAATCTAATCCATACAATTCTTTGATCTAATGGATGATATAGGTTCTTTTGTTCCTCGATGCACAAAAGTTCTCACTTGAACCTTCCTATATATATATATATATATATATATATATATATATATATATATATATATATATATATATATATATATATATATATATATATATATATATATATATATGTGTGTGTGTGTGCGTGAGTGTCGAGATCAATGGAGTACCATGTTAGACTGGAGAACCGGAGTTCACCAATGTTTGGTTACAAGATCAGAAGGGTAACATAGTCAATTAAATTTTATTTTAATTAATAGATGATAATTAGTGATTTAGGAAATCTCTTAATTGTAGGGATTTGATATCCCTTACGTACAATTACCATGTGTTTACGTGAACATGATTTTTCTATTTTTAATATTGCACATGTGCAATATATCTTTTCATTATGTGATAATAACAATACTATAAAGAACTTATTGAACAAGTTCAATAATGGTACCGAACATGTTCAATATACTGAGGATTGCCTTTAAAACCATATTTGAAGATTTTGAACATGTGCAATAAGGGAATATATAGGGGTAAAACACATTAACAGGTGCAGTACTGAACATGTGCAATATACATGTGCAGTATAGAACATGTGCGGAATTGAACATGTACAGTATTGAACATGTGCAGAATTGAAGCGGACGATAGCTTGAAATCGATTTCAATGGAGGGTTATCGCTGAAATGGGCAACAGAACTAATAAATTTGATTATGTTTGTAAATTTTCATACCCATTTTACCCCTCACATTAATGACATGTAATTGAATTTTCAGCACAATTTTGGTTATTAATTACTAATTTTAATGCAAAATGATTGGCTGTGAACGGTACCCCGGTACCCTAGTCTAACATGGTACCCCATTGATCTTGAATATATATATATATATATATATATATATATATATATATATATATATATATATATATATATATATATATATATATATATATATTCAAGTTCCATGGATTCCTGAATTAGATTGGAAACCTGGAGTCCTGTTTGGCAATTATAGCTCATCATTTCTACTAGTAATGACTTAATTATGATGTTTTTCAAAAAAAAGGTAGGTGTTTGGGACTAAAAGGGTATTTTCGGTATCAAGAATTATGATTAAAAGAAAGTAACTAAATTAATTTTGGAAACAAATTAATAGTTAAACTCATATCCCTATAATCACTCCTCCATTTAATTCTTAATGCACATGTTCACTGTAACGAATTGATGGAAGACATTAACGACATGATCAAGTTATGAATGAATTAGATCAAAAAGGAACTTGAATCTTGTCCTTCTCGATGTGCAACTTTAAAATCGTTTCTTAATTGTTAATGCACATGTTCACGATTTTTGAACAATTTTATGGAGATACCACACTCGTTCTAAAATTGTTTCTTATACATTTTGCACATGTTCGTGCTACACTTGTTCAAATAACGTTTTTCAAACAACATTCAATGGAGATATTGAACTATTTTATGGGGATACTACGTTTGCACATCTTAAAGTTGATACATGCGCATACGAAATTATACATACGAAATTGAACATGTGCACATCGATATTTATAGATGAAGATGGATGATTTGATTTGCAATGAAGATGGATGATTTGGGTTAAAATAAAGAAATGAACATGTTAATGGATAGAGTAAAGGAGATATGATTATGCGAGAATTTTGTATTTATCTTATGGAATATGCTAATAATTAGGGATTCACTTTTAATTAAATTAATGTCTAGTCAATAAATACATAGTATGACAAAAATACCCTTTTGTCTCTTGAACCAAACTAGGTGGGATTCCAGGACTCCACTCTAAGTTGGGACTCCATGGAACACAACCCTATATTGAGGTTCAATGGGGCACCATGATGCATTGGGAACCATGAGAACCAAAAATGCATAAAGGATAATATTGGAATAGTTTACTAGTAATTCAAATAGTTAATTATAATTAAAACATATATTGGAAACCTCTAATTTAGGAAGAATTAATTTAGAAATTAAATCAGTACATTAACTACTTTCCCCTTATTTCTTCCCATTTCTCTCTCCCTTATCTCTCTCACCGGCTCCCCATCTCTATCATCCAGACCACGGCCACCACCAGCCCCTTCTCTTCTACAATCGGTGCATATACATGTAGCAGCGATGCATATTTGTGATATAGCAGATATTCAAAGTTGCAGCAGCGATGGAAAGCACATGTATATATGTTCTTCTCTCACATTTCCTCCCGTCACCTCCAATGCAACCGGCCTCAACCGAAATCTTCATCGCAACTATCACCTCCCGTCATCTCTATAGTCGAAAACCGCCATCACAACCGGTCTCTACCCGAAATGTAAGGCTCGCTCACTCTCTTCTCCTCTTGTTACCGGCCTCCTCCTTTTATCGCTACCATAGACGTCCTTCTTCCCTATTCTCTACTTATTTCTTTAATAATGGACGCCATAGCCACTGTCCTTCTTCGTCCTTACCGACATCCTCCATCGTTTTTATCTCTATAAAACTACATCGAAAACTAGATGAAGGATAAGAAATCTCCATTGAAGCTAACGAAACACAATGATGAACAAGAACTATGAACGAAGATGCACATGAAGATGAACGCGAAAGAATGAACACGAAAGATGAACGAAGATGCATTGACATCTTCAAGATGAGTAAAGTTTCATCAAAATATAGT
Organism: Centrapalus pauciflorus; assembly: GCA_020465985.1. NCBI lineage: Eukaryota > Viridiplantae > Streptophyta > Magnoliopsida > Asterales > Asteraceae > Centrapalus > Centrapalus pauciflorus. The sequence continues at coordinate 582,843 of JAANYP010000239.1, forward strand.
ATTGAAGATGAATGAACATGCACATCACGATATTCGAGGATGAACACGATGCATCCGACCATGATGATGGAAACATTGATGACGAACTCGATGCATGATGATGGACGAAGATGAAGATGAATATGGCTGAGATGCATCACGAATGATGATGCATCATGCTTTTTATGGCGGAGATGCAATACGTTGAAGATGCATCGTGTTTTTTATGAATCAAATGAAGATGCATCGTGATTTTTGATGAATCAAATGAAGATGAATCGTGTTTTGAAGATAAATCCGATGAAGATGAATCACCATTTTGATGATGCATGATGGTTGGACGAAGAAGATGTTGAATATGACCGAAAATGAGGATGAAGAACCGAGATGCATCACGAATTGAAGAATGAATATTAGATGCATCCACATCGAATCTTTTTTTTTTTTTTGAATTTGTTTAGATTTTGTAATTTTGGAAATGTATCAATTAGTATTAATTAGCATTTATTGTTTAGGTATCATATATATATATATATATATATATATATATATATATATATATATATATATATATATATATATATATATATATATATATATATATATATATATATATATATATATATAAATGGACCTAGTAAAATATAGACTTAAGAATATTGATAAATAGAAAATGTACTTTGATATCAAGACTCTAGTGATTCGATTGAGATGTGCGACTTACGCTAGTGTTTTCAGCTGATATTGACTAGTCGCTTGGCGAGTTATGGATTTCAGACATTGTGAGTAATTGATTTGAATTTGCAAATGATCATACATGAAATGCTTACACTGAATTTCTCGTTCGATTATATTGTCATGATTATTGTTAAACTACCATGCTTAGCCATGTTTGTTGTTATTAATTTCGTTTCCATGAGTTGTTATTTGAGAACAATTTTCCCGGTATGCATACTGTGTATTATGTGGATTAAGCGAGGTTGTTGTGTGCTTCCGAGTTTCATGTCGCGCGAGCCACATGTTTTGTACACGCGCTAACCGAGCGAGTCGTACGTCGTGTACTTGTTATCGAGCGAGCTGACAACAACACCCTATTTGTGTATGCTAAACCGAACGAGTCGTAATGCTACACATGTTGAATTTGAGCTGATATTTGTGTTGATGATGTTTATTTATGCTTGTCTATGCTTTTATATCTGTTACTCGCTAGGAGGCAGCTTACCCCGGTTGTAGGGACAACTTTTCAGGTGTGGTTGATAAGAGCAGGGCATCGACATCAGGACCTAGAGTTTGATGACTCGTGGTATCAGAAAAAACTTCCGCATTCACTCTGATTTATATTTGTACTTGGGATGGGTAGATCCTAGACTTTCGATTTGTTTGTAATAACTAGATGTTTTATTTTAGTGCACCCTGAATGTGGTGGTTTTAGTTTATTTATATACTAGATTAATACCCATGTATTACATGGATTGATGTAAAAGATATGTTATAAATTAAATATTAATAAAGAGGTGGGATCCCTTAAAAACCTTCAAATTTTTTTTTTAAAAAAATTACGATACAATAAAAACCAATAAAAAATCATACACGCAAAATTATTGAGTCAATGGTAAAAAATGACGACTCTAAGTCAATGTTTAAGTCAAAGAAGACGACTAAAATGTGATTCAAAATATTTGAATTATTGATTTAATGGTAAAAAATGATGACTCTAAGTCAATCTTTTAAAAAAATTTATTATAAAACTAAAATTTTTTAAATTATTTACTCTTTAGGACATTTAAACATGAAATTTATTATTTTATTGATTTAAAAAAAAAAAATTATTTTAGCTTGTTAATCTTGAAAACTTTTAATGAATATTAATTGTAGTTTGAATTATTTTAGGTAACCAAAATAATAAGTTTCAACAATAAAGTTTAAATTAAATCAATTAAATGATAAGAATGTTACTTAAATTAATGTTAATTTTTATTTTTGAAAAAAAAGCGGGAAAATGAAAAAGTAGGGTATTTAGAATGTTGACACGTGGCAGAAATTGTTCTCAATTATTATAATATATAGATTGAAATTGCAGTTTGAACCACACACACACACACACACACACACACACACACACACACACATATATATATATATATATATATATATATATATATATATATATATATATATATATATATATAGGTGAGTTCAATGGAGAACCACCATGCATCGAAGAACCTTGAAGAACCTCCATGCACCACCACAAATGCATCACAATTCCCCCGTAATGCATCATTATTTCCACGATACATCAAATTCTCGATTGATGCATCGATTTTTACATTATTTCCACTTGATGTATCAAATCCCCGCGTGATGCATCGATTTCTACGTGATGCATCGATTTCTACGTGATGCATTTCAGTTTTTCTAGCGATGCATTGTGGTTCTCCAAGGTTCTTCGATTCATAAGATTCTCCATTGAACCCACCCCTATATATATATATATATATATATATATATATATATATATATATATATATATATATATATATATATATATATATATATATATATATATATATATATATATATATATATATATATATATATATATAAGAACCAAACATGTATATGTGTTTAAATCAAAAGAACAGCAGATCAAACATTTATATAAGAATCAAACATGCAAGCGTCGGTAAGTGATTCACCGGCCACAAAAACACAAATTATATATTTGAAGATACTTGGATACTAAGAATTAGGAGACAACGGGATGGACACTGTTCGTCGGCAACGGCACTCCAGATATAAGATCTCTCACTCTGTCAACGACGATGAGAGAGATACCGATGGCGCCGGTTCTCCAGAAGCGCGAATAGTAGGGATGGCGACAGCGAATAGAGTGTCGGCGACGGCGACGACGAAGAGACTGTGGATACGGCGCCTCGACGAGGACTTGGTCGGTGACGGAGTGACGGCGAAGATACTTGGGGAGTTGGGGGCGGCGTGCGGCGAAGAAACAGAGAGAGTAAGAAAATGAGAGAATAAGAGAATTAGGGTTTGGGTATTGGGTTTGCTACGAGAATGACGACTGGGTTGGGTAATGAGTATAAAAATATATATAATGACAATATTACAGTATACCCGTGGGTGAAATAGTAAACCCGTGCATGCCCCATACCCATGTCCACGGGTGTGTTTTCACGGGTTTACCCACCCATAACGGGCGGGTATCCATGGGTTTTGATTTTTTCTCACCCATTGCCATCCCTAGCCAAGATTAGGTGGTGTACAACCCTAATTGTTGACACGTCTTAAGTTGTAGTTTTGTTCCTTATAGCTTAAATATTATTGCAAGAAAATTTGATAGTATCAGTTTCCTCTATTAGCAAAGTTTTAATTATTACGTGTTTTTGTAAGTTTTATGCATATAGAATTATTAGAAATATTTTGATATTTGCAGGAATGTTTAAGAAAAAAAATTGTTGTTATATGAAATCGAGGTTAACCATGACTTACAATTAATGCGCTGGTACACATATTATCATTATATAAAAACGAGTTATTGAACACTCTCGCGTTGCTACGGGGTCTAAAATATTAATTACAAAAAATAAATATAAAAACAAATAAAATAAATACTTTTCAAACAATGAAACACAACTGAACCAACATCGAAGAATAAAATTAGAAAGCCGTATAGATTCAAGAAGCAAGACAAATGATACTGGTAGTCGGTTCTTATCATTGGTTTTCTAGATTTTGCAATGATAAAATTACAAGCAATGTCGTATTAAATCGGATTGGAACCAGAATTAATTAATCAAAAATTCATAACCATAATTTGAAATTTTGACAATGATTAGGTTGGTTGTCAATTTAATTTATTGGTTTTACGAACAAATCAATTAAATTTATAACGGTAATGTCTCTAATACATCGATTAGCGTTTGCAACGTTATAATAGTAATGTTCAATGTTATATATGATCGTATTTAATAAAAAAAATCTAAATTTTAAATAGTTACATTTTAATTATAAAACAATTTCATTAGAATTTTGTATTGTGCAACTGAATAATAAAGTTTTTTTTATACAATTAAACATAATATAATAATTCCAAAAGACAACGACAAACATACGTATAATTAAAATCATAATTTTAAGTATGTAAGAAAATGTTATAATAATAATTGTTAAAAGAGAATTAAATGAAAATTTATCAAAATATAAGGGCTAAATAAAAGATAACACTAAGATGAGGGTGTATTATAAAAAACTAAAACTTAAAATTTAAAAAAAAGAAAAAAGAAAAAAATTTCATTGGTCGAGACCATTACGTAATTGTATGTATATATAATGTTTTACATATTGCCATCTTTCAATACCAACGGCATGACATGTGTTGGTACTCCTCATATGACCACATTTCATGATCGATGACATTGAAAAGTTTTGAAGATCATTTTTAAACATACCCATGAATCTAAAATCAGTTTAAGAAAGACCAAACTATTCTTTTCTTATAATTTTCAGATAAAGAGATAGTTGATTTTTAAATGGAGACGAAATTCATGACTGCATTTTAAAATGATGTAAAACTTTCTATTAAGCCTTTTGATGTCGTCAATAATGGATGGTTCATGAATAGTAATAAAATTAATTAGATGTCATCACAAAATCAATAAAGAATGCATTTGTTACCAAATCTATATAAGACCTAATAAAAAATAATAACCGAGATGTTATCACGAAATCATATTTTAAGTAAACTATTATATAAAATGGTAATAAATACAAATGTTGTTGCATAAATTGATAAAAAAATTAATAGGATGTCAACATTTATTTTGTTGCATAATTTGACAACAAATTTAAACGTGGTTGCATAAATTGATAAAATTTTTAAAAATGAATGCATGAAAACATGTAAAAATTTATATCATTGCATAAATTGACAACCTAAAATTTTATATGTGAAAATTGTATTGCATGATATAGCAATAAGAATTGTTTTGATTTTAATAAGTAACTATTAATACAATTTCCTGTTCAATTGAATTTTATTTCTTTATAATATCTTATGGGGCTAATTACGAAAAAGGTAACATATTTTCATATTTTTTTAATTTGAGTAACATACATATAGATTTATGATCAAACGAGAAGCTATATATATATACATATACATATACATATATATATATATATATATATATATATATATATATATATATATATATATATATATATATATATATATATATATATATATATATATATATATGTATGTATATAGACACACACACTACTATATAAAGCATTTAGAAGAAAGTCTTAATATCAAGTTTTATTGCATAATGTACAACTAAGTAAAGCTCAATAGCTGAATTTTAAGAGGGACAAGTAGGTAAAGCATCTTGTACAAATTTTTGTTGCAAAGAGAAAAAGTTTAAAACGGGTATTTGAAATTTGAATAGTGTTGAAGATGCTCAGACGCTTCATTTGCTACAACTTCTTTCCCTATGCGTCAGAAAGACAAATAAACCATTTGTCTTCCCCATGCTTCATTTGCTACTATCACATAACCTATCACTCTCTTCACAAAAAACATCCTCTTTTATTGCTCTTTCATGCCAATTATCATCTCCAAATTAACTTAATCAGGCCTTCATCTCAACAATCCATCCTTTCCACTTCCTTGCCGTCGTACCCTCCATAAGGGTCAACTACGACACCATAGGAGATAACGTCCCACCTCCCGCACAAATCTACACATTCTGGAAAGAGTATAATGGATTGATCAGTGCTTTCGGCTCGTGTATTGCTTCTGTACTTCCTCCTCTGTTCCATCTTCTTCTTCCGTAAAATGTATCCCCTTTTTTATTTTACCAATTTCTGTTACTATTGAATTAATTTTGACATATTAATAACCGAATTTTAATGTTTTAGTTTTGTTATTTCAGACGTTGGTTAGTCATCAAATTGCTGAATGGTAACACATATGATTACCCTTTTGATGCAACTCAGGTTATCCAATTTTTGTGGCATTCTTTGTATGACATATTTTCATTTTATTTGGTAATTATTGCTATCCGTTTCTGTATAGTATCCTATTAATAGATAAAGAGTCCAATCGTCTCATGTAACCGATGGGTATTTCATATCTCAAGTCATTATTTGATTTTTGGGTTATTATCGAAAAAACCATCCGAACTTTCATGATTTTTTCGGTTTAACCACTCAATTTTTTCCAACCGATCAAAACACAACATTTCCATTCTTTATTGTTTTGACCATTTTACCTATCACAGGTGATTTGGTGACGTGACATTTTTTATAATTGAAATAACCACTCGAACTTCCAAGATTTTTTTGGTTTGACCGCCATCCTCTTAAATTCCGAGAACCAATAATTCAATGTAATCAAACATATCTTTTCATATTTTTATCAATAACAGTACTATATCAAATTAAAATCAATTCATTTCTATTTGTAAGTTTTTTCAAGATTGCATAAACACCGAAAATAAATCCAATTTAAGTTTCAAAATTGCTTATGAAATTTCATAATAAAATTTTAGTTTTTAAATTTCTATTATTATTTATTTTTCAAAAATTTATTTAAGTATATTATTATTATCGTTAGTGATTACTATTTAATTTATAAAATTTATTTATTTACGATCCTTTAAAACATTCAGACCCTAACAAACTTGATGAACACTACAAAACCTTAGAGAATCAAATTGATTAGAATCTGTTTGGATTAACACAATGATAATGAAGAACTGATGAAGTAGAAGAGGATGATAATGAAGAAGCAGAAGAGATCAACGAAGCATCGTTGTTGATAAAAACAATATGATGATGAGTAAAGAGAGAATCAGTTTTTTTTTTTTTTGAAATTAATGTTTATTTTAATCATTTGATGTTATGATCAATATAATAATAGAAGTTACAAAAATCTGAACATCAAATTAATTTAGAGATTAGATCACGAAAAACTAATAGATTGGTTAAAAAAATAATTATGAAAGTTCGAACGGTTTTTCTGATAAAAGCTCTAATTCATAACAACAAATGACCGGTCAAAAATGAATGACTAAACCAATAAATTTGAAAGTATAGTGATTAAACTAATAGAAAATAAAAAGTGTAATGATTTGATCGGTTGAGAAAAAAATTAATGGTTAAACTGAAAAAATCATAAAAGTTCAGATGGTTTTTTCGATAACAACCCTTGATTTTTTTTATAACGTTCAATAGTTTTTTAAATCACTATCATAACATTACTAAATTATTTGAAAACTTGCTTTTCAGTTCACATATAATCATGTTTTCTGAAATGACACTTATTTATTTTGAAATCTTAATAGAAATGTCATATATTGCAATGAGTTTCGATTTATACACATTCTTGAATTACGTCTAACGCTTAGTCATCATTCAAAATTTCATAGGTTGGATTTTGGAAATTTTCATAATGATCTTTATTGTTTCCATCACATTCATTAGTTTGTCGTTTTTATTGTGTTTAAAGTGTTAAATAATAAGAAAAGACAGTTTAAATATACTAAAATGAATAAATTTTCTCATGCAAAATATACGACTACATTTATGTGTTTTCTTAAAATTGGAAATGAATATTAACATGATTTGTACCAATTTATCATAAACACATAAGCTTATCTTGCTATTTTTTTGTTTTTCTTTTCTTTTCATAATATTGTTTATTTGCTCACTGTTAAAATTAACACTCTTGATAAATTAACATGCCATTTTTTAATTTTTATTTCATTTGATTTACAATATTGTTTATTTGCCGGCTATGTTCTCAATATATGGCCACAAGAACATGATAACAACTTAAAGCTCTATTTAGATTTTTTTTTTGAACGGCAAACTATCCTACTCCTACTCTTAAACTACTCCTTTACCTCCAAACTTACTTACTCCAACTAAATTTCAACTTGCCTCCGACGGGGATCGAACCCGTGACCTCTCACTTACAACTCCACCCTCTTACCGCCAGGCCAAAGGCCTTTTGGTTAAAGCTCTATTTAGATGCCACTGTTTTTCCTCTTGCGCAGTTCAAGGCTTTTTGCATCCTGGATGGGTTTAATCCCAAAGTTTGTGGCTATATATTCAAAGTCCAAGGTGTTAAGTGGATTTCGAAAAGTGGTAAAAATGCGATAGTTTCATTGCATTTTTTAATATAATTCTAATGTCATGGTGGTCTACACTATTTTCTGTTAATCTAGTCTCTATTTTCTTCTCTATCAAATCAGATTGACAATTTTGGTGACGAAGTTTGTTTATGTTGTGCAGCTGCAGGTGACCTTAAGGGAGGTTTTACATGCAATCTACTATACACGTGGTGAGTTTCCTGATGGGCTTTCGTTTTTGATTTCATGACTATAGCAAAATGAATACCTTGTGTTTTTAATACACACACACATCCTTTGATAAATTGAGCGTCACAGAAGTGGTGCCTGTTTTGGGTATTTGTATAGACCCTCACTCCATTAGAGGAAAGCATAAGCATACACACACAAGGATGTTGCAGTACCATTCACTTCAACATAAAGTGAACCGCAACTCACTTTTACATAACTTGGTTGCTTTTTGATGTGAAAATGAATATAAAAACATTTTTGAGCTTCTTAGTAAGAATATGAAATTGTCAGGTTCGTCACCATATCAGTCTTAAAATGACAGGGTTTTTTGTGTCATTGTGTTGTGGGACCTGTTGTTTATTCAATCTCTTTTGGGTATTAAAAGGGCTGCAAAAGGTATATGCTTTTGGATATGGAACATTCATAAGGATGTTTTTGGTTATAAAAGGCTGTTTGGGGTGATGTCTTTTGTTGTCATAATTATGTAAAATTTAAGTGGCAATATGGTCATATTAAGGCTAAATTGGGACTGTTAAAAGGACTGAAAATAGGTGTTTTGGGTACAAAAATGGGCTGCCTACTGCGTAAACATGTGATGTACATATATTGATTTCGTTTGCATTGTCATACCATTTGTATGGCTTACTCTACTTGCTTATAGTATCCCCATGTTATTCTCTTGATGAAGGTTGACATTACTAACTTTCAGTAAATTTAAGAAATACATTGGTGATTTGGTAGCAACCATTTGCATGAAATGCAATAATATCGGCGTTGCAAATATTCTGTTTATGAACGAGATTTTTCTGTTGTTCACAAGTTCCTGATCAGCATGTGAGTTCTTATTCCATCCTTTTAGAGTTACTAACTTTATAAAAATTTTCCTTTATTTGCATCCATCCAGATTCTAGCATGAGTGTATGAAAGAAAAGCACATTGAAATCAACAAAAGAAATTTGAATTTAGCTTCTTGATTACACGACTAATGTTCGAATGCTCTAATGTGAGCAGGTCAATGAGTTCAAGTTGATTGAGAAATTCAAAATCTTCAACACCAACAATTTGTAAGTCATGATCTTGTATGTGTCAAAATGTTTGCATGATGGGCACATTCACGTTGTTATTATGCATATGGTTGAACTTGAACGTACTTAAACGACAAGCAAAATCACTTAAGATGGAGATTATTCCAAACCCCAAGGTACTTGCATCATCTGGTGGTAAATTGATGGTCAAGAAAACCAATTTTATTTGGATTTTTGTTCATTTAAAAGAGTATTTCATGGTAACCAGGAAGTCAATGGAGGTTAAAGTTCTCCGGCTAGAAACAACAACTGGTGCTGCAATTAGGGTATGTCTCATTTCATACTCTTGATATTGCATTCAAGTTCTCTTTTATATATTGTATGGATGGTTGTTAGAAAACTCATTCTGTACTATTCTCATAATGACAATTCAATCCCCAAAAATGGGAAAGTACAACGGTTTTTTGAGAACCCTTAATTGTAGGGACATATCTTCGTCCAAAAGAGTATTAACCGCAAAAAATGAAAAATAAATTACATTGGGTTTTTTTAAGATAACCTTTTTGAGTATATTTTTGCTATTTATTGATGTTGTTTTATCTTTTAACTGTCTTTTTTCTTTGTGACCAGTTCTTTCATGCTACTATTGGCATCATCGTTCCCCGTTCTTGATTCCTGCCGGCGAAAGCAATTTGAATGTTGCAAGTTGATGTAGATTGCATAAAGTAATCTGAATGTTGCAAGTGGATGTAGATTGCATCCGACGAAATTTATTTTGACACGTGTTGGCCTGACATTGTTGATATATTCAAGTGCATGCCCCGCGGTTGAACATGTCACTAGATTGCATCAGACGAAATTTATGTTGACTCGTGATGTTTTAATGATTCAACTCTTGAAGAAAGATATTAAAAACTTTGTTTGTTAATTAAATCTTTGTTTGGTGCATTGTTCAAGTTTGATGATAAAGAAGACATGGTTCTACAAGAGCTTCCCATCTCATTTATTCACCTCAAATCTTTCTGGTTACAATTTGCATCTCTCGACAGCTTTGTGTTATATCTTCTTTGTTGTTTCATCAAAGGCTCCCCAAACCTGGAAAAATTTAATCTAACGGTAAATACCATAAAACGATGTTGTATCCTATATGTTTAGATTCTTTTGCTCAAGTACACTGATAACAAAAAATAATTCCCTTCTTGTTGATCGATGTAGGTGAATATGGATATGATCACAATTCTGAAATGGACTTCAGTGATTATTTAGATATTTCTTTGGAAGGTCTACATGTTTTAAAGATTCAAAATTTCGGCAACAACAATACTTCATTTACGATTTTTGGACAATTAATTATATAATACAAAACAAAATGCTATAAAAACTGTTTGTCGTCCCCGCCGCTTTGCGCGGGTACACTACTAGTATATATATATGTGTGTGTGTGTATATATATATATATATATATATATATATATATATATATATATATATATATATATATATATTGAGAATTTTGATAAGCACTGTGAGTCATATTTTTTATACATTGATTCATCATTGTCTGAATATACAAATAAAGAATTATAAATTATGGAATAAATAAATCAACAATTCATTACTTCTTTTACATTAATTCATTAGTTTTTGAATTTATAAATAATAAACCACAAATTCAATTTTAATGAATAAATATATAAAATTAGTGAATAATAGTGTTTCTCATACTTCTCAAGATATATTTAGTTTTTCACGAAATAATCTAAGCCTATATATATATATATATATATGTGTGTGTGTGTGTGTGTGTGTGTGTGTGTGTGTGTGTAGGGGTGGGTTCAATGGAGAACCTTTATGCATCGAAGAACCTTGGAGAACCACAATGCATCACTAAAAAATCGTAATGCATCACGTAGAAATCGATGCATCACGCAGAAATTTGATGCATCACGGGGGGTTGTGATGCATTTGTGGTGGAGCATGGAGGTTCTTCAAGGTTACTCGATGCATGGAGGTTCTCCATTAAACCCACCTCCATATGTATATATATGTGTGTATGTATGCATGCATGTGTGTATGTGTGTGTCTATATATATATATATATATATATATATATATATATATATATATATATATATATATATATATATATATATATATATATATATATATATATATATATATATATATATCAACTAGAGAATTATACGAATAAAAACATACCAATCAAGGTCATCTATAGATAACTAATAATTATCTAGTCAAATGACAGGTTGAAATGTTTCGTGACCAAATAAGAAAACTTATATTTCAACATAATTACCTTCTATTTGATGATATTGCTTACATTGATGTGTTTACTTTTCTATAATTTCCTAGTTGAAAAAAAATATGTTACTTAAAGCAGAAAAAAGTTAACAGTATGTTACCTGGTCTTGTAATTAACCGTCAAATAGTGTTTTTTGAATTACTTTTATTAGTTTTTATTCATATTAAAGTTTCAAATTTTTTTAATTAATTAATAAAAAATACTACAAATAAAGTAGAAACCACTTTAAATAATTAAATGCCCAAACAATGAATTGCATACAACTCCTAAAATTGATAGCACACATCAACATTGACATGGATACTAAATAAACACTGATGGTCCGATGGACACACATCCGTATTTATAACTTATATAATTCATTGTGAAATGCAGCATTAAATAATTTAGTAGGTTAAGAAGTCTTTATAAATGACTTTATTTGTTAGCAAAGCACACTGTTATTTTAATATAAACAGAAATGAACTAACCTAGAACTAGCACATAAATACACAACTATTATTCACACTTTTTTTAAACGATTTTTAAAAGTGTATAAAAGTTTAGTAAATTTTCTACATTTGTAAACGTGTTTAGAATTGTTACACTAATATGCGTGAAAATATATAATAAATCATCTTAATTATCATATTTAAATTTATAAGGAAAAGTTCACACGTATAAGTGTGGATAAATTTTAATTTCTTCACACTTAAAAGTGTAGAGATCAATTTGTCACACTCAGTTTCCCTACGATTCCTCTTATGCGGACAAACTAGGTGCGACAAATTTATTTTCATACTTTTAAACATAGACAAATTATAAGTTAGTCCACATTTATAAGTACACATTTATTTAATAAATATTTTTAGTATAAAAACTCCATTGTTGTCTAAAATTTGTCCACATCTACAATTGTAACTAATTTTACATCCTTATAAGTACGAATAAAGATAAAAAAATTTTACACATTTGCTAAAAGTGTGTAAAAATAACGTGTACAATTGACATATTTGTGGTAGTATAGTCTCGATGAAAGTGTGGTAACTTGAATCTTAAACTACATTACTAAAACTAAAATGATGAAACATATGAAACTAAAAACACTAAAAAGATGACTAAGAGGGTGTTTGGATTTGCGTTTGAAAAAGTGCTGTAGCGTTTTGGAAACTAATAATCAGATAATTGTTGTAACAACAAGTGCTGCAGGAAATGTAGTGTTTGGTTTAGCTTCTGCTGTTTAATATCATAATTATCAAATAATCAGTTTTTAAAGTGTTTGGATTTGCGTTTTTACTTGTAAAATGACCAAATAATCACTTATTAAGCAAATAAGCTACAATTTTTAACTTATGAAAAAGTGTGGTAGGACAAACGCTAAACGCAAATAATCACTTATTAACGTATACAATTCAAACACTTTAAACCAATTATTTGCGTTATTGTAACGTAATAAGCTAATAATCACGTATATAACGCAAAACCAAACACCCTCTAATTATACTATAAAGCTTTGATATCAATGAAGACAAATGTAATCACTTAGGGGGCGTTTGGTTCGCGGACTTTTTTATCTAGGATTTGCATTTTGTCAAAGGATTTGCATTATGCAGCATTTGCATTTGTTAGGATTTTATCAAAGAATTTGCGTTATCTTATAGAAAATATTTGTTAATCTGAAAAATGCAAGGTATCTGGGATTTAAAATCCTAGGGGGAGGCTGAGATTTTAAATAACAAAGAATGGAAGGATTTAAGAAATCTTGGGATTTTAAATCCTTACTGAAATCTGCGAACCAAACACTGGATTTTAAATGCAAATCCCAGGAAATCCCAGGAAATCCACGAACTTAGCATGGACCTCTGTGTCTACAAACTTAGCATCAGAGGGTTGATATTCATCTATCTCTTTGAAAATATCATGCACATCGGCTGGAGGTTCCAAAACGTCCTGAACCAGTTGTTCAGCTATATCTTTCGACAAACGAATATGTTTAATTTTATAAAAAGTTAGTTCGAGCCATGTTGTTGTAATCGTATTTCCCAGTATATCAGCACTTGAATGATCTCACCAATATTATATTGCAAAACAGAATAATTACTCAATGATTTGCAAGGAATAAAAATGAAAATGACAGAGAGAATGTAAGAAAAGTCGGTGGGGTTTCCCTTTACAAGCATTAAAAGCAACTTTCATACTATTACACATTTGCCCCCTCAACTTGTAATATACAAGATACCACTAAAACAAAGTCTAGAAATAAATAGCACGGAAATAAAACATAATAATTATTACAAAATAAAGTCACAAGATCGAAATTAAATATCTAACAATCTCCCCCTTTTCGATCATTGTGGATGAAATCGGGCGTGATCAGTTGTTTTTCTGAGGCCAAGGACGACGTCGAACCGTCGAGTCACTTGCCTTAAATGTAGCCTCTCGTTCAGCAGTTCTATGCCACTGAGAATGTCTTGAATTTCCTTCGGTTTGCGTTTAAGTTCAGGGATTGTCTGAGCATCGTTTTCTTGTATTCTTTTGGTGAGTTCATCTTCTGATAGTATCGTTAGAGTAGCAAGGAAGATCCTCAAAGCGCATAAACCTTTTCAGCCCTTTCTGGTTCAAAAAGATGATTCCCGGCTGCCGCGTCATCAATACTTTGAAAGCTGGGAAGTGGTCTAGAAGGAAGATATCTTGCTCTAGAGCTCTTAGACCGAATTTAACCAAAGCACTCTCAATTGCCATTTGAAAATCTATTAAGCACATAACAATGGAGCGGCGATTTATGATTCTGACAAGGGCGGCGACAGCAGTGACATGAGTTACATGTTTTTTAGTCTTGTTTCTCAATTTATTGTGCAGAAACTCAATGTCATCTATGTTTGCAAAATCTAGGTCTGTTTCATGCAGTTCCTGAATAGATCCGTCCTCTCTGAGCACTTCAAATGCGGGAGTGAATACTCGTGCTCTTTTATACATATGAATGTTGTTGATCTTTACAATCTTTGACTTTGACCAATATTTATCTTTATCTCTCTTTTCCCTCAACATCATCTGATTATATTCTGCTTGTTCAGCCCGGGATGCATCGATCATGACCATGAGAAGACGTCTCCTGTATGATCCAGGACTCCTTCTGAAAACCATCTTGAACCTTTCTTCTAGAAAGGGGTTTTGAAACTGCTCTGCAGGTAATTTTCTCAAAAAATCTTTTAACCCCTGGACCGGAGGTTCTTCTAGTTCAGCGGGAGGAGCTTCAAGAAGTTTCAAAACTCGAGTCCTCCGTACCTGCTTTAGCTCTTCTTTTATATCTCCAGCCAGAGACTACACTTGACCTTTCGAATACCACTGGACCCATTCTATAACGGTTACATCATATCTTGGAGTAACATCTCGATCTGGTATCAAAACAGTTTACTGTTCGGGGACCTGGTCACTCGGCAGTATGGGCTGGTGGGGTTGATTGAGCTGGTAGGGTTGATTGAGCTGGTGGCATTTCTTGGACTGTTGGGGTACATTGGACTGGTGGGGTTTCTATGGGAGCAGGGGATGTGGTTTGGATAGCAGATATGATTTCTTCTTGGGGCACGTGGGTTGGGGAATTTAAAAACTCAAAGGAGGATGATGATTTTTGTGGAGATTCGGGTTCAGGCTTGGGAGTAATTGGATGATAGTCTTGGTCATTATCAGAGTCTGTATCAGACACTAAAATAACCTCAACCTTTTCAAATATTGGCTCATACTCCACCATAGCCGAAAGAGGATCTAAAGGAGCAGCCCCTTTAAAATCTTGTTCACTCTCCATCAGATCTTGAGCCCCCAGACGTCTGTTCCCCAAACACTTGAATGTCTACTCCCTCTGTTTCTGCTCCCCCTACAATAAGCATCTGGTCCTCAGACTAAACTCTTTGACGCTTCTCCCCCTCATGGCAATCAGGTCGTCCTGATTGTCATATTTTCGCTTTTGGGAGTCAGCCTGAGGACGACATTGTAGATCAATAACTACATATTCAAGGTGGTCCATTCTGTTGTTGAGCTGCTCTTGGACTTGTAGAATAAGGCGTGTAAGCGCGTCCATTTTATCAGAGAGCTCTGAAATTTGTGCTTGGACTGAACGAGTACTTGGTGGCGGCTGAGCCTCAGAGGCAACACCCTTACCCTTGATAAATGAGAGAAGGGCGGTATGTCGCTCCTCGGCAGCTTCCTTGTGGGCATCCAGGTCAGTCCGGGTAAGAACTCCAGCAGCACGTAGAGCCGCTGTCAACATCTCGAGAGAGATATCGGGATGGCCTAATGTCAATGGCATTTGAGAGGCAACATCAGGAATTTCTTCCATCATTTCTGGTTCCACTGTGGGATGCTCAGATCCTGAAGTTTGTTGAGCCGCCATGAAGGAAGCTTTTTCCGGGTGGACACCACGGAGGCGTCGTGCTGTGTGTGTGGTGGTGGGGTGTGAGTTGTGGTCGAACGAACGACAGTCACTGGGGGCGACATGTGACTTGTTTCAACATCACCTCTCTCCGAGTGAGAGGGTGATGGTGTATGAGCAAAATCCCTTTGAAATGAAGTGGTTTCCCTTTGAGGGGATACCAAGTGGATGTTAGGGGTGATTTCGACCACTGGACCGGTGGTCTTTTGCTGGGTTGTCCGGCTTAGGGGGCCAAGTACACCCTCAGATGCAGCTCCTACATCTCTCAACTTGACAGAGACGGTCCGTTCAAAATCGACCGCCTCTGCTTCCTCACCTGCACCTCCCTCCCTTACCTCAGACAACTCCCTCTCACTCAAACCCAAGATATCTTCTACTGCCACCTCAGCTCCCTCAATCTCACTCATTCTCTCCTTACCTTCGGACTGGTTAGGCTCTGTTGGTGTTGACTAAGCCTCATCCGGATATTTAGCCCTTATATAGTCCCTTACTCTGTCGGTCTGAGCGACTTGTTGTAGCAATGTGAGTGGAATAGCCATTACTGCAACGGTTGTTGTTGCTGCTGGGATCTTTATCCTTTGAAGCGTGGCGGTGAAATAGACATCTGCTTCTGGATGCTCATGAATGTCATCGTTTTGGTCCATGGTGAATTGTATGATTAGTTGCAGGAACCGTTGGAATGGTATGTACTTTCACTCGCGCCTTGTTCTTTTCTCGAGAACTGCTCTTTTCAACTCCTCGAATAGGAATGCCGCGTAGTCATAGTGTCGGTCGAACGCGAAGGCGGAAAACATGGCTAGAACCTGGATGGATGCGGAGTCATGGCCTGAATGTTTCCCAGTGAATGTGATTGAAGGTGTTTGGTTCTGAATTCAGATGGCTTGGTTAGAGGGCCATCATATCCGAGGGTTTTGATTTCATCAAGGGTTTCTAGAAGGGAAGGTATGGGGCGAAGGCATATTTAGTGACAGAGAAGGCTTCAGTAGGGAGGCGGAGAATGTGGCGTATGGCTTCTTGGGTGATCTTGACGGGAACACAGTCTATGGCAGATAGGAAGTGTGGTTCAGCATCAGACACAAAAGTGAGATGATGCCAAAATTGTTGAAGGTATATGGATGGTACGGATATGGCGGTGGTTAGGGCGTAGAAGAGTGGGTGGCCTTTGAGGATATCAAAGGTGATATCCTCGGCTTCGTGGCGGAGGGTGGAAATGTCAAGTTGCCAATTGTGGGGGGCAAACTCGACATATTGGCATGCGGGAAGAAGGGATTCCTTGGGGAGTTGGGCATTATTATTTGGGAGATGTGAATGGGGAGGATAATTTTGGGATCCATGAGTCCTGAAAACATGCAGCAGTGTTAGAATAGCAGACTTAAAATAGTAAAACATTGATACTAAGTCTGAGATAAGTGTGAATTTGAATCTGTCTATTTTGTTTAAAGCATCAGGTCTTTTATCAGTTGAATGAGACTTCTACTGAATAAAGTCCAAAGTCAATCGTTAAGAGACCAATGTTAGAATAGACATTTTCACTCAAACACGGATCCTAACTCTAATCAATGGTGCAAAGGACATTGAATAATTTTGTGATTTTGATTTTTGATAAAAATGCAAAAATGGGAAAAAAAATTAATTAAAAAAATCCTAAGTGCAGAATTTCGGCTCATGAACAGTGAGCGAATTCGGTTCAATCCGAAATTCGGATGAAAAAAATGCATGAAAAATATAAGTATGCAACTTCGGATGGGGACCGAATTCGGATGGGGAACGAGTTCGGCTGGGGATCGAATTCGGATGGGGTCCGAATTAGGATGGTGGTGAAAATGGTAAACACTTAGAAAAAAATGAGTCATGAATGAACAATGCTGATAAGGACCGAATTCGGATGGGTCCTTAACAAAATGTGAAAATTTTCTAAGGAAGGTCATCCGAAGTTCTTCGGATGGTCCGAGTTTGGGACTTAGAAAAATTTCCAACATTTATGATGTTCATGCACATGCAACGTGAACAGTTTAAAAATTCATAAAAATGCATGGAAATGCATATCCTAATGTAAAACATGAGATGAACAAATTATATAACTACACTAAGTGAAAATGAACAGATTAAAGTACCTAAAATGACTAAAAACCGAGAGAAAAAACCCAAAAGAATTCAAAAATTAAAAATACTGAAAAAGATGTTATTAACTAAAGTAAAGCTAAAAATAAGTTACCAGATGTTGCAGATACACAAAAAGGCAAGAAAATCGAAGAAAAATAGTTGCAAACTGAGCTTCGGAGGTTGAGGATCGACTTCAATGGCGGTGGTACGGTTTAGAGTGAAAAGGAAGAAGAAGAAGCGTACTGAAGAAGAAACCTCATGTCCCGCCTATTTAAATAGGCGGGTCGGGTCGGGTCCAAATAAGGTCCGCACGAAATGAGAGTCATGGGCCAGCCGGATTCCATTTAATTACAATGGGCTTAAAAATGAATTGTACCAAAAACTAAAAATTAAGAAATCAGCCCACTTTAATTTTTTTTTTTGGATTTTCTGATATTTTTTTTCTTGAAAAAAACAATAAATACTGAATATAGTAACTAAATTTAACATAAAGAAGATACAAATATTTTGTGATTTTCTTAAAAAAATTAAGTTAAGACAAAAATAACATAAAAACAAAAATAAAAATAAAAATATAAATAAAACTATTTTTGACTTTTTGAAATATTTAAAGAATAAAATCTTTTTGAGGTTTTCTGAGAGATTACTTAAATATGAAAATTAACCTAAGACTAAAATATGAGAAATGAAAACTAAATTAAAGTACACTAAACATCCTGAATTGACTCCCCCTCAATTGAACAATTATCCATTTAAATCTTAGTCATAGAACCTTTTTACCCTTTTGAAATACAGTCAACCTGGATAAATTTGTGTCCCACTCAATTACGAACAATTCACATAGCAAGTTGTCAGGATCATTAATTATTAAAAATGTACATAGATAAGAAAATATTGAAGTTTAATTTTGTGACACAACCCTTAAACTTAAATAACAGATATTTTCTAAAATAAAGGAATTTCAAGCATGTATGTTTGAAATAGAATTATTTTAGATAAATCCATATGAAGTAACTCCAATACTCTCTTTGAGGATGATTCGGGTTTTGTCTTGTGAGCTTTCTCACATGCTCCACATAGATGATCCTTTTCATACTCAATTCTGGGAGTCCTTTCATCAATTGGTTTTGCAGCTAGCTTGTTGATATTTTCAAAATTTAACTGAGATAGCTTGCGGTGCCATAACCAAGAGTCTTTTGAAGAGGCTTTTGATTAAAGGCAAATGCTATCCTTAACCTTAAGCTTAGCTACATCGATGGTCTAAAGATTAGAGCTACGGGAACCGGATAATATTTCTTTTCCATCAATACTATTAACACTATAGTTCTTAGCCCTAAATGTAACCTCTAGCCCTTTATCGCAGAGTTGATCTATGTTAAACAGATTATGTGATAACCCTTCAACATAGTCAACATCATTGATGACTACATTATTCAAGACTAAATCCCCGTATCCTTTTATGTGAGCCTGATTACTGTTCTCGAATTTGACTGTCCCACAATATTGTTCTACTATGTTGGACAACAATTCTCTTCTCCCAGTCATATGCTTAGAGCAACCCGAATCCATATACTAGATGGATTTTGCCTGAAAATAAAGAATACATGCAATGAAAATCTATAGGCATTTAAACAGATCCATCATAAATTAACATGCAAACCATGTTCTGAACCGAGATGTTCAGAAAACATGATGGTTTTAGACCGGGTCCTGAGCTGAGTGCACAGAAGCCAAACATGTCGGTTTAAGCATAACCGATAAGCAGAAGAATGGGTCCTAGCTTATGATAACTAGAAGCCAATTCAAAGAAGTTCGGGTCTTGGTCTGAAGTAACCAAGAACCATCTGCATTAAAATCACACAACTTTGGGTACCCATCTTAGGATGGGTCCTTTTGGGTTAGGTGTTCCAGGTGAATATGGCATGTGTACAGTCTTAGGAACCCATTTAGCAGTTATGTGTGGACCAAATGCAGAGCCTTTTGGAATCCATTTATAATTGGATTTAACGGGCTTTGGAACCTTAGGCAATGAAATTGCGTTTGGTTTTTGACTTTTTGAAACTTGTTGAATATTTGCTTTGGTTTTGGCCCAGGCAAAGTACAAGTCTCAGTTTTTGTGGAGGCCGATGATGCAACATTTTTTATTTTCTTTTTCTGAATTCTCTTAGCAGGATAAGGCACAAAAGCATTCATTTCAGGTACTTGACGTCTAAATCGAGTTGGACATAATTTAAACAAGTCACCAAACGAATACTTTAAAAAAGAAATAGAAATCGATACATCATTACAAATATTGTCTTCTGAGATTACATGCAACCTATCTCTAAAAACAAATTCATTTGGCATAATAGCCTTCTTCACAAAAAAACTGGAAAAATCTTGCATAGATGTTTTGGGCACTCTTCTCACATGATTTGTAGGAACAAAACAACGAGAGTCAGTACGCATGGAAGACTAAGATTTTGAAGATTTTTCTTTTTCTTGGTGAGTGGGTTTCTTAGAAGACTTGGATTGAATCTGAGTCTTCTTTCAAACCTTAGCTTTGAAAGGTTTTGAACACTCACCTTTAAAACTGATAGAAGAAATTTCAACTTTGGCTTTACCTTTTTCAGACGATATGAGTGAGATTTTGATAGGATGAGAAACTTTTGGCTCTTTTAAATGAAAATTTAAACTTTCTGAAACCATGTCAAATTTTTCCTTGTATACAGTTAATTCTTTCAACAAACTGGTTTGCCAATTTTTCCTCACTTGTAAGAAGAGCTTTTTAATAATCAAGAGCTTTTTTTCGAGTTGACTTTAATTCCTTTTCTAAAACTTTGATTTTATGTTGAAGAACCTTGTAGGAATATAAAGATAAGGTATTGGTTTGACTGGTTCTGCTCTGAATAACTAGACAAGAAATCTTCCTCTAGAGTAGGTACTCTATAAGGATAACTCTCATTTAGTTCTTCATATTTAAAAAATGTTTCTTTTTCTTTATTTTCATTTCGTTTCTCATCCTCTTGGGTTAAAATTTCTTCCGATGTTTGATAAACGAAAGATTTCAACCCATCACTCATATATCTCATCTCATATAAAATAGGTAAAACTTGTTGAACCTTTTTCCAAATTAATATTTAGGATTTTTAAAACCAATTCTTTGTTTGGAATGATAAAACCTAGTTTCTTTGGGTTGGTTTAAATGAATAGTTTATTCTGTTTGACCCCGTTTTAAAAATTCATCATCAAGGGTCTTTATGCGTGAATACAAACCTACTCTTTCTTCTTCTATCATTTTATATTTTTCTAAACTATCTATGTTTTCCATACTTACAGTCTCTAATTGTTTTGAAAGAACAGATATTTCTGATTTTAAAAAGTTCTTTTCATTAGATAGTCTATTCATACAAGATTCAAGGTACGTATTCCTATCCTGAACATCTACCTTTTCAATTAACATCTGTTTTATCACTTCATGATTAGTTAACCACTTCTTTTCATATAATTCAGATGATTCCTTTAAGGTTTGGGCTAGATGTTCAGCCTTGTCACACTTTTCCTTTTCTGCATTAAACCTAGCTTCTATATCAAGTATTTGTGTGTGCAAGTTACATTCATTTTGTACAGATAAATTCTTTACATGCTTTTGAATGTAAAAGAAATGTACCTCATGTGCCTCAGAATCTGACGTGGAATATTCAGGATCCCCGGACTTGGCCATCAGACAGGCTGGTGGATCTTGCATTGTCTCCCCCTCAGCAGCCGTGTCTGATTCTGAGTCTGACGTGGTAGCATAGTCGGCCAGTCCAATGCGATCCTCCATGTAGCAATTCTTTCCTTTGTCGTCCTCTTCATCAGAATCTGCATCATCCCAATAATCCTCTTGGGCAACCAGAGCCATTGCATCAGATCTCTTCTTTGCGGCCTCCAGTTTCCGCTCATAGTACCCAACGTCTCTTTCAAACTGGTTTTTGCATTCCCGAGCAAAGTGGCCCGGTTTCCCACATTTATAGCATAGACGTTCATCATTCGCTTTTAGCTCATCAGCTCTAGGCCTTTCATCTCTCCTTTCAACCGGCCTCTTGTCAGCTGTACGAGGTTCGCGGCTGTCGTCTCTCCTGTTGTCTCTACGATCATAGTCCCTCTGATCGCCTCTCCTCTCATCCCTTCGATCATCCCAACGATTGTAGTCCTGTTTATCGTCTCTTTGATCATCCCTTCTATCGTCACGCCTTTCATAACGGAGATCATCTCGATAGTCCCTACGATCATCATATCATCGTTCGTCTCTATCATCTCTTCTATAATCATCCCTCCTATCATCCCTTCGATAGTCATCTCTCCTCTCATCTCTCCTTTCATCCCTTCTATCATCAGAATACCTCCGCGGGCCTGTATCATAGCGAAGCTGATTGTTGGTCTTGTTAGAAAAACGTCTTTGTTGAAGACGGTTAGACCATAAGGCAATATATTCCTGAATCGTTGCCTCTTCTTCATCGTAAGGCTCCTGCGGGGGTGAAGCATATCTGCATTGAGATGATGAGGAACCTTGAGCATAAGGTGCAGGAGATAGGTTCTTGTTTGAGATAAGGGCCAGAGAATCAGCTGGTTTGATGCCCATGTTTGCAGAGAGTAACAGGGATGCTAACTAATTAGCCATCTGCTTTTGGTGATCAACATCTCCCTGATACTTTTGCAGTTCCTTGAATACCACATTAATAGATACATTTGGAATGTCCGAAACTCGTCTAGTGGCACGACATGCAACTTGCCATTCAGGGGCTAGGGAAGCAAAGATATGGATGTTGATGTCATCCTTATCTTTTTTGATGTGCAGCTTGTTCAATTCGTTCAGAACTGCATAGAATCTGGTGAATGTACCCTGAAGAGACTCACAGTCTTTGGCTCTAAATTCAGTGATTTTGCCTTAGCCTCCTCGATTTTAGCTCGGTCATCTAAATAAGACCCCAGCATTTGAACTTCTAGTTCATCCCACATCTCTTTCGCAAACATGTTTCTGTCCACCCCAACAAGTATATCGGTGGGAAGGGCTTGGTAGATGAGATACTCTGCCCGTTTATCTGCATGTTGTCTGTCCCTCTCAGCCTCATTTGGCTGCAAACCGACGAATTTCAGGAATCTGGACTTCCATTGCTCGTATTCATCAGGATAGAGAACATGTGGTCTGTTCTCAGATCCTAGAACAAGTGCCTCTCGGGACATGGTTAATAGTGTTGATTTTAAAGAATGAGATCTTGAAGGTGGAAACTGATTTTCGGATAAACAGAATTCGGATGAACAGTGTTTCGGTTGGTCCGAGTTCGGATGGATTTTTAAGAATTCGGATGATGAGGAATTCAGATAAACAGTAAAGATCAGATTGTCAGAACTTCGGATGAACAGTGGAAATGTGATGGACAGAATTCTGATGGAAAAAACTCGGATGGAATGAAATTCGGATGGACCGAATTTCGGATGAACAATGTAAGTTCGGATAGACACTTAAAAACTTTTCAACTTAAAATGACCGAATTCGGATGAGATCCGAATATCGGATGGTCCGAGATGAAATTTAAAAAGTAAGCACAAGTAATTTTAAGTCTTTAAAAAATAACTTAACAAAATTTCGGATGGTCCGAAGCTCGGATAAGTCCGAAATTGTGTCCGACATGTGTTAAATATTAGTCCGAAATGAGCCGAAATTGGATTCGAAGTGGACCGAAATTAGGTTCGAGATGGTCCTAAATATGGTCCGAAGTTCAACAGTTATGAATTTCCAGATGTTTTACAAAATTAAAATAAACAGTTTTTAGCCTAAAAATTATTTCTAAATGTTTGGAAAAGTATTTTAAGCACTTTTAGGTACTTAAAACACACCAAAACACCTAAATATCTATTAAAAATGTGACCAAAACCGAACCAAAACCCATATATTTTTTATGATAATAATCAGATTTTTAGTGACAAAAACACGTAGTGATTGAACAGAAACAACTCGAAATCAATATATTATGAATAATAGATGATTATAGGACGAGTAAATAGGAAAAACAATAATATAAAGATGAAAAATGGATCAAACCGTGGGTTTTAATGAAGAACATGAAGAACAGTGAGCAGAATCTTAAACGAAATCAGTTGAAATCCACCTCCCGAGTTCTGATACCAATTGTTGTAATCGTATTTCCCAGAATATATCAGCACTTGAATGATCTCACCAATATTATATTGCAAAACAGAATAATTACTCAATGATTTGCAAGGAATAAAGATGAAAATGACAGAGAGAATTCCTGATGGGAAACCCTAGGTGGGATTTCTCTTTACAAGGAACAAAAGCAACTTTCATACTATTACACATTTGCCCCCCTCAACTTGTAATAAAAAAGATACAATTAAAACAAAGTCTAGAAATAAATAACAAGGAAATAAACTAAAATAATTATTACAAAATAAAGTCACAAGATCGAAATTAAATATCTAACACATGTGTCAATACTAAGTTTAATGATAACAAAGTAACCTTCTGATGGCGTGTCATTAATGCATCAAAATAAAATTATACTACAGACCTAACTAGGTAGATAAGGTAAGTGTGATCGTATCCACAGATTGTATGTAGTTATTATTTCTATTTCGTGATAGTTAGTAACAAATAATAGAAACTAATAATTAACTAAAGCAACGAAAACGAGTAAATTATGAAATATATGGAAACACAATTATAACTAATTATTAAGAAACTTAAAGAACACAAGAAAGAAAAAAACTACAAGAATACCAACGACTTTGGATAGGGTTCGGATGAATTGCGGATAATCGAACCAGGGTTACTAATTAAGAAAAAGTTATATGTTACTCCAGTTAATTAACTTTGTAACCTAACTACATAGACACATTTATGACAATCAAATCTATCACAATCCGTATTTTGGGCACGGACCGTGTCATATTCACCATCCGTCTTAACACGTAACCTTACACGTACTGAATATAACACGACTATGATGCATCTTACGATAAAGAATCAAATAAAAATGAACGAAACAATATATTCAAATTAATAATCACAAAGAATACTAAAGTAAACATATCGTTCGTTACAATAAATAACCAAACAAAAATCATATATACTTATCTAATAGATAAACCCCATAAACGAAAATGAACTATCATCAACCAACTTGTATGAATATTAGAACCCGTGAAGAAGTCTTCTCGTAGTCATTAGATTAAAAGATGGAATGACTAAGCGAAAAGGAAAGCAAACCCTATTTCTGGTCATTTGAGAGCCTTAATGCAGTGAATGAATATTCTGATTGTGTCACCGAATATAGTTGCTGCATGATCTTATACTTATTTTAAGCTTCAAATTAATCCAATCTACAATAATCAAATAAACAAGTATACGTAGCAATGTTGCAAGAGTTTTCATATAAGGTTATATTAATTAATTACATTAAAGTTTATATAAAATGACCCGATCAAGCCTTCCCAACTTAAATCTTGATCATTCTGAACAAGAAATTTTGAAACACCCTCATTCTAAACAACCATTTAATTGTCATAATAAGAGTAATTATCAGAGCAACTCCCCAATAATCAATCATGTGTTCACAAAGTATGGAATAATTAAAATTTTCTTGCTTTTAAATGTCAATCATAAGTTTAACGATACTAATCATTCATTCATATATAGGTAATAATCATTCATCAGAAAAGATATGGGAACATCCAACCAAGACATCTAAAAATGGTGATGCACCCCTATCTAGTTATATCCTAGATTTACTATTACACACGGGATTAAATACAGTAATTTTTTGTTGGGAAATATTCTAAGTATGTCAAGCTGTTAGTTAGATTTCTCAAACTGTTAGTAGATTTTCTGTGTAATTACAAAGTTCAAGCTGTTAGTTGAGAAAGTTCGAGCTGCTAGTTCAAAAGTTCAAGCTACCAGTGTTCAAGTTCAAGCTGCTCAACAGATAGTCTTCAAGCGGCTCAACAGCTCAATAAACAGAAAGTGCTGAAATTCAGGAAAAGATATATATTCGAGTTCAAGCATATCTACTACCAGAGAAATCAGAGTTTCTCAAGGAAACAAATCAGAAGGCATTATATATACATAGAATAGGTTTTTCTATTATAAGTCTGCACGTACAAGTTTTGATTCAGTTGTAATTGCTTTTCTGATTAAGTTTTCATAAGCCTCTAAGGTTGTAAAACCCTAAGAACAGTCTGTGTTCTTCGTCTAATCAAACAGATTAGAGGTGATTGTAATTATTGAGTTTGGCAATACAAAAGATTTTGATTGTTGATTATATTTATGTGTTATTTGTTTTGAAAGATTTTCTTAAACATTTAGGTGTTATTTCGCAAACTTCTTAATTGGACTTTGATTCAATACAAGGTTATTGGTTTTATACTCTGATTGATTCAAACCAGTTAATCTTAGGTAGTGATTTTTGATCTTGACAAGTGGTATCAGAGCCACAGGTCTATTCTTTGTTTTCAAAGTCAGAAGCTATCTTTTAAAATTTTTAATTTTCTGCAATGGAATTTGATAATAGCAGTAGTGGATCTGGGCAAGGACTCAAAGTGCCTATGCTCAAACCCACTGAGTTCGAGATGTGGAAACTCAGGATTCAACTGCACATTCAATTTATTGATTATGCCATATGGGAAGCTGTTGAATTTCCTCCTGTAGTTGATCCTGAACTTGATGCTGAGGGCAAACCCATAAAAACACCTCCAAAAATTGAACTTGAAAGAAAGTCTAGAATGAATGAAGTTAAAGCTCTTACACTTTTACAGATAGCCATTCCTAATGCTTATCAACATCAGTTTAAAAAGTTCTATACTGCTCATTCTCTTTGAATTGCTTTAGAGAAAAGATTTGCTGGCAATGCTAGCACCAGCAGTATGAAAACTTTTCTGGTGGCAAGAATGAAAACCTTACTCAAATCTTTGACAGGTTTAATAAACTGATAGATGAATTGGAGAGTGCCAAAGTAAGCTTGGATCAAGATGAAGTAAACAGAAAATTCCTTAGATCTCTTGGTGAAGAGTGGACAGTCTATGCTGCCCAATGGAGAACAAAAGATACTCTTGATGAAATAGAGTTGGATGACCTTTACAACAGTCTGAGAGTGTTTGAAACTGAGAATGAAAATAAAAAGAAATCTTTTTCTTATAATCATAACACTGCTCTGCTGTCATCAGCATTAACTGATAAATCTAACTGTTGTGATTGCTTTTCAGGTGCTGATGGTAACTCTACTGAAGTTCATTATGAAGCTTTTGTTGCCAATGATGGACTGTTTGCTCTAAATGCTGAAGATTTAGAACAAATCCATCTAGATGATCTAGAAGAGATGGACTTGAAATGGCAGCATGCAATGTTGACTATGAGGGCTAAAAGGTTTCTGAAAAGAACTGGCAGATCCAACTTTCAAGCCAGACCAGAAGGCAAACCAGCATTTGATAAATCCAAAGTTGAATGCTTTAAATGTCACAAGCTTGGCCACTTTGCCAGAGAATGCAGATCCCAAGGTCAACAGCCACCAAGACCCCAGCAAACTAATCAAGCTTCATCATCACAAGCACTTGTTTCTCAAGAAGACAATGTGTTTGACTGGAGTGATCAGACAGAGGAAGAGTTTCAAAATCAAGCTCTCATGGCAGAAACATCTAATGTCACTTCCACTGAACTACCATCTGAGGTAAATGCTAAACTCTGCTCTCAAACATGCAAACATATGGTTAAAAAGTACAGAGATCATAATGAGAGCATGTGCAAAACTCTAGCTAAGATGGAAGAAAGGAGATATGAGTACATGCAGGCCATAGAAGATCTTGAAAACCAGATCAATGACTATAAAGATAATGAGATTCAAATGGGACATGATAGAACATATCATGAGTGGGAGAAAAAGGAACTAAATAAGAAAATAGAGTCACTAAATAAGAAATTAGATGAGGCTGAACAAAAGGTGTTAGAAGCTAACAAGAAACTAGAATCTGTCAATATAGATTTAGGAAACTTCAAATTGGCAAATCAAAAGCTGGAACACCTAATGGAAGTTCAATTTAAAGATAGGGTAAAATCTCAGCTAAATCCCAAAGAAGGTATAGGATACAGAGTCACTCCACCACAATACCACAACAAGTACATTCATCCCATGAGTGAAGTTGCTGATAGGCTTGTTAATGAACCATTAGATGAGTCAATGACCACTGTAGATCCTATCCTTGAAAATAGTCCTGAATCTAAAGGAGAACTGATTCCAAATAAAGACTGTGAGTGCAAAGAAGTTGAGAGATAACACAAAACAATGAGTGCACCTATAGAATCCGCTACCCCTAGTAAGAAAGGAAAAGAGAAGATGAGTGTATGCAATGTTGCTCCACATGTTTTTGTACCTTCAAACTGTAACACTGCATCTTCCTCAAAAGGTACTAAAAGGGGTAAGACTGTTCCAATCTGCACATGCCAAAAGCATGGTGTCCAAAAGTTTCCCACACAACAGCAGGTAAGGGGAAATCAAAAAAACAAGAACCAGTTATGGTCCAATAAAACTGGTTCTCCAATCAAAACAGTCAAAAGATGTTTCCATTGTGGCGGGAAAAACCTTCTGGCCAGGCATTGCTTGTACAAACCATCTGTTGCAAAACAGACTGTGGTTCAGAAACAGGCATTTGTTCAAAACACAAAAAATCTTAAGGCCAAACCACCTGTTGCAACAGTTCCAAAGAAAACAGTTGATCACAGGTTCTTAAAATTCAATAAAAAACAGTCCTCACACAATTAACAAGTTTTGGCAAAACCCAAATCAAATTTTAAACAGATATGGTGTGTTAAAGGCAAAATCCCAGATCAAACTGTTGATACAAATGTTGAAACTGCCAGGACTAAAGTTGAAACTGGTAGTGCAAACTCTGAAGCTGTTAGCACTAAAAACCCAGTTCAAACTGCTAAGCTTAAAACTGGAACTGGTAATGGATCATCTAAGACTGTTAATGCAAAGGTTGGAAAAAACACCTGGATACTACATGTCATAACTAAATATTCTTCACAACATCCACCAGTGGATCTCACTAAGTATAAGAAGTCACAAACAGTGTTTAGTTATGTCAATGCATAAGGACAACCTAAAACCAACTTGGTTTGGGTTTACTCCACTACTAACTAAGCTTTTATTTGTGCAGGGCGCCCACAGGTCACAACATAAACCAAGATGGCATTTGGACAGTGGATGCTCTAGGCACATGACAGACAATTCTGAATGCTTGTCAAATTTCAAAGGCTTTGAAGGAGGGTTTGTTGCATTTGGAGGAAATTCCAAGGGAGGTAAGGTCACAGGTAAAGGTACTGTCAAAGCAGGCAATATGCTTTTCAATGATGTTTTGTATGTTGAACAGCTGAAGTACAATCTATTAAGTGTGTCTCAAATCTGTGATAAACAAAACATTATTGTATTCACAGATTCTGAGTGCATTGTTCTTTCAAAAGATTTTAAAATACCTGAAAATCTTGTTTTACTTAGAACCCCAAGAAAGGACAATGTCTACTGTTTGGACATAGATCTTTTATCCAAATCAAGTACTTTAAGCTGTTTGATATCCAAAGCATCATCTAATGAGTCTGCTCTTTGGCACAGAAGGATGTGTCACATGAACTTCAAATCTATGAATGTTTTAGTCAAAAAGAATTTGGTGAGAGGTTTACCACAAAAGGAGTTCATCTGTGATGATCATTGTGTAGCAAGTCTTAAAGGCAAGACACACAAAACTTATCATAAGGCCAAAGAAGTAAATTCAAGCTCATCTGCTCTTCATCTTATTCATATGGATCTCTTTGTTCCAACATCTGTTTTGAGTTTGAGTAAAAGAGCTTACTGTTTAGTCATTGTTGATGATTTCACCAGATTTACATGGGTATACTTTCTTAGGACTAAAGATGAAACTGCTGAGCTATTTAAATCATTTATCCTTATGATAGAAAACCAATCCATCTTAAAAGTTAAGGTGATCAGGTCAGAAAATGGAACTGAGTTTAAAAATCATATCCTAAACAGTTTCCGTGAGTCTAATGGTATTGCAAGGCAATATAGTGCACCAAGAACACCACAACAAAATGGTGTAGCTGAAAGAAAGAACAAAACTTTAATTGAGGCTGCTAGAACCATGCTAGCTGATTTTAAACTGCCAATGACCTTTTGGGCAGAGGCAGTCAATACAGCTTGTTATGTTCTAAATAGGGTTCAAATTGTTCAATCACAAGGGAAAACTCCATATGAGTTATTCCATCATAGAGTCCCCTTAATAGCCTTTCTAAAGTCTTTTGGCTGTTCATGCACCATTCTTCACACTAAGACTCACTTAGGAAAGTTTGAAAGTAAGGCTGAAGAAGGTTTCTTTGTAGGATACTCTACTAAAAGCAAAGCCTATAGGGTATATAACAGTGTGTCTAAAACCATTGAAGAAAGTGCCAATGTTGAGTTTAATGAAAACACTGAAAATGTCAAAGGCACTGGTCCTGATTGGTTGTTTGATTTAGATTTACTAACTAATTCTCTAAGCTTTGTTGAGTATACTGCAGAAACTGATGAAAACAGGGTTGAAGCTGCCAACACAAATTCTCATGCTGGTAACACAAATGTTCAAGCTGTTGGCACAAAGTTTCAGACTGTTGAAGATTCTAGTCAATGGGATGAGTATACTATTCTACCACTTCTATCATGTGACCCACGAGGGGTACTGGATGCCCAACATGATTCAAATCTAAATTATGAAGTGCCAATTCCAAGTCCTGAGGGAACAACTCCATCACAAAGGGAAACAGTCCCATCTTCTAGTCAAGTTGTTCCTGAAGCTGAACCATCAAGTGGTCCTGAAGGAGATGATACAAATTTAGGAACCTCATTTCAGACAGACAGAGAGCCAACTCTCAGAGTTCAGAAGTATCACCCTCTCAATCAGATAATGGGTGATCCACGCACTCCTGTACAGACAAGAACAATGGTTCACAAGGAGTCTACTGATGCTGAATCAGCAGTTCCTGAATTCAGTCTAGCTGCCTTTGAACATGCATGTTTCATGTCACAGTTAGAACCTAAGAAGGCATCTGAGGCTTTGAAAGATCCATCTTGAATTGAGGCAATGCAGGAAGAACTACTGCAATTCAAGATTCAGAATGTATGGACTCTAGTTGATCTTCCTAAAGGAAAGAGAGCAATTGGTACAAGATGGGATGGGTGTTCAGAAACAAGAAGGATGAGAGAGGGATAATAATCAAGAATAAAGCAAGACTGGTAGCCCAGGGATACACTCAAGAAGAAGGAATAGATTATGATGATGTCTTTGCTCCAGTGGCAAGAATAGAAGCCATCAGACTGTTCCTAGCCTATCCAAGCTTCAAAGGGTTTAAAGTGTATCAAATGGATGTGAAGTCTGCTTTCCTGTATGGTACAATCGAAGAAGAGGTCTATGTGTGTCAACCTCCTAGATTTGAGGACTACAAGTATCCAGACAGAGTCTACAAATTAGACAAAGCCCTCTATGGACTTCACCAAGCCCGAAGAGCATGGTATGACACTCTGTCATCATACCTTCTACAGAATGGATTCAAGAGAGGTACTCTGGACAAAACATTATTCACAAAGTCCATCAAATCTGAGATTCTGCTTGTTCAGATCTATGTTGATGATGTCATCTTTGGGTCTACTAAATACATTCTGTGCAAAGAGTTTGAGGCATTGATGCACAAAAAGTTTTAAATGAGTTCAATGAGAGAACTCACCTTCTTTCTAGGATTGCAGGTCAAGCAGAAGCCCACAGGACTTTTTATAAGTCAATCAAAGTATGTTAAGGACATTCTGGAAAAGTTTGGTTACAAAGATACCAAAGTTGCTAGTACTCCAATGGACACTCACAAGCAGCTTGATGCAGACAAAGATGGAGTAGATGTGGACATTCACTTATACAGATCCTTGAAAGGTTCACTTATGTACCTCACATCTTCTAGACCTGATATAATGTTTTTTGTTTGTGTTTGTGCTAGGTTTCAATGTGCTCCAAAGGACTCACACCTATTTGCTGTTAAGAGAATCTTTAGATATCTCAAAGGCCAACAACATTTGGGCCTATGGTTTCCTAAAGACTCTCCCCTTGAATTAACAGCGTATTCTGACAGTGACTATGGAGGATGCAACATTGACAGAAAGTCCACAACTGGTGGATGTCAATATCTGGGAGCAAGACTTGTCTCTTGGCAGTGCAAAAAGCAAACAACTGTCTCCACCTCATCTACTGAAGCAGAGTATATAGCAGCTGCCAGCTGCTGTTCCCAAGTGATGTGGATTCAGAATCAACTGAGAGACTATGGTATAAATTTCTTATCCACTCCTATTTACATTGACAACTCATGTGCAATAAGCATTGTACAAAATCCAGTGAAATTTCCCAAAAGCAAGCATATAGACATAAGATTTCATTTTATAAGTGACTGTAATGAGAAGATATTAATCCAAGTTACCAAAATCAATACAGATGATCAGTTAGCTGATCTATTTACAAAACCATTTGATGTAGGAAGGTTCACCTTCCTAGTATCAAATATTGGCATGGTTAATATGGATTAATTTGTTTTTCATCATTCTCTCTTATTTTATGAAGAATATATTTATTTCATATGCTTGATTAAGGGGGAGACACTGTTTCATTAGAATATGCTTACTTTTCAACTAACAGCTTGAGTCTTTTCTCAAGTTGCTAGTTCATTTCACTCGGACTGTTAGTTGTTTCACTTGATCTGTCAAAGTGTGCAGGGTAATTCGGTAAATTCTTATAAGTGTGTGCGCGGGATTAGATATTTTCGAAATCCCCAAACCGTTAAAGGTCGCAGTTTCGTTCAATTGCAACTACCAGTTGCAAAAATATCTTCCACGACCTTCCTTTTCTCTCTGAGCGATTCACACACACTTCTCCCAAACCCTAAATCACCGTTTGATCGTCGATGGAGTTTGTCAAAGAACACAACTGTCTCCCCTATTCTCTCAAACACGCTGACCTTCAACCATTCCACGACATGATGGACTTCCTTCGAAGTTCCCATATACATCATGCCCTCACTATCAATCCCACCATCTATATATCCCATATAGAACAGTTTTGGAAATTTGCCTCTGTCAAAACCATCAAGGGAGTCACTTCTTTGACATCCAAAATCGATGGCAACACTGTCACCATCACTGAGGAACTCATCCGCCAACACTTGCATCTTAAAGATGCCACAGGTATAACAGATCTATCTCTTACTGCCTTACATGAAGGCCTTTTTGCAATAGGGTATAGGGGCCCTACTGATTCTTTTACTTTCTTTAAAGCACATTTTGCCCCTAAGTGGAAATATCTTGTACATATTATACAACAGTGCATAAGCCCTAAAAGAACTGGTTGGTCAGAATTTTCTTCAAACATAGCCACTGCCTTAGTGTGTTTATCAACAGGCCAACAATTCAATTTCTCAAATATGATTTTTCAGGGGATGTTAAGGTATCATGGCCTAAATAATGAGAAATTTTTAATGTATCCTCGATTTTTGGCTGAAATAATTGCAAGAACTCGCAATAATTTCAATGTACATAAAAGGATACATGTTTCCCATAGGCACTCTTTACCATCAATAAAAAGACTTTTAAAACCTAGTGCCAATTTTTTGAATATAGATGTCCCATTGCCCTCTGCAATGCTGGGCATCAATCCAATAAACAGAGGAGAGGGTCCTGAGCAGGCTCAACCTTCCATCACTGCTTCACCCCCAGGACCCCAACCCACTCCTCATGATACAAATACTCCATCTGCTCCTTCTGTCAAACCCACATCCCCACTCATACTATATAAAAGAAAAAGGGTTTCAAGAACTCCTTCCTCCTCAGCCCTAATACCAGAGCCAAATATCCCTGTGCAGGAGGACACTTCTGCACAGAATATCCAAAGGGCACCCACTAAGGACACTCTCATCCTCAATTTGGAGGTGACCATCCCAACAGAGGTTGTCCATATGGGTTCTGTGGCTGACACTACTGATGTCTCTGCACAAGAGGCACAGGACAGTGTCAACATCAATAAAACCACACCCATGGCAACAGAGGGTGTGCAAGCACCTTCTGGAAGTCCCCAGTACCAAGAACAGAGGGGCCCAGATGTTTCTACTTCTGGAATTCCTGCCAGTGATAGATCACAAGTACCACTCTTATTTGCTGATCTTGAGGCTAGTCTGCAACTCAAGATATTAACGGATCCTCAGCTGAAACCTGTTGTAGCAGTATTGGAGCATTACCAGTCCCTTATTGCTACACAGGGGGCAAAAATCACAGCTCTCCAACAGACAGTTGCAGCTCAACATCAGAGGATGGATTATTTTCATCACGGGTTCACCCTCTGTGGAAATAAGATCATTCAACTTGAGAAGATGATTCGAACCCTAATGGCAAAGGTTGTAGGTCCTCCTGGCCAAACCAATGCATCCAAAAAGGGGGAGAATCAGGAGATCCCTAGTTCAGTCCAAACAGCTTCAGCTCCTGCTCCAACAGTCCCAAATTCTAGGCTAACAGTCCCAACAGCTACTCAAGCTGTTAGCCTAGAAACTCAAACTGCTCCAATCAGAACAACAGGGGTTGTTATCAGAGAAGGAAATCAGGCTCAAGTCAGTACAGTCCAAGCTACAGCATCTGCATCCAGAGATAAGGGCAAGGGCATACTCATTGAATCTCCAAAGCTTAAATTTTCATCTAAAGAAGCCCAGGTTGCTCATGATGCTGAACTTGCCAAAAAATTAGCAGAGGAACAGGATGATCTCTTGGACCAGCGAACCCATGCTCCAATGAAAGATGATGAAACCTTAGGTGATTACCTAAGAGGGTTTGTGGTCAAGGAGAATCAAAAGAAAAGGAAAATGCCAACAGGGCATTCAAAGGCAGAGCACAGAAAATTTTTGATCAATTTCTCTTCATCAGTTGGAATTCCAAGGAAAATGGCTCAGTCATGGGAAACAGAAAAGCTGCAAGACATACATGACAAAGAGATGGAAAAACGGAAAGCAGCCAAAGTCTCCCAACAAGTCCAAAGTCAACAAGAACCAGTTCAAGCTGGTGTAAGTGATCCTCAAGCTGGTGTCAGTGATCCTTCTCCTCCTGTTCAAGTTGTTGCTAATGATCCTCAATCAGAAGCTATTAAACAAGCAAAGCTTGATCAGGTGAAAAGGGTGTTGTTTGAGCATCAGCTTCAACAGGGGATGGAAATTGAAAAGTCCCTCGATGAGCATGACTTCTCCAAGCCTCCTATTAAATATTGGTATGCTAAGTCAATGGATGACATTGACTTAAAATATCATTTTGTAGTTAAAAGAGAAGCTGGTCCTGAGGAAGAATACAAAAGCATAGTTCACCTTGTGCAGAAGATGACCAGAGAAGAGTTGACTCAAATGAATCGTATTGGAACTGTTAGTCAATCTAGGTCTCCACTTCTCTGGGTCAAGCAAAGAGTAAAGGATCTGAAGAGCATTATTGATCCAGAATCTGTCAGAAGAGATATAGAAGATGCCAAGGATATGAAGATTGCACATGTTGATCTATATGTGAAATCAAGGACATACAGACTCAAATTTGCAAATGGATCCAGCATGTTCTTCAATTTTGAATTTTTTGATCTTCCAAGAGCATGGTTACTGCAAATAAGCTTAGTGAAGATATACTGTGATAAAGAAGAGATGAAGAGAGAATTTTTGAAGGCAATTAAGCAGAAACTTTCACAACTGTAAGTTTTTGGCTGCCTTAGTTTGTAGATAACAGTTTTACTTTGTTTTATTTCCTTTTTTGTATAGAAACTTGAAGTCTTGTGTAAAGAATTTAAGTTAGGGGGAGATTGGTGGGAAATATTCTAAGTATGTCAAGCTGTTAGTTAGATTTCTCAAACTGTTAGTAGATTTTCTGTGTAATTACAAAGTTCAAGCTGTTAGTTGAGAAAGTTCGAGCTGCTAGTTCAAAAGTTCAAGCCGCCAGTGTTCAAGTTCAAGCTGCTCAACAGATAGTCTTCAAGCTGCTCAACAGCTCAATAAATAGAAAGTGCTGAAATTCAGGAAAAGATATATATTCGAAGATTCAAGCATATCTACTACCAGAGAAATCAGAGTTTCTCAAGTAAACAAATCAGAAGGCATTATATATACATAGAATAGGTTTTTCTATTGTAAGTCTGCACGTACAAGTTTTGATTCAGTTGTAATTGCTTTATAGATTAAGTTTTCATAAGCCTCTAAGGTTGTAAAACCCTAAGAACAGTCTGTGTTCTTCGTCTAATCAAACAGATTAGAGGTGATTGTAATCATTGAGTTTGGCAATACAAAAGATTTTGATTGTTGATTATATTTATGTGTTATTTGTTTTGAAAGCTTTTCTTAAAACAGTTAAGTGTTATTCCGCAAACTTCTTAATTGGACTTTGATTCAATACAAGGTTATTGGTTTTATACTCTGATTGATTCAAACCAGTTAATCTTAGGTAGTGATTTTGATCTTGACATTTTTTAGCCACTCGAGGCTCCCAAAAGTTACACATAACTAAACGCTTAAAAATATCCGAGGTAGTGAAACTGGTATTCGTGACCCGGATCGCGCGAGTCCACCCAAACCTCGCACATCACCACCCTCCGCTAGTAAGCATAGCCCCACTGGATAACCCCGAACTCGTCGAGATATCTCTGGGTTCGGCAGAAGGTTCGTAGCATAGGAAGTCTTATCACAATCCAAAACCATTGTCTGTAAAAGAAATCCCCCACACGGCCACACGTGGTAAGCAGAATGGCCTAGCGAGTATTTTTTCCGATCACAACATGGTAGCACATAATCACATAGCATGGCTCACATAGTATGACGTGGTCGGACCATAAGATGTAATATTAATATTTATGCAATGCATGTACTTTGCTTTTGTCAGGATCTAAATATGAATTACCAAGACTAACTGATTTGAATTTATCAGAGTATAAATCAATAATCTTGCTTTGAATCAAAGTTTAATCAAGAAGTTTGCGGAACAACACTTAATTATTTTAACAAAAACTTTCAGAATCAATAATGAATAACCACACAAGAATTAATCAAGACTGTTTGTATTGCTGAATTCAACGATTACAATCACCTCTAATCTGTTTGATTAGACGAAGAACACAGACTGTTCTTAGGGTTTTACAACCTTAGAGGCTTATGAAAACTCTATCAATAAAGCAATTACAGACTTCAAAATATGCAGAAAACTCCTATACAATAGAAAGACCTATTCTATGTATTTATATTGCTTCTTGATATGTTTCCTTGACGAATAATGACTCCTCTGATAGTAGATATGCTGGAATCTTCACGTAGATATCGTTTCCTGAAAATCAGCACTTTCTGTTTCTAAAACTGTTGAGCAGCTTGAATCTCTTAACAGCATGAGCAGACCAGCTTGAGTTGTTTTGCTCTGGCAGCTTGAACTTTTACACTAGCAGCTCGAGTTTCTTCAACTAGCAGCATGAACTTTGTATTTACATTTAAAAACTACTAACAGTCTGAGAAAGTCTAACTAACAGCTTGAATATACTTAAACTATTTCCCAACAATCTCCCCCTAACTTAAATTCTTTACACAAGACTTTGAGTTCTATAAAAAAAATGGAAATGAATAAGTAAGCTGTTATTTACAAACCAAGGCTTACAAAACTTACAGCTGTGCAAGTTTATGATCTATAGCCTTCAAAAATTCTCTCTTCATCTCTTCTTTATCACAAGATATTCTAGCTGATTTTATTTGCAGCAACATATCTTTTGAAAAATTGTAAAGCTTAAGATTGAAGAAAATACCAGACCCATCTGTGAATTTGATTATGTATGTCTTAGACTTGACAAACAGATCAATTTGCTTGATCTTTTTCCCTTTCTTCTCAGCATCTTCTATCTCTTGTCTTGCAAATTCAGGGTCAACCACTGTACTTAGATCTCTGATGAGTTGCTTCACTTGTGGAAGAGCAGATCTCACTTGTGTAACAGACCCTATATTGTACATCTTTATTAGCTCATCCCTGGTCAGTTTCTGAACCATTTGCCAGAATGTATTAAACTCTTCTTCTGGTCCAGACTCTCTTCTTATTACAAACTTGACCCTTAAATCTCTTTCATCCAATGATTTAGCAAACCAGTAGTTGATTTGAGGCTTTGTGAAATCATGCTGATCAATCAGCTTCTCTATCTCCATTGCCTTTTGCAATTGTTGATCAAAGAGCACCCTTTTAACCGATGAAGGAATAGAAACAACTGCTTGATCAGTTGGAGCAGGTGCACTGGCATCAGCTTCAGTTTGGACTGATTGAGTTGATGGTTGGACTTCTTGGGATGGTTGAGCTTCTGGAGAGACTTTTGTTCTCTTTCTTTTGTCCATCTCCTTCTCATGAATCTCTTGCAGCCTTTCAGTTGGCATGGACTGAGCCATTTTCTTTGGGATACCTGCTGCAAATGCAAAATTTATCAAAAATCTTCTGTGCTCAGCTTTGGAGTGCCCTGTTGGCATCTTTCTCTTCTTTGCTCCTTGTTTAACCACAAACTCCTTTAAGTAATCACCTAAAGTCTCATCATCATCCATTGGGGTTTGGGCTTGCTGATCTAATTCCTTGTCCTGTTCTTCTGCTATTCGTTTGGCAACTTCAGCATCAAAGGCAATTTGGGCTTCTTTGGAGGAAAATTTATGCTTTGGAGACTCAATGAGAATGCCCTTGCCCTTGTCTTTTGCAGCAGATGTTGTAGCTTGGACTGTGCTTGATGGAGCTTGAATGCCTTCCCTGATCACAACTCCAGTAGCTTTTGAAGGAGCAGCTTGAGGTTCTAGGCTAACAGCTTGAGAAGCTGTTGGGACTGCTAGCCTAGAAACTGGAACTATTGATGCTGCTTGGACTGTTGTTGTTGGAGCTGTTTGAACTGACTTGGGAACCTCCTGATTCTCCCCCTTTTTGGAAGCATTGGTTTGGTCAGAAGGACCTACAACCTTTGCCCCTTGGGTTTGAATCATCTGCTCTAATTTCATAATTTGATTTCCACAGATGGTGAACCCTTTGTGAAGATAATCCATTCGCTTATTTTGAGCAGCCTCTGCCTGTTTGAGTTCAAAAATTTGAGCCCCCTGTGCAGCAATGATGGACATTTGATATTCCAACATGGCTACAACAGGTTTCAGCTTGGGATCCGTCAAAAGCATGAGTTGCAGACTTGTCTCAAGATCAGAAAACACCTGGGGTGCTTGTGATCTATCACTGACATTAAGACCAGAAGTAGATACTTCTGGGCCCCTCTTTTCTTGGTTCTGGGGACTTCCAGCTTGTGTTTGCACACTTGCTGTTGCCATGAGCGTGGTCTTAGCTATGTTGGTCATGTCCTGTGCCTCTTGTGCAGAGACATCAGTAGTGCCAGCCACAGAACTCATATGAACCATCTCTGAAGAGATGTTCACCTCCTGAGAGAGGATGGGAGTTTCCTCAACTGGTTCCCTTTGGATATTCTGTGCAGAAGTATCCTTCTGCACAGGGATATATGACTCTTGTTGATGGGAGGAGGAGGAAGGAGCTCCTGGTCCCCTTTTTCTTTTATATAAGTATCTTAGTGGGCGTTTTGGCTGTACAAAAGGGTCAGATGGAATATTTGTATCATGAGGAGTGGGTTGGGGTCCTGGGGGTGAAGCAGGAGTGTTGGGCTGTGTCTGCTCAGGACCCTCTCCTCTGTTTCCTGGAATGATGTTCATCATTGCAGAGGGCAATGGAACATCTATACTTACAAAATTGGCACTTGGCTTTAACAGCCTTTTAATTGAAGACAGTGAGTGCCTATGGGAAACATGTATCCGTTTATGTAAATGTGGAGTTGTGCAGGTGTGTGAAATAATTTTTGCCAAAAATCTAGGATACATGAGAAATTTCCCATTCTTTAGGGAATGATGCCTTAACATCCCCTGAAAAATCATGTTAGAAAAATTGAATTGTTGGCCAGTAGAAAAGCACACTAAGGCAGTGGCAATATTTGAAGAAAACTCAGACCAACCAGTTCTTTTGGGGCTTAAACATTGCTGAATAACATGCACAAGTATTTCCATTTAGGAGAAAAATGTGCCTTAAGAAAAGTAAAAGAATCAGCAGGACCCCTATAACCAATATTTTGAAGACCAAGATGTAAAGCTTGAAGGGATAGGTCGGTTATACCTGAGGCATGTTGAAGATGCAGGTGACGTCTGATGGATTCCTCAGTGATATTGATGACAGTTCCATCAATCTTGGATAGGAGGGTAGGCACTCCATTGATGGTTTGAACAGATGCATGATTCCAAAACTGTTCAATATGGGAGATGTATATAGTAGGGTTAATGGTTAGGGCATAATGGATATGGGAGTGCCTGAGGAAATCCATCATTGCATGAAACGGTTGAAGTTCAGAGTGTTTTAGGGTGTATGGTAGGCAGTTGTGTTCTTTTACAAACTCCATTGATGAAGAAACGATGGTTTAGGGTTTGAAAGAAGAATGTGTGATTCGTTCTGAGAGAAAGCAAGAGGCCGTGGAAGAAGAATTTGTAACTGGTAGTTACAACTGAACGAAATCGAGACCTTTAAAGGTTTCGAAAGGTTGGGTCCCGTGCACACATTTGAAAAATTACCCAAATACCCTGCACACTTTGACAGATCAAGTGAAAATAACTAGCAGTCCGAGAAAATGAACTAGCGGCATGAGAAAAATCTCATGCTGTTAGTTTAGAATTAGGCAACTTTTCAATGAAACAGTGTCTCCCCCTTAAATAAGCATACTGAGTGGATAATAATGAAAACCAATTAATCCATGTTTACCATACTAATATTTGATACTAGGAAAGTGAACCTTCCCACATCAAAAGGTTTTGTAAATAGATCAGCTAACTGATCATCTGTATGTATTTTGGTAACCTGGATTAACTTCTTTTCATTACAGTCTCTGATGAAGTGAAATCTGATTTCTATATGCTTGGTTTTTGGGAATTTCACTGGGTTTTGCACAATGCTGATTGCACTTGAATTGTCAATATAAATAGGAGTGGATAAGAAATTCATACCATAGTCTCTTAGTTGATTTTGAATCCACATTACCTGGGAGCAGCAGCTTGCAGCTGCTACGTATTCTGCTTCAGTGGATGATGTGGAGACAGTTGTTTGCTTTTTGCATTGCCAAGAGACCAGTCTTGCTCCTAAGTATTGACATCCACCAGTTGTGGATTTCCTGTCAATGTTGCATCCACCATAGTCACTGTCAGAATAAGCAGTTAGTTCAAAAGGAGAGTCTTTAGGATACCATAGGCCTAAATGTGGTTCGCCTTTAAGATATCTAAAGATTCTCTTAACAGCAACCAAGTGAGAATCCTTTGAAGAGCATTGAAACCTAGCACACACACAGACAGCAAACATAATATCAGGTCTGGAAGATGTTAGATACATGAGAGATCCTATAAGGGATCTGTATAGATGAATGTCCACATCTATGCCATCTTTGTCTATATGGAGCTGTTTATGAGGATCCATTGGAGTGCTTGCAACCTTTGTGTCTTGATAGCCAAACTTTTCCAGTATGTCTTTGACATACTTTGATTGACTTATGAATAGACCAGTAGGCTTCTGTTTAACCTGCAGCCCTAGAAAGAATGTGAGTTCCCCCATTGAACTCATTTGAAAATTTTTGTGCATTAGGGTCTCAAATTCTTTGCACAAACCATCATTTGTTGAGCCAAAGATGATATCATCCACATAGATTTGGACAAGTAAAATCTCATCTTTTATGGATTTAGTGAAAAGTGTTTTGTCCAGAGTGCCTCTCTTGAATCCATTCTGTAGAAGATATGATGACAGAGTGTCATACCATGCTCTGGGGGCTTGGTGAAGACCGTAGAGGGCCTTGTCTAGCTTGTACACCCTGTCTGGATACTTGTAGTCTTCAAAACCAGGAGGTTGACACACATATACTTCCTCTTCAATTGTCCCATACAGGAAAGCAGACTTGACATCCATTTGATACAC
Source organism: Centrapalus pauciflorus (assembly GCA_020465985.1). NCBI lineage: Eukaryota > Viridiplantae > Streptophyta > Magnoliopsida > Asterales > Asteraceae > Centrapalus > Centrapalus pauciflorus. The sequence continues at coordinate 625,163 of JAANYP010000239.1, forward strand.
TTTAAATCCTTTGAAGCTTGCATAGGCTAGAAATAGTCTGATGGCTTCAATTCTTGCTACTGGAGCAAATACATCATCATAATCAATGCCTTCTTCTTGAGTGTACCCTTGTGCTACTAGTCTTGCTTTGTTCTTGATGACTATCCCTCTCTCATCCTTCTTGTTTCTGAACACCCATCTTGTACCAATTGCTCTCTTACCTTTAGGAAGATCCACCAGAGTCCATACATTCTGAATTTTGAACTGTAAAAGCTCTTCTTGCATAGCCTCAATCCAGGATGAATCTTTTAATGCTTCTGATGCCTTTTTGGGTTCTAGTTGAGACATGAAACAGGCATGTTCAAAAGCAGCTAGACTGAATTCAGGAACTGCTTGTTCAGCAGCAGCAGTCTCATTGTGAACCATTTTCCTTGTTTGAACAGGAGTGCTTGGATCACCCAGTATTTGATTGAGAGGGTGATACTTGTGAACCCTTAGTGTGGGCTCTCTCTCTGTTTGAAAAGAAGTTCCAAGATTTGTATCATCTCTATCAGAACTAGTAAAAGGATCAGCTTCAGGAACAGCTTGACTTGAATCTGGGACTGTGTCCCTTTGTGTTGGAGCTGTTCTCTTAGGACTTGGGAGTGGCACTTCAGTATCTGGATGTGCATCATGTTGAGCATTCAGTACCCCTGGAGGATCACATGACAGAAGTGGTAGAGTGGTGTAATCATCCCAACTTGTTGAATCTGCAGCAGTCTGAAACTTTGTGCCAACAGCTTGAGAAATTGTATTGGCAGCATGAGAATTTGTGTTAGCAGCTTCAACCCTGTATGCATCAGCTTCTGCAGTATACTCAACAAAGCTCAGAGAATGTGTTAGTGAATCTAAATCAAACAACCAATCAGGACCAGTGCCTTTGATATTAGCAGTATTTTCATTAAATTCAACATTGGCACTTTCTTCAATTGTTTTAGACACACTGTTGTATACTCTATAGGCTTTGCTTTGAGTTGAGTATCCTACAAAGAATCCTTCTTCAGCTTTACTTTCAAACTTTCCTAAGTGAGTCTTGGTGTGAAGAAGAGTACATGGGCATCCAAAAGACTTGAAGAAAGCAATTAGAGGACTTCTGTTATGGAATAACTCATAGGGAGTTTTTCCTTGTGATTGAACAACTTGAACCCTATTTAGAACATAACAGGCTGTATTAACAGCTTCTGCCCAGAAAGTCATTGGCAGATTTGAATCAGCTAACATTGTTCTAGCAGCCTCAATTAATGTTCTGTTCTTTCTTTCAGCTACACCGTTTTGTTGTGGTGTTCTTGGTGCACTATATTGTCTAGCAATGCCTTTGGACTCACAGAAACTGTTTAGAATGTGATTTTTAAATTCAGTTCCATTGTCTGATCTTATCACCTTAACTTTGGAATTTGATTGGTTTTCTATCTTAAGGATAAAAGACTTAACTAGCTCAGCAGTTTCATCTTTGGACCTAAGAAAGTAAACCCAAGTAAATCTGGTGAAATCATCAACAATGACTAAACAGTATGCCCTTTTATTCAAGCTCAAAACAGATGTTGGACCAAATAGATCCATATGTAGCAACTGAAGGACAGATGAGATTGAATTTACTTCTTTGGTCTTATGAGAAGTTTTGTGTTGCTTACCTTTAAGGCATGCTACACAATGATCATCACAAATGAACTCCTTTTGTGGTAAGCCTCTTACCAGATTCTTTTTAACTAAAGCATTCATGGACTTGAAGTTCATGTGACACATCCTTCTATGCCAAAGAGCAGACTCATTTGATGATGCTTTGGATATTAAACAGCTTAAAGTATTTGATTTAGATAAGAGATCTGTGTCCAGGCAGTAAACATTGTCCTTTCTTGGTGTTCTTAGTAAAACAAGATTTTTAGGAACTTTGAAATCTTTTGAAAGAACAATGCACTCAGAATCTGTGAACAGAACAATGTTTTGTTTGTCACAGATTTGAGAGACACTTAATAAATTGTACTTAAGCTGTTCAACATACAAAACATCATGGAATGTCATGTTGCCTGCATTAACAGTACCTTTACCTGTAACCTTACCTCCTTTTGAGTTGCCTCCAAATGCAACAAAACCTCCATCAAAACCTTTGAAATTTGACAAGCATTCAGAGTTGCCTGTCATGTGCCTAGAGCATCCACTGTCCAGATGCCATCTTGTTCTATGAGGAGACCTGTGGTTGCCCTGCACAAATAACAGCTTAGTTAGTAGTGGAGTAAACCCAAACCAAATTGGTTTTGGGTTGGCCTTGTACATTGACATAACTAAATACTGTTTTTGACTTCTTATATTTAGTGAGATCTACTGATGGAGTCTTTGGAGAGTATTTGGTGATTATATGAGGTATCCAATTATTTTGATCATCTTTTCTTCTAACAGTCTCAGATGGTTCACTAGCAGTTCCAGATTGATGCTCAGCAGCTTGAGCTGTGTTTGTAGTGCTAACAGTTTCAGTTTTTGCACTGACAGCATCAGATTTTGACTTAGCAGTCTGATCTTTTGCATTAGCAGTTTGAGCATCAGATTTGTCCTTGACACACCATATTTGTTTAAAACTTGATTTAGGCTTTGCCAAAACTTGTTTTTGATGTGGGGACTGTTTTTTATTAACTTTGGAAAACCTGTGATCAACTGTTTTCTTTGAAACTGTTGGGGAAGGTTTCACTTTTGAGTGCTTTGCCTGAATAAGATTTGATTTTGTGTGATGCACAGTCTGTTTTGCAACAGCTGGTTTGTAAAAACAATCTTTGGCTAAGTGATTCTTCCTTCCACAGTGAAAACATCTTTTGACAGTTTGAATTGGAAAACCAGATTTTTCTGCCAATTTCTGGTTCTTGTTTCTTTGATTTCCTCTTACCTGCTGTTGCTTAGGAAACTTTTGAACACCATGCTTTTGGCATGTGCAGATAGAAACAGTTTTACCTCTTTTATTTCCTTTTGATGAAGATGCAGTATTACAGTTAGAATGTACAGAAACTTGTGGAGTAGCATTGCATACACTCATCTTCTCTTTTCCTTTCTTACTGGGAGCTTGGACCTCTATGGGTGCACTCATTGTGTCACAGTCTCTATTTTGACTCTTATCTTCCTTTAATTCAGGACTGTTATCAAGGATAGGATCTACAATAGTCATAGACTCATCTAGTGGTTCATTGACAAGTCTGTCAGCAACCTCACTCATTGGATGAATGTACTTGTTATTGTATGGAGGTGGAGTAGCTCTGTATCCTATTCCTTCTTTGGGATTGACGTGAGCTTTCACTCTATCTTTAAATTGGACTTCCATTAGGTGTTCCAGCTTTTGATTTGCTAACTTGAAGTTTCCTAGATCTATGTTAACAGATTCTAGTTTCTTATTAGCCTCAAACACCTTTTGTTCAGTCTCTTCTACCTTTTTATTCAGAGATTCTATTTTCTTATTTAGCTCCTTTTTCTCCCACTCATGATAGGTTCTATCATACCCCATTTGAATCTCATTATCCTTATAATCATTGATTTGTTTTTCCAGATCTTCTATGGCTTGCATGTATTCATATCTCCTTTCTTCCATCTTGGCTAGAGTTTTGCACATGCTCTCATAATGATCTCTGTACTTTTTAACCGTAATTTTGCATGATTGAGAGCAGAGTTTAGAATTTACCTCAGAGGGAAGTTCAGTGGATGAGACATTTGATGTTTCTGCCATAAGTGCTTGATTTTGAAATTCTTCCTCTGTCTGATCACTCCAGTCAAACACATTGTCTTCTTGAGAGACAAGTGCTGTTGATGATGATGTTTGAATGGGCTGTGAAGTTCTTGATGGCTGTTGACCTTGAGATCTACATTCTCTGGCAAAGTGACCAAGCTTATTGGCAACAAAAGCCTCATAGTGAGCTTCAGCAGAATTTCCATCACTACCTGAAAAAGAATCACAGTTATTAGATTTTTCAGAAGACAGAAGAGCAGTATTGTGATTATAAGAAAAGGATTTCTTTTTAGCATCAATCTCAGTCTCAAACACTCTTAAAAAATTATACAGATCATCCAATTCTATCTCATCAAGAGTGTCTTTTGTTCTCCATTGTGCAGCATAGACTGTCCATTCTTCTCCAAGAGATCTGAGAAACTTTCTGTTGACTTCATCTTGATCCAGATTCACCTTTGCACTTTCCAGTTCACTTATCAGTTTGTTGAACCTGTCAAAAATTTGAGTAAGGTTTTCATTCTTGCCACCAGAAAAGTTTTCATACTGCTGTTTCAAGAGGTCCTTTTGATTTCTCTTGGTACTGGCATTACCAGCAAACCTCTTCTCTAAGGCATTCCAAAGAGAATGAGCAGTATAAAACTTTTTAAACTGATGTTGATAAGCATTAGGAATGGCTATTTGTAAAAGTGTAAGTGCTTTCACTTCATTCATTCTAGCCTTCCTTTCAAGTTCAGTTTTTGGAGGAGTTTTGACTGGTTTTCCCTCATCATCAAGTTCTGGATCAACTACAGGAGGAAATTCAACAGCTTCCCATATGGCATAATCAATGAATTGAATATGCTGTTGAATCCTGAGTTTCCACATCTCAAACTCAGTAGGTTTGAGCATAGGCACTTTGAGTCCTTGCCCAGATCCACTGCTGCTATTTTCAAATTCCATTGCAAAACAATTAAAAATTTAAAAGAAAGTTTTTGACTTTGAAAAACAAAGAGTAACCTGGTTTGAAAAACCTGATTTGAACAACCTGGTTTGACAAACCTGGCTCTGATACCACTTGTCAGGATCTAAATATGAAATACCAAGACTAACTGATTCGAATTTATCAGAGTATAAATCAATAATCTTGCTTTGAATCAAAGTTTAATCAAGAAGTTTGCGGAACAACACTTAATTATTTTAACAAAAACTTTCAGAATCAATAATGAATAACCACACAAGAATTAATCAAGACTGTTTGTATTGCTGAATTCAACGATTACAATCACCTCTAATCTGTTTGATTAGACGAAGAACACAGACTGTTCTTAGGGTTTTACAACCTTAGAGGCTTATGAAAACTCTATCAATAAAGCAATTACAGACTTCAAAATATGAAGAAAACTCCTATACAATAGAAAGACCTATTCTATGTATTTATATTGCTTCTTGATATGTTTCCTTGACGAATAATGACTCCTCTGATAGTAGATATGCTGGAATCTTCACGTAGATATCGTTTCCTGAAAATCAGCACTTTCTGTTTCTGAAACTGTTGAGCAGCTTGAATCTCTTGACAGCATGAGCAGACCAGCTTGAGTTGTTTTGCTCTGGCAGCTTGAACTTTTACACTAGCAGCTCGAGTTTCTTCAACTAGCAGCATGAACTTTGTATTTACATTTAAAAACTACTAATAGTCTGAGAAGTCTAACTAACAGCTTGAATATACTTAAACTATTTCCCAACAGCTTTCAATCTTGACCCGTCTAGCGCGGTATCAAGATCACTCACTTGGTCGTGCTTGCGAAACTCCAACCGCCAAGCATAATTTTTCATGTCCCGCCTTATCCTCCGATGTGTATGCATGCGATGTTTCTCATCATAAACTCATTATATATTCATGCATGCATGTATTATATTGTAAATGTTCATCAGCAAACATTTGCACGTAACCAATCAAGCAATAACACCTCATTTTGTTTGCATACCATCTCATGATAGACATGTATCTCATTCACCAAACAACTCGTAGAAACATGAATTCATACAAGAACCACATACATGTCACAAGTATTGTTCACGATATGATGAAGTAAGGATAAGTACTCACAACAGCCCAGATATCTGATTAATGATTTCTTTTCCCCGAACTTCAATCGATCTATTCCATCAATATATCATATATATTAGAACCCCGCTACGTCACTAGTTTTCGTTGGAGTGTATATATATATATATATATATATATATATATATATATATATATATATATATATATATATATAGGTCCCAAAAGGTTTCCCAAGTGTATAGCTCTAAGCTGTAGAGGGGGGGGGGGGTGAATACAGCAGTTTAAAACTAAGACACTCTTTTCTCAATGTTTGTATGTATTATCAACAAAAGTTAATTACAAACAAGCTTGAATGCGGAAAGGTTCAAGCTGAGATGACAGATACAACAGTTTGTTAACTAATCTAAAACACACTCAGACTAGTTACAATGATTACTCTCACTTAGAGGCACTCACTGTTCTTACAGGACTCAAATGGACAGCTTATACACGAACAGCTTAGACACACTCTACTGTTTTATATAAGCAGACTTGCATGCATGGAATAACACACTTCAATGCACGTACTGATTGTCACACTCTTGATTATTACATTATCCTTAGAAGCTTCCTTTTTATACCCAAAAGGAGAATCTCAGTGAAACTTCCTCATTGGACAAATGAGATATTGGAGAGTCTTTCCAAAAAGACAAAACGCCTTTCTGCATGTTCTGATAAAGTATCTTTGTCTTCACATGGCAGAATATTTGTCTTTTCCTTTTGTCACTGTTGCATACGGCTTTAACCGAAAGAGGAATGTCAACTTTGCATCTTTCTTCTTTTGTTAATGCCATTTTGATATAAGAAAAGGTCTGTCACACTTTTCAAATATCTGTTTTGTCTTCATGTAACAGAACACAGTGGGCAAGCTGTGCAGTCCTGTCTTCCACTTTGTCTTCGACTTGTAAACTTATCTTGTAGCCAACAATACATGAGGACTTAGAAACATATTCCATAAAGTGTTTAACCTGTTCACAAAGAACAGGTTCTGTTCACAAAGAACAAAACACTTGAAAACTGCCCAAGCTGCTAAGGAGAATAGAGCAGCGTAGACAGTTTATGCCCAGCCTGTTCACCAGACAGAACGGCTTGGACAAAACTGTCTTTGTTGCAACGAATGCAACATGGTAAACAGCTTTGGGCTGATATTGCAAATCACTTTCAGGTTTCAATAAGGCATATAACAGGCCTAAAGTTCATCCTTCAAATGCATCAACAGGTTTGATTAAAAATCTCCTCCTCAGATGTACAGCAGGTTTGACTGAGGCCTTTTTGTGCCTAACAATCTCCCCCTATTTGCATTAATCAGTCTAAGCTGATTTAATCAATAATCACTATACATTTTTACAATACATCTTGCTGAAAGGAATTACAACAATTAAGTAAAGTAAAAGATCAGTTTATATATACTGATTTTGATTACATAAAAACAACACATGTTTTTACAAGAGTACAACTAATGTACTAATGTATATTACAACTGATGTAAATAAGTAAAGTTACAACATATGTAACAAAATACAACTAATGTACAAAAAGTTCAACACTTTGGACTGTTGATTTTGGGAGCAGATAATAGCAAGCCTGTCCAACAGATGGACAGCTTCCATTCTTCACTTACCCTGATGGTAAATGGACTTCGTTCCAGTGGAGGTGGTCCTTCAAACAATTTTTCAAGCTCCTCCCTTGTTTCCTCCAAGTCTTGGATTTCAACTCTGAGGATCATAAACTTGGGATCTTGAAGTTCACCTCTTTCATAAAAGCCTCTGAGCTTATCCCAGACGGCTGCTCTCCACCTGCTTGATTGCCTAAATAAAGCTACAAGTCTGAAGGCTGCAAGCTGTCTCAGATCCACCTTGTATAGATCTGATGCTCTCTGAAAGCATTTCTTCTGTGTTAAGGGATCTACAAAAAATGCCCCCAACTCAGGCTCTTCGATTATCTTGCCTTCTTCAAACTCTACTCCACTAGGCAGGCTGTAGTCAACTCCTTTCATCTCAACAGCATAGTCACCCTGTTCAATTAAGATGAGGAGTTGTTCAAGCTCAGTATCCTTCCTTATCCTCCTGGCCTTTATTTTGGGGTATGTCACAGAGACACCCTCACTGACTTCTTTTGAAATTAGGCCAAGATCCTGCACTCTCTCCATCAGCTTCTTAATATATGCCCTGATAGTCTTAGCTGTTTCTGACATAGACTGGCTCAGGGCAACTGCCAGCTCAACCCATTCTCTGTACCCCATCTGAGCAACATCAGTGTAGTCATAAGTTTCCAGCTCTGGGCCTGTTGCACCCATTTCTGGTTATCTGCAATTTCCACTGTTTGCCTTTTCTTCCTATGGGGACAGCTTTGACAATTGCTTCTTTGGCAAGCCTTCTATCAGCAACATCCTTAAACTTTTTCCTTGCCAAATTGTCAAAATGGAACTGGGCCCTTGCAGAGGATGCTTGTTTTGGTTTGGTCACAGAGACCAGAGCACCCTTAACCTGTTCTCCTTCCTTTTCACCCGCTGATTCCCTAGCAGCTTCCATCAGTTTCTTTTTCACATCCAAAGAGGACATTTTGACTTTGCTTGCTTCTTGGAGTGCAAAAGATTTAGCAGCTTTGGCAGAAGCTTCTTCTTTTCTTAGTGCTTCTAGGGCTTGAATTCATTTCTGAACTCGTAGTATTTATCCATGGGAAGACCTATTTCCTTTGCCCTGGCTTGGTGAAACTTTAACTCTGCTGCTTTCTGTTGTTCAGGATCAGATGCTGCTTTTTCTTTTCCTTTAGCTGTTGTAGTGATAACAGCCTTAGGAGAATCTTCCTCTTCTTTTTCTTCCTCTAAAATGAGATGCCTCCTTCTGCTGCTTGGCCTGCCCTCAGAAATGAATTCATCCCCCTTATATTGAGCAGGGTTTGGAGATTCAGCCTGAGTAGGCTGAGCAGCCTGAGAGGCACCTTCCATTGTACCTGTTGCAGATGCTCCTGCTGGTTGACCAGTAGGTACTAATTTTTCCTTAGGAGAAGAAGTTTTCTCCCCCTTAGACTTGGTCTTCGAGGCAGATGACTTCTCCCCCTTTGAAGGAGATGGATCAGCACCTTCAACATCTGGTCTGCATGAAGACACAAAGTCAGCAGGCTTGCCAGCAATTTTGGCAGTAGGCTTGGGACCAACCAGGCTATGCACTAAGAAAGCCAGGTTGTCCTTCACCTCTGCAAGTTGGGAAAGACAGTTTTGAAGAGAGGAGGATTGGGTATCAGCAAGGGAGGTCAGCTTAAGAATGTTTTCCCTATCAGAAGCTGTGAACAGCAAAGTTTGGAGCTGTGCAAGATGTAACTCAAGAGAGTCCTGCACATCAGCAAGATTTGATGACACAGAATTTGATAGAGAGCCTATTAAAGTGTTTAAGCTGACCAAAGTAGTAGGAAGTGTAGAATTACAAGTGGTGAGAAGAGATGACAGGTGATTGGAGATGGCTGTCATAGAGGACACAGAGTCTTGTTGGAGTGAAAGAATGAAAGATAAGGAGGTGGAGAGATTTTGCAGCTGTGCAGTGAGTGCAAGCAGCTATGAGGAGTTGTCAGTTTGTGGAGTGGCTGGGAAGGAATCCTTGAACAGATCAAAGAATCCCTTAAGTTGTTCAGACACAGAGTCTGAAATGAGAGAAGGTAGAGAAGACATGGATGTTTCTAAAGAGCCAACTTTGTTGGTCAGCAAGGAGAGCTGATCCTTCAAAGGCAGGTCTTTAGGGGATGGAGGTGTATGGGTGGATTGTTTAGAGTGGGTAGATGGAGATGAATAGGATGAGGCTGGTGTATGAGGATGTGATGTAGAGGGAGAGGGTATTTTCGAAAGAAGCTCCATAGCCTGGGTAAAAGTAATGTGGCCCAGCTTGGAGGGGTCGATGGGTCCTTCAGCAGTGGCAGTAGCTGCATCATCAGGAGAGGGGGTAGAGGATGGTAGCCTTTCAGACAATGCTTGTTTTGCAGCACCTTCATTAAGGCCAGTGGTGGTTCCCTCTGCAGTACCTTGGTTTAAAAGTACCTCATCATGGGGAGATGGAATTTGCATTTCAACATCAGCTGTGGTGAAACCTGCTGATGGAGTTTGCATGAAGGGAGTAGACTCACCAAAGGGATGTTCTGTTCCCTTAGGTTCATCAGCTTGAGTTGTGGGTCCTTCAGCAGCTGTTTGGTGTAGAACAGCGGCATCATGAAGAGCAGAAGTTTGAGGCTGATCTGTTGGTTGGTCTAAGCCAGCAGTGTGGGCACCCTGTGCAGACTCATTGTGTAGAGAAGTATGAAGTGGGGACAGTGTGGACACAGTATGGAGTGGAGAGAACTCCTGTCTTTCAATATTCTCAGCCTGTTGAGAGGCTGGAATAGTTGATGTGGCTGTCTCCATTTATACAACTGGCTCCTGTTGGGAGGAACCAGAGGGTCTAGGCTGACTTGGGATTGACACAGGGTGGAGTGAAGCAGGCTCCAATTGTGCTGTTCCTTCTCCCAAAATAGGAGAGGCAGCAGGGGTAGCTTCTTTTTCAACTGAACCCTGTTGAGAGGGAACAGAGGTGCTAGTTTAGGCTGTTGGTTTCTTTTTGCGTTGGTATAGAATGTGAGATAAGGTGGGGGATATTGGAGAGGAGATGAGAGGTTCAGATTGGACAAGTTTAGAGACTGGGTCAGAAACAGGTGGGTTGACCTGTTCCATAGTCTCAGGTGCCACAGTGGCACCAGCCACAGAGGCTTCAGGTTCACAGAGGCTAAGAGTGCAGACTCAGACTGAGCTGTTTTGGCCTTCTTGGAGACAGGCCCAGCTTCAGTGGTTGCCAGGGTCCTTTTAACAAGCTTGGCCCTGGCTTTGGATTTTCTTCTGGGAGCAGCTTCTGGATCCACCCTCACATCAGAGGGTCCTTCCACCAATCCTAACAACCTCCTCATGGGTGTTGACAGAGGAGGCTCATTTGGAAGAACAGTAGTGTAGAAAACTCTATTCCCTATTACAGGGAAGGCAGCAGTATGAAGTAAAGGCTGAGAGTTGTACAAGTGCTCACCACAAATGTGCCTGAAGATGAGGCTCAAAAACCTGGGGTATCGAACAACAGCTGGTCGTGTCTCCTGCTGCACCAGGTTCCTCAAATTCATGAAAATCCACTTTGCCATGTCGATTGTAGTTCCATCCACAAGCTGCGGAACTACAGGGACTTCATCACGGCTCAGTTGGTCAAAGGAGCCAACTTTGCTGCTGAAGCACATTACCACCGAGGCAAACAAGAAGCTGTAAGTAGGAGACAGATCCTTTCTGAACAGCGTTGCTCCAACTTTTGGTTCTGCTACACCACAGAAGTGCAGCAGATTCTTCATCTGATCATCTTCAGGCTGTGGTTGATCATATTTTTCAACCACAGGGAGTCGAAGAACTTCATTGAGCAGACGAGTGTTGATCTCAATGGTCTGAGTCCCATTGAGTATGGTGCCCTTGATGACTTTGGTATCTGGGTTGTAGGCACAGGTGTACCAGAACTCATACACCATCTCCTTACAGGACACCAGGAGTAGCAGTCATGGCGTAGTTCAACGGATGAACTTTCAAAAACTTCACCATTTGATCATAGCCTTTTCCCACATAGTTCTTGGGGATTGTGAGGTTGGCAATGTAGTTAGTGGGTTTTAATGTTAGCATTGTGGTGACTGATGAGTGTTTCTGTACATCATCACCAACAAATACTGGTAGAATGGGGTTGTTGCTGTGAGCCATTTTGGAGGTAGTGAGAGTAGCAGAAGCACAAGACACTTAGTCGATTTTTAGGGTTCTTAGGAGGTTTATGGTAGTAGTGAGGAAGACGAAGATGAAACAGTAGGGGGTATTTATAGGATTTGAATGTGAGTGGGTATGAGAGAGAAACATTTGGGCGGTTGATTTGAAAAGGTCGTTAACGGAAAACGGAACGGTTGTCCATGTCAGACCACTTGAGCCCTTTTTAATCACTAACACACGTAACCCACATTATCCGCAGTAATTAAGTTAAATAAAAACAAAAATTAAGTAACTTAATTGTGAAGAAAGGTAATTAAATTGTTGGTCTAAGCTGATGGTCAAACCTGTGATGAGCAGGGTCATCACAAGCTGTTCACTCTTCAAGTTGTTCCTTCAACCTGTTCAGTTATGTAAGAACCGGTTGTGTTCAATAGCTCATCAGGTTTCAAGACAATGTCTTCTATGACAGATTGAGAGAGTGAGCAGGGTGGAGGTTTGATTATCAGATCAGGCTTGACACATAAGCTGGTATTTGTCAAACCTGTTATACGCTCAAGCTGTTCAAGTTTTATAGAAAACGACTAAGTATAGAACATGCATAACCTGTTTTGTCTAAGCTGTTCTGAAAGAACTGGAGCAGTGTGAGACATATAAAGTCTTAGAATAGTAGAGACACTTAGTCACTTTTGTTTAACATGCCCAGCTTGCTGACAAGGTAATTAAACCTGTTTTCATCAAGAGGTTTGGAGAAAATATCTCCAAGCTGTTTATCAGTGGAGATAAAGCTTACCTCTACATTACCTTTCTGAATGTGATCTCTGATGAAGTGATGTCTGACTTCTATATGCTTTGTTCTGGAGTGAAACACTGGATTGTTGGATATAGCTATGGCACTTGTATTATCACATAAAATAGGAGTTTTCCTATATACAAGACCATAGTCTTCAAGCTGATGCTGCATCCACAGAATCTGCCCACAGCAGCTTCCAGCAGCAATGAACTCAGCTTCAGCAGTAGAAGTAGACACTGAGTTTTGCTTCTTGCTACACCAACTTATCAACTTACCACCAAGGAGTTGACATCCACCTGTTGTGCTCTTCCTGTCTAGCCTGCAGCCTGCAAAATCAGAATCTGAATAACCTGTCAGTTCAAGGCTTGAGTCTTTGGGATACCAAAGACCCAAACCTGGTGTACCCTTAAGGTATCTGAAAATTCTTTTTACAGCAGCTAGATGTGATTCTTTTGGATCAGCTTGGAACCTAGCACATAAACAAGTAGCAAACATAATATCAGTTCTACTAGCAGTTAAATACAGCAAGCTCCCAATCATGCCTCTGTAAGCTGTTACTGAAACAGCTTTTCCAGTGGCATCTGCATCCAACTTTACATTTGTTGCCATTGGGGTTTTAATAGGAGAACTTTGATCAAATTTAAACTTTTTCAGTAGATCTAAAGTGTACTTTCTTTGATTAATAAAAATTCCATTTGAGGCTTGTTTAACCTGTAATCCTAAAAAGAAAGTAAGTTCACCCATCATACTCATTTCATATTTGGATTTCATGAGTAATGAAAAATTCTTGCATAACTGCTCATTGGTAGAACCAAATATTATGTCATCCATATAAATTTGAACAAGCATAATCTCAGACTTCACCTTCTTTATGAACAATGTGGTATCTACTTTACCTCTGGAATACCCGTTGCTCATAAGAAAATCAGTAAGAGTGTCATACCAGGCTCTAGGGGCTTGTTTTAGACCATAGAGGGCTTTGTCCAACTTATAGACAAAACCTGGATGATGTTCATTTTCAAAACCTGGAGGCTGCTTGACATAGACTTCTTCTTGCAGCTTTCCATTCAAAAATGCACTCTTCACATCCATTTGGAATACCTTCATGCTCTTATGAGCAGCGTAGGCTAGAAATAAACGAATTGCCTCTAGCCTGGCCACAGGAGCAAATGTTTCATCATAGTCAATACCTTCCTCCTGTCTATAGCCCTGAGCAACAAGTCTTGCCTTATTTCTAATGACATGACCTTGCTCATCCATTTTGTTCCTGAAAACCCATTTAGTGCCAATTATAGTTTTACCTTTAGGAGCAGGGACCAGCTTCCATACCTTGTTTCTTTCAAACTGATTGAGTTCTTCTTGCATGGCAGTGATCCAATAGGCATCTTTAAGTGCTTCATCCACTTTCTTTGGCTCCATTAGGGACACAAAGCTAGAGAACATACAGAAGTTCCCTAAGCTGTCCCACCTTGTTTGTACCCCTTTGTTTATATCATCAATTATTTGATCATTGGGGTGACACCTGATCCACTTAGGATCATTCTTCAATGAAGATTCTCCTGAGTTGTTGGCATCTTCAGCAGGTCCTGTTGAACAGCTCTCAGGGTTTTCAGACACACTGTTGTCTTGAGCCTGTTCATTTGTTGAACATGATATTTGTTGAACATGACTGACCACTGTTGAACATATCAGCAGAGGATCCAGGAAAATCAGCATTGATTGGTTCAGGACATGTAGTTGTAATTAAGTCAGTACACTTATTTGCACAGGGTGTATTGACACATGTCCGTCATGATTAACAGGTTCCACACTGGATGAAGTGGAAGCTTTTGAGTCTTCTACATTGTTGGAATGCATGAGATCATCAAAGTTGAATTCTCCTGAAACTGATTCAGGAACAGCTTTGGTGGAGGCATTCATGGACTCTTCAAAGGTGACATTGATAGATTCATTTATCACCTTTCTTTTGTTGTTGTACACTCTGTAGGCTTTGGAGATAGCAGAGTAACCAACAAACACACCTTCATCAGCTTTTTGTTCAAACTTTGCCAGTTGATCCCTTTGATTCAGAATGAAGCAGGGACATCCAAACACATGGAAGTAGCTAATATTTGGCCTTCTCCCTTTGAGCAACTCATAGGGAGTCTTGTTGAACCTTTTCACCACTAAGGATCTGTTTTGGGTGAAGCTAGCAGTGTTGACAGCTTCAGCCCAGAATGATGAAGGTAAACCTGATGCACATAGCATGGTTCTAGCAGCTTCAATGAGGGTTCTGTTTCTCCTTTCAGCAACTCCATTTTGTTGTGGAGTTCTTACGGCTAAAAAGTTTTGTGAGATCCCTTTTTCTTCACAGAAGTCTTCAAGAGTACCTGTTTCTGAACTCAGTACCATGATCACTTCTAAGCTGCTTTACTTGAGCAGAGTTCAGCATTTCCATCTTTTTGACAAATCCAATAATTTCTCTAGCAGCCTCTCCTTTGCTCTTCAAGAAGATTACCCATGTAAACCTGGAGAACTCATCAACCATTACTAGAGTGTATCTTCTTCCTCCAAGACTTGGGACATTAACAGGTCCAAACAAGTCCATGTGGATTAAGAAGAGAGGAGTATCAATAGAAAAATTGTGTTTGGATTTAAAAGATGATTTCCTCTGCTTGCCTTTTTCACAAGCTGTGTAGAGTTTATCCTTAACAAAAGTCATGGAAGGCAAACCTGTTACCAACTCTTTCTTACAGAGTTTGTTGATGTTCTTGAAGTTCAGGTGTGACAGCCTTTTGTGCCATAACCAGTTTAGGTCTGCATTTGTTCTTGTGAGAAAACATGTTTCAGTTGTGGGATCAGCAGATTGCATATCCACAACATATACACCTTTCTTCCGTTGAGCACACAACACAACTTTGCCTTGGGAATCCAATATGTAACCCAGGTGCTCATCAAAGTTAACCTTGTAGCCAGCATCACATAGTTGACTTATACTTACAAGGTTATGTTTTAGCCCAACCACATAGGCTACTCTTGCAGCACCAGCTTTAAGAGTTCCATATCCCTCAGTGGATCCCTGTACATTGTCACCAAAGGTGACTTTTGGCCCTTTTTCAGGCCTTAGATAATTCAGCAGGTCCTTGCAACCTGTCATGTGCCCTGAGCAGCCGCTGTCCAAGTACCAAACCTGGGATGGTTGTTTGTCCTGCAGAATGTCATAGGGAAATATTAGTTACATTTAGGGGAACTCACCATAGTGATGAGTTCTCCTACTTCATCAACATGTGTTGATGGACTGGTAATATCCACATTAATATTTCCTATTTGAATGGTATCAGTTTGGATACCACCCTCATTGACTAAGTTGCTTCCAACACTGCTTGTTTTGGCAATGATGGAATTAGCAGAGTCAACAGGCCTCATGTCCTTAGTTTCAGGCAGTCTTTGGCTATGTGAGTCTTCTTGCCACATTTATAGCATTTTTTCTTTTTGGTCTTTTTGGAAGAAGAGCTCTCAGAAACATATTCTGAATTGTTTCTGTTGATTTTATCACCAAGTTTAGCAAACTTATTACTATTTTTAGATGAATCAACAGCTTGGATGGAAGGCACAATAGCAACAGCTTTGCCTGTTCTTCTTTCCTCTTTTTGGGAGGACAGATGTCAAAAACAGGAAGCTTGATTGGTTTTTGACCTTCCACAAGTTTGAGAAACTTATTCCCGGATTTCTCAGGTTGAGCAATGACTTTGCCTTTGCCCTTACTGAGATGTGATTGATGCTGCCTATTAGCATAATCACTGTTTTTGGTTTTGAAAGACTTATTTACATTTATAACCAGTTTTCTACTATGATTTGAAAACTTATTTGAAACCACAGCAGATTTGCTTTCAACATAAGACTTACCCTTGTTGAAAGTAGGCTGCTTACCTCTTGAAAACTTATTTTTAAAATGTTTACCATCAAAAGGATTAAAATGTCTCTTACCATCAGCTTTGGACCCAGAGCCTGTTTTGTCAACAGGTTTGGTGTCCACAGCTGCAGCTTGAACATGTTTTCATTTCATTTGCTTGTGTGAATTAGCAGTGTACTTAGCAGACTGATTTGATAGAGAACACATTCCATCATCAGCTTTGGGGCCTTTTTCACACAAGCTGTCAGTATTTTGAGGCCTGACAAACCTGTTTGTTGAGACCAGCTTTCCATTAACTTTCTGGATGAAAGTACTAGGAAGCTCACCAAGAGTGGACAAGTCATCTTTCAGATTATTGATCTCAACAATAGAAGCTGCTGTGTCAAGATCCCCTCCAAGATAGGCTTGGATTTGTGCAGGGATCTGCTGACTTATGCAATGGCTGACTTTTTGTGCTGATTGGCACCAAGAGTCAACTATCTTTTGAAGCTTTGCATGTTTTACATCTGTTTCTCTCTTTTCTTCTAGCAAAATAGAGTTCATGTGTTTTAGTTCATCAAGCTCAGTTTCCAACTTATGGAAACTGTCTAGTTTACTAGATTTAATTTCAAGATCAGTTTTAAGCTTAGAGATTTCAGATATAAAACATTATGCTTCTCAACAGCAGCTTTTAAATCAACTAGCATGTATTCAAACATTTTTACTTTTTCATCAGAACTGTAAGCCATAAAATTTTGTACCTTGTACATCATAGTAGGGTTCCAGTTATCCAAGGTGCTGAAGGCTTCAGCTTCAGCCAAGTCCTGTTTGAAGTTGCTAGTTGATGGGACATCAGTATTGGCCATCAGACAATTGTTGTCTTCTTCATCTGAGGATGAATCAGACTCCTCCCAATCACATGTCTCTGCCATCAGTCCCTTTTGTTTGTTGGAAGCCACTGAGTTTTCCAACTTTTTCAGCTTTGCCATGGCCATAAGGTACTTAACCCTATAGCCATCGTCCCTGTTGGTCTTGTATGGTTTGGAGGACTGTCCAACAGCTTTTGACACACAATCAGCAGCTATATGGCCAGTTTTGCCACATTTGAAGCACTCAAATTTAGATTTATCAAATGCCTTCTTCTTGACAGCATTTGAGTTTCCCTGTAGCATATTTCTTCCAAACCTCTTCTTGTTGAACCTTTTGACAAGCATGGCTATCATTTGCTCATCATCAAGCTCAGCAAGATCTGCACTGTCTTCCTTATCAGACATTTCCTCTCTTTCATCATCAGCTTGTTGATCAGATTGTGTGAACACATCACACTCCTGTCCAACAGGTTGTCTCACACTTGCCACTAAGGCAGCACCTCTCTTGGACATTTCCAAGGCATTTCTCTTCTGCTGCCTTGACTGTTCATCATTTAGTAAAGATCCATATAAGTTTACCAGATCCATACCTTTGATAGTACCTGAGTTTCTCAAGATGGTGGAAAAATAGTTCCATTCTTCAGGTAGAATGTCTAAGAACTTGTTCACCAGGGTTAGGCTGTCCTTAGTGATCCCAACAGCTTTGAGATCATTGACAAGAGTAGTAAACCTGGTGTAGGTTTCTGTGAGTGTCTCCTTTGGTTTTGCAAAGAAGAGTTCATACTGTCTAACAAGATTATTAATCCTGTTGTCCAGTGTGATTGTGGGTCCATCATAGACGGTACACAAAGTATCCCACATCTCCTTTGCAGTCTTCATCTTCTCAACCTGATTGAACACATCATCAGGCAGAGAGATAACCAGGTTATTCCTGGCCTTTGCATCCAGAGCAACCAGTCTTTTGTCTTCATCAGACCATTGAGTTTTGGCCTTCTCAAAGGTTCTGATTTCAGGAGCTGCTCCTTCAACAGCAAGAGTTATGGTAGTAACAGAAGTTGGCACATAGGGTCCTTCCATTACTATCTCTGGTAGTTGTACATCTAGATTCTCTAAATAGAGCATCATTCTGCACTTCCAGCCAGAGAAGTTCTGATGATTAAACTTTGGGGGTTTGGCCATTGACCCATTGTCATAGTAAAAGGAATTTGCAGAATTGTTGTCCATGGAAACGTAGGGAAAATGAGAGATCTTAGAGATGACACACACTCTAACACTGCTCTGATACCAGTTGTAGGTCCCAAAAGGTTTCCCAATTGTATAGCTCTAAGCTGTAGAGGGGGGGTGAATACAGCAGTTTAAAACTAAGACACTCTTTTCTCAATGTTTGTATGTATTATCAACAAAAGTTAATTACAAACAAGCTTGAATGCGGAAAGGTTCAAGCTGAGATGACAGATACAACAGTTTGTTAACTAATCTAAAACACACTCAGACTAGTTACAATGATTACTCTCACTTAGATGCACTCACTGTTCTTACAAGACTCAAATCGACAGCTTATACACGAACAGCTTAGACACACTCTACTGTTTTATATAAGCAGACTTGCATGCATGGAATAACACACTTCAATGCACGTACTGATTGTCACACTCTTGATTATTACATTATCCTTAGAAGCTTCCCTTTTATACCCAAAAGGAGAATCTCAATGAAACTTCCTCATTGGACAAATGAGATAGTGGAGAGTCTTTCCAAAAAGACAAAACGCCTTTCTGCATGTTCTGATAAAGTATATTTGTCTTCACATGGCAGAATCTTTGTCTTTTCCTTTTGTCACTGTTGCATACGGCTTTAACCAAAAGAGGAATGTCAACTTTGCATTTTTCTTCTTTTGTTAATGTCATTTTGATATAAGAAAAGGCCTGTCACCCTTTTCAAATATATGTTTTGTCTTCATGTAACAGAACAGCGTGGGCAGGCTGTGCAGTTCTGTCTTCCACTTTGTCTTCGACTTGTAAACTGACCTTGTAGCCAAAAACAATACATGAGGACTTAGAAACATATTCCATAAAGTGTTTAACGTGTTCACAAAGAACAGGTTCTGTTCACAAAGAACAAAACACTTGAAAACTGCCCAAGCTGCTCAGGAGAATAGAGCAGCGTAGACAGTTTATGCCCAGCCTGTTCAGCAGACAGAACAGCTTGGACAAAACTGTCTTTGTTGCAGCGAATGCAACATGGTAAATAGGTTTTGGCTGATATTGCAAATCACTTTCAGGTTTCAATAAGGCATATAACATGCCTTAGTTCATCCTTCAAATGCATCAACAGGTTTGATTAAAAATCTCCCCCTCAGATGTACAACAGGTTTGACTGAGGCCTTTTTGTGCCTAACAATATATATATATATATATATATATATATATATATATATATATATATATAGACACATACATACATACATACATATATACATATTACTGACTCAAACTTTCATATTCTAACCCGAACTTCCCAATTATATTGTTAAGTCCCGGTTATAAAAATCCTTGTCGTGTTTAAATCGACTCCGCTAGATTTTACACACACAGATAATATATATATATATATATATATATATATATATATATATATATATATATATGGGTAATTTATAAATTTCGTTCCTGTGGTTAGGTATAATTTATGGATCCCGTCCTTCTTCACAAATAATTACGAATTTTATCCTCGTTGTTGGCAATTTGTTTTGGTTTTGGTCATTTGACCAGTCATTTTTTTTTTTATAAATGACCACATGGATGAAATTTGAAATTTGAAATTTTTTTTACAAATTGCCAACAACGGGGATCCATAATTTATACCTAACCACATGGATGAAAGTTGTAATTTATCCTATATATATATATAGACACACACACACAGATATATATATATATATATATATATATATATATATATATATATATATATATATATATATATATATATATATATATATATATAAAACATCTCAAAACTTTTAACCAAGATTATACATTTCACTTTCTAGCGTAAAATCAAGATTTTTGACCCGATAAATGGAACACCGAGAAAAAAGAGGGCTTCGGCCCAAAGAAAAAAAAACACAAATCATCCCATAACTCCATTTCAAGTGTTTAGATGTGCTTATATAGTGATTTTAGAAAGTTTAGAACCGTTCTAACCTATAAAACTCTTTGAAAGCTTCCAAAAATTACACAGATCGATTTGTCAACTTTCCTTCGAAATTCCACATACTCACTCATAACTTAATCGTTACTTGTGAAACCTTGTGTGAAGCGTAGAAATGAAATTTAGAACATTTCCCAACAAACGGTTCGAAGTTTCATTTAGTTTTGAAGAATCTGCCATTAACGAGCTCAAAAGCTTCATTAATGGTGTTTTAAGGTTCTCAATAAATTTTAGAAAGGTTTGGGATTCTTTGTGACTCTTCAATCTACAAAATAAACATGTAGGAACTTAAATAAATGAAGGAAATCAAGTATACAACTCATACCTAAAGAATTTTGCTTCATAGTGATGAATTTGACTAGATTTAGCTTCTCGCTTCGCACACACCTTTTACCCACGAATTTGACAAGATTATTTGAGTTGTGTTGAAACATCCTTCATTTTTAACAACATAATGTAAACTCCAGGATTAACATGCATACCCAATATTTAAAATACAAATATTGCTTCAAACATAGTACAAGTGTGTATTTACATAATCACTAAAGCACATAATATTTATAAGTCTACACGGTCATGATCTAACTATTAAAACATCATTTTATTACAACATCACCAGTACCCAATCGCAAAGCTACATTATATTCAAATTTACCAAGTAGCTTCTATAGATCACCGAAAGATTGGATGATAACCTAAGAAGAAGGCCCGACGATATCTTTACCTTTGTCTGAAAACATTTAAATTCGACGGTAAGCTATAAGCTTAGTGAGTTAACAGATTAAACATTCAACAAATATTTCTTTACAAACCAAATGTAAATACGTGCAATGTTTTCCCCTTCGTGCGGAGGGCACAGATGACAAGTTTTCATCATGTTGGGGAGCATGGATTCCAAGAAATAAGGCTCCATGGCAGTTCAATCATCGATCAAGGATGTACAACCTAGCTGGAATGACTACATGGCATGATCAGTCTCCGAAAGTGGTCTGCTGTCAACCTCAGCCCATGTCACCCTGGATTATGAGTCTATCATCATGCCGAAACATGTATTAAATGATGCACTTTCAAATGAACGCAGACTTCATGTTTATAACATGTCAAGTACGAGGGTGCATCAATAACAATAAATAATATAAGAGTGCCAAATGACATTTTATGAGCAATAAGAACATGTCAATAAATATGTGAATGCAAAGACAATAAATGTTTAAATAATAATCTATTACTCACAGTGATTTTACAAAGCAAGGATGCCATGGAAGGATACCACAAAGTTTTACACAATCAATTATGTCTTTAATCGTATCGAAACAGGATTTTACCGCATTTATACATCAATGTATGTTTGTCAACACCACAAAGATCCTGTTATGTCAATGTATATTGATATATTAGTAATTGTACTTTTCATAAGGTTTCATAAAACTTAACTTTTAATTTCATTTTAAGGGACCCGAAGTTCGCTTGGCCCCGAAGTTCGGTTGGACCCGAACTTTGGATGGACCGAAGTTCTGTTCTTTAAAGTTTCTCAGTTTCTTATCTTTTCTAATGAATCACCAGAAGTTCTGGTGCCTATGAGACCCGAGGTTCGATTGTCCTATAAACCGAAGTTCGCTTCTTTGAATTAGAAAGTTTTTTTTTTAATTATCAACCGAAGTTCCTCAGACCCGAACTTCGGGTAAGATCGAAGTTCGTGTGAGCTGTTCATCAGGCCCGAATTTCACACTTAGCAGTTTATTATGTTCTCAGATTTCATTTATTAATTTTGTACCAATCCTATCAGTGTAAGGTCCAATATTCTCCTTTTTAACACTTACTAATACTAACTTAACCTTTTTATGCACCATTGATTAGATTATTTAAGTTTTGTTCATAATAGCTTGATGAACACACACTTAAACACATAGTAAAAATTTGGAATCATTCTTAGGAGTTAAATCAGAGGATTAAATTTGGTACATGTAACAACCTAGCTTTTAGCTGAACTTAATTTCTGTATTTGAGCTAATAATGTAATTGAATTACATTATTTGTTTTGTAATTTAAATTAAGTAATGAAATTATTTAATTAAGTTAAATAAATAATATAAAGTATTTGATGATCAAAATAAAAGAGATGTCAAATGCAAAAGTGGAGGGGGTTAAAGTGTTAAATTTCAAAAGCTAGAGAATAAAAGAACCGAAATGAGCATAAATGCTCAATTAAGAAAATTTCAATCTCTCTCTTCTCTCACTCTAAACATACGACTTCTTCCAAATTTTCATCAAAAATTCATTAAAAATCCATAAATGTTGCAATAAATTGAAGAATTAAGACAAGTGAAGGTTACAAACATCATCAAACATCATCAATCACAACATTCAAGGTAATATTCATGTTAAATTTCAAAATTTTAAGAATTTGGTTCGGTTTTGAGAAAAACCGAAAATTAGGAACTAAAAACATGAAATTTGTTGTTGCATGTTGGAATTTTTAGAAGATAATCATGTATTGAAGTCATTAGGTGTTAAAGAAACAAAAATCAGTGGTTGGGTCGTCCAAATATAGGAGAAATCGGAATTTTTGTATAATTTAGTGTTCTTGGCAAAAAGTGCCTATTTTGGACGATTTTGACCAAATGATTGTGTTAATGATAGGGAAAATGATATGAAAACAACCCAAATTTGATAATATAACTTTAAAATACATTGCATGTTAATAAAAATGTGTTTGGTGAAATTTTAGTGAAAATCCGTAAGTGTAAAAGATAAAACACCACGAACAAATCTAGAAAATTACAAGTCATGGGATCCGAATTCGGGTATGGTGCCATTTCGGACCTATATCGGATGATGCAATTCGAACAACCTACTTCGGATGGCCCAGTTCGGATGGCTCGGTCCGAATTCGGATGCCTCGTTCGGATGGTCCGAATCCAGATAATCCGAATCCGGATGTCAAATTCTGATGTTCAATTTTTGATATTTTAAAATAACAATTAAAGATTAATAAATAAAGCGACATGATATATATATATATATATATATATATATATATATATATATTTTTTTTTTTTTTTTTTTTTGAGAATTCAAAGAAACAAAGAAAATGAACCAATGAATGATTGATGAGTTATCAGTTATCAGAATCAGATTAAATAAAGATTTTAAAGCTAAAAGCTAATGATATTGCTATGAAATTATTGCTATCATGACTTTGATTACTATACTTTCCTTATTGATCGCATCTTTGACATATTGATTCAGCTTAGCATGATTAGCCTTGTCAGTCTATTGTTCTAGACCTAGCTATGTCACCAGTTCTATTGAACTTGGTATTGATACTCCGATGTTCCACCATGAAGACCGATGGTAGCTAGCCCAACATAAGTGGATAGCTTCCACTAAAAGCGTGAGCGTGGGCTGAACATCATCCGACTCTATGACTACTATGTCTCAGTCATGAGTGGTTGTAGCGGCAGTCCAGACATATCACGCTAGACCCATGATCCGATTGATTAATGCATGTAATCTGAAAATCTATATTCTCACTAAGCTTTGCTTACAGATGTTGTTTACACTTTTTACAGGTAAAGATAAAGGAAAGTCACCTGCTGTACCTAGTTCTTAGGTCTTACAAAATCAAGATTGAAGTTTTCTATAGACCACTACTCAACAAACCCTTCGGTACTGATTGACAGATGATAATTGTGGTGGTCTGGGTAGACTTGATTTGATTGTATGATGACAAGTTTAATTTAAAAACTGTAATCTATACTAAAATTGTATTCAACTTATCCTAATATTTTGTACTTGTAATTTAAAATTCCGCAATATAATTACTCTATCTTAGTTATGATTGATATCGTGTTGCATGATGTGGGACCTAGACTTTGAGGACTGCCCCGTAAGGGGAGGTCTTCACAATATGGTATCAGAGCCCATAGTTTGAGTGAATCAAGTATTACGTGAGTAATACTTGGTCTCAAACTGAAGCAATACATATGTATCAATCATTTAGGTGGTTTGAACTGAGATAGGATGTACAGATTGTTAGGATGGGAATAAGGTTACATAGATTTAAGTCTATAAACTGATAGTTAAATGATTTTAATTTTCAGTAAAGATGTCAGGATCAGGTGATATTCCCAACAACATGACTCCCTAGCAAATGTTTGAAATGGTACAACAACTATTAGCCCAACACTCAGAACAACAAAACAAGAATATGCAAGAACAGCTTCAGGCTAGAGATGAGGCCGAAGCAAAAAGGCGAGCTGATAAAAAGAATAAGAGAAAAGATAAACCAATCCAGAATGATGAATCTGATTCTGATAACTCAAACCCCAATGCCCAAATTGAACAGCCGAAAGGCTGTAAGTTTAATGATTTTAAAGCAAGTGGTGCCCTAAACTTTGAGGGTACAGTCAATCCAATTCAGGCGATGGATTGGATCAGCCACACTGAAGAAATCTTCAAGATATCTGATTGCCTAGAGTCAAAGAAAGTGAGTTTTGCATCTGCTCTATTCGTCGGCGCTGCCCGTGCCTGGTGGAAAACCGAGAGAAGTATTTATGGCGAGGAGGTCATCCAGACTCTAGAATGGGACCAGTTCCTCGATATGTTTAATGCGAAATATTGTCCTGTTGACCAACAAGACAAGATGGAGGTTCAACTGATGCAATTGACCCAAGGAACCAAGACTGTAGATGAGTACGAGCATGAATTCTCGCGACTCTGTGGCTATTCCTCGTATCAAATAGCCACTGAAGAAAGAAAGATGAATCGATTTCGTGGAGGGCTTAACCCTAGATACAGACACCCAATGAGTGCGATAAAGTATAAATCTTATCTGGAAATGGTTGAAGCGGCAAGACAGATTGAGAGGGGATATTTAGAGTACGGCGATCAACTCTATGCTCCATCAACTAACCCAACATGTCCTTCTCCTCCAAAGAATCAAAGATTCGGCAGATTCTTCAAGCCAAACAAATCTCAATCCCAGCAACCTCAGCAGTCTCAACAGTATAGTTCGCCACAGAAAGCTCAAGCCTACTCGCTTACAAATGAACCACGATTCTGCAAAAGATGCAGAAAATCGCATATGGGATTGTGTAATCCGGACGACGTCACTTGCTATGTGTGTAGCAAGATCGGCCACAGTAGAGAAGAGTGCCCCCAGCGAGGTCTTGGATGTGCTAAATGCGGAAAGCGTGGACACTTCATGTATCAGTGTCATAGTGGACATCGAGGCCCATCGCAATCATCAGCTGGAGGTTCTACAATGAAAAGTTCAGCCGCAACTCCAACTGCAAGGACCCGTGCATTCCAGATTACAGAGGAGGAAGAAAAAGAAACCCCTGATGTGGTTACCGGTACGTTCTTATTAAATTCGATACCTGCTTGTGTATTATTCGATTCCGGTGCAAGTCGTTCATACATATCGACTGCTTTTGCTCAAAGACTGCATAAATTTCCTTCAAAGCTTCCTGTTATACTCGATATAGAGACGGCCAGTAACAATTACCTTATGGCTGATTCCGTTTACCGAAATTGCACATTACTTGTCAATCACGTTGTGTTCAACCTCGATCTTATTCCGATTCCGTTAAAAGAGTTCGACGTCATCATCGGCATGGACTGGCTAACGAATAATGAAGTTACGATTGTCTGCAACCGCCAAATCATCCGAATCAAGACTTCAGACGGCCGAGTGTTAGAAATCAAAGGCGACAAGCGAAAAGGTGCTCATTGTTTCATGTCCGTTAATAAAGCGCGAAAATATCTATTTAAGGGTCATGAATCCTATCTGTGTTATGTTTCATCTGAATCTGTCTCTGAAGCCAACAAGAAATCTATTTCTGATATTCCGATCGTCTGTGAGTTCCCAGACGTATTTCCCGATGATATCTCTGGAGTGCCACCAGAACGTCAAGTCGAATTCGGCATTGACTTAGTTCCTGGTGCGGCTCCAATCGCTAAAGCTCCCTACAGACTTGCGCCTGCAGAAATGTAGGAAATGGCAAAGCAATTGCAAGATCTGTTAAAAAAAGGATTTATCCGACCTAGTTCATCTCCGTGGGGTGCACCTGTCTTGTTTATTAAGAAGAAATACGGAACTCTCCGTATGTACATCGACTATCGTGAGTTGAACAAAGTCACAATCAAGAATAAATATCCTTTGCCCAGAATCGATGATTTATTTGATCAGCTACAAAGAGCAAGCTATTTCTCCAAAATTGATCTTCGTTCTGGGTATCATCAGCTGAAAGTAAGAGATGAGGATATTCCGAAGACGGCCTTCCGAACGAGATACGGTCATTATGAATTTCTCGTAATGCCGTTTGGTTTAACAAATGCACCAGCAGCGTTCATGGATCTCTTGAAACGCGTGTGCAGGCCAATGCTGGATAAGTCAGTTATCGTATTCATTGACGATATTCTGATTTACTCCAAAACGGAGGCTGATCATGTTGTTCATCTATGTCAACTGCAAGAGTTATTGAGAAAGGAAAGACTCTACGCAAAATTTTCCAAGTGTGAATTCTGGCTCAGACAGGTATAACCTTACATTGTCTTGAGTTATCTCTTAAAGCGTTCTTTGTTTCAAACAAAACTTGATATTCTACTTTGACTTCTTTATAGATCCAATTCCTTGGCCATGTAGTATCTGGCGAAGGTATTTCAATCAATTTTTCCAAAGTCGAGGTCGTTCAAAAATAGCAAACGCCTCGCAATGCCTCTGAAATCAGAAGCTTCCTTGGATTGGCTGGTTACTACCGGCGATTCATTAATGACTTTCGAAGATTGTTGTGCCCCTCACGATGCTAACAAGAAAGAATACACCTTTCGAATGGGCTGATAAACAGCAAAAAGCATTTGAAACTTTGAAGCAGAATCTCATTCAAGCGCCAATCCTAGCCTTACCAGAGTGCAATGATGACTTCGTTGTCTATAGCGATGCATCTGGTATAGGTTTAGGCTGTGTCCTCATGCAAAGGGGAAAAGTCATTGCATACGCTTCAAGGCAATTGAAAGACTATGAGAAAAGTGCACCAACTCATGACCTTGAGTTGGCTGCCGTTACCTTTGCATTGAAAATCTGGCGGCATTATCTCTATGAGACTCGGTGTCAGCTTTACACCGACCATAAAAGTCTCAAGCATCTATTTACTCAAAAGGATCTGAACATGAAACAGCGTCGGTCCTTGGAGCTTATCAAGGACTATGATTGCGAGATCCTGTATCATCCCGGCAAAGCCAATGTGGTCCCGGATGCTTTGAGTAGAATAGTCTATCCTGAAAAGTGTTGCTATGCTTTGACTCCCGTAGTGTTCTCTTCTGATCTCATTGAAGACATCAAATCAGCTCAAGCCGAAGCTTTAAAATAAGAGAACCTTTGTTCTGAAAATCTTAAAGGTCAATTACAATTCTTATCTATGAATCATTTGGGGCTTCAATGTCTCAAGGGAAACCGAATCTGGATTCCTAAATATGTTCTATTCGCAACACTCTTCTATCCGAAGCCCACAAGTCTAAGTTATCCATTCATCCTGGCAGCTCAAAGATGTACTTCGATCTGAAAGCTGATTATTGGTGGCCAGGAATGAAGAAAGACATCGGTCAGTTCGTCGAAAGCTGCAGAGTCTGTCAAATGGTTAAGGCAGAACATCAGAAACCCTTCGGGGATATGCAACCACTACCAGTTCCTGAATGGAAGTGGGAGCATATAACCATGGACTTCGTCACGAAATTGCCTAAAACCAAGAGACAGCACGACTCCATCTGGGTAGTTGTGGATCGATTAACGGAGTCAGCTCACTTCATACCGATGAAAGAGACATATGCTCTTGATAAATTGGCACAGATGTACATCACTGAAGTTATCTCTCGTCATGGTGTGCCGAAATCTATCGTCTCTGATCGTGATAGTCGTTTCACTTCGAGATTCTGGAAAGCGCTGCAAGAAGGGATGGGTACTCGAATCTCAATGAGTACTGCTTATCATCCTAATGCAGATGGCCAAAGTGAACGCACTATTTTAACTCTTGAAGATATGCTCCGTGCCTGTGTTCTTGATTTGGGTGGTAACTGGGATGACCATTTACCTTTGGTCGAATTCTCATATAACAACAGTTATCATTCAACGATCAAGATGGCTCCTTTTGAAGCTTTATACGAACGAAAGTGTAGAACTCCCACCTGTTGGCGCGAAACAGGTGAATCGCCTATAGCGGGTCCTGCCCTTCTACAGTTGACTCATGAGAAGATTAAACTTGTCAGAAGGAATATACTTGAACCTCAAAGCAGGCAGAAGTCATATTATGACAATCGGCACAGATCGATTAGTTTTGCAGTTAACGATTGGGCGATGCTGAAAGTATCTCCAATGAAGAATGTGGTACGATTTATAAAGAGAAATAAGCTAGATCCAAGATTCATTGGTCCGTTCAAGATTGTTGAAAAGAAAGGAAATCAATCTTATCGTCTTGAATTACCAGCTGGCTTAGTGGGAATACATCTTGTATTTCATGTTAGTCATTTGAGGAAGAGCTTTGCAGATGAAAGAGAAGTACAGATACCACATGTTAGTCTACAAATCGATGAAAAGCTTCGAGTGGTTGAAGAGCCGGAATGTATTCTGGACTCGAAAACCAAAAAGCTTCGAAATAAAGAGATACAGATGGTGCTCGTCCAGTGGAAACACCACAAATGTTCGCATCAGTCTTAGGAATCAAGAGATGTCATGAAAGCTACCTATCCAAGTCTGTTCGAACAAAGCTAACTTCGAGGATGAAGTTTATGCGTGGTGGAGCCCATTCTGTAACATCCTAGCTTTTAGCTGAACTTAATTCTGTATTTGAGCTAATAATGTAATTGAATTACATTACTTGTTTTGTAATTTAAATTAAGTAATGAAATTATTTAATTAAGTTAAATAAATAATATAAAGTATTTTGATGATCAAAATAAAAGAGATGTAAAATGCAAAAGTTGAGGGGGTTAAAGTGTTAAATTTCAAAAGCTAGAAAATAAAAGAACCAAAATGAGCATAAATGATCATTTAAGAAAATTTCAATCTCTCTCTTCTCTCACTCTAAACATACGGCTTCTTCCAAATTTTCATCAAAAATTCATTAAAAAATCCATAAATGTTGCAATAAATTGAAGAATTAAGACAAGTGAAGGTTACAAACATCATCAATCACAACGTTCAAGGTAATATTCATGTTAAATTTCGAAATTTTAAGAATTTGGTTCGGTTTTGAGAAAAACCGAAACTTAGGAACTAAAAACATGAAATTTGTTGTTGCATGTTGGAATTTTTAGTAGATAATCATGTATTGAAGTCATTAGGTGTTAAAGAAACAAAAATCAGTGGTTGGATCGTCCAAATATAGGAGAAATCGGAATTTTTGTAAAATTTAGTGTTCTTGGCAAAAAGTGCCTATTTTGGAAGATTTTGACCAAATGATTGTGTTAATGATAGGGAAAATGATATAAAAACAACCCAAATATGATAATATAACTTTAAAATACATTGCATCTTAATAAAAATGTGTTTGCTGAAATTTTAGTGAAAATCCGTAAGTGTAAAATATAGAACACCAAGAACAAAATCTGGAAAATTACAAGTCTTGGGATCCGAATTCGGATGACCCGAATTCGGATATGGTGCCATTTCGGACCTGTTTCGGATGATGCAATTCGAACAACCTACTTCGGATGGCCCAGTTCGGACGGCTCGGTCCGAATTCGGATGCTTGGTTCGGATGGTCCGAATCCGGATGTCAAATTCGGATGTTCAATTTTTGATATTTTAAAATAACAATTAAAGATTAATAAATAAAGCAACATGATATATATATATATATATATATATATATATATATATATATATATATATATATATATATATATATATATATATATATATCTCTTTTGAGAATTCAAAGAAAATAAACCAATGAATGATTGATGAGTTATCAGAATCAGATTAAATAAAGATTTTAAAGCTAAAAGCTAATGATATTGCTATGAAATTATTGCTATCATGACTTTGATTACTATACCTTCCTTATTGATCGCATCTTTGACATATTGATTAAGCTTAGCATGATTAGCCTTGTCGATCTATTGTTCTAGACCTAGCTATGTCACCAGTTCTAATGCTAATTGTCATGCATTTTATCTATTGTGTAGCTTTGATAAACAAGAAAAAGTATGTCGTGTTATCACAAGTATTTTCAGAAACATGTATGGCGGTGCATGGGGATACTGGGTTGATGTTCCTATGGAGGCTCGCGAAAGAATGTGGGAACGTTTCCAGGTGTGTACTTACTATTGTTTATAACTTTATAAATGAAAGAATGTTTATTAATAAGTTATTTATGTGTAGGGGTACTTTTTGTTGGAATAGCGAACACGAAGTGAGAATCCAAGATCGGTTTTATAAACAACTTCATAAACGATTAAGTGACACAATGTGTAGAGCCCGGCAAAGAGCACTTAAAATGGTACATGCTGCCAATGTTCAAGTTGGGGATGATTTATCTGTCATCAGTTCTTATAACCCAACTTGGATCAACAAGAATATTGGAAAGAACTTGTAGAGCGTTGGACTAAAGACGAATGGCAAAAGAAATCAAAACAAAATCAAGTAAACAGATCAAAACTATTAGGTGGCTACCATACCTGTGGGTCTCGTGGGTATACTGCTACTAGATTAGCCATGGTAAGATACCTTTAATTTGTTATATTTTAACATATAATATGTTAAATATCAAATACATGACTTTTGTAGGAAGCTAAATTGAATCGCCCAGTTGGATCTAGAGAGTTTTTTACACACACGCACACAAGGAAAGGAACAAGGCCAGGGGAGGGAGGGTCGGAGGAGATCGAGCCGGTATGGGTCGATGACAGGGCACGAGTACATATTGTAAGTTTCGTCAGTTCTATATGGTTAACCATATAAAATATGAACTGAATTTTAATTTTCTATTTTTTATTATAGGAAACTTATGATAGATTGATAATTGAGACATTCGGTGAGAAGCACCTAGAACATGAACAACCCCATATGGGAAGTGGTTGCTGGAGGGAGGAAGAAGGGGAGACTGTATGGGGCGAGCGATGCGTCAGATCCTGTTTTTGTTCTAACAGGAACATCTTCTATATCTAGCACAAGTAGTCATCATTCACAAGCTGAAAATGACGAGGTATATTTGTTACTTATACACACACACACACATACATATAAATAAGTTTATAAAAATCATTTGAACATGCATACATAGTTATAAAACATATTTCATGACTTGCAGATTGAAAGACTGAAAAAGAAGGTAGATGAGATGGAAGAAGAAAGAGAGATTGAAAGAGCGGAAAGAGAAAAAGAAAGAGCAGAGTTTGAAAATGAAAGAGAAATTGAAAGGAGAGAAAGAGAACGAGAGCGAGCAGCTCTAGAGGAAAGAATGGCCAAGAACTAGAGGACCATCGAAACCAAATGGACAAGAAAATTGAAATGTTGTTTGCACGATTTCAAACTCCACCTTCATAAACCAGTAATCATTATTTATTTGTTACTCGTATGTTTCTACTCATTAAAATAACATGATTTCTTACATCATATAAATATGAATATTTTGGGTTAGAACTTGTTCCATAATATGACTTCTTTTTAATGTGATGCATATTTTTTGTATTAGGACTTCTTCTTTAATGGGATACATAATGTTTTAACATGTTTTAGGAATTTATATTGTTTTTTTCTTTAGCTATTTTACAATTTGTGTTTTGTTTGAAACTTATATGAAAAGTAATTTCTTACAAATTAATCATTTTTCTGTTGTAGAATGTTACGATGTGACGAAGTGGAGCTAGAAAGAATGGAGCGTCCCAAGGAATCATCCGAGCAACTGTTAAACATTTGTCTTATGGAATATTGGTTTTAATTTGAGATATTAAGTTGTAATCTACTATGTTATTACAGTACTGCAATTGTTTGATTTAGTATTATGGAATATTGGTTTAAAACTGTTTTAGATTATTGAGTTTTTATTCACAGGAAAAAATGGTTAAATATAGAATAACTGAATAAATAACAAAAATTTTGCCAGTTTTTTGCGACGGATTTGCGACAGTAGAGACCATTAAATCAGAGTGAATTTGCGATGGATTTGTGATCGAAGCTATCGCAAATCCGTTGCAAAAAATTCTTCGCAAGTCCGTCGCAAAGATAAACGGACGCAAATCTGACGAAAAGAGAGACTGACGCAAATCCGTCGCAATAAAAGCCCGTCGCAAATCCGTCACAAATATTAGTCGCAATGTCGTCGCAAAGTTATTTACGACGAGCCTTTTTGCGTCCGCCATATTCGGTCGCAAATCGGTCGCAAATAAGAGTTTGCGACGGATTTGGCGGTGCAAAAGGGTATGATTGTGG
This sequence comes from Centrapalus pauciflorus, assembly GCA_020465985.1. Classification (NCBI taxonomy): domain Eukaryota; kingdom Viridiplantae; phylum Streptophyta; class Magnoliopsida; order Asterales; family Asteraceae; genus Centrapalus; species Centrapalus pauciflorus. The sequence continues at coordinate 657,880 of JAANYP010000239.1, forward strand.
TAGTGAAAATAACAAGTTATATATATTATATTAAAATATTATCTAAAAATTAACTAAAAAAATTAAAATATATAATAAACGAGTCGAGCTCGAGCTTGGAAAATTATTCACGAGCCGAGCTCGAGCTTTACATATGAAGCTCGAAACGAGCCGAGCTCGAGCCTAGTACTTTTAAACGAGCCGAGCTTAAACGGGCTCGGGCTCGGGCTCGGCTCGGCTCGTTTACACCCCTAAACAATAAGCATAAATAAACAATAAGACATAAATTAAAAATCATCAAATCACTTCATTCATTGATTCAAAAATCAGCAATCAACAATTTGACAAACAATAACTAGAAGGTTTCAAAAATCAGTATTCATTGGATCGGGTATTTGGGTTACATGGTTGGGGGCTTAACTTATTTATTATGGAGGGCCTAAAAAACTTTCTTTGGACTTTATACAAGGAGCTTGGCAAATCATAGAGGGCCCAGCCCCCCCCCCCCCTCCCCTCCCCTCCCCTTTGGAAGGCATGCATCCGCCCCTGAGCGATGACAGGAACTCCATTCTTTTGATGATGCTTGGGACAAGAGCAGCAGACTTTCTTTTTAGACTTATTCGAATTAGTTACTGATTATTGATTCGTTTGTAATTAAATTATATTAAACTTTGTGACCCCAATTACATTTTTTTGTGATTCCCGACACTTTGTTGTGTTGTATGCAAAGTGTTTGAATTATGTTGATTGCTATCCAATAATTAAATGTTTTAAATTTTCCGTAATTCCGCAAGTACTCGTATGTATAATTTTACCGAAATACTCGTATTTAGTTCATGAGTGTTTCATATATATGTCAAATGCTTTTGTACTGGAAATTAGACAAATAAATGCATCAGAGTGTCTAAAATGTATACTTTTAGTGGTTAATTATAAAAAATCAATAACCATTTTCTTAAAAATAAGGTTAAAAATATTGTTGAGTTTGGACCAACTAATTAGTCAGAATTAAAGTTTCAAACATCTTGGGCGTTTATTGAGTTATAAAAGAGTTTTTGAGTCAGATTTTATCATGTTTGGATGTGAGTTGAAGTAGAAATAGAAAAAAAAAACAAGCTTAGAAGTTTAACAAGTCAAACTCGATCGTATATAAACTCGAGTTATATAATACGTGTTAACATTTTCGAGTTGAACTCAAGTACGTGTTAACATGTCAAGCTTGACCGTATATCAACTCGAGTTTTAAGATTGGATCATTGGAATGAAATATTGAGTCCCCAAGACATATATCTTTGGGTAATTAGGACATCACATGCAGTGGTGGATCCAAAAAAAAAAATTTATAGGGGTCGGAATTTATCACGCTACGACAATATGGGTGTTTGTGGTTCTATAAAAACTTTTAACACCTCAAAAGTTCAGTTGGTTCATCTTGATTACATAATAAAAGGAATACGTAAATGCTACAACTTATTAATAATTACAAACTACAATAAAATTAAATTCTACAAATGTCTCCTTCAAGTTTCATAGTTTTGAAAATGGGGTTTTAGTTATTACATCATCGTCCGAAATATTGAGTAACTTCATTCTCTATGATACAAATGCAACAGTCACTCAATCTTTTATCACCAATTGAATTGCGCAATTACTTGTATAATTGGTGAAGACGTATTAGAAACTCTTCCACTTGATGGAAATTCGAATCTTTGTATTTCTTTTTCAAAAATTGATTCATATTGTCTAATGAACTAAAACAATTAAATAAATATAACTTCATGTTAGTTGTTAAACACTTAAGGCCTTAAACAGATAATAATCTAAACATCTTTTAGACTAAAACAACAAAGAATATTCTTACAAACAACAAACAAGTAACAATAAAACTAACAATATGTTCCTAGTACAAGCCCAAATGTAAAGTGTTCTGTGACACCCTTGCCACATCAACCACCAAATTACCAAAACACCCAGAATTATTCATCAAACACAATTACATAATGATCTGATAACCTAGTTTAAGTGCGGAAGCATTAGAATACATAAATAAGTAACGCATAAGTGTCAAACACCTTACGGTGCTACAAGGTACCAAATCTAAGTCTACATACTCATAAGTTTATACAGTCATCCCAAACATATCATAGCATTAGTCCCACAACATAATTACCAATTGAGTAGTAGAATTCTTCCAATAACTTCACACACGACCTAGCTAGAAGGTCCAGCTGCAGATTTTCCCTTTCCTGTAAAAATAAAGCAACTGAGAGGTAAGCGAATGCTTAGTGAATACACAGATTACGTATTTTATAAATCTTTATGAAGCCCCAAGGATAACACCGATGACAAACATTGTATACCCTCTTCGTACACCAAGTACGGAACCAGAGTCGCAGCCCCTTCGAGCCCAAAGCTCGGTATTAAACATACCAACACTTGGAATTTATTTTATGCGTTGACTATGTGTTTCATTCAAAATATTTGAGTTTAGAAAGTGGGTTTCAATTTTCAGGCATCAAATTCGAATTTAGGGGGCTAAATTCGAACCCCATTCGAATTTAGGGGCTAAATTCGAACCCTATTTCGAATTTAGGGGTTAAATTCAAACCCATGATGTTAAATTCGAATACATACTCGAATTTATTACAAAAATCGAGTTTGTTCTTGCATTTCGACTTTGTTATTGGCATTCTCGAATTTGTTCATATTTACAGCTTAAATCATACATTTCTAAGTCTAAATATCACGAATATGTTAAGTTTTAAGCCTTGTTTCGATTCTATTACACATACTCTATCATATTCTTGTTAAAACTCAAGCCAAACTAGCTTCATTCACGCAATAAATGGTAAATTCGAATTTCTATCATCAAAACCGAAAATATAACAGCTTAAAAGGTCGATTCTTACCTCAAATTCGAACGAAATCACGAATACAACCGTAGATTGTTGTAGTACTCCTCGAGATCTTTCCGATGACGTATAGAACTCGACAATCGGCCGGTCGGTTTGGGAGAAAATCTAGAGAAAAGGTAGAGAGAGTTTCTAGAGAGAGTTTCTAGAGAGAGAGAGAGAGAGAGAGAGCAAATGGTAAAAATGAAGGCTTTTAGCCTTTTTATTCTTATTTTCATCATTTTGCACATTTCACCCCTCAACTTATCCGGTTCCATATAATACTGATTTATTCTTAGTTTTATCATCACTAACTTTTATAATTCATAATCCTCCATATTGATAATTATTAATTCTCAAATTTCATAGATTCTTAAAATAGCAACCAACTTTGATAAAAATACAATTCAACTTAAATCACAAATTTTAAACTAATAAACCTCAAATACAGAAATTTTAATATCAGGATGTTACATGTTCAATAATGAATCAGCCCAATAAATGAACGTTCAATACAATTATTAAATTATTTGTTAAATAGGTAACAAACTATTAGGTTGTGGTATATTTTATTAGATTTTCTAACAAATATTTTTATGTGTAAAATTTATAAAAACTACAAGGATATGGGGTCGAGCTTCAAAAATCATAGGGGACGTAAAATTTTCGATTATATATCTAACACGTAAAATAAAAAAAATTATCGGGGTGGTTTGACCCCATTCCAACATATTGAATCCGCCCTTGATCACACGAACGAAGGATTTCCAAGAATTTGTGCAAGATCAATAGTTAATGGACTTTAAAATGGAAGGGGTTTGGTTTACATGGATTAAAAATCAAGAGTTACTAATCCATGAGTATGCTGGAATCTGGATCGTTTTCTTGTAAATGGTGCGACGATGAGAAAAAATGCCGATATTGATACAGTATGATATTTCTAAGAATATCAATGTACAATGTGGTAAATATTAAATTATTAAGCATAATGATAAACTACATGTACGTTTTCTTTGGATAGAATTCTGAATGTAAATATGTAATTGATTCAAATGAGAGCAAAGATAAGTTACGCACTTACGCCAATCAACAAACGATCACTATCACCGCATATGGATGGATCCCTATGAGATCATTTCGGCACTCAAGTCAGTAATGATCATGAATATAATCAAAGTATTACTAGAAATATAGAAGTAAACAAAATGCATAAGAGTGATGATATTGTATATTTGTTAGATACTTTAGATCCCCTCGTATGAGGAGTTGATCCATAACACAACACGAATTATTCTGATATTGTACAACTTAATTTCAAATATCCATGAGTGATTATGTGGAAAGCTATATCAAAGATAATTATAAATGCTAGACCATAATGTTAGACAGATCATACTAGCGATATAAATCGACCTGAAACAAACCACACTCCAAACAAAACAATTTTTTTTAGTTTAAACCTTGCAACTAAGCTTCTTCCTTCCTCTGAAGTTATTTTATGTACATATTTGACTATAATAGCCTTTTGAGACAAAATGTACTTTAGACAAGCGGTGTTCAAAAATATCCGAAACCAGAAGTCTGATCCGGAAATACTATTCAAAATTATCCAAAATTCCGGATTATCCGAATTCGGATAGTCTGAAAGTCGAATTCGGATACGAATACGGATTTTGCATCATTTCAAATTATCTGAAATCCATTTTTTTTTTTTCCTGAAACTTTATATTTTCCTAAACTTTTTTGTCAAACGTTATTTGACTAACAATAGTTATATCATTGGATTTTAAGTATATAATGTGGCTTTAACTTAATTATAACTCATTTAAATGCATTATAATATCTTTTGATGTGTTTTTTATATTGTTTTGAGTTTAAAAAGTATGATATATTTTTGTTTAAGACAATTAGTTTTTTATATGTTAATAGGTACTAGGTTATTTACTCGCGTATTGCGCGTATATTTTTAATATATATTTGTTTACGTAAATTATAATAAACTAAAGGTAAAAAGAGATATAAATTTTTAAATAAAAGTATATAAGAATTAATTTTCTAAAAAGCTAAATATAAATGAATAGTATATTTGTTTTTCTATATTTTTTAAACTTTTGTTATATTATAAATAGTAACTTATTAGAGTATTAGACTTTACTGGATTTAATTTGATTTGAAATTAAAGATAGTTTATACTAGATTTGGATAGATATAGTTTAGATATTATTATTATCTTTATAACATATAAATGTCATATCTCAATTTATGGTGATAACATGTGGTTTCACGAGGAATGGATATATTTAGTCTTTTATTAATATTTACAGATTAATATTTATAGATATAGAGTTGTATTTTTTATATATTTGATTTCATTTTATGATATTAAGTTTAATTAAAAATTTTAATTTTCGGATAATCTGATATCCAACTTTTGGATTATCTGAAATTTGGATATCTGAAAATCGGGTAATCCGGGAATGAACACCCCTAGTTTAGACCCATTAAAGTCAGAAATTTTGGTTGAACCGAGAAAATAACATGTCGAAGATTAGAAAAACACAGCAGTGTGGAGTCGTGTAGGGGACGGGACAACCGGATAAGGCACCGGGTTTTCCAAAAGATCTTGGATTGGATCGAAGAGCATATAATAAACACATTATTTATTGCACCGGTGCCAACGAAGGTATGCCCATCATCTCTTAAAGATTTGCGGGCATTTCGTTCGTTGGCAGTTTACACAATATATAATATCAGAACTTCTTGTTGCAAGGGTCAACTTGGTCATGAAGAAGGTAACGAGCAAATCTCGATTTCATTGTTTTAGTTACAAACAAGGTTGTCTAACACCCTAAAAGGAATTCAAAATCAGACCAATCTGTACATGTACTTTTGGTTCGGTTCAGTAAGGTTTGGTTTTGGAACGGCCCTTTAGTTTCACGACTCTGTTTAGACTTCTGCACACTCTAGGGTCCGTTTGTTTGCAATTAAAAGCGTCTGAATTAATATGAATTTTAGATCTAGACATACTTTAGACTATTTGTTTAATTCACATATAAAAGGTTTTATCATCTGAAATTTCCTCTTAAAGTCTAAAGTTAAATTAAGTGCATATTAATTTCAGATCTTAATACCACCTAATTTAAGACGTTGTTTTCAGAATGCAGACATTATCTCTTACAAAACAAACAACACCGTACTCTTGAAAATTAACTTTTAGTCTTTTACCAAAAATAGCATCATGCAAAGTGCTTGGCCTTGAAAGTATGAACATACTCAACTAGATACATTATTCAACATGAACATAAACAATTTAGGAGAAGGTGGCTACATTGCCGAATGCATTTTCTGCACTTTTCGCCTTCCAGATCGATCCGACGGTGACAATGTTTTCCCTGGAACCACCTTAGACTCTATCAACGGTGAAATGCAGCCAATCGTAGTAGTACAATCGTCACTAGATCGATTATCTAACCAAGAAATAATGTCACCATATACAATATCGATGTTGTGGTCAGTCTCACCAGCTGTCAACCCGTGCCACATCCCGGGGTATAGTTTTAATGTCTTGTCTTTACTACTTGCTTGATTGTATAAAGCTTTACTTATTTCTGGATCCGTCACTGTATCTGCTTCTCCATGCAACACCAAAAAGGGGAGTGTCACCTACAAAAGAAAATTTAACAAAAAATTGAGCACCATTTTGTTTCCGAATTTTCGAGATCGATGAAGTTAATGATTACCACAAGGAGGGTAGTTTTGTAAATTTACCTCAGTTAAGGTGTCTTCAAGGCTCAGGCTAGTTCTAAGCAACTCAACAGCTGTTTTAAGCCTTGGCTTCTCTTGATATATCAACTTGTTCCCGCGTATCTGCGGATCGAAAACGAGTGTGAAGTTACATAATTAGTCTCCTTGAATATGAAATGTAGGAATGCGTAAAATACGAAACCAAACCATACCGTAACTGATAACACACAATCCGATTCTTTGTTCTCATTCTATTGATTTTTTTAGTTTTAGTTTGGTTCCATATTTTCAATATAAAAGTCAGATCAATCAACGAAACTGAAAAACCGTACCGGAACCAGAACCAGTTCCATATGGTTTGGTTCATGATTTGGATTTTATTCATTTTTCGGTTCTGGATCAGTTTTCGTATTTTACACACCCCTAGTAATGGAAATTAACCGTATTACTGTTGGAAAAAGTCATGAGAAAGTGTGTTTTTAGATGTATTTACCTCTTCTCTTTTTACAGGATCCTTGAAAGCTGCATCAATGACATCTTTTGTAGGAACAATCTTCCATGTGGGAATCACATCTGCTACTCTTGCTAGTAAGCTTACAACTAATGGGTGAGGCTTCAATTTCTCAGATATCTAATTTAAACATGATATTAGAAGCATTTATGAGAACTTTGGGGTTGTTTAATTGATGAAAATTTTCAATTTAAGTTTTTTAATAAAACTGAATACAATAAAGGTTTTCTTGAAAACACGTTTAACAAGCAAAACATATTTAGAATGGTTAAAAGGAGTTTTTTTTTTTGTTTTCATCCAACCATAACACACACACACACCCTTTCTACAAAACCCTTCCTCTCATTTGAAAACGAAAACGCCATCTGAAAACGAAAAAATAGAGTTTTTAACATGTCGTTATAAATTGAAAACTGAAAATTGAAAACATTTAAAAACAGTGGATCTGAATGCATTTTCTATAAACCTTTGCTTTTGACGAAAAAATTTTTTGTCTAAAATAGGTTAACTAAACATGTCCTCGGTATGCTAATTTATCTGGTTATTTGTATAAAAAAATAACATTTAAGAAATTCTATGAAGGGTGAATTTGTTAGTTTTAAAATATTCCACAAGTATGTTACATCTTTATGTAAGGAAACTTAGTTCGTTATCTGAAACAAAAATGATTACCTACCTTACACATGGGAGCAACTAGAACCGCACCATGCCAGAAATTGGGTTCTTTTTTGTGTGCAAGAAGGGCGACTGCGCCGCCCATCGACTCCCCATACAAGAATCTTTTCTTCTTTTTATACTCGTCTTTTACTGAGTTAATAATCATCGATAATCAATGAATACAATATGTTTATCAAAGGTACGATCACCAAGTCATATATGAAAAGAGTTAAAAAGATGTATTTTTTATTTGCAATTCGAACAAAAGATTAGAATCCATCAGGGTCAGTGGCAGATCCAAAAACAATTATCACGTGCAATAAAAATAATAAAATTGCTTTTAGTTATGACTTTTTTTATTACATACTATATGGGTTAATTTTAAAAATTGATATTTATATATATATGTATAATATAATAATGGGATAATTACTAAACTAGCCAAATCTCACATCTTTATTCACTTTTTAGCCATTTTATAAACATTTTATCAAAATAGTCACAATTTACGTGACCACATTTACGTGATAGCCACAATTTACGTGATTTGTACTTTTTTTCATTTTTTTAATGCATTACGTTACAAAAGGTGTTTGGTCACGTAAAGTGTGACAAGACATCCCACCAAACATTCATGGGGAAGGAGCAAAAATGGTCACGTAAAGTACAACAATTTACGTGACCAGACACCTTTTGTAACGTAATGCATTAAAAAAATGAAAAAAAGTACAAATCACGTAAATTGTGGCTATCACGTAAATGTGGTAACGTAAAGTGTGACTATTTTGATAAAATGTATATAAAGTGGTTACAAAGTGAATAAACATGTGATAAATGGCTATTTTTATAATTATCCCTATAATAATTATATGAATAATAAAGTTTGCTTAATTTTAGTTAGTTAGTTATAAAATTAATCCATATTAGATTTACATAGATTTGATTTGCTTTAAAATTTAAAAATAAAATCAGTAAATTACGTGGCAAAAGGAGAGAGCGACATGTGTCAAATTAAATGAGAGCATGTCACGTGGCATTTAGTTACTCTTTTAATAGTATAGATAGATTTTCAAAGCATTTTTCATATTTTGGAAGCGATTAGAGGCTTTGTTGGCATGAGTTTTCTTGTATTTTTGGCCCAATAATAATAATGACATCAACAAGATAAAAATTTGAAAGTTTTTTCGATTATCTCACGATTCACCGGTGGTACGGCCTATGCCGGCCACCATGTAGACCCACCACGCACACAACGAGGGTTGTTAAAAAAATTCCTAAGTAATTTCCGCGTCGTATTATTTCTCTTCAGTTATCACTAGGGATGACAATCATCATCCGATCCAATGATCATCCACCCGATCCAATCCATCATTGGTGGATATGGACGAAGTTAAATGGATGAATATCGAATATGGAGCGGATATGGATGAATATTGGATAGGATATGGACGAAGATTTCTCATCCATGGACAATATCCATTTACCCGATATTAATATTTTCTTACATTTTTATGTTATGATAATATATAAATCTATATATATGTGTGTAATCTTTTATTGCATAATTAATTAATTAGATTTGAAAATGTAATAGTCATATTAATTTGTTATAACATTATTTATTTACGGGAAGAAAATGAGCCAAAGACCAAAGTCTATACCATTACCTTAATTTAATCTTCTATTTAACTATCTTTTTTCTTGATAAACTCCATTAGACATCCTAACTCCAAAATTCCAAGTTCTAATTAGATCGAACAATTTAGCCTTCGATTTCTAAAGTGATCTCTATACAAAAACCTAATGATTGGAGTTATAATATTTATAAAAATTTATGTATTGTTTGCATTTGTTTAAAGTATATTTGGATTAATCTTTTATTTAAATCAAACCATGTATTGCGAGTGACGACAATTGTTAAAACAATGCACTATAGTAATTTAAAAAAAGTTTTTCTAATATCCAACGGACATCCACTTACCCGTTTCATCCAGTGGATATGGATGTGGACGGATGAAATTAATTTCAATAGATATGGATGTGGATGTGGATGATTAAAAACTTAATGGATATGGATATGGAGATGACTTCATCCAATCCATATCCGATCCATTGCCATCCCTAGTTATCACCGATTTAATTAATATATATACCGGTTTGTTTGCTACGACAACTTTCATCTTTAAAGCAAAAAAACAAGTTAGTAATGTTTACCGGAAATTGATTTGAAGTAGTTGCAACAATCGATAACAATGTCATCAAACTTTTTGATGTAACAACGTGCGCCCATGGATCGGCCATGGCCTTCATAATCGATCCCGAAAACTGCGTATCCGTAGCTCGCTAGCTTCGTCCCACATTCTAACACAAACCATATATAGAAAGCATTCCAAAAGATGTATAAACCCAAATATTATGAATATCAGAATATACTAGAACAGAAAAATTGCTATCCAAAGTTTGACTCCAAAAGGTCAAAATCTGACTTTTTTTGGGTCAAAATAGAGCAAACATGTAATACAAGATATCGAACTAATCAGTTTTTTATATTAAATGCTATTAAATAAAATATTCCAGCAGATTGAATTAATGAATCAAATTGTGATTAAATTTAAAAAATGACCAAAATTGGAAGGAATTAAAGTGAAGGGAATTGGATTATCAAAAAGATTTAAAAAAATGAATGTGTTTTTGGAATTTCTTTTAACTGGGTAATTATTACTTGCTAGTAAATACGGTATATATTAAATTATATTTCTGTGTCTTAAAAACTTTACCAATACTAAACAATAGTATAAAAAGGTAACATACTTAGGATTAAAATCTATTTCGGTAATGAACTATATAAATTTTTTTTATAAAAAGTTAAGGTGGTTCTATATAATTCTAAAAAGGATACTTCTTTATTTTAGTGACAATGATGACACTTTAAAGATCATTTATAATGACATTTTTTTGATAAAAAATAAAAATAATCAAATTTATCCAATTTAAAATATTTTAATAGTTCATAAATTTTTGTAAGACCAAATTTAATTCGTTACCTGGAAAAAACAATTAGAATTAAACACATTATCCTTTTATAAAATTATCATTTTAATTAGTTTCTTGTTATTTAAAACAACCAAAACCGATATAATCCATTTTTAAAGGTAACAAATCGAATCATAAATCAAAATTAAAACAAGAACTTTAATGATGTTTATCATAAAATTGTAAAACTTCAAATTTCTTTGTAAACTTATACGCATACATGTATATAGAAATCAGGATTAAATCGTGAAACTATCGTAAATGGACCAGACTTGGACACAATACGATTCAGTTTGGTTTGGTTGGGTTTTTATTTTTCATTTATAAAAACTAAAAAAAACGGGACCATTTTTTCTAAAGTTTTTGGTTCTATACAAGTCTGTTTTTGAACCGTTACACACCCATGTATAGCATAATGAAAATTGAAGAAGAGTTAGAAAACAAAAAAATTGATCAAAGAGTAGAACATGTGTTAACCTTTCATGAAGTCACCACATTCCATGCCATAACCTGCAAAAATAAAGCAACAAACTTTCAAATTTTTACAAAATCTAACAATTACTAAACCTTAAATATCACAATGTCATCCGATTTTCGCATCACCATGACAGAGGAAGACGAGAGCTTTCGGAGAAGAAAGAGGCAGCCATCTGCAAGTAAAAAGCTGTATTCCTCTCGAATTCTTTATATACTCCTGAAAACCATCGATAAAGATTCAATTTTTACGCCAAATTCGTAACACCCGTCTGATAAAGATTCGATCTTTATCGAAAACGGATCAAACCCATTACTCAAAAAGTCGAATTTTATCGAAAAACCAGGCAAACAAAGAGATAGAAAGAGAGAGATATAGCAAACTAACCTCTTGATACTCAACCTCCATTGATGGAAATGAAAAAGGAAGAGATAAAGATGAACTTGAAAGGGTATTTTGGAGAAAGAAAAAAGTGTTATTACAGATTTATAGGAATAGAATAGTGAGTGATCCCAAGAAAAAGAGTCACTGACGTTCGGTTGTTGGGTTGATGAGATGAGCACCATGCCCTTTTTTTCCTCATGATTTTAGGCTTTTAGCCATTATGATGATGTGGGGAATGTTTGTTTTCTTCCTTGCAAATTATTACTTTTTGTTTTTTTAATGAATTATATAGGAATTGAAAATCAATTTGCATTAGGAAACCAATCGCAGCTATTGTATCTGATGCATTCATTAAAAATAACAATGTGGCAATGAGGTAATTAATATCACTTTCCGGATGCATTATCTGATTGATGCATCGGTGTGCATAGGGGCAAATGGTAAACATGTAAAATGTCAAAATAGAAATCACTCTGCTTTCCATGTAAACTATCACTTTTGTTTAATTAATAACTCTTATCAAAATCCGCAGGTAGAGTAATTATATGACTTTCTAGTATTAAATCTGATTTTCAAAAACTACTAAATTAACGTAAAAGAAATATACTGATAATGCCCTTGAATAATATTTTTGATGCATTGTGAATTGTTTATGCACCATGTTGTTATACTATGGTTTCCTAATGCATATTGGTTTTACATTGAACTCACACACACATAAATAATGGTTATATGTAGGTTGCAATTATGGTTTTTTGAAAAGGGTGATTCTAAATACACATTTTCTTCTTACTAATTACACGTCCCTTATTCTTAATGTGAAAAGGAATGATTATATTTAATCAATGAGTCCCACGTTATTAAGAAAATTCATGTGAGAAAAGATGTGTGATTAATAAAAATTAGTTAAAAGGTGGGTAGTATGTCATGACTTTTTAAAAAATGTCTGAATCTAGAAAATACTATTTGAAAATTAAAAAATATAGGACAATACTTGCAATATGTGTGTATATATTATTAATAGATAAATACATGTTAGTAGTTTGTATTCATTGAAAACTTTAGGTTAATCTATTAATTATGCATAATATCAATTGACAATTTCTAATTAATAATAACTTTGATATTTAATTGCTATTTAAGAATTTACTAAAAAAGGCCTTTTATTAGTATTTAAAATGAGAAATTTGTTAAAGTAAGCCCATTGATGCTTAACTAACATTTAAATTTTAACTGATATTTAATCAATATTTAAGGGATCATTAAAATAGTCTTTAATTAATATTTAAAATGAGAATTTGCAAATGGAGCCTCTTGATATTTAACTAATATTTAAAATTAGTCATTATTAAAATGAGCTTTAACTTAATATTAAAAGTAAATATTAACTCTTGATATTTAATTAATATTCAAATTATGATATTACTAAAAAAAGATTTTAATTAATGTTAAAATGAGACATTGCTAAATGGGATTTTAAATATTATGTTATATGTTACATACTATACGTATTAATTACCAAACTCTAATGAATAGTAAAAGAGTGTTTTATCATTGATACTTCATGACATTTTATCAAAATTTCTTATCTAATATCGTTTTTAAATATGAATTTTGATATCATGTACCTTACACAATACAATAAATTAAAATACCAGTGGTTAAAAGGTTAACGAGTTGTAGAGAAAGAAAATGAAAATACTATTGATAATTTTTTATTAGAATAAACTTTTTAAGATTGCTATTCATATAAGTATATTAACAATGTCATATATTATTCTAAAGTTTAATAAACGTTTTATACGTTTTTAGATTAATTAATTTAACTTTAAAAGGGTAATTAGTTTTGTTATTGGATATATTTTTAGAACAAAAACATGATATCAAACAAAATAAGATATTACCTTTTATTTATTGTTATTTGTAATCTAATATAACTTTTAGTTGATTATATATCTTAGTTTATTGTACTTTTTAATTATTATAATTTATCATTAAATATAATATTTGATTCTAATTATTATGATTTTTTTAGTTAGTTTCAAATTATATATATTATCAATTATGTCAGATTAAATTTGTTGTTTCAAATATCAACAATTGATACTTGACACTAAAATTGAGTTCGTGTTTTATTTTTCTAGTTTGTTATAATGGTTACAATAGATAAAAATATGTATGCATTGTAACTAACGAGTTATGAACGTCCGCGCGTTGCTGCGGGGTCTAAAATATTAATTACAAAAATAAATATAAAAACAAATGAATAAAAATACTTTTCAAACAATTCAAGCAAAGAAACACAACTGAACCAACATCGAAGACTGAAATTGAAAAGCGGATATAGATTCAATAAGTAAGACAAATGATACTGTTAGTCAGTTTTTATCATTGGTTTTCTAGATTTTGCAATGCTAAACTACAAACAATGTCTTATTAAATCGGATCGGAACCAGAAATTAATTAATCAAATATTCATAACAATATTTAATAAAAAAATCTAATTATTAAATAGTTACATTTTAATTATAAAACAATTTTATTAGAATTTTGTATCGTGCATCTGAACAATAAAGTCTCCTTTTATACAACTAAACATAACATAATAGTTTCAAAAGACAACTACAAATATAAGTATAATTAAAATCATAATTTTTTAAGTATGTAAGAAAATGTTGTAATAATATATTAAAAGATGACCAAATGAAAATTTATTAAGATAAAATGGCTAAATAAAAGATAACACTAAGATGAGGGTGTATTGTGAAAAAATTAATTTTAAAATGAAAAAAATAAAAAAAATTTCATTAGGATTGTGTATCGTGCATCTGAATAATAAAGTATTTTTAATACAATTAAAAATAATATAATAGTTTCTACAAACATAAGTATAATTAAAATCATATTTTTAAGTATGTCAGAAAATGTTGTAATAATAAACGTTAAAAGAGGACTAAATGAAACTTTATTAAAATAAAATGACTAAATAAAAGATAACACTAAGATGAGGGGGTATTACGAAAATTTTAAATTTAAAATTTAAAAAAAAATAATTATAAAACAATTTCATTATAATTTTGTATCGTGCATCTGAATAATAAAGTCTTTTTTATACAAATAAACATAACATAATAATTTCAAAAGACAACTACAAACATAAGTATAATTAAAATCATAATTTTAAGTATGTAAGAAAATGTTGTAATAATATGTTAAAAGAGTGTATTGTGAAAAAATTAAATCAAAATTTAAAAAAAAATAAAACAATTTGATTAAAATTTTGTATCGTGCATCTGAATAATAAAAGTGTTTTTAATACAATTAAACATAATATAATAGTTTCAAAAGACAACTGCAAACATAAGTATAATTAAAATCATAATTTTAAGTATGTAAAAAAATGTTGTAATAATAAACGTTAAAAGAGGACTAAAATGAAAATCTGTTAAAATAAAAGTGATAAATAAAAGATAACACTAGGACCAGGGTGTAATATGAAAAATTTTAAAATTAAAAAAAAAAGGAAAAAAGAAAAATCCTCATTGGTATAGAGGATTTGATAAATGTATATATATATATAGAATATGGTTCGTGTGAGTACCTAAAAAATGCAGAGTACAGTGACTACCTGTGAACACACGGGTTTCGGATGTGAACTTGCTCCGAAAAAAAGTTTTTTTTTTTTTTGAAGTTTTTTCATATTCATTTAGATACAAATAAAATAAGGTTATTCGTAAAAAAATTATATACATTCACACTTTCTAGCATCTTAAAAGTCATGTG
Source organism: Centrapalus pauciflorus (assembly GCA_020465985.1). Lineage (NCBI taxonomy): Eukaryota > Viridiplantae > Streptophyta > Magnoliopsida > Asterales > Asteraceae > Centrapalus > Centrapalus pauciflorus. The sequence continues at coordinate 673,337 of JAANYP010000239.1, forward strand.
AACGTGAAAAAATTCATGTGAACATGCTTAGTTGTGAACACACGTTCACGACAGTACAGTTCATATGAACACACACGTTTCACATAGTTCTAGTGTGTGTTTATGTGTGATTTTTTGCAAGTAGTCTTGTATTATTAATTTAAATATGATTATGGAAAAAAATTTCAAAAAAATGGTTTTAAGCGAGGTACCTCCGGTACTCCGCAAAACTAGTGGTACTCATTTGAACCCAAATCTATATATATAATATTAGTATGTTTATTTGATTTAATTTTGATTATACACTACAATAAATATCATATTTTAAAAACTATATATTTGAAATAATTATATATGGTTGAAATATACTAGGATAAATTAAATTATAATTTTTTTAAACTTTAGCTATACGAATAGATATATATATATATATATATATATATATATATATATATATATATATATATATATATATATATATATATATATATATATATATATATATATATATATATATATATTGCCGACGGAGCAGAGAGAAAAAATGCTCACGTGGCGTAATATTAGTGGTAAAAATTCAGAAAATTAAGGCTTATTTGGCACATTATAATTGGTTAAAATTCAGAAAATTATGGTTACTGATTTGACGCAATATAATTGGTTAAAAATTTCAAAAATAGTGGGATTCCCCCACTATTTTAGTTGGATGAGATTCCACATAATTATCAAGATTTTTCTACATATTTTAATGTTTCTGCAATTAAAATATGTAGATTTTTCGGAAAGAAATAAAAAATGACAATAAAATTTCAAATTTTCACTGTTGGAAATAGTTGTAATTTGGTTTATCAAGTTAAATAAAAATAACAAATCAGATTTAATCCGCTAGAAAATTTCAAATTTGCACCGCTGGAAATAGATGCAATCTGATTTATCAAGTTAAATAAAAATAAGAAATCAAATTTAATCGGCTATAGTATAACTGAAATATTAAGATATGCAGAAAAATACTGGATAATATCATAACTGAATATGCAGGAAAAAAGATTCAAACTTGAATAATAAATATTCACAGCTGCATAATTATCAAGTTATCAATTCTTTATATATTTGAAACCTGATAATTATTAGTAGTTTATATAACGAGTTAAATGTAACCAACTATGAGATAAAACATGCTTTATTGAAATTACGTAATAATATATATATATATATATATATATATATATATATATATATATATATATATATATATATATATATATATATATATATATATATATATATAATCCATACATACACACACACAAAGTCAGTAGCATAATCAATATTGATAAAAAAAACTGCATCAGACACTCTGTGTGAAGAAAACTATACCGTTTCAAGATGAACTTCACTTATGCTAATCAATGTCGAAGACGTTTTCAACTCTTACAGAATAAATTTGACAGTATCTTCTTTAATATTCTTTCTATATTTTGAAAATGATGTACATATATACTATAATACACATACCATATATATGTTTGATACTTATGATGTTGTTGTTTCTTTCTTTATTTCTGTATCACTTCAATGAACACACACAGAGGTTACGAGACAAACACAAACTCCGAGACTATTTAGTCTCGGAGACTGACATCAACATGCAAACACACATATTCAAACACATAATCGCACACTGCACACACTCACAACTCATATCTTTCTGTTTTAACTTTGTCAGCAGCAACATAAGGTAGGATAAATGGCGATTGTTACATAAAATTGATCAATAAACATCATTGCTAATTAAGTTGCCAAGGTCGAAGGCCATTTGACCTTCTTGCCCATTTTTGCGGACAAAATTTAAGCTAAACACATCTGGACAACACACTAATACTGCACTTATTCTCTATTTTGAACTTATTTTCCGGCAATAGAAATGCAAAAGTTAATGACAATTAATACTTGCATTTGAATCAATAAAACATATAGAAATCAATTAAAGGTTAGGCCGAAGGCCAATTGGGCTTATTGGCCAGCCATTCTCGACAAATACGAAAGCATACACATATGTAATTCACACACAACACAAAGACTTAAACATATGTTCTTTTATCTAATTAAAGCAGCAAAATCAAATAAATAACGGGCGATTTAGACACACAAATGGTCAACAAACACTCCAAGATAATTATGAATTCCAAATTTAGATAATGATTAAAAATGATGGAAAATACTTGAGAAAAACTTTTAACAAAATAGCAAGGTCAACAACTTGGCAAACCTTTAAAGAAAATTAAATTGAAACAAAAACATGATATACGAGTAGTTGAGTAATACAAGTTACATAATTTTGTTCACATATGAAGTGTCTTTCTTGTATTTGAATTGCATTGTTTTTTTATGTTTTAAAGTAGTTTGATGTATATTTTTAATTTTAAACATAGAAAGGAAATTTCATAAGGATATGTTGACTTTTACCGAACATAAATATAACAGTTTCAATAAAATATAATGTAAGGATTAAAATGATTAAAAATAATAATATTAAGAGACCAATATTATATAAAATGAAAATATAATGCTTTTTTTTAATATTAACACTGATATTTACGATAGATGAGACTAAGTTTAGATATAGCAAGTACAGAATCAGGTTCATCAGCGTACCTATTAGATTCCAGCGTACCCTAATGTGAATGATCATTCACATGTATTTTTTTCAATAAACATGTATAAGACAACATTATAAGACTTTTTTTAAAAAAAGCAACATCATATTTATGGATTACTATTCACATAAATATGAATTGAGCATTCACATAATTTTTAAGGACATAGAATGTGTGAATGTATGTGAAATTTATATATCATGCGTATAACATTAAATTAAACATGATTATGAGAAAAAATTTTAAAAAAAGTTTTTAAAGGTTGGTACCTTCGGGTACACTTGATTTCGAGAGGTACTTTTTTGAACCTGACTCAGCAAGTACAATATGAAGTATATTTGATGTTGTATTAAAATTATTACTGTAATGTAAATAAAATAAACTGACAACCAAAATATATGTGTGATTATAATGCATTTTTATTAGAATATATAAAAAATAAAGCAAACTTAAAAATATCTTTAGATTTTCCAACATAAATTATTAAAAAAAAAGTTAAAATAGAAAACTTATAATTTCTTATACCAATGGAGTTTATAAAATTTTAAACAAACAAACCTCAAAGATAATTGCGTGTAGTAATTTTCATGATAATGTTAAGTATTTTTTTCTTAACAAACAATTAAGAGAATATATGTATAGTCTTTCAAAATTAAATATTTTTTTGTGTAATTGTTTAATTAAAAAAGTATTAATTTTGAAATACATCACCCGAGCAACGCACGGGTATTCAACTAGTTTCTCTTATCCCGTCGCAACGCACAGTATTAAAACCTTGTTAATATCAATAAATAAGTAACACGTCATTTCTCATATGTTATGTTAAATAGATATTTATCATTGGATAATTTAAAACAACTTTCAAATTTGATTTTTTTTTTTTAATTTAAATAAATCTATTAAATTTTTTTGTTTAAAAATTCAAACTTAAATCTTTAATTTGTATCAATGTATGTTATTATAAGGTCAATTTATTATATAAAAATAAATTGATTATAAGTATGATTATAATTTTTAAAAATGTTTTTTAAATTAACACATAATATACGGTTTAATAGATTGGTTAGTGTAATAAATAACGATCCAGACAATTTGTATCTACTTATGCCAATATGTCACTTGCTAGTGACCTTTTAAAATTATAAATAAACTAAAATCTGAAAAAAGAAGTTATCAAAATTAATGATATATCTAAATAATTGATTATTATTATTATTATTAAGTACAGTATATATTAAATATTTTTGAATTTATATATGAATAGTTTCTATAAAAAAAATTATTAAGGATAATTCTTGTGTGAAATTTGACTAATAGAACCCGGTTATAATTAGTAAACCGGGTTTTCAGAAACTGAAAAGCCGAGTTCTAATATAAATTTTTACTAAACCAAAAAGAAAAAATTAACTTAAGGTTTAAAAAAAAATAACATGAAGCGACAAAAACGCAAAAAAAAAAAAAAATGTTAGTTTCTTCTTTGACAACTAATAACACACAAGTTTATTTTCTCATTCTTTTAAAATCCGTACATGGTAATACTTTTAATATATATATATATATATATATATATATATATATATATATATATATATATATATATTTAATTCACTACATAAAAAATCATCCAATTAAAATGGTGTTAAGATAAAATAGGAAATTAAAATTAAATGATAAATGAAATTAAAAAATTGTACAAATCCGCTCCCAATTTATTAACTTACCCATTTTGTTAAATATAAAATCTTTAATCAAAATCAACTTGTTTCTTTGATATGTGATTCACAGTGAATATGTACAATATCTGCTGCATTCATCATGAGATGAGAGTATGATATCACATGGCTAAAATGTGCAAATCGTACATGGTTCCGAAATCGATTTCGCCCGGTTCATGTGTTGGGGTCGTCGACACTCGACACGAACCCCATGTGACTAAACATGCCGATACCATGGTTGTCGGAAAGACAAAAAAAAAAAAAAAAAACAAAAGAAAAACAAAAGAAAAAATGAAACATATATGGGATTCTCATCATTTTCCAAAGGGTTCATCACAATTCAAAATTCCCAAATTACTTCACATGATTTTGATGCACAACTACATTACCAAAACTCTACGGGTTCACGTCCCCTTCTCCTTTGCCGAATGCAAATTGCATCGTTTGATAAAACCCGAAGGATGTGATTCTAAAGTTGAAAGGTTTTTAAACAAACGAACATGAATGATCATCACCTTGTTCTTTGTGAGTTGTTGATTATTTGGAACACGATTCGCTTCAGATTGCTCTTGATTGGTCAGCGATGGCACAAAATCCAGAAAGAAAAGCTGTCATTACTGCAACCTGCTTCCAGTTTCGAGTTCCAGCGCCAATGGCTGCCCCTGCAACCCCACCTGCTACTAGAGCATTGACCTATTTGAAAGACACAGTTCGATTCTCGTGAATGAATTCAGAATGGTAAAATAATATACATCAGCCACTTGCAAATGTGTAATGATGTCGATTATGATCAAACGAACTATTAGCAATGACGTTGAAAAATTTTGAAAGGTGACTGTGAACCCGATAGTTTGTTAAGGGTTAATTGCCAAAAAAGGTAATCAACTTTACATTTCTTATTGTTTAAGGTAACCAAATTTATTTGCAATTGAAAAAGGGTTAAATTTTCTTCTTTTTTTTTTTTTATCATTTAACGTAATTTGTTACCTTAAACGATTAAAATAACAAATGTTTGGTTATTGAGGGTGTTTGGATTTGCATTTGAAAAAATGTAGTAGCATTTTGGAAATTAATAGATGATAGGGGTTTAGCCCATTTGGTATGAGGGGTGGCATGTAAGTGTGAGGTCACGGGTTCCACTCCTGTCGAAGGCAAGTTGGAACTTAGGTGGGTGGAAGTAAGTTCTGAAGTCCCCGCTTGGGGCAAGGAGTAGTTTAGGAGTAGCAGTAGATTAGTTTGTCGTACAAAAAAAAATAATAGGTAAATGTTGCTGGAAATGTAGTGTTTGGTTTAGCTTCTGTTGTTTGATATCATAATTATCAAATAATCAATTTTTAAAGTGTTTGGATTTGCGTTTTTACATGTAAAATGACCAAATAATCACTTATTAAGCAGATAAGTAACATTTTTTAACTTATGAAAAAGTGTGGTAGGATTAACTCTAAACGCAAATATCACTTACTAATATATGCAATCCAAACACTTTAAGCCAACTATTTGCGTTATTGTAACGTAATAAGCTAATAATCTCGTTCATAACGCAAAACCAAACACCCTCTTAAATGTTAAAAAAGCAGGTTACTTAAAATTATTTAAAATTGAAAGTTTAATCCTTTTTTCTATTACAAATAAACTTGGTTACCGTAAATGATAAAAAACAAAAGTTAAATCATTTTTTCTATTGCAAACAAACTTGGTCACCTTCAATGATAAAAAAAGGTAAAGTTGATTACCTTTTTTTGACAATTAATCCATTTGTTAATTACCCGACATCAAAAAAGGATGATCAAGAGAAAAATACTGTGATTCTTAGTGTTTAGTAATAAACTGGATCTGTGGCATCAGTCTAATAATTTATCAATAACAAAGAAAAGACAATAGCAGATTGATCATAAGTTTATGAAGCTAACCCAATCACTTTTCTGGCGGTATCTTCGAATCCCACAGCGTGTAAAGGAAAAAATTCCAGCAAAAAGTCCTATAAAAGATAAAATACATATTAAAATTAGCGGAACCCTGAACGAAAATGTGAGAACAGAACCATGATGCGACCATGATGCAATGCGTTATAATTTATTTGTTCTCATGACTTTCGTGTTCTCACCTGAACCGGTTCCCTGAGCATAAAACATTAAAAAATTGAGCAACACTCATAATTAAAGGGGCGTTTGGGATTGCTCATCAGCTCCAAAAAGTAGGTTTTTAAGACCATGTTATGCAAGGGGGAATGCTTTTCGAGAATGACTTTAAAAAAGGGGATAGTCAGGTATTGAGAAAGCAATGTCAAACACTTTGTGTTGCATTTGCAAAACTAATAAGCTGATAAATACTGGGGTGTGCGGAAAAACCAAAATCCAAACCGAAACCGAAAAACCAAACCGTTTGGACTTTGGAGTGGTTTGGATTCTCGATTCAGAATGAAATCCTAAACACCTACTGAACCTCACAAACAAGATTATCTGAGGTGCAAGTGCAAAGAAGATCGAGTCAAGAATATTCAACAGATCAATGCAAACATTGGAATAGAAGGGAAATTCATATCACGTCTTTACGGATAAACATAATACAAACATGATTAAAAGAAAATGTAAAGTTGAGCAAACTTGAGATTAGTAGATTACCACATTGAAATCCATATTTGCCAACAGTCTTGGCCTGCAAGTGAGATAAGATACGAACCATTATTCAAAACAAAACTACAAGTTTAAGAATACACAATTTAGGCATGCGATGTTTGGTTCTTGAATCACATGAAATGGAATAAGCGAATAATCACAATGAAAATGAATCTATGGTGCAGTTTTTGCTACACAATGCTCACCTTCTCCCTCACATGAACCTTGTATTAAAAATTCCCAAAAGAGTATACATTTGGAGTCTTGACATCAAATCTTTTTAATTATTTTCGAAAGTGATATACTGAGTGCAATGAACTACATATACAATGAACTTTTATGACGTATTTGGTAGAGTAGAATCGCAAGGTATGAAAATGAGGAAACTAAAATGGGTTTTCAAACAATAAGAAACGAGAATACACCAATCAAAAACTTAAACTCCATTCTATTTCCTAATTCCCGGTGTTTGCTCAATTATCCATATTTTGCAAGAGAAACAAGAAAACTATTTGCATTCTATAAACATTTGTATTTCTTGTCATCTTCATTACATTTACATTTCAACCATGTTTGGTTCGCATTAAACACACCAGAATATTGGAGTTGGGATTTCCAACACAGGCACAGCACTGCCCAGTGCCAAGGTGCCAAATCAGCCAAAGAGCTGCCCAGTTCTCTCCCCGGGCGAAGGCGGGATTATTGAAATGCTAAGAGGTTTTGGGGGGGGGGGGGGGGGGGGGGGGGCGCTGTGTTTTCATGTTACAAAGGAAGGTGGGGATTCTTAGAACTCCCGGGATTTTGATTCCCTGATTAAATCCAAAAACCAAATGCAAGTTTTATAATGCAAATCCCAGAAAATCCCAATGAATCCGCGAACTAAACGCACCCTAATAATCAAGGGAATTAATATCAAATCATACCAGTGATACATTTCTTCAAAGTTCAAACCATTCATTTTCCTCATTTCTACCTTGTGATTCCAATCTAGAAATAGTATACAATTCATGCCATTTCCTCATCCAAAAGAGTCAAACACAAAAAAAGAAAAAGAAAAAAATATGAATCTGCTTACCACGAAAGAAGCACGATCAATGCCGGTCAGTCCTAAATCATATTCAGAGAAAAATGTCACAAACAGTTTAAAAATGAACCTTTTCTAACAATGCCGGTCAACCCTAAATCAAATTCAGACTACATTTTAGGGCTCTCTATACGTTTCACAAAAATATAGATAAAAAATCATCCTTCTACCTTCATAACATTATAGCAAAGCAATAACTATTACGTCAAAATCAAATTAGTAACAAAACCCATCAAACATTTGCATTTAAAATTTGAGCACAAAATCAAAGTACACGGATCAAAAATGTAACAAATAGCATACCTATTTGCTTGGCATCGTAAGAACCAGTACACGAACCCCAAATCAATCCGCCCTGCGATTCGTATAATTTGATTTGCAAGTGTTTGAATGGTTAGATACTTAGATTGTGTGATCACAAAGCACAAATATGATCACAAAGCACAAATATAATAAAAAAAAGAGTTAAATTTTGTGGTGGTACTTACAGTTCCGACGCTAATGATGGATTCGACGGCGATCGAAGAGCAGGGAACGTCATTGAACCACTCCGTTTCCATCTCCTGTTTCCCCTTTTTCTCTTGTTCGGAGGTTTTTGCACCTTTTTTTTTGGTCTCCCCGTCTCCGAAGTTATTTTGGGTTTTCAGTCAAAATTTTCGTCGAAAACTTTTCAAAAACGTGCTTATTCATTGTTTTATTTATGTTTTTAGTTTTCAAATTTACAAATAAACTTGAAAACACATTTTGAGGTTTTCAACTTTTGTTTTCAATCTAGTGACCTAAATCTATTTTATAAAAGGGAGTGAAAAATGAAAACGCAAAAACTATTAATAACACATCTATACACATTCTCATATCTAAAATGTGTTTTCTTAAAATCTATCATGTTTTCAGTTTTATTAAAACATTCAAATCGAAAATTGCCGTTTACTAAACACACCATTTCAATTCCAATATGGAGGGAAGCCAGAGTACTGTAATTTTACTTGCTCCTATGGATCATTAAGGAAAATCTTTACTCGCTCATACCGCAGTATATTCTTGTCAACTCACATAGTCGTCCGTGCCAACGCAACAAGACAAATACCCCCTATTTTCATGTTTAAATTCCTTT